>OY740781.1:167966777-169166777 GCA_963514005.1 Raja brachyura
ACTCCAGAATTTCCCAAAGCAGTGCATGCAGTACCTTACGTGAGGCCTGGCATGGGAATGAATGTCAGTGTGACTGATCTTTCTTGATTGATAAGACTCTTTGAGTGCCTTACATGATGGTTGATGTATGCTCATCGTTGATTGGTGCGAGGCATCCAGTGTTGTGAAGATTTTTTTCTCAAAGAAGAATTCCTGTTATTTTGTGTGGAGTTCATCTAATTAGTAATTGGATGCTTTGTTCGCACACACACAAAAAAACATAAATTTTAAAAATAAACATCATTGAAAATGTTGGAATTGGAGCTTGACTCACATGCACAACTGATGTGGAAGTACTGGAAATAAAGCGTTTGACGAGGCAATGCCCCTGTGTCTGCAGCCACTGTTTAATCCTGGATTCTTATGACTTAAGCACAGTGTCCACTTGACATCAGCCGCATTATGATGTGAAATCTTTTATATATATAAAAAAACAAAAGTACACTATTTTTAAGTATTTTCACTATCAAGAAATGGCTTTTAAATAACTCTGCTTCCATACTAATCGAATATTAGTAAAAACTAAACTGCAGGAAAGTGAAAAGGCTAGAGGCATCAATTTCATGTTTTTTTTTTCAAAGCCAAATATGTACATGCGCAGAAATAAAGGATTCAACTCTTGTAATTTAATACAGTATTGTAAGACTTTCCTGTATATCTTCTTCTTAACGTTGGTGTTAATATCAAATACTTGGCAATGCTTGACATTTGAAATAAAATTTTCATATGGTTTATATGCAAAAAGTGTAACTTATTCTAACAGAATTGATCACAATGATTGCATGTCTTTGCTGATTTCAGGAATGATACAAAGTATTAGTGGTATAAGAAACATTCCAAACTGCATCTAGCCCTGAACATTTTGATGGCTACTGTTTTATGGTAACATAAAAGATCATTTTTATATGATAACATTATCCTGACAGAATGAAAACTGCATTGGTGACGGATCCGTCACTGTAACTCATGAAGGATGGGAATCTGGACCGGATGGCAAGAAGCTATACATAAAAAATGGTTTTAATTTTCAGTACCTTGTGTAACTTAACTGCTGGTTTATCTGTGATGTTGAAATATTTTAAATGGATGAATTCCTCCTTTAAAATTATGGATAATGAGATTTTAAAAGAATATGTTGGTATTCATGCACTATTATGGTTTTAGTATAACTTTAAAAAAAAACTACCATGTGATGTATTTTTGTTTGTCAAAGAGGGCTTTTGAAAGTCTTGTAATCTCATCTGGTTCAAGGGGTAAAATAAATACATTCTTTTTTCTATTCCTTGGTTACTTTGCTGTACCAGATCCTTGATAAGATTATCACGTTTTTTTTGTCACATGTTATTCTCCTTGTCTCTATCAAAGATTTGCTTGCAAAAGTAAATTCTTCATTAACAATCATTTTGAATTTTGTGATGCAGTGGTCATAGATTTTTGTTATCACTCTTATTAATTGTCTTATCTCTTTGAAAAAAAAATCCTTTAATACATCTCAAATTGCAATTATAAGGAATTTTACATGACAATGCAAAATAATTTGCAGTGTTGTTATAGGTGTATTATTTTCCCTGTGGTGTGACTGAAGAATGAAGGCTTTAACCAATAATTTTTTCTACCTCTAACATGCAACACACATACCTCGAAATTCACCTCCATTCAGCATTCTTAAACAATCTACATATACCGTCAGTAAGCAGTACAATGCCTCTGTACTTTAGTTCCCTTTGAAATCAATAGGCCTGAATTTCAGGAACTGTGTATAACTTTGGCGACACTGTGGCGCAGCAGTAGAGTTGCTGCCTTACAGTGCTTGCAGCGTCAGAGACCCGGGTTCAATCCAGACTACGGGTGCTGTTTGTACGGAGTTTGTATGTTCTTCCCGTGACCGTGGGTTTTTCTCCAAAATTTTCAGTTTCCTCCCACACTCCAAAGACGTACAGATTTGTAGGTTAATTGGCTTGGTATAAGTGTAAATTGTCCCTAGTCTGTGTAGGATAGTGTTAATATGGGGATCGCTGGTCTGGGTGGACTCGGTGGACCAAAGGGCCTGTTTCTGCACTGTATCTCTAAACTAAACTAAACTAACCTTCTGTTAGTTTATGTATAGCAGTACCATCCAGGAAGGAACTTCCAAGCAAAATCTGCGAGCTATGGACGTATGCATGTTAGATGTACATAAAACATTAAAACATAAAAGGTAATAAATTTCATGTACAAATTACCTTGAGATAAGTAATCAAACCAGGACATGAACATCACAAAGAGTGAACAATACACAGAATACTCATATGTTATTTCCATAATAGCATTTGATTGTTACAGAAGATAGACAAAGAGCAAATGTACAATTAACATTTGCTATTGTTTTGTGGTATGGATTCAGAATGATGTTTGCATTGACTTTTATTGTGTCACTGTGAGCAACAGATTGCATAGAACAAGATGGGTGTAACTAATGGAATGCCCCAAGGATCAATTATTTGCTCTTTATATTAATGGTCTCTAAGTTGGGGAAGAGTTTGAGAAATCCCAGTTTGGTACTCGCACAAAAATAGTTGGGAGGCCATGTTGTGCTGAGGATATTTGGACGAAGCAATAGAATACAAGGTCGAATCAGTAGATAAAAACTTGGCAAATTTAATTTAATGTGGGGAAAGAGAGAGGGAGGTTATGCACTTGGTGATGAATCTCTGGAACTCTCTTCACTGACGGGTTGTGCTTGCTAGTTTAATGGAATATTTAAAGAGGAGATAGATATTTTTTTTTTAACGTTATGGAATTGAGGCAGAGTTGAGTTTAGTGATGGAAACGGGCTCCACCGTGTCCAGACTGATAATCGATCACCCATCCACACTACTATATTATCTTCCTTTCTAATCCAGGAACAATATACAGCAGCCAATTAACCGAAAAAGCCGCACTTTGCGATGTGGGGGGAAACTGGAAGAAATCCAGACCTTCGCAGAGATCCTTGGTCAGGATCGAACCAGGGTCTCTAGTGCAGTGAGGCGACAGCTCTACCAACCACGGCACTGTGCTGCCCTTGGGCTATGGGGAGCTGGTACAAAAGAGGATGTGAGGCCTGTGGGTGGGGATCAGCCGTGACCACGTTAAATGACAGGCTTGAGGTATCGAGGGACCTGCACTTCTATTTTCTTGTGTTCTTTTAGAACTTAGCAATGTTGTTGAAAGAGGAGTTGGCCTGTGTTTGATGCTCTTAAAATCAGTTGAATCATTTACAAGCAAGCTGACCAGAAACATAGAAAGTAGGTGCAGGAGTAGGCCATTTGGCCCTTCAAGCCGGCACCACCATTCAATATGATCATGACTGATCATCTAGAATCAGTATCCTGTTCCTGCTTTTTCCCCATATCCCTTGATTCCATTAGCCTTTTCCCCATATCCCTTGATTCCGTTCGCCATGGAAGCTTTCCATTAGAAAAGGATGAATTGGGCTTCATCTTACCCTGTTGAAGCACAAAAGTCACACCCTCACCCTGATCTGAGATTGGGTTGTGGCTGAGTGTCTCATGGAGGACATTCTTAGTTAATTTTGGTGCAGCATTTGAGAAAAATGAATAAAGTGCATTCAGAACAGCTCGATCTGTAATGGCTGATCCCCACACCCGGGCCTCACCTCTTTCGTACCAGTTCCCCAGCTCAAAGCCAGCTGGTAGAAGGCCTTATTGATGTACACCTAGAAGAATTACCTTCTGAAGACCGTTTGAAATAGCCACCATCCAAAAATGCTCCTACCTTGTAGATAAGGCCTCTGAAATTCTTTCTCTCTCACCTCCCTCCTCTTGTCAGATTGAGCTGTTCTGAATGCATTTTATTTATTTATTTCCGAATGGTGCTGCTCAATAGAAGTTTCCACTATAAAACCCATGTCTGGGAAAGTGGTAATTGCAGACACCCTGCAGTCTAGACACTGTCTGGCACATTACTCTCTGTAGGTTTCACTAACTTTAAGGAATATTCAAAGCAAAGATTAACCAGCATTTGTAGGAAGGAACTGCAGATGCTGGTTTAAACAGAAGATAGACACAAAAAGCTGGTGTAACGCAGCGGGACAGACAGCATCTCTGAAGGAGGGCCTTGACCCTATTCCTTTTCTCCCGAGATGCTGTCTGACCCGCTGAGTTACTGCCGCTTTTTGTGGCTCTCTAAAATTGATCAACAACTGCTCAGTATGTACTTGGGACGCCAGAATGCACCGCTGAGCCTACTGGAGATGTCGTGGGTTCCATCAGCGAAACGTCGATGAAAGTAGGTGCCCACTTGATAACCCCAACGCCGTGTCTGCCTAGCCTTTCTCAACATCGGAGGAGCATAGGTGAGTGCAGAAGGCTCCCATCACCATCGGGAGTAACTTGATATTTGGCACTTTGGATTTTTAACATCTTGTCTTTTGTATTTGGAAACGTTACAAACTCTCCTGAAAACTTGATCATCCTTGGGTCCATAATAAAGAGATTCAATCAAGGATGCACACGGATTAACACCACAAACTGGCTATTTGATGAACTTCCAAAGATTGTAGGCATCACAAAGTTTCCTAACACAGCAACCAGCACAATTCCCACATTCCCAAGAACACTCTGTATGTTGATCTAGACTCTGGAATGTAACTAGCTGAGGGGGGATGCCACCATTACAAGGATTCAAGTTGACTCTTTTCAGATTATGGCTTTCCTCTACAGATAGTGCAATAGAGATTGCACTTGAGCCATACCAGAAGATGTTCTACACTGAGCTTGCCATCAGGTGCCATCTATTGTCGTTCGTCTCATGGAATGGTGTATAACTTGGACTTTGAACGGCATGGGATGGCCATCTTCATTCATACAGATGTGGAGAACATGATGTGGTGTCTGATGCCCAATATCAGAGTGATATTGGGCATCAGAGTTGCAATATCAGTTGTAATATCAATGCAACTGCCAACTAAGATCTGAATGGTTTGAGTGGAAGATCAAATTGATGTTGTGTAAGTTTAGCTTTCTACCATTCAGACTCAATTGGCTGTTATTATTTTTGGGGGGGGGGGGGGGGATGCAATCTACAATCTTTACCACTGAATGTCCACAGTCTTTCACTTGCCACCAGTGAATAAGGGCCCTCGTCAACTCCTTGATTGAGGGTATTTAAATTGGTATATTTGGATTGGAGTTTTTTGCCAAGAATGATTTGTTCATCCTCCTGGTCCTCTGCCTCCCCCCCCAATCATTCCTCGTGATAGCAAACCATGTGCCAAATACTACTATGGCCTTCTGTCTAGTCCAGGTGTCAGAGACATTGTTTCAAGCCAGCAATGATCTACTGCATCAACATTTTAAGTACATGAAATGAAACTGCAGCAAAACTAGATGGGGCAGCACAGTGGTGAAACAGTAGAGTTGCTGCCTTACAGCGCCATAGGCCCGTGTTTCTATCCTGACCTGGACGGCGGTGTTTGAACGGAGTCTGTACAGTACGTTCTCCCTGAGACCGCATGGATTTTCTTTGGGTGCTCCAGTTTCCTCCCACATTCCAAAGACGTATGGGTTTGTGATTAAATTGCCTTCTGTAAATTGTCCTGAGTGTGTCATCTAGATCTAGTGTACGGGTAATCGCTGGTAGGCGCGGACCCGGTGGACCGAAAGGCCTGTTTTCACACCAGAAGCTCTAAAATGAAAAAAATAAATTTGGTATACACTGGTTAGCAATGTTACAAAATTTTGAGATTTTAAAAATCAAGTCTGCAATTTATCCCATCAGATAAAGCATAAAAAGAAGTTTAATTTGACACCTAATTTTCACTTATTATAGATTGAAGCATTCTGAAATAAATATAAAACAATCTTACTTGGATGGCCTGAAATTAAAGCATATAATTAGTTAGTTATCTAATTGTAGCTAATTACAAAATTCAATGAGTAGATCTAAACATCTATCCATTTCTTAAGAAAAGATAAACTTTTTTTTAATTGCCTAAGTGTCCAAATAACATTCACACAATAATCCACAATATAACATAATTTTTAAATCTCATTTTCATTAATTTCTGGGCCAAATGGAAGGAATTTAGTGTTTGATTCCTGTAAATTAATGGCCATTTAAATCAACTAGCGAGTGGGTTTTAGTGGAATGCAGTGGATTGGAACGTTGCGGTTAGCGGTGAAGTCGGGAGGAAAAATACTGTTTGTTCATACATTTTTTTGGACCCCATTTCGCAACATGAAAATATTATTAAAGCCTCCCGAAAAACCAACTTTTAATATAAAAATAAACTATTTACCTTTTTTTCTCCCCTACGCAAAATCGTTCCGGTTGTTGGTTCTCACGGCTTTTGAAGGTGATTTTTAAATTACTCTAGTTAATAAATAATTTAGAGTAATTTAAAAATACCTTCATTCGTGAAATGTCGGAGCAATTTTTCTTCCGCAACGAAATCACCCGACATTCATCGATTTTTCCTGCCTGTGGAAAAACGGCACTTTAAGCCCGCCCCCCTCTGAAAGGCGCCAAAGTCGCGCACACGGGGAGCGGCAGAACTGCAGCGCTGCTCAAGGGAAGTTTTGTAACATACCTACACTGGTACCTCTCCAAGCACTTATGATGTATTCATGTATGAGCACAAGAAAGATAAAGGAATCCGAGGCGTCGGTACACCAAAGTAAATATTAAGTGTGCACCGGCAACACAACAATGAAATTCTTATTTGTCACAGTTTTACAGTGTCAGCACATACTTGAAGGGCTGAAGGGCCTCAACCTATGCAATAGAACATCTCCCTACCCCCCCTCTATCCCCCTCCTCCCCACTCTCCCTCCTCACCTCCACCACTTTCCCCTCCATCTCCCTCCCTACCCCTTCCTCTCCCTCAATCCCCCCAGACTCCCTCCTCACCCCACCACTTTCCCCCTCTCCCTCCCTACCCCCTCCTCTCCCTCATTCCCTCCTGTCTCCATCCTCACCTCCCCCACTTTCCCCTCTCTCCATCCCTACCCCCTCCTCACCCTCAATCCCCATCTCCATCCTCACCCCCACTTTTCCCCCTCTCTCTCGCTACCCCCCCCCCCCAATTCCCCCACTCTCCATCCTCACCATCCCAGGATCTCGAGGCTGCTGCTCCTCTGACCGGAGGATGCCTTGACCGGAGGTTGCCTTGACTGGAGGCCGCGCTGACCAGAAGACGTGCCAGGTAACGCTGGGCAGCGGCGGGTGCCAGCAGACACCAGCTGACAGACAGCAGATGCGGCCAATCAGTGCTGCGATGGTCCAAGAAGGGGCGGCGTCGCCGTCCCGCCGGTGAATAACAGGAGAGGAGACCAATCTGTACGTGCACGGTTTTTATGATGTTTAAACCTTATTAACTTTTTTAAGATACCACTGATCGGAACAAAACGTGCTGCACTTGCAGCACAGGAGAATGGTGAGTAAGGTGGTGAAAAATGGAAGCGCTATTGTGTACCGTTGTTGAGCAAATGTAAAAACAACGTAAATCTGTCTAAAGAAGTGTTTCGGCCTGAAACGTTGCCTATTTCCTTCGCTCCATAGATGCTGCTGTACCAGCTGAATTTCTCCAGCACTTTTGTCTACCTATGATTTTCCAGCATCTGCAGTTCCTTCTTAAGCACTCCGGAAGATAACAAGAATAGATAGATAGATAGATAGATAGATAGATAGATAGATAGATAGATAGATAGATAGATAGATAGATAGATAGATAGATAGATAGATAGATAGATAGATAGATAGATAGATAGATAGATAGATAGATAGATAGATAGATAGATAGATAGCAAGGATCCTTTCAAAAACTACAGATGAAGCAGTAGGATTACCACTGGTAAACACAAGCATGTTACTGTGTTTTATTGACTAAGCAACAACTACCAGATCAATGTTATTAGCTTGTATCTTTGGGTGTTTTAATTATCTTTGTTTCACTCTCTTTGGCCAACCCATCCTAGAACATGTAGAAACAAGAAACTGTGGACAAAAGAATACAAAGTGCTGGAGAAAGTCAACAGGTCAAGCAGCATCTCAGGAGAACATTGATAGATGATGTTTCAGGCCGGGACCCTTCTTTAGAAAGGCCACATCCCAAAAAGTCACCTATCCATGTTCCCCAAAGATGCTGCCTGAACTGTTGAGTTACTGCAGCATTTTGTGTCCTCCGTAGATTATTATCTTTTAAACTTAAGTAAATCCTTTGCAGAATCCACTGCCTTTCAATCTGCCCGGCCTTCCCTCAGTTCTGAATTCATCACTTGCTGACACTTTGCAGACAATTTTGCAGAGCTTATTCTATAATCTGTTCTATGCTTGATATGGACTTAATGTGCAAAGAGATACTAATGTCCAGTATTGTGAATCACTGATTAAAAAGCAGTCTCTTCGCTCTCCTTTTCAGATCTAAACAAAGATACAAATTTCTAACTGAATTTACATTGGCCAAGCAGCCATGTTCAAGTGTTAATTGGCATAATGTATGCACATTGGACAGGCATCAACTCATGTACTGGATCACGTTGCCAAGTCATGGAATCATAGAGTTGAATAGCATAGAAACAGGATGGCGGCCGAACTCATCATGGCAAGAATGGCGGCTCAACTACGTTGTCTATCGGAGCTGGTCCCATTTGTCAGCATATGGCCCATATGCCTCTCAACCTTTCCAATCCATTGATCTGTCAAAATGTCTTGAACACTACCTCCACCACATCCTCAGCCAGCTTATTCCATATGCCCACCGCCCTCTGTATGAAACAAAAAACACTCCTCAGGTCACTTTTAAACATTTCCCTTTTCACCATAAACCTGTGCCACCATCTACCCTGTGAAAAAGACTGTAATCATTCATCTTATCTATGCCCCTCGTGCTTTTATAAACCATTATAAGGTCATCCCTGAGCCTCCTGGGCTCCAGGGTAATAAGTCGCAGCCTATATAGCCTCCTCTTAAAATTCAAGCCCTCCAGTCCCACTAACACCCTTGAGAATCTTTTCAGCAGCCTTTGCAACTTAATGGCATCCTTCCTATAACTGGGTGACCAGTATTGCATGTTGCTACACAAAACACTTGGTGGCCCAAATTCATCTGACCCTTTGGGTTAACACAGAATTTAGACATTGTGACTGCAGCCATGATATTTGAAATTAGCCTAGAGTATATGTAGTCAGTAGAGGTGGACATTTCAGGGAATAGATTTGCTTTCTGGATCTAACAAGGAATTTATTTGCAAACAGTGACCACAAAACAATGCAAATTTTCATACTAGGGATGCATGAAACCCTAACAAAGCCTTGCCAGAGAATGGGACTCTCTGGTAAGAGAGAGCAAAGGAAGGACTTCATTGACCTCATCTTGTTTTTCTCATATTTCCTATGTCAGGAATCAAGGGAAAAGGGAAAAAAGGAGGAACGGGGTACTGATTTTAGATAATCAGCCATAACCATATTGAATGGCGGTGCTGGCTCGAAGGGCCTACTCCTGCATCTATTTTTCTATGTTGTTATGTTCTATGTTTCTATGTCATAGGTGGAGGCTCTTCAGCCCTTCAAGTCTGGCCTGACACTCACAGCCATCCCAACAATCCCATTACCCCACTTATTGCATTTGATCCATTCTCTTTCACATGTTCATTAATTCTTCGTTAATTCCCGTACCGCCCAACTGCACTGGGGGCAATTTAGAGCAGCCAGTGAATCTACCAGCTGATGTAGGAGGGCATGGGATGAAATCAAGCTACCTGAGAAAATCTACTTTGTCACAGGGAGAATGTGAACATTGCTCACAGACAGTATGGGAGTTCAGGTTTGAAACTGGGTCATTGGAGATGGGAGGCAGCTGCTTTACCTGATGTGCTACTGTGCCAATTCCTTATTAAACGCTCGGGAATAAATTGGGCTATTTTATCAATGTTTTAAACTTCAAGCTGGAGGAAGTCGAACATACAAAACTTCAGGGCCCCAAAGAATGTAACAACACTGACAATGTGTTCTGTTTTAAGGTTGGGCCAGGTGGCAAATATTGTGAAAACATCTTTACTGAAGTGAACTTATTATAGAAGTGTAGGATTATACAGGTACCCAGCCTAACTGGACCAAGTGGACCAGTGGACACTGTTGTGTATTCATTCATTTCCCTCACTTGGTCATAGACATCTATGTCCAAGAGATTTCAGAGGAGGGGAAGTAAGGACAATGTACTACATTTGGATGATCTGTCATGATCATGTTAAATGGTGGCACATATTCAAATAACTAACCTGCTGACGCCTGCTCCTATAGAGTATTTCTATCTTTCTTGATTCCTTATGTGGCATTACTGTTCAAAAAGGACAGAAAGGATGATATGAAACTTGGAACCAGTTATCCTGACATCACTGACGAGGGTGATGCTGGAACCCATTTCAAAGGAAGTGAACAATAGCAATGTATGCAAGTTATGAAATGTACTGTAGCTAGTCAAAAGGTAGTAAACTGAGAAGTTTAAGTAATCTGACAAGTTGAAATCCAAGATTCCAAGATGGCCGCGGCTTTGTGATTGACTGCCCGCCGTCGCCCGTCTGGACAAAGCCCCGAACAAGGAAACCTCAACCGTTCATATGGCATGCAGTCAATGCTGGCGAACGAACGGCAAACACTGGTCAATGCTGGTCTACGAACAGAAACGGCAAAGTCCCGGACAAAGCCCCGAACAAAGCTTACCCTACCGCTTGCTCCTCGCTCGGCTCCCGGTGGGTGTACAGGCTTGGCCTTGTGGCCGCCATCGCACGCGCCAAGCCAGGAGGTAGAGGAAACGCGCGGGCGCCCTGGAAACGTTGAAGAACCTCGCCCGCGCTCGTTCAACATCAGCTTACCTCGCCCAGCGCTGTGAAGTCGGCCCTGGTTGGCCCTACTGCTCCATCCATCAGTGGTCCATCGAGCCCAGGTATGCCTCTCTCCGGTCAATCTTCCCGGTCCCCAGTCTGTCGGCCCGCGTGCTCCCAGCCAGGCCATGTGTGAAACGCAGCGGCGTGGTTTCCCTGAATCTCCACCTGCTGGCGTGGGAGCCGCTACTGGACCACAACTCACCTGCAGTCCCTGCAAAAGTGGCCCTGATCAACGCGAGATCAGTGCTGAACAAAACCTTCGTTCACAACAACTTCGTCACCGCACGTGGATTGGACTTCCTACTGATCACAGAAACCTGGCTTAATCCTGGTGAGCTTCCTCCACTGTCCTGATACCTGTAACCTTTTCAGCTTGCCCCCGGGCACTCCGGTGGCGGTGAGAGACTAGTCACTGTGTTTAAGAAGCATTTTGACTGTCGCCTTCTGAACGCTGATCATTACTCCAGTTTTGAACATCAACTACTCCTAGTTGGTCTAATCTGTCCGCTTTTAATTGTTATTGTGTATCGCCCACCAAAATTGCATAAGGATTTTATCTTTATTTGCTGACCTTATCTCTAGCTTGTTGCCCAAATTTGAACGGGTCCTGATTCTTGTTGACTTTAACATTCATGTCTGCTGTCCCACTGAGCCTCTAGTGAGTTAATTTATGAACCTGGTTGAGTCCTTCAATCTGACTCTACTCACCACTGGACCCACGCACAAGCTTGGCCATACACTAGACCTGCTGCTATTATCTGGTCTCCCAATTTGTAATACAGAAATTATTGATGCCTGTGTGTCTGATCATAGTGCAATTATATTTGATGCATCTCTGCCTTTCTCTCCCTCAAAATCCTATCTTCCTGCTCGCTACTCCCACTACGTAAACTCTTCGACTGCCAGTATGTTCTCTGAGGCTCTCATAGCTGCCCCCGACATCTGCACCATCGAGGCGTCTCCCCTCCATCTCAGCACTGACGACCTAATTTCTTTATTGAATACCACCTGCTCTTTCATCCTGGATTCTGTTGCTCCTCTTAAAATGAAAAAGCCTAAGCCTAAAGGCTGGCCATAGATCAATGACACCACCAGAGCCCTAAGAAGAGAGTGCAGAAAATCAGAACGGAAGTATAAATCTGTTAAGCTACAAATTTTCTTTCAACTTCTGAGAAACAATCTTCACAAATACCAACAAGCAGTACAATCCGCAAGAACAAAATACTTGGTCTGTTCTTCAAAATAAGACTGTCTTCAACCCGTTACTCTACCCTCCCTTGTAAAGCTGGTCATCACCATGAAACCTGCTACCTGCCCCTCCATGTTGTTCCCTCTGCCCTTCTGAAGGATGTCATTGCAATAGCTGGTCCCAGCATCCTCGCCATCATCAACAGTTCTCTGGCCACTGGCATTGTTCCTACCTGCTTCAAGCACGCGGTGGTCCAACCCCTCCTAAAAAAACCTAACCTAGACCCCACCTTGCCTAGCCACTACAGACCTATTTCCAAACTGCCTTTCCTTTCAAAAGTCCTTGAAAAGGTATTTTTAAGTCAACCTATGCCTTACCTTCACCAAAATACCATCCTGGAAACTTTCCAGTCAGGTTTCAGGGCCCACCACAGCACAGAGTCTGCCTTGTTGAAGGTACATAATGACTTACTGCTCACCGTTGACTCCGGTGACTGTACAATCCTGCTCCTTCTCGACCTCAGCGCAAAATTTGATACAGTCGACCACACCATCCTATTTGACCATCTCCAGTACGGGGTTGGTATTGATGGCACTGCCCTGAGCTGGTTTGTCTCCTCCCTCAAAGATAGGAGTTTCTCTACAAACATAGGCAACTCTTTCTCCTCCCCAGCTAGCCTTTGCTGCGGGGTTCCACAAGGCTCCATCCTTGGTCCCATTCTCATCTCCCTGTATATGCTCCCCTTAGGCCAAGTCATTCAAAGGCACGGCATTTCGGTCCACTCCTATGCAGACGATACACAACCCTATCTCCCTCTCAAAACCAACAACTAATCTAATCTACTCAGCCTTATCCACTGCCTCGAGGATATAAAGTGTTGGATGGCCCCTCCATCGACTCTTTTAAGTCTAGACTTAAAACTTATTTCTACGCTCAAGTCTTTCGTGAGGTCCTCAGAGGGAGCGCTGTATGTATGTATCTATGTTTGTATTGTTGATCTATGTACTACTGTTTGTAGCACGTTAGTACCTGCACCAATGTAAAGCACTTTGGTCAACGAGAGTTGTTTTTAAATGTGCTATAGAAATAAAATTGACTTGACTTGACTTGACTTGAAAGATGGCACAAAATAAAAGTCATTATAATTTAAAGAGAATAGGTTAAAGGATGAAACAGAGAATGGGAATAAATGTTGGATGCTGGAACAATCGAAGGTAGACAAATTGCTGGAGAAACTCAGCGGGTGAGGTATAAATATGATAAATTAAATATGATAAATAAAAAGTGAGGGTGGGAAATAAATGGATGATTTTCAGGTTGTTAGCATGTTACCAGTGAAGTGTCACTGTTGTTTATAATCAATATTAATCCTTAGGATGAATGGGGAGAGTAGACTGTTCGCTGATAATACATTGTAGATGGAAACATGCTGGGTGCTTAATGAAGGATTTAGGCCATCATGGTGAGCAGACAGAAGGCTGACAGATAGAAAACAATGTGGAGAAATTTGATTAAGATTGGCAGGATGATTTGAAAAAATATATTTTTAAATGGTGAGAAACAGAAAAAAAGCATATGTGGGCTTGTCTGCTGTGTAAGTCAGAATTATGGGCCTGTCCCACTTAGGCGATTTTTTAGGCGACTACAGGCGACTGGGCTGTCGCCACATGGTCACCAGGGTGTCGCCTACAGTGGCTTGCAAAAGTATTCATACCCCTTGAACTTTTCCACATTTTGTCACATTACAACCACAAACGTAAATGTATTTTATTGGGATTTTATGTGATAGACCAACACATAGTGGTGCGTAATTGTGAAGTGAAAGAAAAATTATACATGGTTTCCAAATTTTATTACAAATAAAAAACTGAAAAGTGTGGCGTGCAAAAGTATTCAGCCCCCTTGAGTCAATACTTTGTAGAACCACCTTTCGCTGCAATTACAGCAGCAAGTCTTTTGGGGTATGTCTCTACCAGCTTTGCACATCTAGAGACTGAAATGTTTGCCCATTCTTTTTTGCAAAATAGCTCAAGCTCAGTCAGATTGGATGGAGAGCATCTGTGAACAGCAATTTTCAAGTCTTTCCAGAGATTCTCAATTGGATTTAGGTCTGGACTTTGACTGGGCCATTCTAACACATGAATATGCTTTGATCTAAACCATTCCATTGTAGCTCTGGCTGTATGTTTAGGGTCATTGTCTTGCTAGAAGGTGAACCTTCAAGTCTTCTGCAGACTCTAACAGGTTTTCTTCCATGATTGTCCTGTATTTGGCTCCATCCATCTTCCCATCAACTCTGACCAGCTTCCCTGTCCCTGCTGAAGAAAAGCATCCCACAGCATGATGCTGCCACCACCATGTTTCACAGTGGGGATGGTGTGTTCAGGGTGATGTGCAGTGTTAGTTTTCCGCCACACATAGCATTTTGCATTTAGGCCAAAAACGTCAATTTGGTCTCATCAGACCAGAGCACCTTCCTCCACATGTTTGCTGTGTCCCCCACATGGCTTGTGGCAAACAGCAAACGGGACTCCTTATGGCTTTGTTTCAACAAAGGCTTTCTTCTTGCCACTCTTCCATAAAGGCCCGATTTGTGGAGTGCACGACTAATAGTTGTCCTGTGGACAGATTCTCCCACCTGAGCTGTGGATCTCTGCAGCTCCTCCAGAGTTACCATGGGTCTCTTGGCTGCTTCTCTAATCAATGCTCTCCTTGCCTGGCCTGTCAGCTTAGGTGGACAGCCATGCCTTGGTAGGTTTGCAGTTGTGCCATACTCTTTCCATTTTCAGATGATGGATTGAACAGTGCTCCGTGAGATGTTCAAAGCTTGGGATATTTTTTTATAACCTAACCCTGCTTTAAACTTCTCCACAACTTTATCCCTGACCTGTCTGGTGTGTTCCTTGGGCTTCATGATGCTGTTTGTTCACTAATGTTCTCTAACAAACCTCTGAGGCCTTCACAGAACAGCTGTATTTATACTGAGATTAGATTACACACAAGTGGATTCTATTTACTAATTAGGTGACTTCTGAAGGCAATTGGTTGCACTGGATTTTATTTAGGGGTATCAGAGTTAAGGGGGCTGAATACCTTTGCACGCCTCACTTTTCAGTTTTTTATTTGTAAAAAAATTTGAAAACCATGTATCATTTTCCTTCCACTTCACAATTATGCGCCACTTTGTGTTGGCCTATCACATAAAATCCCAATAAAATACATTTACGTTTGTGGTTGTAGCGTGACAAAATGGGGAAAAGTTCACGGGGTATGAAAACTTTTGCAAACCACTGTACATGGTTGTAGTCTCCTCAGTCGCCCAAAGAGTCGTAGTGTCTTTCTGGTCACCGCTGGATTTTCAACATGTTGAATAATTTTCTGAGACAGTCGGCGACAGAGGGTTTGATTCCAATGAACGTAGCTTGACTTCTCCTGACGTAGGTGCTGTCGTAGTTGTCGCCATGTTAAGGTAGGTTGTCGGCAGGTGACATAGGTTGTCGCCAGTGCTGACTTTGTGTTTTTGTTGTTGTTAAAGTAATTATTCTTTTTCAAATTTGATGTAGAAGGGGGGCCCAGTCGACATTTTTTCCGCGACCTGCTACGACTATGATAGTCGTCGGCAGTCACCTAAATATAACCTAAGTGGGACAGGCTCATTAAATTGTGTGTTAGCCTTTAATGATAGAATGTTGGAATAGAAATGTTGGTATCCGTATGAGATCATGCAAGGTCTTGGCCAGGTTGCATTTGGAGCATGGGGGGTTACACAAAAAGCTGGAGAAACTCAGCGGGTGCAGCAGCATCTAAGGAGCGAAGGAGATAGGCGATGTTTCAGGTCGAGACCCTTCTTCAGACAGCATTTGGAGCATTGTGTGTCATTTTGGGTTAGGTGCTTAAGGAAGGACATACACCTTGAAAATGGTGGAGGAAATATTCTCCATATATTCATTGGAGTGATTCTGAGGTTGAGGAGCTTCAGAAAAACTAAACAAGACTGATAGAGCAGCATGAACAAAATTATTTTTAAAAAAAGATTGCTGTTCATTTGTCACAAATAAAGTAATATAAATACAGACTACAAATAACATCACATAAATTGTTCAATGAAATTAGTGAGTATTGTATGATGTAAAACCAGGCAGAATTTTAACTTCTAACCATGACATCCACTCTACATGTGTATCTGTCTCTGACTATGAATAAAACTGCTTGATTGTGTCACAATTGTGTACAGATAATCAACTCTGTCTGCAGTTCCCTTGCAAAATGCCCTTTACCATTAAGCATTATCCAGGAGAAATGTTCCCAATGTTGTGGGAGTCCAGACCAGGTGTCACGGTTTAAGAATAAGGGGAAGGCCATTTAGGACTGAGATGAGGAAAAACATTTTCACCCAGAGATTTGTGAATCTGTGGAATGCTCTGCCACAGAAGGCAGTGGAGGCCAATTCACTGGATATATTCAAGAGAGTTAGATATAGCTCTTGGGGCTTACAGGATCAAGGAATGTGGGGAGAAAGCAGGAGCGGGGTATTGATTTTGGATGATCAGCCATGATCATATTGAACGGCGGTGCTGGTTCAAAGGGCCGAATGGCCTACTCCTACACCTATTTTGTATGTTGCTATGTTTTGTATTCTTTACCAAGATGATATTAATCATAACTTATTTCAGTGGTCAGTGGAATGTTTAGCTCCAATAATCTATGCTGCCCACAACTATCTGAAAGTTTCCAAAATTTTCAAGAACCTTAAAATAAAGAACTAACATGCTCATTGACACAAGTTCTATGGTTCTATCTCAATTTGGTTTTCCTCCACACTTGGATGTTCACTTGTAAATCTTTGGTGATGGCCCCTCATGGGATTTAGAAAAGCTCTTGTTGTACTGTATAAACAGTTCTTCAGGATTTCCCCTCAGCTCACAGCTTGTTAGAAAAGTTCACTTTAAAATGCCCTGGTTCTTCTAGGATAGAATTTTGGGTGAAATTTTAGTCCATGTTGGTTTACTAGGAGTTAAGAGTACCTTAGCTGAAGGTTGCTTGGCCAATAAGAGGCAACACAAACCAAAGTGGTGTCCCCTAAAATTTGGAAGGAAGTGTGAGGAGTCGAAGGAAAACCTGTTGAGAGTAAGGACCAGCGGCGCTAGGTAGAGGAGAGTCTTTGTTGACAACAATTGTCTGGTTCTGCAGTCGAGGAAGAAATGGAGGGCTTCAAGGCCTTCCTGGTAGGGGATGGAGGTGTAGAATGACTGACCGTCCATAGTAAAGATGAGGGAGTGGAAGTCATTGAATCGATGAAGGGCATGTGAGGTGGCTTCCACATAGATCTGGAGGGATGGGACCAGGCGGGGATAGGATGGAGTTGAGTTACGTGGAAATTAATTCAGTGGGACAGGAGCAGGCAGGAACAATGGATCTGCCAGGGCAATTCTCTTTATGGATTTTAGGGAGAAGGTAAAACCGAACTGTGCGGGGCTGGAGAACACTAAGGTTGGAGATCTGTGGAGGGGAGGCAGCCAGAAGTGATAAAATCAAACATCTGGGAGAACCAATTCCTGCCGGTTCCTGCCCATATCTCGTAATATCCAAACTTGGAAGTTTGCTTCTGTGCCTTCATCATTTTGTGGCTTGGAACATGAAACTCCTCAGCTAATACCATTATATGAATGCATTCAGTGGACAAATTGCAGCAATTTAAGAAGACAGTTCGCTGGTACCATCTCAAGGACAATTGGAAATAAATAATGAATTCAGGCTCTGTTACTGTTGCCACCGTCCCAAAAATAATTAATATATGCAGAGTTCTGCCTCTTAAGTGTTGAACATCCATAACAATAAATTATTTCTTTTTTTCACTTGGATTCATATTTGTGGAATCTTTCTAATGCCTTTTGGAACATCATAAAACTGACATTGATGAGCATTCTCTTATATTGCAATAACTGAGATCATTATTTTTACAGGATGAAATCAGCAGGGCTATTTGGAATATGGTCATTAACAGAATTTGAATGGCTACATGGCTTTGTTGCATTTAGTTCAACTGCATGGCTCGTGTGTATATTAAATTGTAATGCTAATGGATCTACTGACAAACTGAGGACATATTCCAGGAAGTAATAATTAAAAAATGAACAAATTAAACCAAGTTAAAGTAATTACAATTTCATATCACAAGCCAAAGCGAAAAGGACAGAAATTTCAACAACCAAAAAAGCGATGTAAGCCATAGAATTAATTATAGCAGCAGAAAACATGTCAATAATTTATAAAGTTTGAATGCCAGATTCATGAATCCATAAAAAGATGCACTGAATGGTGGACCAGCACCGATTAGTGCCAATAAATAATTGTGTCATTTTTGTCAGTAACTCTTGTTAGCACATACGTTTGGGAAGATCTAAACCAACCAATTTTCCGATTAATTGTTTAAGAAAGAACTGCAGATGCTGGAAATATCGAAGGTAGACAAAAATGTTGGAGAAACTCAGCGGGTGAGGCAGCATCTATGGAGCGAAGGAATAGGTGACGTTTCGGGTCGAGACCCTTCATCAGACCCTTTTTCCGATTGATATACATTGAACAAGCGTAATTTCAAAGTTCCAGCAAATGTGCTTAATGAAACAAGGGCTATTGTAAAGGTAAATCATGCCTACTTCTAATGCTTATGGAAAGGGAGTAGATCACTGATTTCAATCATAGAATCATAGAATCATAGAAAATAGGTGCAGGAGTAGGCCATTCAGCCCTTCGAGGCTGCACCGCCATTCAATATGATCATGGCTGATCATCCAACTCAGTATCCTGTACCTGCCTTCTCTCCATTCCCCCTGATCCACAAGGGCCACTCCCTCTTAACTCCCTCTTAAATATAGCCAATGAACTGGCCTCAACTACCTTCTGTGGCAGAGAATTCTCTGTACTCTCTGTATGAAAAATGACCTTCTCATCTCGGTCCTAAAAGACTTCCCCCTTATCCTTAAACTGTGACCCATTGTTCTGGAGTTCCCCAACATTGGGAACAATCTTCCTGTATCTAGCCTGTCCAACCCCTTAAGAATTTTGTAAGTCTCTATAAGATCCCCCCTCAATCTCCTAAATTCCAGCGAGTACAAGCCGAGTCAATCCAGTTTTTCTTCATATGGAAGTCCTGCCATCCCAGGAATCAGTCTGGTGAACCTTCTCTGTACTCCCTCTATGGCAAGAATGTCTTTCCTCAGATAGGAGACCAAAACTGTACGCAATACTCCAGGTGTGGCCTCACTAAGACCCTATACAACTGCAGTAGAACCTCCCTATTCTTGTACTCAAATCCTTTTGCTATGAATGCCAACATACCATTCGCTTTCTTCACAGTCTGCTGCACCTGCATGCCTACTTTCAATGACTGGTGTACCATGACACCCAGGTCTCGTTGCATCTCGCCTTTTCCTAATCGGCCACCATTCAGATAATAGTCTACCCTCCTGTTTTTGCCACCAAAGTGGATAACCTCACATTTATCCACATTATACTGCATCTGCCATGCATTTACCCACTCACCCAACTTATCCAAGTCACTTTGCAGCCTCCTAGCATCCTCCTCACAGCTAACACTGCCCCCCAGCTTTGTGTCATCTGCAAACTTGGAGATGTTGCATTCAATTCCCTCATCCAGATCATTAATATATATTGTAAATAGCTGGGGTCCCAGCACTGAGCCTTGCGGTACCCCACTAGTCACTGCCTACCATTCTGAAAATGACCCGTTTACTCCTACTCTTTGCTTCCTGTCTGCCAGCCAGTTCTCTATCCACATCAATACTGAACCCCCAATACCGTGTGCTTTAAGTTTGTATGCTAATCTCTTATGTGGGACCTTGTCGAAAGCCTTCTGAAAGCCAGATATAACACATCCACAGGTTCCCCCTTATCCACTCTACTAGTTACATCCTCGAAAAATGTTATAAGAGTTGTCAGACATGATTTACCTTTCATAAATCCATGCTGACTTTGTCCAATGACTTCACCACTTTCCAAATGTGCTGCTATCCCATCTTTAATAACTGACTCTAGCATTTTCCCCACTACTGATGTTAGACTAACTGGTCTGTAATTCCCCGTTTTCTCTCTCCCTCCCTTTTTAAAAAGTGGGGTTACACACTGCTGGAGCCCATGAGGATCTCTAGCCTTCAATGGAAGGGCAATTTCTGGAGAAGGCATCCTTGAAGTGGATATCCTGTTGGCGGAGGTGAACACCTAGGGAGGGATCAGGCCTGTGGAATTTGCCCAAGGATGAAATCGTGTCAGCAGGAGGAAATGTGTCGGAAGGAACTGCAGATGCTGGTTCAAACTGAAGATAGACACAAAAAGCTGGAGTAACTCAGCGGGCCAGACAGCATCTCTCGAGTAAAGGAATATTCCTTTCCCATTTCTCCTAACATGATGTCTGACCTGCTGAGCTACTCCAGCTTTTTGTGTCAATTTTCAGCAGGAGGTGGCAGGAGGGAATAATACTTCCAATGATGCTCAGGGAAAATATCTGTACTGCACTAGGAATTCTAATGACACAATCCACAGCAGCAGTGCTCACACTTCTCACAGTTCAACTCTCTCTTGTACAAGGGAAGGCATCAAGGTGGCACTTTCCAAACCTATGACTTCTATTGCCAAGAAGGACAATCGCAGCCTGTGTGGGTAGCTGCACAAGATATAGGTTCCCATCCCTGTGAAATGCCACAGCCTTTAGCACCACCTTCTTAAGAAGTTAGAAAAGGATGATAAATACTAGCAATGCCAGTGATAACCACATCCCAAAACACACCTACACGCCCAATGCATGCAGCATGTGCTATTGCTGGATAACACCAAGCAAATCGGACCCATAGATTGCAATATACTCACTTGCTCTGAGAAGAAAAGATTGCTTGTGTCAGGTGGAAGAAAAAACTCGATTTAGTAGTCATGCCTGATCGCACAGCCTAGATCTGACTGTTTCAAAGACAGTGCAGGTCAATTTAAGGTCAGTATCTACACATGTTGAGTCATCTGCATGAAATCCTGTTCCACAGAGCACAACTAGGTAGGAGTAAAACTCAGGGATTTGGTTTACTAAAACTCAGGAATATGGTGAGTGAGAGAAGATGCTGTGGGGCAGGAAGGTGAGGTTGTTCTGCTATATTATGTCTGCATGGGAATTTAATTTCTTAAAGGCTTGGAAGGTCATGTCTAATCAAATGCCGCGTGGCCATCTGTGAATACAAGGGTGCTTGCCATGTCCTGGATAACCACAGGAGCAGGAAATGTCATCAGCTCAGGAGTTTGAGCTTCAGAATTTGAACCATGAGCAACTGCTGACGTCCTTATGGTCCACCCTTTAAGTGTTCCTCGGACAACAAAAAAAAGAGCAGGAAGAAAGTGTAGAAAAGTGCAATTAGCGAAAACGTTTCAGCCAGTATGCAGAAAACCAGATAGGGTGGTATAAAGTCTAACCTAAGGAGAGGTTTTTGCAGTGATCATCTTAATTCAGTTAGATGTGGAAAAGCAATAAAATATGAATACTGATTTAACACTGGGAAAAGGCCAATTTTAGTTAACTGCAATATTATTTTGCAAAAGTGGATAAGAAACAGATTCTTGATAGTAAATCTGCCTCAGAGAAAAAAGAAGCATTTAATGAGATTCAAGAGGATCCGGGTAAATGTTTCTTAAAGAAAAAATGTGGAGCGGCCAAATTTAACGCCCCTGAATAATGAGATGTGTAGAAATTAAGGTAAGATTTAAAAAAAAGATATTTTCGACAAGATACGGAGAATTTAATAAGGGAAGTTATCAAAGCAAAAGACATGTGTAAAAAAATCAGGCAGATAAAGTGAATGAAAATCCTGTGGCACTTATTAAGTACACGAAGAACAAAAGAATAACCAAAGATGAAAAAGGTTATGTATGGTGGCAGAAGATGTGGGCGACATTCTAGATTAATACATTGTGGCTTCTTCACAATGGAGAAGGATGATGTCAATGCTGTTGTTAAGGAGGATGAGTGTAAAATATTGGATGGGATAAACATTGTATTAGGGGGTTTAGTGCCTTTGAAAATGAATAAATCCTCAAGTAAGATGAAATATATCCCAGGCTTTTAAAAGAAGCAAGGGAAAATATTATAGAGGCTCTGATCATTATCCTCTAATCCTCCCTAGTTACAAGAGTGGTGCCAGAGGGAAGAACTGCTGAAGATGTATTGTATCATTGATTTAAAAAGAGAAAAGGGATAAACCAACTAATTATTGGCCAGCTAGCTAAATTTGGTTCAGGACAAATTACAGTATTAGAATCAACAGAACCTTCACTGAGAAATGCTCAGATTAATCAGGGACAAAGAGAATGTATTCCTTTGAGCATTTGACTAAAAGGGTCAAAGAAGCATCTGAAAATGTGAACAAAGAAAATAGCAAGGCTTTTGACAACAGTCCAGGTAAAAATCAAAGCACTCAATGGAGAGTGCCAACTTGGAACCAAAATTGTCTCAGTGGCAGGAAACAGAGGATAATGGTGAAAGGGCATTTTTGTGATCGGAAGGCTAGTACTACTGTCTTCCCTTGAGGCTCAGAACTTAGTTTGTTGATACATGGTAATAATTTAGAAGTAAAGGTTTAAGACATGGTAAAGAGGTTTGCAGATGATACAAATGTTACCAATGTGGATGACAGTGAGCTGGAAAGCTTCTTAATTCCAGAAAGATGTTGACGGTCTAGTCAATTAGGTATAAAAATGCAACAAATTCAATCCAGAGAAGTGTGAGCGAATGCATTCGCGGAGGTACAATAAGGTGAGAATATACACAATATATGGGAGGATTCTGAGGAATCCATTTCCACACTAGAACGAACGCAAAGATCTAGAGTAACTCAGCGAGACAGGCAGCATCTCTGGAGAACATGGATACGTGACGGCACGGGTCGGGACCCTTTCTTTAGACTCCAGCACTTTGTGTCTTTTTCTGTAAACCCCACATCTGCAGTTCTTTGTTTCTCCACACGGGAAATGCTGGGTTTGTCGCGATGAATGCATCTGCACATCACATGGAATGCAGTGGTGTGTATCATTTGGAGCCCGTGAACAGGGAAGTTTTCCACAGGTCGCCAATGTTAATAGGGCAGATCAGTAAAATCAGTAAAAATGATATATGTGATGCTTTCCTTTATAATCCAAGGCACAGAATATACATGAAGGGAGCACAATACAAGGGAGCACAATACAATTCGCTGGAAGAACTCGATGGTTGAACAGCATCTGTGGGGGTAAGGTTCATGTTTTTGGTCAAGAACAAGCATTAGTGTAATTTGCCCAGTAGTAACAGGGAATACAGCTCCAACCATGCACACAGGGGTTTGCATCATTCGGAGTCCAGCCTTTCCAGCGTGGAAGTGGTCAAGTCCATTCCAGTCCAGTCAATCATCAAACCGAGTTCATTGTGCAGGGAGGAACTGCGGATGCTGGTTTAAACCGAAGGTAGGCACAAAAGGCTGGTGTTACTCAGCGGGACAGGCAGCATCCCTGGAGAGAAGGAATGGGTGACGATTCGGGTCGGGAACCTTCTTCAGAAGAAGATGTCTGAAGAAGGGTCTCGACCCGAAACGTCACCCATTCCCTCTCTCCAGAGATTCTGCCTGTCCCGCCGAGTTGCTCCAGCTTTTTGTGTCTATCTTCGAGTTCATTGTCACATGCACATGTAAGGTGAGGTCCAGTTAGAATTAAAATCTTACTTGCAGCAGCATTACAGGCACATAGACTCAGGCATACAAAAACATGCATTATACGTAACTTACACATGAAACATTCTGGACAACAGCGAAAGAAAAAAAGGCTATGTTAAAAAACAAGACATTGGTTCAAATCACAATTAGAAAAAAAATACAAAGGTGCCCCGCTCCAATGTGAACCATTGTGGATTCAGTCTTTGGAGTCGTTCTTAATTAGTCCTCTCCGTTGCTATAGCACATTGTCCAACATCTGAAAATTGACACAGACACCTCTGGCTTCTGCCATCATAGTTTTCAAAAAGCTTTTGATATTTTACATATATTGTTATTTTAACAGCTTACGTAATTTTTTTTCGAGTGACTTGTGACTGCTATGTGACTATAATTCCATTTGTTTTCAAATAATTATGGAAAAGGATAGGATTGGTCCAAAAGTTGAGGTTTAAATTGGGGCATGGCTAATTTTAATGGTATTATACAGGAACTGTCAGAACATGATTGAAGGTGATTTGCAGATAAAGGAAAGTCTAGTAAGTGGCAGCCTTTCAATGGGAGATTGGGTGAGTTGGGGGACAACATGTTCCTATTTGAGTGAAGGGCAAGTTGGCAGGGGTAAGGAGCCCTAGCTGACAAGAAACACAGAGGCACAGTGGTGGAGTTGCTGCCTTACAGCACCAGTGACCCAGGTTCGATCCTGACTGCTGGTGCTGTCTGTATGAAGTTTGTACTTTCTCCCCGTGGCCGCATGGGTTTTCTCCAGGTGCTCCTGTTTCCCCCCACACTCCAAAGACATACAAGTTTGTAGGTTAATTGGCTTTGGTAAAAATTGTCCCTAATGTGTAGGATAGTGCTTGTGTATGGGGATCGTAGGTCGGCACAGACTCGGTGGGCCAAAGGGCCTGTTTTCACGTTGTATCTATTTCTTTTCTCACAAGACCCGCTGAGTTAATCTAGCCCTATCTTCGGTTTAAAGCAGCATCTGCAGTTCCTTCCTACATGTTTTAAGTAAAGATGTTGGGGATTTGGAATCCATCCCCTAGCTAATTAGATTACACAATAACAGCCACTGCTGTTTTACCCGTGGTTGTGACAACCATCCTCTTTATGATGGGCAGGAAACTTTCACCACTGCAGGCAGTGTCGCCCTGAGGACGACAGAGAATGGGCAGTGTGGTCCAGGCTGCTAGCGTTGCCACAGGCTGCTTTGTGAATTAAGCAGGATGGCATCAAGTGCTTGGATAGAGTGGGAATAACTCTGAGAGGAAAAAGTTTGAACAAACGTCAGACTGAACACACAAATAATCAGCATGGAAGCAATTACTGATCTTGATTAGGTGATGACCTTGAATCATTCTGAAGAAGGGTCTCGACCCGAAACGTCGCCTATCTCCTTCACTCCTTAGATGCTGCTGCACCCGCTGAGTTTCTCCAGCTTTTTGTGTAGACCTTGAATCATTGTTTAGTAAGTGCAGTATTTGCCAAATTTGTTAAAATGAGTCGCCAAAACCTCAAGTTTAATCGTGGTCATAGGCTAACTATTTTCAGAGTTTTATTTCATGGTGACTTTAAAATGGGGAAGCAGAGCATAAGGCATTAATATTGTTTAGGAAGGAACTGCAGATGCTGGTCTAAACCGGAGACAGGCACAAAAAGCTGGAGTAACTCAGCAGGTCAGACAGCATCACTGGAGAAAAGGAATAACCAGGGAGTTGCGGAGAGAACAGTCTCTGCGGAAGGCGGAAAGCAGTGAAGATGGGAAGATGGGACGAGTGGTGGGATCCTGTTGCCGTGGCAAAAATGTCGGAGGATTATCACCGTCTCCATCACAGGCGATAGACTATCGACTGACGTCTATTATAAACCAACTGACCCCCACAACTATCTCGACTACATTTCTTCCCATCCTGCCTCCTGCAAAGACTATCTCCAACTCACAATTCCTCCGTCTACGCTGCATCTATGCCCAAGATGAAGTGTTTTATACCAGGACATCCGAGATGTCCTCATTCTTTAGGGAATGGGAGTTCCCCTCTTCCATCACAGATGAGGCCCTCACACGTGTCTCCTTGATATCCCTCAGCTCTGCTCTTGCTCCCCCTCCACCAAATCGCAACAGGAACAGAGTCCCCCACCCCCCCCCCCATCCTTACTTTTCACCCCATCAGCCGTTGCATACAACACATAATCCTCCGATAATTTTTCCACCTCCAACGGGATACCACCACTAGTCACATCTTCCCATCTCCACCCCTTTCCGCCTTCCACAGACACTGTTCCCTCCGCAACTCCCTGGTTAACTCATCCCTTCCCATCCAAACCACCCCCTCCCCAGGTACCTTCCCAATCACCCCCTCCTCAGGTGCCGTCCCCTGCAACCGCAGGAGATGCAACACCTGGCCCTATGGACAGGTGTTATGGACCAAGTGCAGGCAAGGGGGACTAGGGTAGCTGGGATATTGTTGGACGGTGTGGGCGAGTTGGGCCGAAGGGCCTGTTTACACACTGTATTACTCTATAACTCTATGTTATAAGCAGAAGTTCACTTGCACCTCCTCCAACCTCATTTACTTTATCCGTTGTTCAAGGTGTGGACTCTTATACATCGGCGAGGTCAAACGTAGACTGGGCGATTGTTTTGCTGAACATTTTCACTCAGTCTGCCTGGGCCTACCTGATCTCCTGGTTGCCAAACTTTAATTCCCCTGGTAGACACAAAAGTGCTGGAGAAACTCAGCGGGTGCAGCAACATCCATGGAGCGAAGGAAGTAGGCAACGGTTCGGCCCGAAACGTTGCCTATTTCCTTCGCTCCATGGATGCTGCTGCACCTGCTGAGTTTCTCCAGCACTTTTGTCTACCTTCGATTTTCCAGCATCTGCAGTTCCTTCTTAAACACTTTAATTCCCCATCTCATTCCCACATTGATCTTTCTGTCCTGGGCCTCATCGATTGCCAGAGTGATGGCAAACGCGAATTGGGGGAACATCACCTCAAAGTCCACTTGGGCAGCTTACAACCCAACGGTATGAATATTGATTTCTCTAACTTCAAGTAACTCTTGCATCCCCCCTCTCTCCATCCCTCCCCCACCCAAGTTGTTATACTAGTTTCAAAGTCGTTTTGTTGAGTCTCATTGTCTGTAACTTGTTTTCACCTCACCCACAGCTACCAAAGGCCTGTTTGCTTTATCATCGTTACTTTTTTGCATATCTTTCCTTCATTTATTCTATATCTCTCCATATCACCATTTATATCTCTCCTTTCCCCTGAAGAAGGGTCTTGACCCGAAACGTCCCTTTTCTCCAGATATGCTGTCTGACCCGCTGAGTTACTCTAGCTTTTATTGTCTATCTTCACATTAACATTGTTTTCTCCTTATCTATATGCTTATATTGTGACCCCTATTGAACAGCATAGACTTGTTCTCACCCCCATCTTTTCATCGCTACCCCCACCACCCCTTAAATTCAGTGAAGAAGAACCCCGACGCGAAATGTCACCCATCTATTTTCTCCAGAGATCCTGCATGACCTGCTGCATTATGAGTCACTCCAGCCTTTTGTGTCTATCTTTGGTCATGTGGTTTGCCTGCTTCTCAAATCAGGTAAGATTTTCACAGTTGTCACCTTGTACCAACACAACATAAAAATACTTAGTGTGCTGTTTTGTATATAAACCTCTACCTCTTTGGATATCCATTTGCTGCATCTTGAAGCATTTGTCGAGACTGTTCATGCAGTCGGAAACTAGCCTGTTCAATTACCTATAAGAAAATGTGCTATTTTAACCATTAAATTAGTTTGCTGGTAAAGACTACATTTAATAAAGCACACATTTAATTAACTGCTTTTTTTTCTGCTGAACTCTTCTTCTGTTGTGCATTTACTGCAGGAATTTCAAAATGAGTAATTGATTCCTTCTAGGAATGTTGAGTAAGGACAACATAATCTGTTTATCCAAGGGAGAGCTCCAGGTGCCTGGGAATAAAACATGTTTTCCATTGTTGCTAAGGGCTATTAGCATCAAGTATTGCTGGAGCAAACCCAGCAATGAGCATTGATCCAAACTCCGGGATGCTTTACTATGTAAATTATAACAGTCCGAAGGGATCACAAGTGACTGCTGCTGTTTGCCCCTGCTGGAGTATTGATTTCAGGCCTTCAGGTAGCTCATCATGAAACACATCAGAACATAAGCTGACTAATAAACTGTGAAGTTCAAAACAGTGGTGCTGAGAAAGTAGCAGGTAATAATTTACGGCAGTATACCATCTCTGTGTCATAGAGTCATAGAGTCTGACAGTGTGGAAACAGGCCCTTTGGCCTACCGTGCCCACACTAGCCAACATGCCCCCATCTCCACTTGTCTGCATTCGGCCGTTATCCCTCTAAACCTGTCCTATCCGTGTATTCTTAAATAGACATAAAATGCTGGATCAGGCGGAGGATGATGGCTGACCTTAGTGGAGCGTCACAGCGGCTGGGACGGTGGATGAAGGCTGCAGCAGAAAAGGGTCGCCAGTCGTCTTGGACTCCATGACACTGGATCCTGACCCAGATCTGACAAGCAACATGGGGTGACTGTCTGTGCACCAGTCTCCCCACGTTAAACAAAGTCACGCACAGGCGTCATACATATGGTTCTTGGTTCTTGGTTACTTGGTCCTCCAAAATATTCCAACTGGAATTTAAACTGGAGGTAGTGAAGGGAGGGGTTTAGCCAGAGAGGGTTATTGGGAAGAAAGTGCCACTTTAAATCTAGTTGCATCTGGCCGGGCAACCGTGGCTTGGTGGAGATTATTCCATGCTTTAATAGTGCGTGGAAAGGACAAATTGCTGTACACATCTGTCTTTGTGACATATAGGGAATAATACCATGGAGACACCCATGATCAGCCATGACCGCAGGGGGCGTAAGAACAGCGGGACAGGCTAAATCTCTGGAGAGAAGGAATGGGTGACGTTTCGTGTCGAGACCCTTCTTCAGACTGAAGTATCAGTTCAGATCAGTCTGAAGAATCGTCTATAATTCTATGAGATCACCACTCATCCTCCTGCGCTCCAAGGAATAGAAATGACAACATCTTTCCTATAACATGGTGGCCAAAACTGCACACAATACTCCAAATAAACTCGGTGGTTTCCAAATTATGTCTGTGGACCACATTGTTGTACAATTAGAGCTGGTAACCTTCAATGGTATCCCCATTGAATAGGGAAATCTTATGGTCTGATGCACGCATTTCTGCTCATCTCAGTAAAGGAATGATATGGAGTTTTTGGAGAAGGTACGTAAAAGATTTACCAGAATGATGCCTGGATTAGAGGATATTGGGGGGTGGAAGATTGCAACCTTCACGTCGTCCACCTTGTTTTGACTAATGCAATCAACTCGACGTGCACAAACGGAAGATCAAATAGAACAAGTTGTCCAACAACTTTAGGCTGTGCATGCCACACGAAAGAAGAAGAAGAGGGTATTGGCTATAAGGAAAGGTTGCACAGACTTGAATTATTTTCTCTGGAATACCAGAGGCTGAGCAGAGACCTGAAAGAAGTATATGAAGTTATGAGAACCTTGTCTCCAGGTTGCAAAGATCAAAGACCAGAAAGCACAGTTTTATAGTGAGAGGGGCAAAATTTAAAGGAGATGTGTGGGGCAATTTTTATAAATGGAGTGAGGTGGGTGCCTGGAACATGTTGCCAGTGGAGACGCTTGAGGTATAAACAACAGTGGTGTTTAAGAGGATAGGCACTTGGATATGGATGGAATGGAGAGCTATGGATCATACGGCAGGCAGATGAGATTAGTTTATCTTGGCATAATGTTCGGCACAGACATAGAAACATAGCAAAAATAGGTGCAGGAATAGGCCCTTTGAGCCACTACCATCATTCAATATGATCATGGCTGATCATCCAAAATCAATACCCGCTCCTGCTTTTTCCCCATATCCCTTGACTCCGTTAACCCTAAGAGCTAAATCTAGCTCTCTCTTGAAACCATTGTGGCTCAAAGGGCAAGTAAAATTTATGGCAGACTGAGAAGATTATACTTGTTCACAATCTAGATAGATATAGTGAAAATTCAAAGTGAAGAGAAGGCCAATTTGTGGGTATGACAGCAGCTGTAGTTTTTGTCTGAGCTCTATAAAACCAGTCAGGGACCCCGCAGCTCAACTTCACCCTTCCTAAAGATCAGACCCACCCCATGGGCCTAATTTCTTCCCAGCTGGTAGTGACGCAGACTGCATTTATAAAAGAACAGCCTTTTGCTTCTTCCCCTTAGCCCACTGGCCCAAGGTTAAAGTGCCTTTTGCTGTAAATAGATTCTGCTACAGGGGAAACCAATGGTTGACTGGTTGGAGGATACCTTAAACTGACCATCTGATTTCAACATCAGGTCGAAACTCACGCCCCTGGCCAGCAGCAGACACAGCCGGTATCTTTCATTTATTTTTGAAATAAACATAAACCTGTATCTTCTTGCTAAGCAAGGTGCACTGAGGCTAATAGCGGTGCCCTTGGCACCTCTGTAATTGAGATGAAAAACTTAAATTGACAAGAGAGCAACCATGCTTTATGCAGTTTAAAGACCCACTTAAGAGAGCTATTTGGGGAAATCTATGAAGGAATAAAAGCAAAGCATAGTGAAATAGGTAAAGATGCCTGAAGGAAACATAAATTCTCTCAATTTTGACACTACTCCATTTTAAACGTCTGGATTTTGATAAGCATGTCCACATCTTGTATTTACTGTTTGGGTTCCACACTGTACACTTACCCAGTTCAGATCCATGCAGCTGAACCTTCTGGAAGAGAATGCCCTGGAGTCAATGGTGAGAGTCTGCAAGATGTCAGTATCTCACACAATGTACGGTGAAGAAGAACTTTACCAGGATGCTGCCTGAATCAGAAGGTATTAGCTAAAAGGAGAGGTGGGATAAACTTGGATTGTTTTCTCTGGAGCATTGGATGTTGACGAGTGACCTGATTGAAATACATAAAGTTATGAGAGGCATAGATAGGGCAGACAGTCAGTACTTTTTTCTCAATACTCTTTGAGAGACCGTAACTTTAAGGTGAGAAGGACAAAGTTTAAAACAGATGTCCGGGGCAAGTCTTTTTACACAGGGGTCGTGGAAGCAGATATGATAAATTGCATTTAGGCCTTTAGATTGGCACATAGATATGCGGGGAATAGAGGGATATGAATCATGTACACAGGTAAAGAGATTATGTTAACTTGGCATCATGCTCGTCACAGACATTGTGGGTGAAAAGGACAGTTCCCATGCAGTACCGTTCATTGTTCTTATGTAACTGGGGCACTTGCACAGACCAAAAATACTTCCGAAGTAGAGAAATAATTGACTGACAGCAAAATTCCTCGTTCAGTTAAGATGTGTGCAACGGAGCAACGAAGTGCAGGTGATGAATTCATGAAGAAATTAGCAAGTGAAGGTCTTCTTGCTCATTATGATATTATGTATACATTGGCATATGATAAGAGGTTTAGGTGCAAATGAAGTGATAATGATGACTATCACCATCATAAAGCATGATGGTGATAGTCATCATTATCACTTCATTTGCACCTAATGACTAAGGGACCCCTATTGCTTTTATTTTTGTGGTCCCGCTTAAAATAAGCACAGTGATTGACAAATCACGAAGAAGTTGGAATAGTGTATGAAATCGAGAATTTTGACTAGCACTTGCAAGGTAGATCCTATACCTTCTTAAATGAATTGCTTTTCGATACGTAAGATTCCAAATGGATGATATCTACTACGTATGCAAGGTAGGCTATCTATGTAGCACAATTCAACTATGTAGTTGAGTTCAGATTATGTCTGATGCAATTTCTGATGTTGGAATAGCTCAAAGCAGCAAGCACATATTCTTCCCTCAGTAGTATACCTACTGCCTCACGGCTCCTGGAAGAACTAATGGTAAATGCATACCTCCAGAGTCAGGGACAGCTTCTTCTCAGCTGTTATCAGGTAACGGAATGGTCCTGCCATCTGCTACAAAGCAGTCCTATCTGCCTCATTGGAGACTTTTGATCAAACTTCAATCAGACAAAGATTGAAACATAGGAAATTTGACTGGGGGAGATGCTTCATCTCTCAATTAGCGTTGAGATCATACAGGCTGCAACCAATGCTGAAGATGACAGGGCAACTTATCTAAGGGTATATACATGGTTTGTTCTAATATATAGCACGCTGCTAGAGCAATTAATTAATTAGGAAAAAAAGACACAAAGTGCCTGAGTAACCCAGCAGGTCAGACAGCATCCCTGGAGAACATGGATAGATGATGTTTCAGGTCGGGAACCTCCTTCAGACTAATTGGGGGAGGGGGGAAGGCAGGGCAGGAAAAAGGCTGGCTGGTTTAGTTTAGTTTAGAGATACAGCGCGGAAACAGGCCCTTCGGCCCACCGAGTCCACACCAACCAGCGATCCCCGCACATTAACACTATCCAACACACGATAGGGACAATTTACACTTATACCGAGCCAATTAACCAGCAAACCTGTAAGTCTTTGGCGTGTGGGAGGAAACCTGAGATCTTGGCGTAAACCCAAGCGGTCACAGGGAGAATATACAAACTCCATACAGACTGCACCCATAGTAGTGATCGAATCCGGGTCTCTGGCGCTGCAAGCGCTGTAAGGCAGCAACTCTACCATTGTGCCACCGTGCCGCACTAATAGGTTGATACATTGAGGGGGGATTTGCGACAGGGCAGATGGTGGACGAAGGCCAGAGTGTAAGTGTCAGAAGAAGTGAGACAAACGGATTGAAGAGTTGCAAATTGAGGAAGGAATGTAGGCGGAAGGGGATGGGGAGGGGAAAATAGGTGCGAGTCCAGGTGGGGCACAGGGGAGAGGGGGCAGGGGGAAATGGGAGGGGGTGGAGGTTTGGGAGAAGAAGGGGAGGGAGAAGGCTATGTAGTTTCCTAAAATTGGAGATTTCAATGTTCCTGAGAGCAGCTGAAATTGCAGAAGTGGCGCAGGGAGATAGGGTCTCACAGACATATTGATATTGGCATACAGTATCTGCTGGAAACTCTATCTTAAAACAACATAAACTTACCATCACCCTGCTCTTCTATCTATCTTTATCAATGTAGTCTCAGGTGCCAAAACAGACTCAGCAGACTGGGAAACCAAGTGTTGTCATCAGATCTTTTAATGTGAAAGGATCCAGATAGAGCTACATTCCAGAGATGGCTCCGCATTTGCAAAGTACTTTTCCACTCCAGCCTATGTCCAAAGATGCCGAGCATCTGCAGTAGAATACTATCCTCTGTTATTCTAGAGCATTTTGCCATAAATGCCATAAGTGCCTTTTTTGATGATTTCAGGAAGATAATGCCTTTTTCACGATTGAGTGCCCAAATCTGCCTTTTTTGCCATTTTAACGTAACTTGCAAAAAAATTTACACCACCGGGGCGAAACCCGGCTGTAAGTGGCTGTTAAGTGGCGATTGGAGAGGGGTGCATGCGAAAGGGTCCAGTCTTTGCAGACTGGTCATGCTTTAAGTAGGTGTGAAGTGGTGATTGGGGAGGAGTAGGTAGAAACATAGAAACATAGAAAATAGGTGCAGGAGGAGGCCATTCGGCCCTTCGAGCTGGCACCGCCATTCATTGTGATCATGGCTGATCGTCTGCTATCAATAACCCGTGCCTGCCTTCTCCCCATATCCCTTGACTCCACTAGCTCCTAGAGCTCTATCCAACTCTCTCTTAAATCCATCCAGTGACTTGGCCTCCACTGCCCTCTGTGGCAGGGAATTCCATAAATTCACAACTCTCTGGGTAAAAAGGTTTTTTCTCAGCTCAGTCTTAAATGACCTCCCCTTTATTCTAAGACTGTGGTCCCTGGTTCTGGACTCACCCAACATTGGGAACATTTTTCCTGCATCTAGTTTGTCCAGTCCTTTTATTATTTTAGATGTTTCTATAAGATGCCCCCTCATCCTTCTAAACTCCAGTGATTACATGCCTAGTATTTTCAATCTTTCCTTATATGACAGTCCCGCCATCCCAGGGATCAATTTCGTATCATCCCGGGGATCATATCAGGGATCATCCCAGGGATCAATCTAGGGAAGGGTCCAGTCTTTTCAAACTGGAGTCAAGCTGTGAGTAGGTGTGAAGTGTTGGTTGGGGATGGGGTGTGGGGATACCAGGATTAAGTTTCTGTTTATCGAACCTGCAGTAGAACTCGTTCAGGTCATTGGTCAGCTGACAATTGTCCAAGGAGCGGGGGGGTTTTCCTGTTATAGCTCGTGATTACTTGCAAGCCCTTCCACACTGAAGAGGAGTCATTAGCTGAGAACTTGCTCCTCAACTTCTCAGAGTACCTTTCCTTGGCAGCTCTGATTCCTCTTCTCAGCTTGTACTTGGCCTGCCTGTAGAGGTCTGCATCCCCGCTTGTGTAGGATCTACCCCTGCAAGCGTCAAAATGCCTAAAGTCAAGTCAACGCCTTGTAAAAAACTGAACAATTTGGTGAGAGTGTACGAGAGTGATATATTCTCTACAGACAACTGTATTCTGTTCTGCAAAGCATGTGAGAAAGCAGTGAATCATGAGAAGAAATATTTTGTCGCCCAGCATGTACAGACAGCTAAACACAAATCGGCAGCAGAGAAACTGAAGGTAGGAAATACGCAAGCTTGTCTCGTCATTACATTTGCTGCTGGCTCCAGTTGCAAATCTGAGTTTTCGAGTGATCTGTGCAAAGCATTCATTGATGCTGGAATTCCACTGTTTAAATGGGAAAACAAATCTCTCAGAGCTTTTTAGAGAAATACACAGAGGAACATATACCGAGCGAGTCATTATTATGGACAAATTATGTTGACAGCAACTTCGACATTGTTGTGCAGAAAATTAGGGATGAAGTTGCATGCAACAAAATATGGATCTCAATAGACGAGATAACTGATGCTGTGGGGAGATATGTTGCCAATGTGGTCATCAGTACACTTGAGGCAGGTCAACCGTCAAAGGAGTATTTCTTGACATCAGAAGTATTGGGGAAGTCAAAGAGCACAACTATTGCTCAGTTGTTTACATCTTCACTTGCGTGTAGGTAAAGACATATAAGGAAAATGTGAGAGGGTGATTTTAGCTAACAAAGATCTTGAAGAAATACAAAACATAGCAAAAGTTCTCAAAGGTAGTTGTAATGCACCAGATATCAACATAAATGTAGAGTTTGTAGCTTGGTTCAGGTATGCACCAGTGACCTCAGCTGGGGTAAAAATACGTTTTTCACAACTGTAGCATATTCTGTCTGACAGACGGCATAGTTTAACACCAGATACTTTGGAAAAAAATGCTGGTAGTTGTGCAAATGTAAAATGTGCAACCAGGCAACTTTGGTCATTTAATTGGTCAGATAGGGGGCGCCGTCCTGTATGATAGGGGACGCCGTCCTGTATGGTATGGCTGCCCAGCCTGCAGCTGTATGTTTTTTCACTCTTTTCTTTATTTTTAGTGAAAGTGTTTTGTTTTTGGAGTTCTATTCTTTTATATGTGGGGGGTGGGGGGGGGGGGGGTGGGGAAGGGGGAAACTACTTTTCAGGGTCACTACCTGGTCGGAGAGGCAGCCTTTCTAGGGGCTGAACTTTTGACACGTCCTCGCGGTCTACCAGCGGGCCTGGAGCGGCGTATCCTGAGGAGACCGCCCAGAACCTCAGCTTCGGCAGCAGCAGAGCGCTGGAGCGCCATCGAGCATCGGGCGATGCCTTGCCTGGGTCGCCGCGCTGGAACTCCGGTGAGCTGAGATGGCCAAGGAAAACATCGCGGAGCTGCGGGTCTGTGGAGCAGCCAGCTGCGGGCGGCGGCGGCATTGAACTTCAACGTCGGGAGCCAGTGGGGGAGCTCCATTCAGCGCGGCCTTGTTGGCTTCAGAAGCCGCGGACTCCGGTAAGGAAGCGGCTGTTCCAGGCATCCCAAGCCGCTGAGAGGATTCTCCCGACGCCGGAGCACCACCACCCCGCGAGAATGGCCTGGAACATCGGGCCTCCGTGAAGGCGACTGCTGAGGCCTCAATAGGCCTGACTATTGGTGGACATGGGTTGGGGACTGGACATTGTGCCTTCCCTCTTAATGGGAACCATTGTGGGGGATGTTTTTTGTTTAAATCTCTTTATTATTGTTATGTCTGTATTTTTTTTTTATGTGCTGCATTGGCAAGAAACATTTCACTACACCAATTGGTGTATGTGACCAATAAACTAACCTTGAACCTTGAACCTTGATGTAGTATACGTTTATAATTATCATTTTTAACCATATTTTGGTGTTGAAAATAAATGCTTTTATGCCTTTTTTGTTGATAAATGCCTCTTTCGTGCCTTTTTTGTAATTGTATTATGCCTTATTGCCTGACTATTTCAGAGATTTTAAGTGCCTAAACATCCTGGCTCTGGTCATTTCATTTCACCTGTGGAATTCTGCTCAGGATTTTGACCTCAGGGTCTGGGTTTCGGACACCTGCACTGCACAGCACTGGCAAGGTTCACTGTGTTTGGTTCAGTAATCTAATCCTTTGGAGCAAAACCCAGGGCAAATCCAATCTAGCGATTCACTGCCCAAGCAATCCACTTTCAATCATCATAAAAAGTGATTGAAGCTGCGGCTGACAATCAATCATGAACCAAAGAGCTGAATCCACGAGGAAAAATGACAGTGACTAGCATGTTTCACAGCATTTGACTATGGGTGGAATCCAGTAAAATAGTAAGATTAAACGAGAACTTACCAGTTTGAAGCTTGATCTTTATTTCATGAGGAGTTGCAATGAGGGATTTCGTGACGACCCCGCCAGGCACGCATGCGCGACATTCTTCAAAGCAGCGGTGTGGAATCACAGAACTACCCAGAAATGAACTAATATAGTAAGATTGAAGAGACTATTTACCAGCTGACCTTATAGTAGAGGGTTGGGAGCGGAGGGCACAAAATCCCTCATCGCAACTCCTCATAAAATAAAGATCAAACTTCAAACTGGTAAGTTCTCGTTTAATCTTACTATTTCATTTCGGAGTCACGTGAGTGACTTCGTGAAGATTTCAAAGCTCTGTGATTACATGCCCTGGATCACGTCCATGCTCACACACTGCCGTAATACTGATGGAGGAAGTATGTTAACGTATTTCAGACTTGAACAAGCTGAAAAATAATAACATTTTTGTTAATACAACAATAAACTCCTGAACACGGGGATAAACGTTTAGGGAACAGCACTTAAAACTGACTCTGCAAACGTTGCTGGAGTGGCCACAGGTTTGTTATAAAAGCGCTGAAATGTAGTTTCACTGGCCCAGCCCATTATTGCAAGGACATGATCCATGAACACCTCCATGATCCTCACCACTGATGTGGATGCAGCCTTGGTAGAATGACATTTTAAAATGTTAGTGTCTTACCTGCTGCACCGAATACCACTTTCAGCCATCTAGAGATAGTCTGCACCGTCACCCTGTGACGTGGGTTTCCATGGCTGAAACAGATCCGTCTCCATATTCCTGATTGCCATTTTCAGACCTGTAGTCGCAGGTCTGTAGTTTAGGCAACTCTTCTATAAAGAAGTAACTTTATTATGGGTCGATCATTCTATCCAGGTTTAATTCCTGTAGAGTCTGGACCCGTTATGCTGTGTTCAGTGCCATTACCATCACCACTTTGAAGGTGAGTAAGTCCAGTGGTACATCCGACATAGGCGACCAGTTCCTGAGTAGGGTCAACACTACCCCTATATCTCAGGTAATATAATATCGTGGTCGGGGAGGGATGGATAGAACATACCCCTCATAGTTTGGATACCAGCTGGTGAGATCCCATTCCAATATTGAGATAGGATGACAGTGCACTCCTGGCACTGTATACAGCACTGTAACAGAGGGACTCATCATAATGAAGACCCGTGAGGATTCCAGCACATTGGAGATCGTAGCAGATATGTAGGTGGTCTTGGTATGACTACAGAAACCTCCCATATCCTTATGTAGGTGAGGTGCTGCTTCCTAGTGGACTCTCTCTGCACAATGCTGTATGATGTCCATGGTCCTTTATGTTGCAGAACCTGGTTGTGTTTTCTGCAACACCTGACTGATGAAGCAGAATGGGGAAAACATAGAAAACCATTTCCCCCAATGTAGTGAGAACTCGTCCATCGCCACTGCCCCAGGATCTGGTTCTCAAGAGACATATGTTGGCATCTAATGGTTCAACCTGGACGCAAGGAGGTCGATATCTTGTGTTCCATATTAGGCTATAATTTTAGCAAAGATTTGGAGGTTCAACATCCACTTGATGTCATTATTAAATACTTGTGACCTGGTGTCCGCCACTGTATTGAGCTTAACCAGAAGGTACATAGCTGATATCCAAATATTTCTTTCAATCCACCAGAGCCAAATTAGTGTTTCCAATTCATCACAAGATATTGACTTGATACCACCCATAAGGTTTAAATATGCCACCTCAGTGGTATTATTTTGAAGATGGACATACGTATGCTGCAGATTAGTGCATTAAGCCCACAGCCCGTGACATGCTCCTAGCATTTCTAAACAGTTTATACCTTGTGACTGAAGAGAAGTAGACTCATGCAAATCCCATCTACCGCCCCAACTGGAATGGTGTCGGTAGTTCCCCAGCCCTTGGCGCTTGTGTCGGTTTGTAACACGACTAATGGGTTTGATGTAATGATGGGATTTAACAATCACAACCATTGCTAATCCACCATTGTAGCTCAATTTATGCCTTGATTGGCTGCTGCATAGGCCCGTAAAATGTCCAGCATTTGCTTTTAATGCCGAAATTATTGCTTTTTGCAAGCTTCGATAGTGTAACGGCCCCAATTATGTGGCTGGAATGTAGCTACACTTTTACCAATTACCTTAGCAGTATGTCTAATAGTCAGTTTCCTGGCGCAAGGCTGTTACATGCCTCTATTATGTCTATTGCTTTGTTCCCTGGGATAGTGAACCTCACTCACTCACGTGACTCTGAAATGCAATTGAAATCAACTGGCCTCAGCAAGGCCAGCAGCACCATCAAGGACAAGTCGCACCTTGGCCATTCCCTCTTCTCCCATCTCCCATCAGGCAAAAAGTGTGAAAACGCACACCACCAGATTCAGGGACAGATTTTCTTCCCTGCTGTTATTAGACAACTGATTCATCCTACCACAACCAGAGAGCAGTGCTGAACTACTATCTACCTCTTTGATGACCCAAGGACTATCCTTCATCGGACTTTGTTGGTTTTGCCTTGCACTAAACATTGTTCCCTTATCATATATCTATACACTGTAAATTGATTGAATATAATCACATATTAGAAACATAGAAACATGGAAAATAGGTGCAGGAGTAGGCCATTCGGCCCTTCCAGCCAGCACCGCCATTCAATGTGATCATGGATGATCATCCAAAATCAATACCCCGTTCCGGCTTTTTTCCCATATCCCTTGATTCCCTTAGCCCTACAAGCTAAATCTAACTCTCTTGAAAAATGTATTTCTGTTGATTGGTTAGCACGCAGCAAAAGCTTTTCATTGTACCTCGGTACACGTGACAATAAACTAACTAAACTAAACTAAACTCAAGGCAAAAACACTTCAGGGGTTGAAGTCATATCTTGCAGAAAGGAAGATGGATAAGGTTGATGGAGGTTAATGATCCTAGCTCCAGATATTACCACAGGGGTTCCATGGGGAATGCTCCAAGCCCCAACCATCTCTAGCTGCTTCATCAAGCACCTTCCTTCCATCATAAGATAAAGAGAGATGTTTCCTGAGCGATGTACACTGTTCAATTCCATTTGCAACTTGATTTGCATGCAACACAACCCAGTTAACATTAGAGCATGGATTGATAAATGGCAAGTAATATTTCCACCAAGTAAATCAATCCATGACAGCTCCAATTAGAGGGTGTCTAAGCACCTACCATGGACATTCAATGGTATTACCACTGCTGGGTTCCCCAATATCAATATCTGAGCAGGCATCAAAACTCTTCAGCACGTCAATAAAAACCCTGGCTGGAAAAGCAGATCTGAGGCTGGGTATCCTATGTTGAGTAATTCTTATTCATTTTGCAAGGTACAATCTGCAGGGTACAAATCAGGAGTGTGATATGGTTGTGGTTTTGGCAGCATGTCCAGAGAGGGAACTCCTTTATCTACTGCAATCCAAAGAAGTTGGATTAACCATAATTCCCACTGGAGATGGAAAGGGTCCCGACCCAAAATGTGACCTATTCATGATCTCCGGAGATGTTGTCTGACCTGCTGAGATAATCCAGCACAATGTGTTTTATTTAGGATGTCATTTCATGTTGTTCTACATGACCAGCATCTGCCATCCTCATGCAATCTGTAAATGTGATGCTTTCGAAACAATTGCATGAGATTGCTGAATTCTGCTGCGGCTGAAATTGGGTTGTTAGTGGCATGTGAAATATTCTGTGATATATCTTACTACAATAGGAAGAGAAAACGTTTATTTTTTATTTCAAACCTTACGTTATAAATAGGTATGTTGAATTTTAATCATAATCATAATATTTATTAGTCAAGTATGTTTTGCAACATACGAGGAATTTCATTTACCGTACAGTCATACCAATAAAAAGCAACAGAATACACAAAATACATTTTAATATAAACATCCACCACAGTGACTCCTCCTCATTCCTCAATGTGATGGAAGGCAAAAAAAAATTAAATCTCTTCCCTTCTTTGTTCTCCCACGGTCGGGGAACTGGAGCCCTCCGTTGACGGGCCGATCTTGGCTCCCATAGCTGGCGGTGTTTGGGCCCTCGCAATCAAGCTCCTGCATCGGGGGGGAATCTCAGCTCCCCTGCGCCGGGTGCAACGGGTCAGGGTTGGTCAAAACCTTTGCGTCGTTTGGAGCTCCCGACATCGGTCTCTACACAAGACTGTGAGCTCCTCCATGGTGAAATCCGGAGGCAAGGGATTGCCTCCAATGGTAAGTTCACATCCCCGCGGTGGGGCTCAAAGCCAGTCCCGAGCAAAGCCGCCAGCTCCATGATGTTAGGCCGCAGAGCGACCGGAGGTACGATCCGGAAAACAATCGCATCTCCGGCAAAGTATCAGATTGAAAAACAGTTTCCCCCAACCCCCTCCCCCCACATAAAACAAACCAGAGAACATTAATATACACTTTTAAAACACACTAAAAATAACAAACAAAGACAAAAAGGCAGACAGACTGTTGGCAAGGCTGCCATCGTGCGGCGCCCCATGATGGTAATATATGACTATTTAGACCTTAGTCTAAATTATGACAATGAGAATAAGTAACCATCTTCACAATTAGTTTAGTTTAGTTTTGGTTTAGAGATACAGAGTGGAACCAGGCCCTTCGGCCCACTGGGTCTGCGCCGTCTAGCGATCCCCGACACTAACTCTATCCTACACACACTAGGGACCATTTTATATTTATACCAAGCCAATTAACCTACAAACCTGTACGTCTTTGGTGTGTGGGAGGAAACCGAAGACTTTTGGAGAAAACCCACACAGGTCACGGGAAGAACGTACACACTCCGTACAGACTGCACCCATAGTCAGGATCGAACCCAGATCTCTGGCGTTGTAAGGCACCGACTCTACCAGTGCGATACCGTACCACCCATTTAGAAATGAAGAAAAAGATCGGAAGATAATCTAACAGCCAAAAAAGCACCTGGATGGATTTTGAAGGAGAATGTTGTATCACATCGAGATCTGGTGCAGGGATGGAAACCAGATGATCCATCTAGTGTTGATCCTGTTGGGCCAATCATCTGGGAAATCACCTAGCTTCTAAACTGGGAATAGATACAAAATTCTCCGCAGAATAGGCAGCATCGCTGGAGAGGAGGAATGGGTGACGTTTCGAGCCGAGACCCTTCTTCTAAACTGGGAAATCATTATTTGATTCATCATGTGGTTTTATGTGACTTCCTTGAAAAAAATATTCAAAAAAAGAAGTTTTCATTGGTTTTGTATATTCTGTAACAGCCTCCACTATTGAGACTAGCTTTCAAATTCAGATAACTAAATTTGTTTTCTCCAGCTGCTGATTGGATCTAATTTAGACTTTATGTAGTCATAGAGTGATACAGTGTGGAAACAGGCCCTTCGTCCAACTTGGCCACAGTGGCCGACATGTCCCAGCTACACTAGTCCCACCTGCCTGCATTTGGTCCATATCACTCCAAACCTGTCCTATTCACGTAAATTACCTATTCCGTAAGTCAGGGAGTATCTATTTCTATTTCCTTCATTATCTCTGGGTCTAAATCCTTGGATTATTGGATCTGATCTAGATCCTTGGACTCACCAACTGTATTGTGAGAGTACTTTCACTTTAATGATGCAGAGATTCAAGCAGGTGACTCACAGTGACTTAACTAGCACCGTGCATTCTCAGGGCGATGTGAGCAGAGGCTAATTACACTTCCAGAGGCCAGAGCTGGAGGATGATAATGAGCGCATCATCCAGATTGCTGAAACATTTATTGACGAAAATTATCCACAGAAAAACATTTCAACCAAACAAAACATCTTCCATTGTGCTGCCAATGAAAATGATTAGATGGTATTAGTGAAAGATCAGTATGGACAAGTTCTTTGAAATCCAGATCTCAATTCACACAGTTAGTACTTCTAACAAAATATTACAGAATTATTTCCCTAGTGAATGGATGTTTTAAAACTGAAACTGAAACACACCATTATAGTCATTTTCAATAAACAATTGTTTTGTGTGGAAATTTATTAGCCGTTAGTAAACTGAAGCATCCAGTTACAGCAATTTAAATAAATGTAATGATATTTGATGGTTAATTTCAATTTCATTTATTATACATTGTATTATTTTCAAAACAAAAATTAGAAAAAAAAAAGAAATAGATAAAAATTGAGACGTCAGACCTGTTATTAATAAAGAAATCAGAATGCAACTCCTCCAAATTCCTCAAGTATTAACATCCTGGGGTTTTCAATCTGCATCGAAGGACATTTCAAAGTCAGTAATTTCTGATGGGAAGACAGTGTTATTATTAGAATATAAATGAGTGTGGACATTCTCTCCTGGGATCTGGCACAATTCTGGAAGGTTTTGATTGGTGCGGTAAAGGAATCACATGAAGCTTGAACTATTCCCGAATCTGCAAAAATGCATTAAAGGTTCAAAAGATAGTCTGTGAAGGATCACATTACTGCACATCACTATTCAAACCATTATGTTCTGTACTCAGCAATAATCTAGTTATACATTATTTGTAAAATTTACGTTGAATAAAACTAGGTTCAACACCTGAGGCTCCTACTTATTATTAATTCATATGTTTGTTAAAATATTTGGCACATATCAAAATAAGAGCATTTGGATATGAACCTACATCGTTTCATATAACCATATAACCATATAACAATTACAGCACGGAAACAGGCCTTCTTGGCCCTTCCAGTCCATTCCGACCATTTATTTTCCCCTAGTCCCATCTACCTGCACTAAGACCATACCCCTCCATTCCCTTTCCGTCCATATACCTATCCACTTCACTTTTAAATGTTAAAATCGATCCTGCCTCCACCACTTCTGCTGGAAGATCATTTCACACAGCCACCACTCTCTGAGTAAAGAAGTTCCCCCTCATGTTACCCCTAAACTTCTGTCCCTTAATTCTCATGTCATGCCCTCTTGTTTGAATCTTCCCTACCTTTCCCTTCAATGGGAAAAGCTTATCCACGTCAACTCTGTCTATCCCTTTCATCATTTTAAAGACCTCAATCAAGTCCCCCCTTAACGTTCTGCGCTCCAAAGAATAAAGACCTAACTTTCCTCCTGTGTTTTAAAAATAATGGATTACTTTTGAAGTTTGGTCTCTGTTCTGCATGCAAATTATTTTGCTCCTGTGAATTAGTGCATCAGCAAGACAAGTGTTGCCTTGAAAACATTGCAGAAGGAAATTTATCGGACTGATACTGGGGATGAAGGACTCCAGTTTTGTGGAGAGACCAGAATAATTTACATTATTTTGTTTCAAGGACAGAAGGCTACAAGATTTAATATAGATAGACTAAGTGGGACCCGTTGGGTCCCAGTCACACGGGAGGCCTGGTCCCCCAAAGCAACCTATTCCCCAATGCAATATTCCACTACTCACTCCTTCCCCCAAGGCAAACTGTTCCCCTAATGCAATATTCCACCACTCACCCATAGTCCCTAACTGCGCAGGCACAGTTCATTTCCCCTCATCCCCAAGCACTCCCTCCCCCTCCTCTTCATGTGTGGGAGGGGAAGAGGGAAGTGGGGTGTGTGGCGGGGGTTGGGGGGGTGGGGTGGGAGGTCAGGAGGGGTGTGGGGTGGGAGGTGAGGAGGGGTGTGTGTGGACGGGGAGGTGTGGGGGGGGGAGACGGTGGTGTGGGGGGAGCGGGGGTGTGGGCAGGAGGTGTGTGTGTGTGGAGGGGAGGAGGTGTGTATGTGGACGGGAGTGGTGTGGGAGTGGGGAGGAGGGATGTGTGGGGGAGGGCGTGTGTGTGTGGGCTGGGGAGCATGTGTGTTGGGGGGTTGTGGGTAGGGGGGTTGTGGGTGCGGGCGGTTGGGCGGGGGGGGTGTGGGCGAGGGGGGTAGGTGGGGGTTGGTGTGGGGGAGGGGAGGTGTTGGTGGGGGGAGTTGTAGGGGGAGTTGTGGGGGGAGAGGGGTGTGGTGGTGGGGGGAGGGGGGAGTGTGGAGTGAGCTCGGATAAAAGACGGGGGAAGAGCCATGGGCGAGAGGGGGGTACAACGGGGGATGAGCCAGCGAGGGGGACCAGAGGGGTAGTGGCTGGAATTGGCGGTGTGCGATGGCGACTCGCAGCGGGCGCTGATCGCAGGTCGTTCTCCTCCCTCGGGATCAGAGTCTCCACTTTCCATTTGGTGACATCAGCGACATCTCCGACTCCGGGCTGGGTTGCGCCTCTGACTCTGGGCTGGGTCTCCAACTCTGGGCTGGGTCTACCACGATGGGCTGGACTGGGCTGGGTCAGGTCCCCGACGCTGGGCTGCTCGACGCTGGGCTGCTAGGGGGCTGGGCTGGGCTGCTTCGGGTCCCTCTGAAAATTGTGTCCGGTTGGAATCCTCCTTCGGCCATCCTCAGCTCCAGTAAAGATGCGATGGCGCAGGAAGGGGCGGACTGCCCCGCTGAGTGACAGGGGAAGAGGCTAATCCGCGCAACGCTGACTGGCAGGAGAAGAGATCGATCTGCACAAGCGCAGTTTTTAAGATTTCTTAAACTTCGCTAACTTTTACGACATTCAACCGTTCGGAATGAAACTTGGTGCAATCGCAGCATAGGAGAACTGGTGAAAAATCGTAGCACTATCGCGGACCGCTTTTGCGCAAATAGAAAGACCGCACAAACCGGAAGATAACAAGATCAGAGTTTTAGTTATGTATAGATAGATAGATAAATAGAAGAAGATTGAAATCATAAATGTTTTCACTGATTAAATGAGGAGCATCTCTTGCTGATAATATGAGGTAGTTTGAAGAGGCAATGGATTGAACATGACTTAAAAAATAACAGCAGGTGCAATGTGGAAAATGTTGTTGGTGCGACGAATTATTATAATCTATAATGCACAGCCTGAGTAGTTGGTGGAAGCAGATCTGAAAGTGGGAAACTGGATCTATTCTTCAAGGAGAAAAGGTTCAAGGAGCACGGAGAAAAAAATCATTAAAGTTGGAATAGTTAGGATACTTTTCCAGATGGATTGCACATGCACTGTGAATCAAATGCCATCCTTTACTGCTGTATCCATCAATAATGTTGTGATTTACAGTTGTTTGATATTTATTGAAAGAGAATACCAGCCTTGTTTAAGGGAGAAACATTCATCAGGATACAGGGCAGACAGCGAGTGGTCCTTTCATCAATCCACTTGAGCTGAGCAAGGGTTCATCGGAAAGACAACACAATCCAAGATGAAACAAGACTACCAACCTAATAGTCAGTTTACCCAGGTAAAATTGACCTTAAAAATTACTAGAGGTGCTGACCAAAACTATTCAATTCAGACTCATCTTTGATGCAAATATATTTGGTGTCCCTTGAGAGCTACACTCTTAGTTCTTAAGTTCTTAATGTTTTGCCTATCTTCTTTCCTCAAGCATATAACCAACCACCATAAAGCTGTCTTAACTTACTGCACATGAAACTTCATACAACATCTTAGGAAGAATGTGAATATAGTAAATCCACTCTAATCCACTCTTTGATCACTCAGAAATCCCAATGGTTCAGCAACTGGCTCATCGGGTGCTGATTCCCATTCTTCCCTTAGAACGCACATAGAGCATAACACAGTGCAGCACAGGAATACCTGTGCAAAATACCTACCCCACGCATCTCCTTTAAACTTTCCCCCTTTGACATTAATACTATGCCCTCTAGTAGTTTACATTTCCACCCTGGGCAAAAGATTCTAAAACTCAACCCTATATCTATGCCTCTCATAATGTTATAAACGTCTGTTAGGTCTCCCCTCAGCCTCCGATGCTTCAGAGAAATAACAATGCATGTTTATCCTACCTCCCCTTACAGCTAATACCTTCTAATCCAGGCAACATCCTGGTAATCCTATTGACCACAACTGCAGGCAGTATTCCAAATGCAGTCTAACCAAAGTTTTGTAACTTTGTCTAAAGAAGGGACTCGATGCTTTTCTCCAGAGATGCTGCCTAACCTGCTGAGTTACTCCAGCATTTTGTGTCTATCTTCAAAGTTTTATAAAGTTGTAACATCTAATACTCAATACTCCATCCAGTGAATGCAAGTATACCAAACGCCTTCTTTACCACTTCATCTCCACGCATTGTTACTTTCACGGAGCTATGAACTTGGATACCAAGACATATCTGTACATTAATGCTGTTGAGGGTCCTGCCATTAAGTGTATACTTTAACATGCCAAATCCTGTGCACCTTTACAACTCGCCAGGTTATTCTTCCTGTGCATTTTTGTAAATCACCTTGTCCTATTTTCCACACTCCCTTGACACTTCCTGGAGCCTCACTTTCTCAATCTACCTCTACGTTTACATGGTCTACTGGAAAAATAATGATTCTACTCTATATGGTGTGGTGAGGACAGCGGAAAAAAATCATCGGGACCTCTCTCCTCTTAATTGGGGATATTGCGACCAAACGTTGCGTGTCTAAGGCCAGCAGTATCATAAAAGACCCCACACATCTCCATCACGGACTGTTCACTCTGCTGCCCTCGGGCAAAAGATATCGTAGCATAAGGAGCAGAACATCAAGGTTCTGCAACAGCTTCTTCCCACGAGCCATCAGACTCCTGAATGCCATGTAATGGGCTGCCACTATTGTCTGTTTATCCTTTTATCCTTTTTATCCATTTTATCCATGTGTATCCTTCTGTTAATTATCGTGTTGCACAGGGAGCCAAATGCAACGGAATTTCGTTTGGAACTGTATATATCGATGTATTTCTAAATGACAATAAAGTTTGTTTGACTTTAACTTTAACTATATCATCCTTTAGAGCTGTGATGGGATTTTAATAACACTCACTAGCCTTCTGGTCCAGCACCTGGGTATGCTGGATTAATACTGGGTTATTGTATGTGCCCATGTGAAATACTGCGATGGTGCAACACTAAAGGGCAACACGGTGGAGCAAGCAGATCGTGCTGCTGTCTCAGTTCCACTGACACATATTCAATGCCAAATGTGTGTGTTATCTGTGTTTTGCCTATTCTCCCGGTACACCGATGTGCTTGTGGCAGGTGCTTCGGTTTCCACCCACAGTTCAAAGCTGGGAAGCCTTTAGCTGAGTGAATGGGGATGAATGGGGTCAATGGATCTATGTGTACCTAGTGAATATGCTCATGCAGAAACAACCACAGTCTGAGGAAATATAGAATCAAAGAACTTCAGATGCTGGTTCATACCAAAGATAGGCACAAAGTGCGGGAGTAACTTAGCAGACCAGGCAACATCTCTGGTGAAAAAGATTGGGCCAGTCTGAAGGTCATAAGGAATAGGAGTAGAATTAGGCCATTCGACCCATCAAGTCTACTCCACCATTCAATCATGGCTGATCTATCTCTTCCTCCTAACCCCATTCTTCTGCCTTCTCCCCATAACTTCTGACACCTGTACTAATCAAGAATCTATCTATCTCGGCCTTAAAAAAGAACTGTCACATCCTTTTTCTCCAGAGATGCTGCCTGACCCCCTGATTTGCTCCAGCACATTGTGCCTATCACTGTTTGAGGAACCTCTTTGTGCAAAATGAATAGATGCAGAAGAGTGAATTAGTGGCTGAGTGGATAAATTAGCTGGCAGTTAAACCAGAGAACTGCATCAACAATGTTAAAAATTAGATTCAAATCCATGGTGGATTAATAATCTGGAATTTGAAACAATTACTCTTATTGATGATAAATGTCATGAACAATCCACCAGGTGCACCAATATCTTTCAGGGGAAGAAATGCAGCATCCTTGTCTGTACGGAGTATGTACTTTCTCCCCGTGATCTGTGTGGGTTTTCTCCCGAGATCTTCGGTTTCCTCCCACACGCCAAAGACGTACAGGTTTGTAGGTTAATTGGCTTGGTATAAATGTAAAAATTGTCCCTAGTGGGTGTAGGATAGTGTTAATCTACACCCATTAGGGATCTGAAAGGCCTGCTTCCGTGCTGTATCTCTAAACTAAAATCCACCCTACATGACTGATTTTACTTCGGAGTCACGTGAGTGACTACGTGAAGAACCCCGTACAGCCGTTGGTGCGTCATTACGTCAGACGCGTTGGTGCAGTCGGCCGGTTGGAGCAGCAACACACAAGGTAAGTTTCAAACTTTTCTTGCGTTCATTTTCTGTTTCAGCTGTAGTGGATACACCGTTAAAAATTTTACAGAAAGTGAAGAAGGTGTCGGCGAGGCGATCCGCAGGGGAAAGGGTCGATGACCAAGATAGTATTGTTAGCAGATGCCCGCCTAGCACACCAAGTCCAACGCCAGCAATGGAGCTAGCGACAACGGATCCGCTGCCTGTGAGTAACATAGCTATGCCAGTAGGGCGTAAGGCTACTGTAAAATCAAATAGGCCCGTGGACCCTGAGTCGGGCCTGGAAGTTTTATCCTCAAAAGGAGAGACCATATGCACGGCTCTCCCAAGTCGAGGTCTTATTGCAGAAGATGCTCGACAGGGACGAACTCCATGAGGAGGAGTGGTGCCCACGCCAGGCTAGTGGAGAGCCTGTGCTAGCAGCACCTATAATAGGGCTGCAAGAATACCCAACCTTTGAGGAGGATGGTATACCGGTGCAGTTTACTGATGCCGAGTTAGTGGCTGGGGAGAGCCACAAGGGAGTGGAGCTTGAAATTATCCCGAATATGGCTGAGAAATCTGCAGTCCCTAGAGAGGCAGGAGAGCCGTTAGGGGATGAATTGGCTTCAGCCATCCAATATATGCTCTCTCACCAGCTGCAAGAATTGGCCATGGATGAGGCGGCTAAAAAATATGAAGCCCCTATCAATTGCGGTTTACTTAAGGTACCTATGGTAAACCATCTCATATGGACACAGTTGGGGGGTGTCAGCCAGAGCTCAAGAATTAAATTTTCAAAAGGTATTGAAATTACTTTCAGCAGGGCTTACAGCATCGCAGTCTCGGAGCTGGCAGCCTGCCACAGGTGTGAGGGGAGGGATAACTTTCCCTACAAAGGGCCGGGGGCAACAAGGGCAGCCAGGATGTATGAAGGTGAGAAAAAATCATCTTAAAGAGAATGAATCAAGTGAAATAGATGTTCAAATTGGGGGCAGAGTACATTTGCTTCTCAAACAATGGCAGGAGATAACATCAGATTCATTTATACTGAGCAGTATAGAGGGGGTTAAAATTGAATTTTACTCTACTGTGTCCGCCTAATCAGCATGTTCCAAGTCGGAAACTTATATTTTCAGAAGAAGAGAATGTGCTCATACAATCAGAACTTAACACGTTACACAAAAAAGCGGTTATTGAGAAGTCAGTTCATCAAAACCGTCAGTTTGTGTCAAGTATTTTCCTAGGTCTAAAAAGACTGGGAGATGTAGAATCATTCTGGACCTGATGAGTTCACTCACGTGATGCCGAAGTAAAATAGTAAGATTAAACGAGAACTTGCCAATTTGAAGTTTGATCTTTATTTTATGAGGAGTTACGATGAGGGATGACGTGCCATCCGCTCCCAACCTTCATGAATATCATCTGTTAGTTCTAGTCTCTGTTATCTTACTATTGTAATTCAGTCATTATTACCTGTGATTTTACTCCGCTGCTTTGAAGATTGACGTACCAACGGCTGTACGGGGTTCTTCACGTAATCCCTCATCGTAACTCCTCATAAAATAAAGATCAAACTTCAAACTGGTAAGTTCTCATTTAATCTTACTATTTTAATGGCATATGTAAGCCACTTCATTGATTCACCAATGACCATTGGAGATGGGCAATAATTTCCAGCAATGCTCAGATCTAAGCGATGTAATGCCTTTTCAGTCTGATTACTAATTTGGGATACCTGGTTTCTGTAAGGCAATGTTTCTCTAGATGAAGTGATGGAAGGGTAAGTACTAATCTTTATCCATGCTTTTCCATCTTCAATGCCAACACATGGTTAGACAACACTCATTTCTCAATCAACACCAACCTTTCATTGAACTTGGCTTCCTTAGTTAAGGTAAGATCGGGCATGAAATTAAAACTGGGAATGGTGAGATTTTACCCTTAAAACCTTCTGGTCAATACCAGATAGACGATCTAACAGTGATGCAAACAAGAGCACTTTATCAGTGTTTCACATTTGGAAACGGATTGCAGAAATTATATTTAAAATGGCAACCTGCACTGAGGTTTTTGACATTATGAAAAAAAAACCTAGGTTCAATATGTGTGCTCAATAATCCCCTAGGCATTCGTTGTATAAAAAATACCTTTCAAAGAGTGTCTCTGTTGTTTGTGTATCAGTAGTTTTTCAGCCCAGAGCTCACTACTGTTAAACTTTTATAGTCTTGGAATTGTTGTTGGAAGTGTTCAGTTCTCAGGATGTTTTTGTTTGTAATCGGTGAAACGTGTGTTGGTTTAGAAGTGATTTCAATTATATAAATGTTTCGAGAACTTGTAACCCTGAAATGTTCCTGAACAGGTGACCAGCTATTGAATTTCTGGCACATTACGTCCAGGTCTCTAAGTTCTTTGAACGGGTGTGTTTTTCTAGTGGTTACATTTTTACATTTGCATTACCCAGCCTCTTGGAAAAAGTATATGATCCTGACCAACTTATGAGCCATCAAGAATGCCACCCGATTTCATGCGGGTGGCATTGAAAACCCCACAGATCATTCATCAGGAGCACATGGAAGCTAAGGGTGTATAGAAGAAAGTGCACACCACCTCCCAAACCATTCACCCATCTACCCTGCCAAGCATCTGCAATCACACTTATGGAAAGGTCACCCCAAAAGCCAACTGAGAAACCACAGACGTGGAACGGAACTAATCCATCCTCAATCCCACAGGACCGCTTAAGTAGAAGGTCCCAGCATCTCCTTCATTGCAGGATCATCTTTTGCTGGATTTTTCAGAACATTGTGGGATGAGTTTCTGATGGTCAGAGTGGATAGACCCACCGCATTATTCCCCTGGCTCCCCATGCCCCTCAACCCCAGCTCACTTCATCCACAATTGCAGGAAATCACAGAGAAATAGCCAATTCTGTCACCTAAGACACTCTGATGCAATTATAAAGAAAGCCCATCAACGCTTCTACAGGTGTACAGTAGATAGCATATGGTTGCATCACGGCCTGGTTCGGCAACTTGAACGCCAAGGAGCGAAGCAGACTGCAAAAAATGGTGAACACTGGCCAGTCTATCACGGGTTCTGACCTCCCCAACATCGAATGGATTTACTGGAGTCACTGCCTCAAAAAGGCAGCCAGCATCATCAGAGACCTATATCACCCTGGCCACACACTCATTTCACCCCTACCATTGGGAAGAAGGTATAGATAGGAGCTTGAAAACTGTAAGGTCCAGGTTCAGGAATAGCTGCTTCCCTACAGCCATCAGCCTATTAAACACAACAACCTCAAATAAGCTCTAAACTACATAGACTATTATTGCACTATTATTGTTGTTTGTTTTTTATGTGTACATTTGCGATGTGTATATATACATACATATATATATATATGTATGTGTGTGTGTGCATGTGTATACACATACACACTGAACTTTATTTTCTCATTTATTAGATTACTTATGGTGTACTATGTATACATATCACAGCACATAGTTCTCTGACATTCTTGCCACCTCCAACGGGATCCCACCACTAGCCACATCTTCCCATCTGCACCTCATTCTGCTTTCTGCAGAGACCATTTCCTCCCTAAGTCCCTGGTCAACTCGTCCCTTCCCACCCAAACCACTTCCTTCCCAAGTACTTTCCGCTGCAATCACAGGAGACGCAACACCGATCCCAATACCTCCTCCCTCGACTCTGTCCAAGGACCCCAACAATCTTTTCAGGTGAGGCAGAGATTCACTTGCACGACCTCCAACCGCATCTACTGTATCTGCTGTTCCAGTATATGGACTCCTGTATATTGGCGAGACCAAGCACAGGCTGAACACCTCCACTCGGTCCGCCTCAACCTACCTGATCTCCCGGTTGCTAAACACTGTAACTCCCTCTCCCATTCCCACACTGACCTTTCTGTCCTGGGCCTCCTCCATTGTCAGTGTGGACCAGCGCAAATTGGAGGAACAGCACCTCATATTTCACTCGTGTAGCTTACACCCCTGCGGTATCAACATTGACTTCTCTAACTTCAAGCAGCCCTTGCTTTCCCTCTTTCTCCATCCCCTCCCCCTTCCCAGTTCTCCCATCAGTCTTACTGTTTCCGACATCATTTAATCTCTGTACCGCCCACTCCCCTGACATCAGTCTGAAGAAGGGTCTTGACCCGAAACGTCACCTATTTCTTCTCCCCAGAGTTACTCCAGCAGTTTGTGTCTACTATGTTTACATATTCTGTTGTGCTGCTGCATGTAAGAATTTCATTGTTTTATCTGGGACAAATGACAATGAAACTCTTGACGCTTGACTCTCTTGACCTTGAGCCTTGTGTAAAATAAAATATATCGAAGGCTCGTCTGAGAGCAAATTACCAAAGGCAACATTTGGCCCGTGTGACGTTGTTTGGGCAAACATTTCATAAATCATGTATAATTAGTGTTTTTCTTATCTATGTTAAAAAGAAACGGAAACCAAAATATATTTGACCAAAATCAGACCACAGTTTTATAAGAATACATCTATAGTAACCACAAATCATAAAAACTCAAGATCGCCAGTATTTTTTATAAAAGGAAATTTGCCATTCTTATCCAGGTCGAGCCTAAATGTAATTCCAATCGAACCTTTGTGATTGACACTTAATTGTTTTCCCAGTTGAGGGGTAATTAAGGATGGACATCTAGATCATGTAAATCAATCTGAAAAAATGGCTGAAGGTCACAATGCTCACAATGTGAAGCTGACCCATGAAGTTCAGGTCCTGACCACCTATCTACCTCATTTGAGACATTTGAACGATCTTTAAGGTGACGTTTCTGACTTCAATGTTTTTCCTTTGGACTAAACGATCTACCCTTTATCCTTTATCTTTGCATTGCGGGTGGCTCGATTGTATTGATGTATCATATGTTCTTTTTTTTTAGTGGATAGCATCGAAACAAAAAAAAATTCTCATTGTACATGTCACAATAATAAACTAACAACGGTAAATCATCCCAAATGTTGATATATTTTTTACTCACTGGTTTGTCCTGTACAAATATTATGAGTAGAGTTATTTGAAGAAGTGTATCACACACCACAATAGACTAAAATATCTTTCTGTTCAAATGTTTAATCACTTGCTGTGCCCATTTATTACTTGTACAGATGGGTGTCATTTGCAGTTAGCATTAGTTTGGATGGCAGACAAGCATCTTTTATACACGTCTTAAACTGAACCGAAATGTGTCATTTATTAAAATAATAGTTGTGACTTGACCAACACTTGCTATGCACAAAGATGCTACATTGGATGGCTGCTAATTTTGAGATAATCATCTAATTGTGTTCCCCACGCATCATACATGTGGTTCTCCCTTGACAATTGTTAGAGATGCTGAAAAAAAACTAAACCAGTAAAAATGTTACACATTGCCACAATAACACTATTTATATTGAAATTCTGAACTGCATTTAATATTGGCCAACTTTCTCTCTGAAATAAGAAAAAAAAATCACTTAATTTATTAAAATAACTTGGCAAGTTTAGCAGTCAAGTAAAGCAGCTTTCTTCTAAAATAAGTTAAAGGCTGTATTTCTTTTTTTGCAATGAAAGAGAATGATTGTTTTATCAGAATGCATCTGTTACCGCTGAGAATTGCTGATTTCTTCCAGCTCGGCCCAGCACTATTTTTAACATACAGATGGTCCTGTTGAGGTTGGAGAAACAGTTTCTTTGGGTAGGAGCATCATTAATCATAAAATGCAAGTGCGCAATGACAAAACAAATTGCACCCATGACTAACAATTTGTGTAATTGATGACTATAGTGAAACTCAATAAGAACAATGTGTTTTAATGTAAATGGGACCACTGTAACATTGTGAACGGTTACATCTATCAGAGGTCTCATTGGGAGGTCTTTTTTCAAATAAGAGAATCAGAATTATTTCTCAATAGAAAGGACAATTATGTGATTTCTGGAATGGCACCGCACCCGCAAGACAAGTTTTATAATGTTTGGTAAGTTAACAATATTCAGTGCTTATAAGGATGTTCAAAATCAAATATATATATATATGATCTGAGAAAGGACATCCAGCATCCCTAATGCTGACATTTCATTGGCATCACTTGTCATTAAGGTTTTAGCAGTAGACTCATTTCAATCTCATGTAATCTTAACTGGTGTAAGAAGGATCAGGTAAAGGTCTTCGAGAGGGGCCAGCCATGCTTCTTTGTGGCATTAACTATGTCCTCCTGTTACATCAGCACCTATCTTACCAATGGATTATTAGTACAGGAGTATATTTCTATATACTCCATTATGTGAAATGACATTCCCATGAATCAAAAATCAAACATTGGAGGAACTCAGTAGGTCATTTGTTAAATGCTGAAATATCAGTGAAAGATATCGCAGAATCAATTGGTTCATTAAAGAATGGAAAAGCTGCGGGACCTGACGGCCTGAGTGCAGAATTTTATAAAAAATTTCAAGATCTGATCTCTCCAAGACTACATACAGTGTATAGACATGCATATGAACAAGGAAAATTACCAGACTCTTTAAATGAATCCACAATTACACTTATACCTAAGGTAGATAAAGATCTGGAAGATCCTGGTTCATATAGAGCGATTGCCCTTTTAAATACAGACCAAAAAATATTAGCTAAAGTTTTATCTAGGAGACTAAGTTTGGTGATCTCTAAATTAATACATTATGATCAAACAGGTTTTATTCCAAAACGCTATTCATCTCATAATTTAAGACGCCTGTTTAATATTATATATTCTAAAAGAATACGAGATACGGAATTAGCAGTCATATCGTTAGACGCAGAAAAAGCATTTGACCAGGTGGAATGGTTATATCTATTTAATATAATGGAAAAGTTTCAATTGGGGGATCAATTTTGTAAATGGGTAAGAATCCTATACTCAGATCCTACTGCAAGAATTCTAACTAATCAAATACTATCAGTTAAATTTAAACTCTTTAGGGGATGTAGACAAGGATGTCCGTTATCGCCTTTATTATTTGCCTTGGCGATAGAGCCTTTGGCGGAAAGAATTAGGTCAGAACCTGAAATATACGGTTATAATACTGACAGAACAACTAATAAAATATCCTTATATGCAGATGATGTTTTGATTTACATCACAAAACCTGAAATTAGTATTCCAATGTTGTTTGATGTTATAGATAAATTTAGTACATTTTCTGGATATAGGATTAATTGGAATAAAAGTGATATTATGCCAATAACTAATATAAATTTAAACATATTACAACAATATCCATTATCAATAGTTACTGACAAAATTAAATATTTAGGAATTAATGTATCTAAATCTCATAACTCATTAATTAGATCGAATTATCCTCAATTATTAGATAAACTTAAAAAAAATATTTTATATTGGAAAACACTGCCTATATCTTTGATTGGTAGAATAAATGCTATAAAGATGGTTTTTCTACCACAATTATTATATCTGTTTCAAGCTATCCCTTTTTTCCTTCCGAAAACCTTTTTTAAAAAAATTGATAATATTGTTAATAGTTTTATCTGGGATTATAAAAATCATAGAATAAGTAAAAAACATTTATGTAAGTCAAAGATAAACGGAGGATTAGCACTTCCAAATTTTCTATACTACTTCTGGGCAGTACAGATTAAGAATATGAATTTTTGGTGGGTAAATACGGACCTGGAACCAACGTGGCTAAAGAGAGAAAAGGAAGATTGTTTGCCTTTCAACGTAGATTCAATTATTTTTGCCCCAAAGGAAGTTCAAAAAAAAATTTATAGGGACAATCCAATCATTTATAATAATAGACGTATTTGGAAACAAATAGTCAAGACTTTACATTTAGACAACCTTTCATTTAGATTACCAATTATGAATAACCCATTATTTAAGCCCTCCACATTGGATGGAGGGTTCAGACATTGGGATAATTTAGGAATTACAAGGGTAGAGCACCTTTATAGAAATGGAAAATTTCTTTCATTTCAGGAATTACAAGATATCTACGGATTGTCTTCACAGCATTTGTTTAGGTATTTCCAAATTAGAGATTATATTAAATCTAATACACAGGATTTAAAAAATAAGGAACCAGGATTATTAGATGAATCGTTTAACTGGCATCCAACCACAGAAAAATTAATAGCTTATATATATAACATCATTATGGATAAGGAGAATCCAATAACTGAAACATATCGTCAAGCATGGGAAAATGAAATTGGATTACCTATAACCAAAGAAAATTGGGAAGAAAGTCTACAACGAATACACCGGTGCTCGTTAAATGCTAGACATATATTAATACAATTTAAAGTATTATACAGATTACATTATTCAAAAGCCAAATTAAATAGTATATTTCCTAATCTCTCCTCTATTTGTGATAAATGTAAGAATTTAGAAGCAAATTTAACACACAGTTTTGTTACATGTCCTAAATTGAATTATTATTGGACAGAAATTTTTAAAGTTATTTCTGAAGTTCTTAAGGTTAAATTAGAACCCGACCCAAAGCTAATAATACTGGGAATTCCAGAGGCTAATTTGATATTTACACTAGATCAAAGAAATTTCCTTGATTATTGTTTGGTATTAGGGAAAAAAATAATATTGAAATTTTGGAAGGGAACATTATCCCCAACAATTAAAATGTGGGCATCAGAGATGTTGGAGACGTTGCAGTTGGAAAGAATCAGATTTGTCCTTTTGGACGAGTATAATTCTTTTCAACAGATATGGTCTCCATATATACAGTATTTAGAGAAGTAGCTGTTCTTGGCATCACGGCTCGACTGACACCCTGCGGGATTTGATGAAAATAATGTATTGGTATACCAGGATATATGCATGTCTTTACTGATATTATTATTTGTAGTTGTTTCATTTATAATATATTGTGTGGCTTTTAATTGATATATATACATAATATGTCTTTTTTCTTTTTCTTCATTTTTTCTTTTTCTTTTATACCAAATAATTATTAAGGAATTATAATTTTATTGATTAATAATGGTATTTCTCTTTACCCACTTTTATTTTCAAAAAAAAAAAAAGATAATAATCATTAGAGTACAAATATTGATTTAAGTTGATGTTTATAACTCAGTTTTAAACATTGAGAATTGTTTATTGCTAATAAAAAAATTATTCAAAGTAAGGTCAAAAGGAATAGGAGTCAAATTAGATCATTCAGCCCATCAAGTCTACTCCATCATTCAATCATGGCTGATCTATCTCCAGCTCCTATCTCCATTCTCCTGCCTTCTCCCCATAACCTCTGACATCTGTACTAATCAAGAATCTATCTATCTCTGCCTTAAAAATATCCACTAACGGTCTCCACATCCTTCTGCGGCAAATAATTCCACAGATTCATCACCTTCTGAATAAATACATCTCACCTCCTTCCTAAAAGAACATTAATTCTTTAATTCTGAGGCTATGGCCTCTAGTCCACTCTACCCACACCCACTCTACCCAAGCCTTTCACTATCTAAACTATCTATACACACATATGCTATAGGACAGTAACTAACTTTATATTCAGTAATAAGCTACCTACATGTTAACAAACACACAAGCTAAATGTTTAACCTAGAAACCCAATCCCAATGAACCATGAGAACCTAAAATGCCATTACACAGTAAAACTATGGAAAACCAAACATTGGTGTGTGTATATGCCAGTATATCTTTGGGACACCTCCCTTCACTGGTGTTTCATTGAGTTAGGCCCACAACACAATGACTGGATTTGTTTTTAATCCTCCGCTTGTTTTATATGTTGAAGCATCAACCATTATCTCCCAAATTACAAGTCAAATCTGAAAAACATATTTTTGACTTTTTCAAGAAAAATTGTGTTCCTCACTTTTAAATTATGAATGTCACAATATTAGCTTAGGAACAGCAAAGTTAAATATTGGGTGGAACATTAGGAAGGAAAACAACTTATTTTTTATTGGCTATTTAACTTACCAATCATTTTCTATCCAACTTACTATCATTTTATTTCCAGCTTTCCCATCCAATTCAGGTGTGTGGAGCAAGAATCATCATGTAGTCCGTTCGGATGTTAAATAGAAACACAATCAATCAATCTTTCAATGGAGTACTCATGAAGACAGACCAGAGTAACTGGGCAATGCCAATTGTGGCCGTACCCAAGGCCGACAAAACTGTTCGACTTTGTGGTGACTACAAAGTCACAATCAACCAAGCCGTTGACAACGAACAATATCCATTACCAACCTCACAAGATTTGTACGCAGAACTTAGCGGTGCAAACTAAACTGGATTTGTTTACTACCAACTCAACGTCGACAAGGAAAGTCAGCAGTACTTGACTATCAACACACATAAGGGTTTGTATTCATGTACAAAGCTGCCCTATGGTGTGAAATCCTTCCCGAAAATCTTCCAGTCTGTCATGGACAAACTTTTGCAAGGCATTCCGCACTGTGTGTGCAACCAGGATGACCTACTGATATTCACAGGGTGCATGGTAGAACATCTGGAAATCCTCGAGCATGCTCTCACATGACTGAACTGCCACAATGTCAAACTGCGACAAAGTAAATGTGCATTTACGCAGTCAGAGGTGGTCTAACTTGGACTCAAAGTAGGCGCCAACGGACTTTGCCCTGTGAAGGCGAAAGTTGAAGCAATAGTGAATGCTCCAAAACCCAACAATGTGTCAGAGCTAAGATCATTCCTTGGGATGGTGCAGTCCTATGCACGATTCCTTCCAGATGTAGCAACTGTGCTAAATCCACTACATCATCTGCTACAAAAAGATGTGAAATGGACGTGGGGAAAGGAACAGCAATGTGCATATGATATCTGCAAGGAAAACTTGACAAGTGACAAACTTCTTGGTCACTACGATACGACACGCGAGATGAAACTTGCTTGTGATGCTACAAGTTATGGTGTAGGTGCAGTGATCTCCCACGTAATGAATGACGGACAGGAAAAGCCTATTGCATTTGCATCCCGCACCCTGTCATCGAATGAACTATGCGCAGATAGAAAAGGAAGCACTCAGCATCGTGTTCAGAATCAAGAAATTCCATCAGTTTTTTCTCAGCAGACCATTCACCCTCGTGACTGATCACAAGTCACTACTAGTGATACTTGGTCCCAAGTCAGCTATACCTTCCACGGCTGCATCAAGGATGCAGCGCTGGGCAATTCTGCTGTCCCAGTATGACAAGGTGGAGTATAGAAGCTCCAAGTGCAACATAGTTACAGATGCATTGTCCCGGTTGCCCCATGAGAACTCTGACGTGGGAAGTGAGAACTCAATCTACACACTGGAAGTTGTAGATGAAGACTTTCTAGTGACTGCAACAGAAATTGATGCAGAAACAGAGAAATTCACTGTGCTGCAGAGGGTTCATGAACAGACATTGAATGCTTGGGCTGAAATCGATAATGGATTAAACTCAGTTCTGAACTCAGAGCTGAAGCCTTTCCATAATCGACACCATGAATTATCATGTGAGCAGGGATGCATTAAGTGGGGTTACAGAGTCTTTGTGGTTGGATCAGAATCTTTGAGAAACAAAATTATGGATGAACTTCATGCCAAACATCCTGTCAATTGCAAGAGGTTTTGTGTATTGGCCTAGTCATCGACAGTGTCATCAAGTATACACGATGACACTGTCATATTGACAGTGTCATCGAGTCACTGGTGAGCAAATGTAGCATCTGCCAAAACTGCCAGAGTAAACCACCAAAAACACCACTGCAACCCTAGTCATGGCCAAGTAGACCTTTTCAGAGAGTTCATGTACATTTTTGTGAAAAGGGTAATGATCACTTTCTGGTACCAGTAGATAGTTATTCCAAATGGATTGAGGTTAAGCAGATGGGGTCAAGCACTACCACTGAGTGTACCATAGATGAGTTGAGATCAATTTTTGCATGCCATGGTTTCCGGTAGAAGAAGTTTCGGATAACGGGCCTCAGTTTCGTTCAGAACGGTTCATAAATTCATGCAGCGGAATGGTGTAAAACACACACTTGTTCCCCCATACCATCCAGCGTCTAACGGGGCGGCAGAAAGGTCTGTTAGAATTGTCAAAGATGCTCTCAAGAAACAGGGTAGTTCAAAGCTCAGCATGAAACATCGTTTGGCTAGTTTCTTGCTGAAGTACAGATCCACACAACAACGGGTTCTACTCTCCTGCAGAACTGTTGATGAAGAGAAGGCTAAGAATATGCCTAAGTCTAGTTCAACCCAATTTGGCCTTGAGAGTTGAGCAAAAACAGTTAAGTCAAAAGCGCCATTTTGACTCCTACAAAAAGGAGAGGAACTTCAAGCCAGATGAGCAAGTTCGTGTTCTCAGCCCTCCCAACAAGTCCAGTCGAGACAAATGGGATGTTGGGAAAATAGTGGAAGTGTGTGCAACAAAAATATACTTAGTTAAAGTTGGAGATAGGATCAAAAGTGTTCATGTTGATCAAATGATTCCAGCCAAAGATGAACCAAAAGCATGAAGTCCTTATCCCTGAGTTTTTATCTGAAGATGAGTTGGAAGAGACTGTGATTGAAACACAAAGTTCAGTTAGTACAGACAAAGAAACAGATTCCTCTGGTCAAAGTCAGGGTACTAAAACAGAGCCAAACAAGCCTACAGTTGAGTCAACACCTAAACCTGTTACATCTGTTACTGTTAGACAATCAGGAAGGATCCGTAAACCACATCCACTATCACATCTGGACTACTCTTCCTCCCACCCTGCTTCCTGTAAGGACTCCATCCCCTATTCCCAATTCCCCTGTCTACGCCGCATCTGCTCCCAGGATGAGGTGTTCCACACCAGGGCATCACAAATGCCCTCATTCTTCAGGGAACGGGGATTCCCCTCCCCAAATATAGATGAGGCTCGCACCAGGGTCTCCTCCATATCCCGTAACACTGCCCTCTCTCCCCATCCCCCCACTCACAACAAGGGCAGAGTCCCCCTGGTCCTCACCTTTCACCCTACCAGACTGCACATACAACACATAGTCCTCCGCCAGTTTCGCCACCTCCAACATGACCCCACCACTCGCCACTTCTTCCCATCTCCCACCCTGTCTGCCTTCCACAAAGACTGCTCCCTCCGCAACTCCCTTGTCAATTCTTCCCTTCCCTCCCGCTCCACCCCTTCCCCGGGCACTTTCCCTTGCAACCGCAAGAGATGCTACACTTGTCGCTTTACCTCCCCCCTCCAATCAATTCAAGGACCCAAGCAGTCATTCCAGGTGCGACAGAGGTTCACCTGCACCTCCTCCAACCTCATCTATTGCATCCGCTGCTCTAGATGTCAGCTGATCTATATTTGTGAGACCCAGCGGAGGCTTGCCGATCGTTTCGCCAAAACCTCCGCTCGGTCCGCATTAACCTATCCGACCTCCCGGTGGCTCAGCACTTCAACTCCCCCTCCCATTCCGTATCCGATCTGTCCTGGGCCTCCTCCACGGCCAGAGTGAGCAACACCGCAAATTGGAGGAACAGCACCTCATATTCCGCTTGGGGTGTCTGCATCTTCTTGGCATGAACATCGAATTCTCTCAATTCTGTTCACCCTTGTTGTCTCCTCCCCTTCCTACCTCTCCCTCAGCCCTCGGGCTCCTCCTCCTCCTTTTTCCTTTCTTCCCCCCGCCTCCCCCCACCCCCCATCAGTCTGAAGAGGGGTTTCGGCCCGAAACGTTGCCTATTTCCTTCGCTCCATAGATGCTGCTGCTCCTGCTGAGTTTCTCCAGCAATTTGTGTACCCTCAATTTTCCAGCATCTGCAGTTCATTCTTTAACACTCCGTAAACCAGTAGTCAGGTTAGGTTTGGAGGTTAAATAACTCACTGAACCAGTGAAACAAAAATGTGTAGCTATGTAAAATAAATAGTGGTTTAACAACAGAATTGTAACTGAGTACTTAGATTTAATACTTTAAAAAAGGAGAGCAGTGTAATGTATTCATACATATTTATGTGTATGTTAATGAGTTGGTGTTCAATATAAGCAGGGAATGCTGGGTAATAAATCTCTCTCTCGTGATCCAGGCAACCAGTGCATAAGTATTGTTCTTCATTCTGCCATCCGGAATATAACATTCACTAAAACCTTTATGATGTACATCACATATAATGAGATGCATATCGTCCAGAGACGCACAGAGTCTCTTGCACAGAATCAAGAACCAGAGGACATAGGTTTAAGGTGAAGGGGGAAAGATTTAATAGGAGTCTGAGGGGTAACTTTTTCATACAAACGGTGGTGAGTGTATGGCACAAACTGCCAGAGAAGGTAGTTAAGGCAGGGACTATCACAACATTTAAGAAGCAATTAGGCAGGTACATGGATAGGACAGGTTTGGAGAGATATGGGCCAAAATCAGGCAGGTGGGACTAGTGCAGATGGAACATGTTGGTTGATGGGGGAAGTTAGGCCGATGGGTCTGTTTCCATGCTGTATCATCCTATGACTCTCTATATCCATCCTTTATGAAGGCAGCAGAGAATAATCCCAGCACATGTGTCAACTTTTAGGAGCCAAATAGACCATAGTCTTTGCTTTGTTATCCTTTTAGTTACTGACAAAACATCTTTAGATTTTCTTTGACACCTTTGGCACCTTTTTTATTCAGACCATCTCTACTGCCTGTATTTGTGACAGAGGGAGTGCAGCAAAACTTCACCTGAAGATATCTTGACTGTAGTTTTGTGAAGTGGTTGTCTTTTTTTGAAGAGGTTAAGTATCCTGGGTCAGTACTTCCTGGAGTTTAGTAGAATTTGAGGTGATCCTGCTGAAGCATACAATATTCATATAAGGCTTGATGGAGAGATAATGTTTCCCATGGCAGTATGATCACAGTCTCATAGAAAAATGGCTGGTGTGGGAAGAAATGTCTTCATTCAGAAGATGTCTCCCAAGTGGGTTGCAGTGATTCAATAATTGTAAAATAGAGAGAGAATGAGAGATTCTTAGATATTAAGGGCAACAAGGGATATGAAGTTAAAACAGGAAAGTAACATTAATATCTAGATTCAGCCATTAACCTATTGATTGGTGGTGTAGCTGGTAGGGCCTGAATTTGCATGTTCGGCATTATTCAGGGATTATAATATTATGTGGAAGTAATAGCCATTAATCCAAAACAAGAACCAGCCTTCAGAATATCTGAGGGCCGCACGGTGGTACAGTGGTAGAGTTGCTGCCTTACAGCGCCACAGATCCGGGTTCGATCCTGACTACAGGTGCTTGCCTGTACGGAGTTTGTGCATTGTCCCCGTGACCTGCGTGGGCTCTCTTCGAGATCTTCGGTTTCCTCCTACACTCCAAAGATGGACAGGCTTGTAGGTTAATTGGGTTGGTGTAAATGTAAAAATTGTCTCTGGTGTGTGTAGGATAGTGTTAATGTGCGGGGATTGCTGGTTGGTGTGGACTCGTTGGGTCGAAGGACCTGTGTCCGCGCTGTATCTCTAAATCTAAAAAAAACAAAAAACTAAATATCTGCTCTAATGTACATTGAAAGTAGTAATCCGTTTGAAATTAAAAGAACAGGTTTGCAAACAGACCACTCACATGACCATGACCTCTTCTTGTATGCATCAGCCAAAGGTAAGGTAATGAAGAATGGTTATTGGTCTATGTCAAACCGGAAATCTTCAGCTTAAGTAATTTAAAACCATCGTAATAGAGAGGAAGGGCAACCAGAATTGTTCCCATTATAAAATATGCAATTTTGCAAAATAACCTGTCCACATTTAACATTTTAAAGATTTGTCGATAATTATAGCCATCAAACTTATTAATTGATCACTCAAAGGATCCTGAAGCTTTGGGAATTATCTTCCTTGGAGGGCTGTGGAGACACAGACATTGATTGCAGTGAAAACTAGATTTCTGGATGTTTGAGGAATCAAGGGATATGGTGTTCATAAGTCATAGGAGCAGAATTAAGCCATTCGGCCTATCAAATCTACTTTGCCATTCAATCATGTCTGATCTAGGGTGGACACAAAATACTGGAGTAATTCAGCAGGTCAGGCAGCATCTTTGTAGAGAAGGAATGGGCGACGTTTTGGGTCGAGACCCTTTCGTCAGACGATCTATTTTTCCCTCTCAACCCCATTTTCCTGCCTTCTCCCCATAACTCCTGACTCGCGTACCAATCAGGAATCTATCAATCTCTGCCAGAAAAATATTAATATTAACTTCTGTATTGAGGTAGATTAGCCCTTATCTTGTTGAATGAAGAGGCTGAATGATCTAATCTTTCTCCCATTTGGTTTGTTCTCATTTATCATACATTTTCGTCCTTTCAGCAAGATATCCCCAACATGTTTTCTTCATGATTCGTTGGGCAGTGTGGGTGCAGCGGTTAGTGCTGTTGCCTCACAGCCCCAGTGAACTAGGTTTGATCCTGACCTTGGGTGCTCTTTGGAGTTGGCACTGTCTCCAAATGGTCACGTGGATTCTGGACTCGCCCAGAACTAAACACATTAAGGATTTCTTTCTGTCACCAAAGAAGCAATAACAATTCTCTTTGCAGCATTCTGCAGTAGATTTAGTAAATTACAGCAGATAAACACTCATGGTATATTTCACAAAAGGTATTAAATGAATCAACTCTAGAGATGAAAAGGTAATGTCATGGTAATTTCATTTTTTATTTTTATTACATTTGGGGTTAATATTTCACCGACAAGGTTCTCCAATTTGTTTACTGCAGCTAACAAATGTTATTACTCTTTCTGAAGCCGAACAGGAATGACAATATAACTACTGCAGTGAGGCAGAAGATTGAATACGAGTGAAACAGGGGATTCCCTCAGCTGCAATTGATTACAGTCCATCAAAGTAATGATTAGTCAAGCATAACGAGCAGTTTTTTAAATCTCTGCCTAAAGTTTTGTTTACAACCATTTTAACAGTTTTATTGTTTTTGAGAATGAATCTGTTCAATTACAGCTATTTAATGCATAACATTTCAATGATTGTTAGAAACTGATTTAAGCATATTTTAAAACTTAAGTTTATAAAATATGTACGAACAAATGTTATGATGTTAGTAAGTAAATTATAAAATATGTGCACAGTTTATGGGCGGCATGGTGGCGCAGTGGTAGAGCAGCTGCCTTGCCACTCTTGCAGCGCTAGAGACCCGGGATTGATCCCAACAACGGGTGCTGTCTGGATGGAGTTTGTACGTTCTCCCCGTGGCCACGCGGGTTTTCTCCGAGGTCTTCGGTTTCCTCCCACACTCTAAAGACTTTCAGGTTTGTAGATTAATTGGCTTGGTGTATGGGTAAATTGTCCCTAGTGTGTGTAGGATAGCGTTAATGTGCAGGGATCGCTGGTCATTGGCGATTCGATGGGCAGAAGGGCCTGTTTCTGCACTGTGTCTAAACTAAACTAAACTGATTTATAAAGATGGGTATATTAATTGTTGAGAATATGATTTGGCACTGTGAATAAGCTGAGCAACGTGATCAGGGAAAAAATAAGAGAGTACAGAATCTCGGCAGCAATCATTATGCTTGATTAACTCTTGCCTGCATGACCCCGTCGTACAGGATGCACATCAATCCTGTTGGAGCCAGCTGCACCATTCATTGCATTAGTGCTTATTCATGAAGTATGGGGGTGGATGTAGAGTACGTGCCAGAGGAGAATGGAACACCCCATTCATAACAGGGAGCAATGATATGCTGAGCCACAGCAGGCAGGTCAGTGTGGAAAAGCTTACAGTAATATTGATCAGGGACAGGATTAATGGTTATCTGGGGGAAAGTGGATTAATTAAGGCAAGCCAGCACAGATTTGGTTGGGGAAAATCATGTTTGATCAATTTGAAAGATTTTTTTGATGATGCAATGGATAATGTCGGTAAGGGCAATTAAATCAAATTAGAGAACATAGCACATAGACTATAAAACAGTACAGTATGAGAACAGACCATTCGGCCCACAATGCCTGTGCGGATCATGATGCCTAGGCCGTCACTTATCTACTTGCACACAACCCATATCTCAATTCCCTGCATATCCACATGCCTTTCCCAAAGTGTTTTAAATACCACTAACAAACCTACTTCAACCACCACCCCTGGCAAAGCTTTCCAGATATTCATCACCCTCTCTGTAATGAAGAAAAGGCCCGCACATCTCCTTTAAACTTTGGCCCCTCATTCTTTAAAGCTGTGTCTCGTTACAATGAAAGCAGTGCTATCATTCTGATGGACAGGGACTTCAAGAAGGCTTTAGGTGAGGCGCTGCATAACGGGTTTATCAGCAAAGTTCATGAAGGTCATGACATAAATGGGACATTGATAACATGGATACAAAACTGTCTCAAGAAAGGATTACGGTGATTTTTAGGGCTGCAGGAGGGTAAATAGATATTGCCCTAGAATCGGTTTTACGGCCATTGCTTTCTTTGATCTAATTAGTGAGATTTACTTAGATTTCTAAATAAAATGCATTTTGTGAGCTGTGAATGGGATAGAATTTGTAATAGATATGAATTTGTAGCAAGATATAAATAGACTGGTATCTATGTGCAGGCTCACGGCTCGTGAATGTTACTGCAGCAAAATGAGGGGTGTAGCATTTTGGAAGGAAGAATGAGAAGGGGCATTAAAGAATAAAGGATACTGTCATCAAAAAGGTGCACAACAGAGGAACCGGGGGATATGGATTAACAAATCATTGGAAGTGGCAGGGAAGGTTGAGAAAGCAATTACTGTGGCATTGGTGATCCTTGATTTTGTCAGTAGAGGCATTGAGTGTAAAAGTAGTGGAGTGTGGTCGCATAGTGTTCACGACACCTGCAACTTAAATGCAATCCTAACCTCTGGTGTTGTCTGCGTTGAGTTTACATGTTCTTCCTGTGCAAAGGTGGATTTCCACGGTCATTCCATTTCCTCCCAAATCCTAAAGGAGTGGGGGTTGGTAGCTGAATTGTCCACCATAAATTACCCCTTTGTGGCAGATGAACCGTAAACTCTGGAGGGAGCGAATGGGAATATGGGGAGGTTAAACCAGGGGTTACTGTAGGGGTAGTGTAAATGGGTGCTTGACCATCAGCGCACACAGTGGATGACCGAAGGGCCTACTTCTGTGCTGTATGACTTTGTGCCATGCTGGGGATTTATAAAACATTATACTCCATCCTTAGATGGAGCACTGTGGGCAATTCTGGTCACTGATTAGAAGAATGTGGGGGCTCAGAAGAGGGTCCAGAGGATAATGATTCCAGCGAAGAGGGATTACAGTTAAGGGCCTGTCCTACCAGCATTCGACTCCATGCGGTGAGTGCGATCAAACTAGAAGCGGGGGCCGCGCGGAGGTCGGGTGATCCCTGTACAGGGCCGTTCCCAACAGCATGCGCCTGCATGCGGCAAGCGCGACCAAACTGGCAGCGAGGGCCGCGCAGAGGTCGGGTGAGTGGCGCAACGCGGCGCAAAGTGTGGCGAACTTGGAGCAAAGTCTTAAAGGTAAGTTCGCCAGGACAGAGAGGGGCACACAGAGAGGGGCACACAGAGAGGGGCACAGAGGCACACACAGAGAGGGCCACGGAGCCACACACAGAGAGGGTCACGGAGGCACCTACAGAGAGGGTCACAGAGGCACGACGTCGAGGCGGTGTGTAATGCTTCGAGGCAACTGCGAGCCGACAAGCCGTTGCTGAGCGGAATCTTTGAACATGGTCAGTTTTTCGGAGCCCCGCGCGATGTCGGGACGAACTCCGCACAATTCCGCACGGCTCTGGCGATCGAAGTGGGACCGGCCCCGCAACGCCGGACGGTTCAATCGACCACGTTAGGTCACGCTCATTGCATAGAGTTGCATGCTGGTGGGACAGGCCCTTTACAAAGAAGGACTGCAGTGCCTGAGGCTGTTTTCTTGGAGAAGAGAAGGCCAAGAGGAGTTCTGATAAAAGTGTGTAAAATGATAAATAGCTAACTTCCCAAAAGCTAGGACAGTTAGTTGACAGCCTCCCGACTAAACCCCCCAAAAACAGGTTACTTGGGAGGCTGTTCCTATTATTATACGGAAAAGAAACTCATTGTGAAATGAGAGGTCTTGCATATATAGTGAATAGTTGTAATCTGGAAAACACAGCCTGTAGATGTGCTGCTGGTTTACTTGTGGCCTCCAAGAAAAAATGCGATAAATCTCACTAATCAGATCAAAGAAAGCAATGGCCCTAAAACCGATTCTAGGGCAATGTCTATTTACCTTCCTGCAGTCCAAAGAATCAGTGTAATCCTTTCTGGAACCAGTTTTGTATCCATGTGATCAATGTCCCATTTATGTCATGAACGTTGCTGTTAGACCTGTTATGCAGCACCTTATCTAAAGCCTTCTGGAAGTTCATGTCCATCATTGCTTTCATTGCAATGATTGCATAGCTTTAAGAATGAAGACATTGTTTTAAAGAGTGAGAGAAAAGTTTAAAGGAGATGTACGGTGGAAATATGCAAATAACAAAGAACAAGTGTGAACGGGTTATTGATGGTCACTGTCGAGTTGGCTGTGCCAAAGAGCACGTTTCCATGTTGTATCTTTCAACCAATCAATTCAAAAGCATTTAATTTCAGCCATCAGAGATAGCAAGATCAGACAGCAAGAGAGTCAATAAAGTGTTTTATTGTCAGATAGAACAATGTAATTTAATTTCGGAGTCACGTGAGTGACTTCGTGAAGAGCCCGCCGGCGCGCATGCTCGACATATCGTCGTACCGCGTTGCTGCGACGGCTGGCGGTGGAGCGCGCTCCTCGCCAGCCCTTCATAAGGGGCCACGGAGGTAAGTATTCTACCTTTAGTTGGTGGTCCTTGTTGTCTGATTATGTCTTGCAGCAAGGACATGGATGGGAGTTCGAAGGGCCGGAGGACGTCAGGACGAGTTCGCCGGTCAACAGTTCCGGGGCCGTTACCATCGGCAGTACCTGCAGCGCAGGCCGGGACTCAGGCGGAGATGTGGGTAAGCCCTGTGATTACAGGTCCAGATCCGCCAGCACACCACAGCTCGGAGGAGTTCGACGAGGAGGAGTGTGGTGTGCCGCCAGAGCAGGGGGACCCTGCCATGGCAGTCAGGTCGTCAGCGGGCTCGCTGGCGGCCTCGAGCAGGGCACGTGCCGTTGCACGGCCTGTTCCACTCAGCCCTCCGAGAAGGGGGAGGGCAGGAGCCCAGAAGCCTAACCCTGTCAGGGCTAAGGCATTGCCTGCCGCGGAGGAGCGGTCAGGTTCCAGGGCGAGACCCGGGGCGGCTGTGAGGTCCAGCCGGCACACCCCGACTCTCGACGCCGGGACGGGTCGGTCGAGTCGGGTCTCGTCACGGTCGCCGAGCCCCCCATGGATGGGTGGGCGAGACCATGCGTCGGCAACGTCCACGATGTGGGCAGCCGGCAAGACTGCGCGGGCCCCAGGCAGCCATGGTTCGGCTGGTGCCGACACCTCGCCGCAAGTGCCCCTTAGTGGCAGCGGCTTCAGCTCCCGCTAAACGGAGGCGGTTGAACACGCCCGCGCAGGAATCGCGCAGTTTCGCCTCGGCGGCTGTTAGCGACAACTACCGGCACCGGCAGGACCTCGACGAGGTGCGGGCCGATGACAGGAGCCCGGTTTTCTTTTCAGAGCCGGAGGACTCCGACCACCTGAGTGTTCAGGGTGAAGGGCGTATTGACCGTATGGAGCGGCTGCTGGAGCTCCTGCTTCAACGTCAACATCAGCAGGGCAGCAACAGGCACAGGGCGTCTTCACCAACATCTACTATCAGCCTGGAGCAGCAGGAGGAGGAGGTTCTGGTGGATCCTGTACCACCTCCGTCACAAGGCTCCATCAAACTGCAACTCCCTCAACGTGCCTGTGGTCAATACGCCAATATGGGGCAACATCAGTGCGGCTATCCGTCAACAGGAGCTAAAATTGCAGCGGATCCTGAAACTCCTCACGGCCGGTATTACCGCCTTTGCGCGGTCGGTGGACGGGACGAACTGAATTTGGACCAGGAAGATGCTCTGGCCTTATTGTGCGCGACCCAGCACGAAATCAACGGGTTTCGCAAAAACAGCATCCGCCCAGCACTCAACCCGAAGTTTGCAGGATTGTGCAAACCACCGCCGCCGCCGCCGCCCCGTCAGCTCTTTGGTGAGGACCTCTCGAAGAGAGTCAAAGAGCTTGACGAACAAGCCAAAACGGTGGGGATCATGCGCTCTCAGAGTGCCCCCACACCGTCAGGCTCAAAAGCTCCATACATTCGCTCACTAGGGTCGGCCAGTGCCTCGACGAGGACTCACCCTCTAGCTCCACAACGACAACAGCACCAGAACCAGCACCAAGGGTCTTTTTTAGGACAGGGTCGGCAGAGACCTTTGTGGAAATCGAAGACGCCGCGCCCTCAAGCCAACCCAGCACCTCCACGGCCACCCACACGTGCCAAGGACCGCCGGTAACCACGGAGGTGAGGGGGTCTGGTTCTCTTTTTTCTCTCTGTTTAACTTCCCATGTTGGTGGTCGTTTACGGTTGTTTTTGGGTGCATGGGGTAATTTTACTGGTGATGAGTATGTGTTGCGGAATATTCAGGGGCATAAAATTGAGTTTATTAATGGCGACATTCCTCCATCCCAGCACATGCCTGGTCGTACGTTCAAATTGTCTGCTGCAGAACAGGCAGCAGGTTATAAGGAAATTTTAAGTCTGGAACAGAAGGGGGTGATTGAGAAAACGGTGCATGAGCCAATTGAGTTTGTTTCGAACATATTTACTAGACCTAAGAAGGATGGAGGCTGTCGTGTCATTATTGATTTAACCCGTTTGAATACGTTTGTAACATATACTCATTTTAAAATGGATACGTTTGAAACAGCCAAATCATTGATTTCTCATGGCTGCTTTATGGCATGCATTGATTATATATATGATGCATATTATTCAGTATCCATCCCGAAATATGATAGAAGGTTTTTGAAATTTATCTGGATGGGGCAACTTTGGCAGTATAAGGCTTTGCCTAATGGGCTCACTACAGCCCCTAGATTGTTCACTAAATTGGTGAAGCCAATCATGGCTTATTTGAGACAACGACATCATATAGTTATGGCCTATTTAGATGATGTCTTTATTGTGGGCCACACCCTGCAATTGGCTGAACAGGGTGTTGCAGCTGCTGTCAATATATTTAAACAATTAGGATTCATTGTCCATCCAGAGAAATCGAAGTTCTGCCCTGCCCAGGTAATTAATTACCTAGGGTTCACGGTGAACTCAATGAGCATGAGGATAACTATACCAATTAACAAAATTGAGGAAGTCACTCAGGTGTGCAGAGGTTTAATTGGCACCAATATACCATCGATTCGGCATACAGCCACAGTAATTGGCAAGCTAGTGGCTTTGTTTCCGGCAGCACGATATGGACCTTTGCATTATCAGAATTTGCAAAGAGCTAAAATTACTGCGTTAAAACGGAACGCTGGTCATTACCATCGATCAATGCAGCTGCCGTCCGAAGCGATAACTGAGTTGCAACGGTGGGTGTGTCACATTAGCAACTCATTCAAGCCTGTTAGGGAGGCTAATCCAGTGGTATATTTACAGACTGATGCAAGCTCCAATGGCTGGGGAGCTACTGATAATTGCTCTAGTTGTGGGGGCAGATGGGACACCCTTGAGTCATCGATGTTGTTGACTCAAGGGATTAACTATTTGGAGTTGCTGGCAGCATTCCACGGACTTCGTGCATATTGTTCCAAGCTTGTTGGAGCACACGTCCGTCTCCAAATAGACAACACCACAGCTGTGGCATATTTAAACCATATGGGTGGTACCAGGTCAGTTTCGTGTGACAAATTGGCTAACTTAATTTGGCTCTGGTGTGTTCAAAGAGACAGCTACCTATTTGCCAGGTGGCTTAATACTGTGGCGGACACCAGGTCACGCAAATTTAATGACAATATTGAATGGATGTTGCATCCTGAGATTTTTTCTAAAGTCACAGCCAAATTTGGTAAACCGGACATTGACCTTTTTGCGTCACGGTTAAACCATCAGGTACCAGCCTACGTTTCATGGGAACCAGATCCTGGGGCAATAGCGCTAGATGCATTCTCGCTGGACTGGGGGAATTGGTTTTTCTATGCCTTCCCTCCATTTTGCCTCATCAGTCGGGTATTGCGGAAGATTCAGGCAGATGCTGCCAAGGGCATCCTTATTATACCCGACTGGCCCACACAGCCTTGGTATCCGGTGGTCTTTGACATGCTCAACGAACCCTGGGTCCTTTTGAAGGGTTGCCCACAATTGGTTACTCACCCTGTCTCAGGGGAGCCACATCCCTGCCATGGCTATTTAAATTTGTTGGCTTGCAGGTTCTGAACAGGCCGTTAGTCCAATACAGCCTCTCGGCTCGGACCATGGATACCATTGGGGCGTCGTGTCGAGAGTCCACAAGGCGAAGATACCGCTCGCATATTAAGAAGTGGGAAGCCTACTGCAGCCGCTCTCGCATCACGTACGATGACGTGACAATAACCGACGTCCTGGAATTCCTCGCGGGGTTGCACCATGATAAACACTTAAGTTACAGTGCCATCAACAGCGCCAGAAGTGCGCTATCATTCTACCTCAATATTGGGGTAGGATCCAACAGGCTAGTGTCCAGACTCATGCGGGGTATATTCAATATGAATCCGCCTACACCACGCTATAATATCACCTGGGATGTCAGGGACGTATTAACCCTGCTCAGGACGTGGTCTCCCATGGAAGGGCTCCAACTGGACCAACTCACCATGAAGCTGGTGATGTTACTAGCGCTGACTTCAGCTCAGAGGGTACAGACACTACACAAACTTCGTGTCGACAGAATGACATCTACCCCTACAGAAGTAGTATTTTTCATTGACGAGCTACTAAAGCAGCATAGACCTGGGTGCACAGGGCTGCAGCTGAAGTTCCCGGCATACCCCGCAGATGCTAGGCTATGTTTAGCCTCACATATCCGCCACTATGTCAACGTGACGGCACGCATCAGAGGAATGGAGAGATACCTGCTTGTCACTCATAAGAGACCTCATCATCGAGTGACAGTCCAGACGATATCCAGGTGGCTTCGAGTCGTCTTGGGTAAGTCAGGTATCGACACTAATGTGTTCAAGTCTCATTCCACCAGGGCTGCATCGACGTCAGCGGCGAGGGTCATGGAGGTGCCCATGGACCTAATTCTCGCCACAGCAGGATGGGCTAATGAAGCTGTGTTCCAGCGTTTTTATAACAAGCCTGTTGCTGCTCCTCTACAGTTCGCAGAAGCCGTGCTGAATGCAGGTCAAGAACGTGGAGATGTCCCCGCATGAGGGGTTTTGATTTGTTATTAATAAATATGCTCTTGTTTTGCAGTATGAACTATTGAGCAAGTTTGTTCCTCCCATCCATCCCTGGTAGTGGTGTGTCAGCATGGACGTGGTCCAGGGCGTGTAATCACAGAAGCTTTGAAGTCTTCACGAAGTCACTCACGTGACTCCGAAATGAAATAGTAAGGTTGAACGAGAACTTACCAGTTCGAAGGTTGATCTTTATTTTATGAGGAGTCGAAGTGAGGGATTTCGTGCCCTCCTCGCCCAACCCTCAGTCACCTTCATCTGGTAATCTTAGTCAATTCAATCATACTATGCGAAGTCATTTCTATTGTTGGTTCTGTGATTCCACGCCGCTACTTTGAAGTATGTCGAGCATGCGCGCCGGCGGGCTCTTCACGAAATCCCTCACTTCGACTCCTCATAAAATAAAGATCAACCTTCGAACTGGTAAGTTCTCGTTCAATCTTACTATTCTTACTTGCAGCAACACAACAAAATATGTAAACATAGTAGAATCATAGAAAATAGGTGCAGGAGTAGGCCATTCAGCCCTTCGAGCCTGCACCGCCATTCAATATGATCATGGCTGATCATCCAACCTAGTATCCTGTACCTGCCTTCTCTCCATACCCCCTGATCCCTTTAGCCACAAGAGCCACATCTAACTCCCTCTTAAATATAGCCAATGAACTGGCCTCAACTACCTTCTGTGGCAGAGAATTCCACACTCACCGCTCTCTGTGTGAAAAAAACTCGGTAAACAGTATAATAAATGAGAGAGAAAAAGGAAGTTTAATGTGTGTGTATATATACACATACTCACTAATACACATATATAGATCGTATATTATAATTGTAATTGAATTGTAATTAATTAAAATTAATTTATTATCCAAGTATGTAAAAACATATAAGGAATTTGATTTGCCATACAGTCATACCAAAAAAGCAACAAGACACACAACTACATAAAAGTTAACATAAAAAGCCACCAGAGTGGCTCCCCCACATTCCTCACTGGAAGACAATAAAGTGTTATCTTCTTTGCTCCTTATTCTCCCGTGGACAGGGCAGTCGAATCATCTGCAGTCGTGGCGATCAAAACTCCCAAGATCGGGGCGGTCGGAGCTCCTGCAGCTTGGAGTCGGTCCCTAACCAAGGGACAGTGAGCTCAACGATGTTCAGTCCACAGGTTCCCGTGGGTGGAGCGCCGGAAGTCGATCCCTGACAAAGGGATCGCAAGCTCCAGGATGTTAAGTCCGCAGGCTCCCGCGGTCGGAGCTCCCGAAGTCGATCCCCAGCAAGAGGTCGCCAGCTCCATGATGTTAGGCTACAGTGGGGATGGAGATACGATACGGAAAAAGTTGCATCTCCGTCAAGGAAAGAGATTTTAAAAGTTTCCCCACCCCCCACATAATACAAAACTAAGGATACAGTAAAACATACATTTTACAACAAACTAAAAACAACAAAGAAAGAAAAGGACGAGATGGACTATTGGCGAGGCTGCCATCATATGGTGCACCTGGTGGAGAATATATATATATGTATGTACACATAAGTGTACACATATGTATATACTCTTTATGTGTGTGTGTATATATATATGTGTGTGTGTGTTTTATATATATATACATATATATATATATATATATATATATATATATATATATATATATATATATATATATAACACACACATATATTAATATTGTTATTATTGCACTATTACTTTTTTCTTTGCATGCAAGTATGTGTGTGTGTGTGTGTGTGTATGATATATATAGCACACACACACATATACTTACACACAAAGAAAAAAGTAATAGTGCAATAATAATATTAGTCTATGTACTCCACTGTTTAAATGAGCTTGTAGTGTTTAATAACCAAATGGCCGTAGTGAAGAAGCTTTTCTGAACCTGGACCAGGATGCATTTTAGTGTGTAAGGAGCAGACAAGAAAGTGAGATAACATAGAACTAGCCTGAACAGATTTTCAATGATCAGCATCGACTAGGTGGACACAAATAAGATAAACACAACACTAGAATTTACCATAAAACATAAAAAACATCCCCCCACATATCTCTCAACTAAACATGTCACAAATTGAATCAATAGACAATAGGTGCAGGAGTAGGCCATTTGGCGCTTCGAGCCAGCACCGCCATTCAATGTGATCATAGCTGATCATCCCCAATCAGTATCCCGTTCTTGCCTTCAATGCCAGAAGTAAGCCACCAGGTACTTGGAAGTAGTGCAATTAAAACATAAATTAGTTGATAGGAATACTCAGGGTCAGTTAACACATCAACATAAAATGCATCTGAACCGCTGCACCACTAGACTCTCATGTTGCTCCATACCCCCAAAAAAAATAAAGAGTCACAAATCTTAATCAACAGTAATATATCCAACCAAATGCATATACTGTATTTCCCATTTGACCAAACCTCCCAGGACTGAGATGAAGAAAAATATCTTCACTCGGAAAGGGTGAACATTTTGAATCCTCTACCCCGGAGGTCTGTGGATGGTGAGTCATTAAGTTAATTCAAAACAAAGATCAATAGACTTCTGCACATCAGGTGTATTGGCAACAGTGCTGAACAATTGCTTTCACGTAGATTGGCCATGATCTTGAAAAAGGCAGGACAGGCTTGAAGGGCTGGATGGTGTACTTCTCTGATTTCAGAAGAGAAAATGCAACCTGAGGGTTAATCTCCCAACCGCCGACTCAGCAAATCTATTTTATGTAGTTCTCATGTGTTTGATCAAAGGGAGATGCAACAAATCCAAGACAGGCTAAAAGCACCACAACTATTTTTAAAGCCGCTCGAAAGCAAGGGGAAGAATTTAATTTTAAAAATAATGCATCCAAGCTGAAAGGCAAGGTGCAAAAATACAGCGGGTTTGCATACAGCAATGTCATTTTGCATGCAAGAAATACAATAGTGGCTCAAGCACAAAGAGGGTTCAATAGGCAGCTGGGAGTATGACAATGGAAATAAATTGTTCACATCCCAGAAGTCCAAAATCAACAGTCTCTGCATAGTTGATCAATGTTGAAAGAAATGTTGTGTTCCTCCAAGAGGTTTTTTTTAAAATGTATTTATAATGTAAATAAGTCATATGGGTGTGGAATGTAATGACATTGCCATGTCTGTATGTGATGTGAACACCACTTGTTTTCCGCTTGGATAAAATGAAAACAGAATATATGAAAATGTTAAGCAGGCACGTGGAGTACCTCTGGAATACCTTATACCTGTGGAGTAAGAAGCAGAGGTTATGGTGAATGGCCTGGCATCCAAACGTGGAAAAGTGTAAAAACATCATGTTGTGAATCGCAGAGAAGGGGCGAGTGTGGAGGGAACAAAGGGGAATACCTGGGACAGGTGAGAATGAATGACACGTGACATTCATGCCGGTTAAGAGCGGGTGGTGAAGGTTTGCTGACTGTAGGAAAAAAAATACATGCCCTTATTTTAAATCGGCAGAAGTTTCAAGTTTGTAGTACTATGGTGCTTTATTGTCACTTGTGGACCGCAAAGTGAAATTCCTTTTGTATAGATCACACACAGATACACAAGTTGCTATTATTTGGCGCCATTTACAAACAAGTCTGAAGTCTGGTCCACGTGCTCGATGGACAGGAGCAGCTCCTGATCTAGGTAATCCCCAGGCTTCTGCAGGGCCTCTTCCGTCGTTGTCGATCGGCTCAGCCCACGAACCGACGTCCCTCTCCTCGAACTTTGTGTCCCACGGGGTCCTCCTGCAGCCGATCTTGAAGGTGCTGGAGGCAATTCCCCAGTCCCTCTCCTACCAGCCCACTCCTCGTGTTTGTCGCCACTAGCGGCTCATCCCTCATCATGTCTCCGGTCTTCGGGGCCGAGCTCAGCAACCTCCGAGCTTCCCTCCCTGCAGGCCGTGGCCACAGCTTTGTCCTTTGTCCTCCTTCTACCTTTGACCCGCTCCGCAGTGCATCCTGGGAGCCTTCTGCCCTCCTCCGCCACTCAAAATCCTCCAATCTTCCAGGTTAAAATCGGCATTCACGACCCAGTCCCAAATATATAAAAATTGGTCTCAAAGATTAGCACTAGCGGGAAAAGTTACCCAAATAAAAAATATGTCCTTGTACATTTAAAGATTTGTTCATCCTTGAAATTTGTTGCAGAACTCCAAGAAAACTTTAAAGTCAAAAGGCAGAATGAACAGAAAATTCAGAAATGAAAATTGGAGTTTCCAACTGTGGAATGATACAATGGATACAATGTCCAGATACATAGGTGCTAAAATAATGGAGAGGGGATTGTGCTCACAGCAGCAGTAATTTTCCTTGGTTTAGGTTTAGATTAACGTTTATTATTGTCACTTGTACTGAGGTACTGTGAAAAGCTTTGTTTTGCATGCTATCCAATCGTATCAGATAATACTATAGATAGAAGATACAAAATACAGGAGTAACTCAGCGGGACAGGCAGCATCTGTGGAGAGAAGGAATAGGTGACGTTTTGGGTCAAGACTCTTCATCAGACTAAGAGGTGGATACTAGAGTTATGGGAAGGTACAGAACAAAGCAGAGCCTTCATCGATGACTCGGGAAAGGTGGGGCCAGCAATGCACAATACTGTACATAACTACTTCTTCTTGCGTATGGCGGGCACAGCCTAAAGTTGTAAGTCAACTTGTTCTATTTGATCTATTTGTTTGTGCACGTCGGGTTGATTGCATTAATCGAAATATGGTGGACCACGTGAAGATTGCAATCTCCCTCCCCTATACATAACTGCAAACACATCAAACACAGCAAACAATAGGTAACAATATTGTATCAGTAAAATAGGTAGAGCAAAGGGGAGGATACAGAGTGCAGAAAAAAATATCAGCATTGTTGCTCAACAATTCAATTCAAGACAAAGTCCAATGTCTGCAATAGGGTAAATTGGACAGTACCCTAGCTTATGGAAGTCTAGTCAGAAACTTGATAAACAGAGGGGAAGAAGCTGTTCCTGTATAAACCGGTAACATTCACTCTTAAAACTGCACTGTGGCAGAGAGTATGTGTCTGTCATGCTGTTTCCTTGCCATTGTTTATCCCACTGTGCTTTGATATACTTTAAATATTCAAGGTGTGAAATTAGAATGCTTAATTTAGATTTTATTTTTGGTGATGTGGTGTGAAAGTGCTTCCAAGTTTGTTTGCAGATTGACTTAAATTGCTTATCAAAATGGGTAAAGCGATACATAGTGTGTGCACTCCACTGGCTGTTGGTGATGCCATTTGTTGTCCAATGTTGATTTGACATCAGCCTTCTTTAAATGGACTACGCTGATCACGCTAATTTCAATCGTTGATCATATGTTTGCAATTTTACTTCTGGCAGCAAGAACAATTATTACTGACCCACCCCTCACGTTTTTCCACAGAGACCGTTCCCCCCGCAACTCCCTGGTTAACTCGCCCCTTCCCAGCCTGCCCAGGCACTTTCCCCAGCAACTGCAGGAGGTGCAACAGCTGTCCTTATACCTCCTCCCTCCCTTGACTCTGTCCATGGACCCTGACAGTCTTTTCTGGTGAGGCAGATGATCCTTGCACCAACCTCATCTACTGTTTCTGCTGATCCAGGTATGAATTCATATATATGTGAGACCAAGCGCAGGATCGGCAATTGTTTTGCTGACCACCTCCGCTCATTCCGCCTAAACCTACCTGATCTCCTGGTTGCTAAACACTTTAACTCCCCCTCCCATTCCCATACTGACCTTTCTGTCCTGGGATTCTCCACTGTCAGAGTGAGGCCCAACGCAAATTGGAGGAACAGCACCTTATACGCTCGGGTACACAAAAGGCTGGATAAACTCAGCGGGTGCAGCAGCATCTAAGGAGCGAAGGAGATAGGCAACGTTTCGGGTCGAGACCCTTTTTCTTTACCACCTTATACACTTGGGCAGGCTGCAACCCAGTGGTATGAATATTGATTTCTCTAAGTTCAAGTAACTCTTGCACTCCCTGCTTTCCATCCCACCCCCATCCTAGTTCTCCGACTAGTTTGACTGTCCTCCTGATTACACTTTAATTATTGTATGCGTCATTGTCACCTTCACCTCAGCTAACAATGACCATCTGCTCCCCGGATGAGGTGTTCCACACCAAGGCATCACAAATGTCCTCATTCTTCAGCGAACGGGGATTCCCCTCCCCCACTATATTTGAGTCTCGCACCAGGGTCTCCTCCGTACCCCGCAACACTGCCCTCTCTCCCCACCCCCCACTCGCAACAAGGGCAGAGTCCCCTTGGTCCTCACCTTTCACCCCACCAGCCGGCACATACAACACATAGTCGTCCGCCAGTTTCGCCACCTCCAACGTGACCCCACCACCCGCCACATCTTCCCATCTCCCCCCCCCCCCCCCCCCCATCTGCCTTCTGCAAAGACCGCTCTCTCCGCAACTCCCTTCTCAATTCTTCCCTTCCCTCCCGCTCACCCCTTCCCCGGGCACTTTCCCTTGCAACCGAAAGAGATGCTACACTTGTCTCTTTACCTCCCGCCTCCACTCCTTTCACGGACCCAAGCAGTCCTTCCAGGTCCGACAGAGATTCACCTGCACCTCCTCCAACCTCATCTATTGCATCCGCCGCTCTAGATGCCAGCTGATCTATATCGGTGAGATCAAGCGGAGGCTTGCCGATCGTTTCGCCGAACACCTCCGCTGGTTCCGCAATAACCAACCTGACCTCCCGGTGGCTCAGCACTTCAACTCCCCCTCCCATTCCGTATCCAACCTCTCTGTCCTGGGCCTCCTCCACGGCCAGAGTGAGCAACACTGCAAATTGGAGGAACAGCACCTCATATTCCGCTTGGGGAGTCTGCATCCTCTTGGCATGAACATTGAATTCACTCAATTCTATTGACCCTTGCTGTCTCCTCCGCTTCCCACCTCTCCCTCAGCCCTCGGGCTCCTCCTTCTCCTTTTTCCTTTCTTCCCCCCGCTTCCCCCCACCCCCTATCAGTCTGAAGAAGGGTTTCGGCCCGGAACGTTACCTATCTCCTTCGCTCCATAGATGCTGCTGCACCCGCTGAGTTTCTCCAGCATTTTGTGTTACCCTCGATTTTCCAGCATCTGCAGTCCCTTGTTTAACACAATGATCTATTCTCTGTTTTCTTCGACCTTTGTCCCCTTTGATCTCTCATTGTCACACCTTACCCTTCCATATCTCTATGTGTTCTTCTCCCCTGACTCTCAATCTGAAGAAGGGGCGGCCCAAAATGTCACCCATTCCTTCTATCCAGAGATGCTGTTTGTTCCGCTGAGTTACTCCAGCATTTTGTAGCTACAGTTCCTTCCTACACATTACTGATTCACTATTGGGAAGAGGAAAGCAACAGATAGGGCATCAGTATAAAATATAACAGTAACAATTCAGTATACCCTAAATATACCACTAGTTTGTCATTCCAATTTTTGTACTTGTCTCTGGATAGAACTTGAATCCATAATCTTCTAAATCAACACTGAGTGCCATTAAAGAGAAACAACAAAGGAATTAAAATCAATCTAAATCCGATTGAAAAGCATGCTTAATAATTTTTGTGTCTTTTTTAAAGATCTTGCCAGGTTCTAATAACTTCTTAGTTTCACCAGAAAGCAAGCACGGGGAATGCAAGATATCCTAACGATGTAAATGTTTTTATTGATACAAAAGTGATGAGAGGAACAAGGGTGGCTATTCATTGGTGGAGTAGAACATTGTCTTTTTTTTGTAATCACATCGAATGAGATTCATTCTTTACAAGTAAACAAGGCTACCGCTTTTAGCTGGTGAAACACATAAAATCTGAGTTTCCAGTCCAAAATAAATATACAGTGAAAAAGGTTTTTTGATTTCTGCTCATTTAGGTAAGACCAGAGGTGAGAGTGGAGAAATTGGAAAGGAAAAGAATTGTTATTAGAAAAAAAGCCTGACAGTTTGGGCAACTTTATCAAAATAACCACTGCAGTATCTGGCACATGTGAAAATCACATGGAATGAGATTAATTCTTTATGTAACAAGGCTCATTTGAAAATTCTTATAAACAACAATCTTAGCCTCAAAATTGCAAATGATCACACATTTCCTTTTATATGTAGACAACAAAGAGCTTGTTTAATAACCAGATACAGCATTGGAATTGATTAGGACATGTATCCTGGAATGATTATTGCATATGGAGTGTTTGCTTTAATGCATAGCATTTGTTAAGCAAGAATTTAACAACAAGCTCAATCATTCACTTTGCACAGAAGCTGCAGCAGTCTACAGCCAGAAGATAGAGGCTCCATTATAACATCATACTGTGTTTCCTAGCAACATAAAGAGCTTGTGTATTCTTAGATTCTCTATTTGAAAGAAGTAGCATGACTAGGAGAAAGCTTTTTTTATTTTTCTCCCCTTTGTTCTTTCTGTGTTCTTTCATCCATTCCCAAATTTAAAAAAAACGAGTATATGGCCCAGATATTCATTGGCGACATGCCCATCTTACAAACATTTGATATAACAGGGAATGCTCATTTGTAGATTTTTGACCAGAAAAAATAACAATAATAATAATTATTGGGGGGGAGTCCAGAACCAGGGGCCACAGTTTAAGAATAAGGGGTAAGGCATTTAGAACGGAGATGAGGAAACACTTTTTCTCACAGAGAGTTGTGAGTCTGCGGAATTCTCTGCCTCAGAGGGCAGTGGAGGCCGGTTCCCTGGATGCTTTCAAGAGAGAGCTTGATAGGGCTCTTAAAGATAGCGGAGTCAGGGGATATGGGGAGAAGGCAGGAATGCGGTACTGATTGGGGATGATCAGCCATGATCACACTGAATGACGGTGCTGGCTCGAAGGGCCGAATGGCCTACACCTGCACCTATTGTCTATTGTCTATTGTCTCTATTGATAATAGTTTCTTTTAAGTTGGATCTTCACATACAGAAGATGTTAAACACTTTGTGTCAGTAAATAAAGCTCATTGGCTTTCCAATGTCCTTTTATTAAACTTATTTTTCATGACTGTGCCATGCATGCACGGTTGTCACTAACCTCAGGTGCTTGGCATCCACATCAAATTGCCAGTTTAATCCTCTCCACAGTCTTTCTCTGAAACTGAACCAGACTGTTCACTGCCTTCCTCCCTTAATTAAACCCATTGAAAGCGTCCCAAGCTGCTGAGAGGATTCTCCCAATGCCGGAGCACCATCACCCGGCGAAGAAGGGCCTGTAACATCGGCCCCCGTAGCGTCGACTGCGGAGGCCCCTGTAGGCCCGACTATGGGTGGACATGGGGATGGGGACTGGACTTTGTGCGTTCCCTCATAGTGGGAACCATTGTGGGGGGATGTTTTTATGTTTATTGTTAAATTCTTTAATGTTGTGTCTTATCTTTATCTGTGTGCTGCATGGCAAGACAAATTTCACTACACCAATTGGTGTATGTGATAATAAATGTCCTTTGTATCCTTTATATCTTTGAACTTCCAACTTCCTCGACTCGGGTCAGGGTCCCTTGACTCTGTCCAGGGATCCCGATGGTACACAAAATGCTGGAGAAACTCAGCAGGTGCAGCAGCATCTATGGAGCGATGGAGATAGGCAACGTTTCGGGCCGAAACCCTTCTTCAGACCCTCTCATGCATCCTCGATTTTCCTGTATCTGCAGTGCTTTCTTTAACACACGGACCCCGACAGTCCTTTCAGGTGAGGCAGAGGTTCACTTGCACCTCCTCCAACCTTATCTACTGTATCCATTGTTCAAGGTGTGGACTCTTATACATCGACGAGACCGAACGCAGACTGGGCGATCGTTTCGCGGAACACGTTCGCTCAGCCCACCCAAACCAACCTGCTCTCTCGGTTGCTAAACACTTTAATTATCCTTCCCATTCCTACACAGACCGTTCTGTCCTTGGTCTCCTCCATTGTCAGAGTGAGGCTAAATGCAAATTGTAGGAACAGCATCACATACCTATTTCGCTTGGGCAGCTTACGACCCAGTGATATGAATTTTGATTTCTCTCACCAGGTAGCCCCGGCATTCCCTATCTCTCTATTCCTCCTGCACCCAAGTCGCACAAGCTTCTCATTTTCACCCTACAAACAGCTTACAATGGCCTGGTTCCTCTATCATTGTTCCCTTTTTGCATATCTTTCATTCATTGTTGTTTATCTCCTTCCAAATCACCTTCTATATCTCTCGTTTCCCTTATCCCTAGCCAGTCTAAAAACGGGTCTCGACCCAAAACTTCACCCATTCCTTCTCTCCAGAGATGCTGCTTGGCCCGCTGAGTTACTCCAACTTTTTGTGTCTATCTTTCAATAATGGATATTTGTTCAGAAGCTATGATTGTTATTTGCCTCACTGAATAACAACTCATGAAGCCTCTAAATGCTATAGCAACCTTCCCTTCAACTACCTGTCCTGAGCTTAAAGGTTCCCTCCCTAAATCTTTACGGCTCTCCATGTTTGAGAAGCTCATCGAACAAGATTTACATGAATAGTTCTAATCTCCAAATGCAGCTTCTGAAATGCCTGTCCCACTATGCGAGTTCACCCAAGAGCTCTCCCGCGTTTAAAAAAAAAATCAAACTCGTGGTACCTCATCATGAGTATTTGTTTAATCTTGGACCATTTTCACACTGTTGAAAAAACATCACGAGTTTCCACGTTTCCCGAAGACCTGCCATTACGAGCGTTACGAGCCGCTACGAGACAGCCACGAGCTCCGACGTACCCGCTACGTACATTCTACGAATTTACCACAAATTTGATTTTTTTTTTAAACTCGGGAGAGCTCATGGGTAAAGTCGCATCATTGGACAGGGCCTTTAAATGTTGTTTGATAATATTCGCATGAAGCACGCTAACTGCATTAAAGGTACAACCTATGTATAAATAGGTTTTATTGTTTAAAAAATTCCAATTAACATATTGAAAAAAAATTCCAATTAACATTTAGAGAAGCCATTTAGTGTGAAAGGCTATTGACATGAAAATCTGACCTTGTTTCCCTTGCCCATGAGCTGCTGAAACTAGCATTGCTAGCATTTTTTGTTTTTTATTTTATGTGTGGATAATGGGAGGGTGTGGAGTATAATGAACGATGCAAGTTGTGGGAAGAATTCATAGTGGCTGAAATATTAAATCTCTTCTCACCGACTGTTCCATGGAATCTCCGATTAGTATAGCAGCAGGTAACATGACCCAAAAATATGAATTTGCTCGTTTGTTCTTTTCAAGTACATTTCAATTCTTCAATAGGACCAAAAGTGCTGGAAGAGATAGGTAGATGAAGAGATACTTCCTCAGACATTTAGTGGGATTAGTAAGATTGAACGAGAACTTACCATTCGAAGGTTGATCGTTATTTCATGAGGAGTCGCGGTGAGGGATTTCATGAAGAGCCCGCCGGCGCGCATGCTCGACATTCTTCAAAGTAGCGGTGTGGAATCACAGAAACCAATAACAGAAATGACTTAGCATAGTAAGATGAAAGAGACTCAAATTACCAGGTGAAGGCAATTGAGGGTTGGGCGTGGAGGGCACGAAATCCCTCACCGCGACTCCTCATGAAATAACGATCAACCTTCGAACTGGTAAGTTCTCGTTCAATCTTACTATTTCATTTCGGAGTCACGTGAGTGACTTTGTGAAGACTTCAAAGCTTCTGTGATTACACGCCCTGGACCACGTCCATGCTGACACACCACTAGCAGGGATGGATGGGAGGAACAAACTTGCTCAAATAGTTCATCCTGCAAAACAAGAGCATATTTATTAACAACAAATCAAAAAACCCCTCATGCGGGGACACCTTCACGTTCTCGACCTGCATTCAGCACGGCTTCCGCGAACTGTAGAGGAGCAGCAACAGGCTTGTTATAAAATCGCTGAAACACAGCTTCATTAGCCCATCCTGCTGTGACGAGAATATGGTCCATGGGCACCTCCATGACCCTCGCCGCCGACGTCGATGCAGCCCTGGTGGAATGAGACGTGAACACATTAGTGTCGATACCTGACTTACCCAAGACGACCCGGAGCCACCTGGATATCGTCTGGACTGTCACTCGATGATGAGGTCTTTTATGAGTGACAAGCAGGTATCTCTCCATTCCTCTGATGCCTGCCGTCACCTTGACGTCGTGACGGATATGGGAGGCTAAACACAGCCTAGCATCTGCGGGGTATGCCGGGAACTTCAGCTGCAGCTCTGTGCACCCAGGTCTATGCTGCTTTAGTAGCTCATCAACGAAGAAGACTACTTCTGTAGGGGTAGACATCATTCTGTCGACACGTAGTTTATGGAGTGTCTGTACCCTCTGTGCTGAAGTCAGCGCTAGCAACATCACCAGCTTCATGGTGAGTTTGTCCAGCTGGAGCCCTTCCATGGGGGACCACGTCCTGAGCAGGGTTAAAACGTCCCTGACATCCCAGGTGATATTGTAGCGTGGTGTAGGCGGATTCATATTGAATATACCCCGCAGGAGCCTGGACACTAGCCTGTTGGATCCCACCTCAATCTTGAGGTAGAATGAGAGCGCACTTCTGGCGCTGTTGATGGCACTGTAACTTAAGTGTTCATCATGGTGCAACCCCGCGAGGAATTCCAGGACGTCGGTTATAGTCACGGCATCGTACGTGATGCGAGAGCGGCTGCAGAAGGCTTCCCACTTCTTGATATGTGAGCGGTATCTTCGCCTTGTTGACTCTCGACACGACGCCGCAATGGTATCCATGGTCCGAGTTGAGAGGCCGTATTGGGCTAACGGCCTGTTCAAAACCTGCAAGCCAACAAATGCAAATAGCCATGGCAGGGATGTGGCTCCCCTGAGACAGGGTGAGTAACTAATTCTGGGCAACCCTTCAAAAGGACCCAAGGCTCACTGAGCATGTCAAAGACCACCGTATACCACGGCTGTGTAGGCCAGTCGGGTATAATAAGGATGCCCTTAGCTGCATCCATCTGAATCTTTCATAATACCCGACTGATGAGGCAAAACGGGGGGAATGCATAGAAAAACCAATTCCCCCAGTCCAGCGAGAATGCATCTAGCGCCATAGCCCCAGGATCTGGTTCCCACGAAACGTAGGTTGGTACCTGATGGTTCAACCGGGACGCAAAAAGGTCAATATCCGGTTTCCCAAATTTGGCTGTGATTCTGGCAAAAATTTCAGGATGCAACATCCATTCAATATTGTCATTGAACTTGCGTGACCTGGTGTCCGCCACAGTATTAAGCTCACCTGGCAAATAGGTAGCTTAAATCCAAATGTCTCTCTGAACACACCAGAGCCAAATTGAGTTAGCCAATTTATCACACGAAACTGACCTGGTACCGCCCGTATGGTTTAAATATGCCACCGCTGTGGTGTTGTCTATTTGGAGACGGACATGTGCCCCAAAAAACTTGGAACAATAAGCACGAAGTCCGTGGAATGCTGCAAGTAGCTCCAAATAGTTGATCCCATGCGACAACAACATAGTAGCCTCAAGGGTATCCCATCTGCCTCCGCAACTAGAGGAATGATCCGTAGCTCCCCAGCCATAAGAGCTCGCATCAGTTTGCAAGTGTACCACCAGATTAGCCTCAATAATAGGCTTAAACGAGTTACTAATGTGGCGCACCCACCATCGTAACTCATCCGTCTTCTGATAATGCAAAGGCCCATATCGGGCTGCCGGAAACAAAGCTACAAGTTTGCCAATTACTGTAGCTGTATGACGAATCGATGGTATACCAGCGGTGATTAAACCTTGACACACCTGGGTGACCTCCTCAACCTTATTAGGTGGTATGGTGACCCTCATGCGAATAGAGTCCACCGTAAACCCCAGATAATGAATTACCTGGGAGGGGCAGAACTTTGATTTGGCTGGATGGACAATGAACCCCATCTGCTGAAATAAATTGATTGCAGCTGCAACACCCTGTTGAGCCAATTCCAGGGTGTGGCCCACAATTAAGATATCATCTAAATAGGCCATTACTATATGATGTCGTTGTCGTAAATAGGCCATAATTGGCTTCACCAATTTAGTGAATAATCGAGGGGCTGTGGTAAGCCCATTGGGCAAAGCCCTATATTGCCAGAGTTGACCCATCCAGATAAATTTCAGAAACCTCCTGTAATATTTTTGAATGGATACAGTATAGTACGCATCTTGTAAATCAATGCATGCCATAAAGCAACCATGTGAAATCAATGATTTGGCTGTTTCAAAAGTGTCAATTTTGAAATGAGTATATGTTACAAAAGTATTTAAACTAGTCAGGTCAATGATGACTCGACAGCCTCAATCCTTCTTTGGTCGAGTGAATATATTGGAAACAAATTCCACGGGCTCATGAACCGTTTTCTCTATCACTCCCTTCTGTTCTAGCCTCAAAATTTCCTTATAGCCTGCTGCCTGTTCTGCAGCAGACAATTTAAATGTTCGACCAGGCCTGTGCTGGGATGGAGGAATGTCCCCATTAAGAAACTCAATGCTATGACCCTGAACATTTCGTAACACATACTCATCACCAGTAATATCACCCCATGCACCCAAAAAGAACCGAAGGCGCCCACCAACATGTGAGGTTAGACAAAGAGAAAAGAGAGAACCAGACCGCCTCACCTCCGTGGTTACCGGCGGTCCTTGACACGTGTGGGTGGACGTGGAGGTGCTGGGTTGGCTTGAGGGCGCGGCGTCCTCATCTTCCACCAGGGTCTCTGCCGACCTTGTCCTAAAAAAGCCCCCTGGTGCTGGGGCGGTTGGTAACGGGGTGGAGCTGGAGGGTAGGTCCTCGTAGAGGTGCTGGCAGACCCTCGTGGTCGAACAAGCGGAGCTTTCGAGCCCGACGGCGTGGGGGCACCGCGAGGGCGCATGAGTCCCACCGTTTTGGCTTGTTCGTCAAGCTCTTTGACCCTCTTAGAGAGATCCTCGCCAAAGAGCTGACGGGGCGGCGGCGGCGGCGGTGGTTTGCACAACCCTGCAAACTTAGGGTTGAGCGCCGGGCGGATGATGCTTTTGCGGAACCCATTGATTTCATGTTGAGTTGCGCACAATAGAGCCAGAGCATCCGCCTGGTCCAAATTTAAGTCATCCCCATCAACCGACCGCACAAAGGTGGTAATACCGGCCGTGAGGAGCTTCAGGATCCGCTGAATTTTCAGCTCCTGTTGACGGATAGCCGCACTGATGTTGCCCCATATCGGCGTATTGACCACAGGCACGTTGAGGGAGTTGCAGTTGGATGGAGCCTTGTGACGGCTCATGGCCTGAATGAGAACCTCCTCCTGGAGCTGATGGTTGTTGAGGAAGTCCACTGTGGCTGCCAATTTCGAGTTGAGGGGAAGCCCAGACGAGTGTGGGGCCGCGAACTTAGTGGCCACATCGAGAAGGCCCTCCGCTGGTAAATCGGACGGAGGTGGGATGGGATCGACCAAAACCTCCTCTTCCTGCTGCTCCAGGCTGATGGTGGAAGTTGGTGAAACAGCCCTGTACCTGTCGCTGCTGGACGCTTGCTGCTGTTGACCATGAAGCAGGAGCTCCAGCAGCCGCTCCATCCGGTTAATACGCCCTTCACCCTGAACACTCAGGTGGTCGGAGTCCTCCGGCTCTGAAAAATGGCCGGGGCCCCTATCATCGGCCCGCACCTCATCGAGGCCCACCCGGTGCCGGTAGTCGTCGCTAGCAGCCGCCGAAGCGAAACTGCGCGATTCCTGCACGGGCGTGTTCAACCGCCTCCGTTTAGCGGGAGCGGACGCCGCTGCCACTAAGGACACTTGCGGCGTGATGTCGGCACCAGCCGCAGCCTGGATACCCGATGCCCGCGCAGGCTTGCCGGCAGCCCACGTCGTGGACCTCGCCGACGCATGGTCTCGCCCACCCATCCATGGGGGGCTCGGCGACCGCAACGAGACCCGACCCAACCGACCCGTCCCGGCGTCGAGAGTTGGGGGGCGTCGACTGGACCTCACAGCCGCCCCGGGTCCCGCCCTGGAACCTGACCGCTCCTCGGCAGCAGGTAAAGCCTTAGCCCCAACAGGGTTAGACGTCCGGGCTCCTGCCCTTCCCCTCCGCGGAGGGCTGGGTGAAAAGGGCCGTGCAGCCGCACGCACCCTTCTGCTCGAGGCCGCCAGCAAGCCTGCTGACGACCTGACTGCCATGGCAGGATCCTCCTGCTCTGGCGGCACACCACACTCCTCCTCGTCGAACTCCTCCGAGCTGTGGTGTGCTGGCGGATCCGGACCTGTAAACACAGGGCTCACCGACATTTCCGCCCCTGTCCCGGCCTGCGCTGCAGGTACTGCCGATATCACTGGCTCCGGGACTGTTGACCGGCGACCTCGTCCAGACGTTCTCCGGCCTTTAACGCTCCCATCCATGTCCTTGCTGTGAAAACAAAACACAACAAGAACCACCAACTTAAGGTAGGATACTTACCTTAGTGGTTCCCTTATGAAGGGCTGGCGAGGAGCGCGCTCCACCGCCAGCCGTCGCAGCAACGCGATACGACGATATGTCGAGCATGCGCGCCGGCGGGCTCTTCACGAAGTCACTCACGTGACTCCGAAATGAAATACACCACACTTTCACTGAAGTAATTTCATCTCAATGGATTTGTCCCATTCTCATTTTAAATGTTAGGTTGAATATGAATTCACCAACTCCGTCAGGCGGTTCATTCCAGATGCTAACCTTTCCTTATGTATGAAAGTCTTTGTTCATGTCACCTCTGATTCATTTACCAGTCACCTTAAATCTGTCTGCTTTGATTATCAAGTTTAAAGGCAGCTTAACTAAAATTATTGCCCTTCAGAGTTAAGTCTCATACTCCAAAACTTTACATTAACAATAATACATGATGTCTTTTGAATTGTCATGTTAGAAAAGGAAATATTAAACATTTCAGGTCAAATATTCCACTAATTTCTTTGCAGCTATTTGCAACAACAGCATATGATTGTGATAAAATGCACACTTCATGAGACAATTTAAGATTATTAATTGGCAACCTCTAATACATTAGTGGTTACCGCAAACTGTTGTCTATGGTCTGGCATGAAGTTGATCTTTTTCTCGTTCCTCAAACATCGGGAAGTACAAATGTCAAATTTACACTTTCTTACAGTCTTGAGGAATTTGCAATTTTCCTAGTTGTGTTAAGGAATTTGCAAGTTTCCTCATTGTGTTAATAAAGTAGAAATCCATATTTATGCTCCATGAAGGAGCATTTCCTGAGACATGGGAGGCTTATAAGTTCATAAGTTATAGGAGCAGAGTTAGGACATTAGGCCCATCAAGTCTCGACCATTTGATCATCTATCTTTCCCTCTCAACCTTGAGAGGGACTTGAGACTGGGGCGGAGGTTCACCTTCCAGCAGGACAACGACCCTAAACATACAGCCAGAGATATAATGGAATGGTTTAGATCAAAGCATATTCATGTGTTCGAATGGCCCAGTCAAAGTCCAGACCTAAATCCAATTGAGAATCTCTGGCAAGACTTGAAAATTGCTGTTCACAGACGCTCTACATCCAATCTGACTGAGCTTGAGCTATTTTGCAAGGATGAATGGGCACAAATGTCAGTCTCTAGATGTGCAAAGCTGGTAGAGACATACCCCAAAAGACTTGCAGCTGTAATTGCAGCAAAGTATTGACTCAAGGGGGTTGAATACTTTTGCACGCCACACTTTTCAGTTTTTTTATTTGTAATAACATTTGGAAACCATGTATCATTTTACTTCTACTTCACAATTATGCACCACTTTGTGTTGGTCCATCACATAAAATCCCAATAAAATATATTTACATTTGTGCTTGTAACATGACAAAATGTGGAAAAGTTCAAGGGGTATGAATACTTTTGCAAGCCACTGTAACTCAGGAAGTGGAGCTCTGGATGCCTTACACTATTACATTCCACATGGTTTTCTACAATAAATGTTTGAATATTGGTGAATGGCAGAACTGATTTTCTGCTTACATCCTTCATAATAGGTCCTTGCAAATGAACATCTGTGCAGTTAGCAACAAAGGATGGGCATATTTTACTCCTTTTCACTGTTCAACTTTCACAGTGGCGCAGTTGTTTGCGCTGCTGCCTCACAGCGCCAGAGACCCAGGTTTGATCCTGACCATTGGTGCTGTCTGTCTGTCTGTCTCGTGTTTGCACCTTCTCCCTGTGGCCGCATAGTTTCCTCTGGGTTTGCGATTTCATCCCACATTCCAAAAACGTGCAGGTTTGTAGGTTAATTGGGCTTTGTAAAATTGTCCCCAGTGTGTAGGGTATCATTGAGAAAGTGGGATAACATAGAACTTGCCTGAATGGGGCGTCATGGCCAGTTTTTCCATGCTGTATCTCTAAACTAAAACTAAATCTGCAACCATTTGCTTTCTAGTGCTCTGCATCCCACAGACATGCAATTTCTAAAAGAAACAGTGCTCGCAATAAATTAGATAAATCCCATGTTTTGAAGATTAACTTAATTTTCTACTGGATGCACCTATAGTGGAACTCAATCTTATTCAGTAACTACCATTTTTATATACCATTTTAAAAAAAGTATAAAATTCCAGCCGACTATATTTTCACATAGTTCACTGAATTCCAACCGTACACTAGTCAGCGTGATAATAAACAATATGGATCAGAAAGATTCCAGTCGCAGTCTCCTGTCTGTGCCAGCTACTGGGACACATCATCTGACGAACCCATTGGGAAAAGAAGGGCGACCATTGGACTCATGTTCTCCAGTGGCCTCTCTGAAAAAGACTGCACAAAAACTTAATGACTGAGGACAGCTGTGTAGCTTTCACAATCATGAAGGAGAAAGGCTCTTTGACAGATGACAGAGATGAGAGGCAAATAAGTATCGGTAAACTAATGTGCACAGGAACGTTGGTGGAAATTTGATAATAACATTTATAACAATATCCAATTGTGCATTCTGACATACTGGGCACTGGTTACCAATGACACAATTGATTTAACAATGCATTTTATTAGTCTTTTTATATTTGTAAATTCTGTGCAGAACTTTAAAATGCTGCAGACACAACACAAAATGCAGGAGTAACTCAGCGGGACAGGCAGAATCTCCAGATAGAAGGGATGGGTGACGTTTCAGGTCGAGACCCTTCTTCAGTCTGAAGAAGGGTCTCGACCCGAAACGTCACTCATTCCTTCTATCTGGAGATGTTGCCTGTCCCGCTGAGTTACTCCAGTGTTTTGTGTCAATCTTTGGTTTAAACCAGCAACTGCAGTTCCGTCCTACAACATTGTGAAATGCTGCAGTGTTGGTTGGTGCAACATTCAGGCTGGTACCAATGTTTAGGCTTCTACCAAATGGAGCAACTCAAAGCGTGGTGCTCATGCTGGGGAGATTAACCTGGCTTGGGTACCAGGTAGTAATCTGACACCAAAAGAATAGGTGCATCAAAGGTCTTCCCTCCAAAACAATGTAAACCTTCCAAGTAACATTCAGGGACAATGGCGGAGGATGCTACTGCGTTCTGACCACTTTGTTGATGTTCTCCTACACACTATGAACAAAGTAAATGTAAATTATTTGGATTTCATCTAAAATTATATCACATAAAAAAAGATGAATTAAATAGCCTTGATGTCGGCTACCACATTATGAATGGAACAATGCGCAGCTTTTAGAACAAATTATTAAATTGAACCATTTCTGCTCATCATAGCGTTGTTCAAGAAGGAACAGCAGATGCTGGAAAATCGAAGGTAGACAAAAATGCTGGAGAAACTCAGTGGGTGCGGCGTCATCTATGGAGCGAAGGAAATAGGCAACGTTTTGGGCTGAAACCCTTCTTCAGACCGAAACGTTGCCTATTTCTTTCGCTCCATTGATGCTGCCGCACCTGCTGAGTTTCTCCAGCATTTTTGTCTACCGTGCTCATCATAACCCCTTGTTTTATTCGTTTTTGATATCTGATGTCAGGGGCAGGACCAACATTCATTGCCCATCTCTAATAAGTCTAGAGTCGGTGGCAAAAAGCCACATTCTTTAAACCAGTGCAGTAACTTCATGTAAGAGTTCTTCCACAGAACTGTTGGGTGGGAAATCCTCAGAATGTTTAGTGTTTTCTGAGTCATGCGTAACTGTCACTGTATGTCATGTTGTTACATGGGCGGAGCACCAAGGCAAATTCCTTGTATGTGAATACTTGGACAATAAACTTACTTACTTAACTTCAGTTATAATACAGGTCCATAAGTCAGGATGGAATGTTACTCAGAGGTAACTGCTGCCTTTATCCTTCTTGGTTGTGGAGGGGAGATATTATTGTAGTACCTTGGGGAAGTAACTGTACCACTGAAGTAACTGCAACACGTTTTGTAGATCATACATACTGAGGCCACTGTATGTCTGTGGCACACTTGATTAATTTAAGGTGCTGAATGAATCATGATGGGGTGCTAATCAACCGGTCTGGATGATATTGAACTTCTCCAGTTCAGTTTAGTTTATTGTTACGTTTACAGAGGCACAGTGAAAAGCTTTTATTGCGTGCTAACAAGTCAGCAGAAAGACGATACATGACTACAATCAATCCATTTACAGTATATAAATACATGATAAGGGAATATCTTAGGAGTTGCTTGAGCTGCAGTTTTTCAGGCAATCACTACAGACTAACGGCTTGTGAGCGGTGGAAAGTCCGTGAGAAGTGAGTCACGCACCATAGGAAACCGAGTCTCTGTCCGACTCTTTTTGCCACTATTTATATGGCTGGTACAGTTGAATTTCTAGTCAATGGCATAGAATCATAGACTCATACAGTCTTACATTGTGGAAACAGGCCCTTCCGCCTAACTTGCTCACACCGGTCAACATGTCCCATCTACACTAGTCCCACCTGCCCAAGTTTGGCCTCTAAACCTGTCCTATTCAAGTACCTATCTAATTAATTTTTAAACATTCCAATAGTCCCTGCCTCAACTACCTCCTTCGACAGTTCTTCCCATACACCCACCACCCTTTGTGTGAAAAAGTTACCCCTCAGGTTCCTATTACATTTCTCCACCCTCACCTTAAACCTACGTCATCTGGTTCTTGATTCCCCTAATCTTTGCAATAGTCTCTGTCCATCGATCCAATCTATTCCTCTCGTGGTGAGTCAGTGGTGAGTCTCAGGATATTGATTGTGAAGGGACTCATCAATGGTAATGCTATTGAATGTCAAAGGTAGCTGGTTGGACTCTCACATTGGAAACACTTGTGTGTTGCTGACAACTTATTATTCCATGACAGTATGTTATTCAGGTCCAGCTGCATGCATGCACAGACTACTTGAATTTATGAGTTGTGAGTAGAATTGAACATTGTGCAATCATCATTAAACATCTCCACTTATGACCTTCTGATAGAAGGAAAGTTATCCCAAACGTCATAAGGTCATGTGATAGTTGTAGAATTAGGCCATTCAGCCTATTAAGTCTACTCTGCCATTCAATTGTGCCTGATCAATTTCTCTCTCCTAACCCCATTCTTCTGTTTTTTTCCCATAACTTCTGACACCTGTACTAATCAATAATCTATCTATCTCTGCCTTAAAAATATCCAGTGACTTGGCCTCCACAGCCTTCTGAAGAAGCAAAGAAATCCACAGATCCACCACCCTCTGTCTAAAGACATTTCTCTACGTCTCCTTCCTGAAAGAAGGTGCATTAATTCTGAGACTATGACCTGTAGTCCTAGACTCACACACTAGTGAAAACATCCTCTCATTAGAGCCATAGAGAGTATTAGAGTGATATAGTGTGGAAACAGGCCCTTCAGCCCAACTCGCCCACACTGGCCAACAATGTCCCAGCTACGCTAGCACCACTTGCCTGTGCTCGGTCCATATCCCTCCAAACCTGTCCTATCCATGTACCTGTTTAACTGTTTCTTAAACAATGGGATAGTCCCGGCTTCAACTACCTCCTCCGGCAGCTTGTTCCATACATTCATCACCCATTGTGTGAAAAGGTTCCCCATCAGATTCCTATTAAATCTTTTCCCCTTCACCTTGAACCTATGTCCTCTGGTCCTCGATTCCCTTACTCTGGGCAAAAGACTGCGCATCTACCCGAACTATTCCTCTCACGATTTTGTATACATCTATAAGGTCACCCCTCATCCTCCAGCGAGACCTTCTCTCATACCCTCAATGTTGGCCTTAGCCCAGTTGAGCATTTTAACACGTGGACCCTCTCCTTCCCTATCCATAACTATCTTATTGATGAAGCAGGTGAATTATGGTGGACATTGAAAACTGCCCTGGAGAACTCCTGCAGTATTTTCTCTGTGATTCCTTTTGACTACTTTGACCAGGGTGCCATGAAACCACACTCAATCAACTGATGTATTGATGTCAAGAACGGTCACTCTCACCTCAGTTCTAGAAATTAACTGAAGAACGGTTTGTGCAGGAAGGAGCTGCAGAAGCTGGTATACGCCGAAGATAGACAGAAAATGCTGGACGAACTCAGCGGGACAGGCAGCATCTCTGGAGAGAAGGAATCGGTGTACCTTCGGGTCAAGACCCTTCTTCACACTAATCAAGAGTCAAGAGAGTTTTATTGTCGTGTGTTCCAGATAGGACAATGAAATGAGGGATGTTTTGGGCCGAGACCTTTAGACTCAATGAGTGATGTTTCGGGTCGAGACCCTTCTGCAGATGGAAGAACGGTTTCTGCTATATGAAGACAGGACTTAGGGGTGTCTGGTGGTAACTTCTAACAATGCTCTCTTGGCCACATGCATGTATCACTCTCCTTTAAGCATAGATAGAATAAGACAATATTCGCATAAGAAAAATATGGCATCTCCCTTGAGGTAAGGGATTGGAAAATGTTTCCCCCAACCCCTCCCCCACACCCCCCCCCACATAAAACAATCTAAAGAACACTCAAAACATACATTTAGCACTACTTCAACACAAAGAAGGACAGACAGACTGTTGGTAAGGCAGCCATTGCTGGCGCAACCCGGTTGGGAATATTCACAGTGCTGTAATGTGGAACAAAGAACATAAGAAGAGCACAGGGAAAGGTCCTTCCGCCCACAAGGTCTGTCAAGACAATGATGCCCAGTTGACTGCCTGAATGGGATCCAGAAGGCTGCGGAGGCCAAGTCGATGGATATTTTAAAATCCGATAGATTCTTTATAGTTAGATGTTAAATGCTGGAGTAACAGTGGGACAGGCAGCATCTCTGGAAACGGGTGGTTTCGGGTCAACGTTCCTCATTTGCCCTGCTCCAATTCCCCCATTTACTGGTACTCTCCCCCAATTCCCCCATGTACAGGTTCCCTCCCCTAAATCCCCCATTTACAGGTGACCTCCCCTAAATCCCCCATTTACAGGTGACCTCCCCTAAATCCCCCATTTACAGGTGCCCTCCCCTAAATCCCCAATTTACAGGTGCCCTCCCCTAAATCCCCCATGTACAGGTTCCCTCCCCTAAATCTCCCATTTACAGGTGCCCTCCCCTAAATCCCCCATTTACGTGCCCTCCCCTAAATCCCCCATTTACAGGTGCCCTCCCCTAAATCCCCCATTTACAGGTGCCCTCCCCTAAATTCCACCATTTACAGGTGCCCTCCCCTAAATCCCCCATTTACAGGTGCCCTCCCCTAAATCCCCCATTTATTGGTGCCCTCCCCTAAATCCCCCATTTACAGGTACCCTCCCCTAAATCCCCCATTTACAGGTGCCCTCCCCTAAATCCCCCATTTACAGGTGCCCTCCCCTAAATCCCCCATTTACAGGTGCCCTCCCCTAAATCCCCCATTTACAGGTGCCCTCCCCTAAATCCCCCATTTACAGGTGCCTTCCCCTAAATCCCCCATTTACAGGTGCCCTCCCCTAAATCCCCCATTTACAGGTGCCATCCCCTGAGAGATAAGAGACGGAGAGGGAAAGATTCTTAATAGATAGATGTTAAATGCTGGAGTAAGTGGGACAGGCAGCATCTCTGGAAACGGGTGGTTTCGGGTCAACGTTCCTCATTTGCCCTGCCCCAATTCTGCCATTTACTGGTATCCTCCCCTAATTCCCCCATTTAGGTGCCCTCCCCTAAATCCCCCATTTACAGGTGCCATCCCCTGATGAGAGACAGACAGACAGAGAGAGAGAGAGAGAGAGAGAGAGAGAGAGAGAGAGAGAGAGAGAGAGAGAGAGAGAGAGAGAGAGAGAGAGAGGTCGTGTTTTCTTCTCAGCTCTGCAGTTGAGAAGGATTGGAGCAGCCTTTCCAGGATTTTGCCGTTGGAGAGGGCACAGACCCAGGGGGGCTTCATAGTTCAACTTATTGTTGGGCTGTTGAAGCTTTTCTCTGGTCTGGGGAGCCTCCATCTGTGTGAAGATTCCTGAGTTTCTCCACATTGTCGAGGGTGCGGTTGGCGTTGGCGGATTGCCAAGAGTGCCTGTGATCTCAGTGGGCTGAAGTTGTGTGGTGTCTTTGTCGTTTTTGGCTCCGCTTCTCTGCCCTAAAGTCATTTTGTCAGTGCGGCTGCCTGGCTTAATGTGAAGAAGGTACTTTTGCGTCCAGCGCGACTGGGATCGAGTTTCCCGTAAGCTGCTCTTGGCTGTGGACGAACCTGGGGACTTTCCTGCTTCAGCTGGAGGTTTCTGTTTTCTGCTGCCTGTCTTTGACTGTGACTGTCTCTGGGACTTAACTTGGAGCTGTGCTGCTGAGGGGCTTGGAGCTGGTTTGTGCCTCTGTGAGGATGGCGATGGAAGGGGCGCGGCCGAAGGTCCGGACCTACGCAGCGACGGCATCAGTGGCGGGTGCGAGGCCATCTGAGCTTGAGCCTCATGTTGACTTGGATGGGGACAGTTTTGGTATTTCTGTTCAAACTGGGCCTATGATGTCTAGGGGGGTAATTACGAAGGCCATGAATGAACTTCTTGGGAGGGGGGCTATTGTCTCTTCTGAGCTCGAAAGGGGAAAGGTGGAGATGATACTTAAGACCCGGGAGTGTGTGGCCCGAGCGTTGGAGGAGGGGATCTCAGTGGGGGGGGTCCACGTACAGGTGGATCCGTGGGTATCCAGGGTGAGACCGGTTCTCCTGCGGAGTTGCCCCACTTATTTTTCGGATGCAGTGCTTATTCCACACCTGTCCAAGTTCGGGGAGGTGCGGTCTAAATGTTTTCGTCTCTTGCATCCTGGGGGGGACCCGGAGGAAAAAGGGGTCTTCAGTTTCAAGAGGAGGGTGTTCATGAAGGTGGGTGAGGGGGATGGTGCCGAGGGGAGTTTTGAGGTGGTGCATAAGGGGGTACCCAGAACCGTGCGTTGGAGTTGGGGAAAGGCACGGTGTCATGCGTGCGGCGAATTTGGACATCTCCGTAGGGAGTGTCTTTTTCGCGGGGGCACTGCCAGAGGTTCTAGTGCAGTGGCCCAGGAAAGCGCTGCTGGCCCATCTGGGGTGGCTGGTAAAACCTCAGCGGCGCGGGGTGGTACTGCTGACCCGGCTGAGGTTGCCAGTTCTGCCTTGGTGACCCGGGGCGGCAGTGCTAAGCCTTCTGGGTCCAGAGGTTCTGCTTTGGGGACCCTGGGCAGTGAGAGCCCAAGCCCCCCACGTCCCCTACGTCTTGCGCCTGTGGCGGTGGATGGAGGTGGGGCGCAGGAGGAGGGGAGTGTTGAGGGGGGGTTTTGGGAGAAGCAGGGGAAGCATAATAAGAAGAAGGAGAGGGATAGGGCTGCCCAAGCGAAGAAAGTGCAATCGGGTGAGTTTGGCTCCAGTGTGGTGCAGACTGCACCTGCTGGGGCCCAGGGGGGAGTTGTGGTGGCTCGGAAGGGGGGAAAGAAGTCTAAACGTGTGGGTGGCAAAGTGGTTGGGGGTAATGTGGAGGCGGATGACCCTTCCCTTATGGAGGTTACCGCACCTCCGCATGCGAGTGGGACTAAAAGGAGGCATTTGCCTGGTGAAGAGGAGGAAGGGCGTGGGTCCAGAGCGAAGGGGATGTCTTTCTCCGAGCTTTCCACCACTGAGGTGGCTGAAAGTGGTCTTGACCCGGTGTCTTCTGGGTCGGTGGTTGGGCCTTCTCTTCATGGATCTACAGCGGGTGTCACCGGACTGGGTGCTGAAGTTGATTCCGGTGGAGTTGTGTCCACTGGGCGGGAGTCTGTCCCTTCATCTCAGGGGCCCTCTGAGGGAGTTATCTCGGCGGATGCTGTGGTTAGCTCCCTTGGGTGTGTACCCTCTGGGTCGGATGAGGTCCCCTCGTTTCAGAGGCCTACTGAGGGTGCTAGCACGGTAGATGACGTGGTTGGCTCCTCTGGTAGTGTGCCCTCTGTGACGGGGGATGGGCAGAGTCAGGCTGAGGGGGGAGTTTCGGGGGTGTTGTCGTTCAAGTCTGTGCTCCATATCAGTGCCAGTGGAGGTGCTGGGGGGCGGGATGCCTCACCGGATGAGTTGTCTGGGGTGAGGTTAATGGCAGGTGGTGATTCTCTGGGTGATGCCTGTGGAGAGGGCACTCTGGATGATGTGGAGGTCAGGGCTGTTATGGGACGTGATCCTCTTTCAGACTCCGAGGGTGCCAGTGTTCCACAGGCCCTGGGGATGCCTCTTGTTGTTGCTTCCCCAGGCCCAGAGGAGGAGGGTGATGGTAGCGGGCAGGAGCCCAGCCATTCAGAGGGCTGCGAGTCTCAGGTAGGGGTGCTGGGACCCACCCCCAGCATTGATCCGGGTGGTCGTGTCATGGCTGTGGAGGAGGATAGCGATGCGGCCAGTGGGGGGGGCTCAGAGTGTGATGTGTCAGACAGTTCTGGTCTTTCTGAGGTTGTTGATTCAGGTGCGAGCGGGTTGGCTGAGAGCCCAGACTCCAAGGCCGTGTCTGAGGCGAAGCTTATTGTTGAGGTGCGAGAGTTCTTAAAAATAAGTCGTGCTCCCAAAACATTATGGTGGGCCATTACAAGGAGATGGGAGGATTGGCCAGATGTGCGGGAGAGTCTCGAGGCTATCCTTAGTAACAAGGATAGTGGTCTTTCTGACTCGGATTTGGGGCAGTTTTGGGGTTTGTTGAAGGTCCTCAGAAAAGGACCTCCTGTGACTACAGGGAGTGTGAGGGTCACAATCTAATGTGTCTACACATTCACAGTAGCTACATTAAATTTAAATGGGAGTAGAGCGAGTTTTCGAAGATTTCAGCTCTTATCAGCCCTAAGGGAGGGGAGATTTGCAGTTTGTTATCTGCAAGAGACACATACCGTTGCTAGTGATGAACCTACCTGGCAACTGGAGTGGGAAGGGAGGGTTTATATGAGCCATCTCAGCTCAAATTCGAGTGGGGTGGCTTTTTTGTTGGCCCCAAATTTTCTGCCAAGCATTTTAAAAGTGCAGGAAGTGGTGCCAGGACGTTTGCTCCATCTGGCCGTGAGCCTGGATGGCATGCCGTTGCATTTCATTAACGTGTATGCCCCTAGCTCCGGCACGATGCAGGCCGGCCTGCTTCGGGAGGTGAATGCTCTGTTGGGCACTATTGATAGGGGAGAGTGTGTCTTCCTTGGTGGGGACTTTAATTGCACACTTGAGGTGCGGGACCGTTCTGGTACTCAGTGTGCGCCTGCTGTAGCGAAGAAGCTGAGAGGCTTGATTGACTCCTTTGAGTTGGTTGATGTTTGGAGGGACCTTCACCCTGATTCCACTGCTTTTTCGCGGAGGTCTGAGGGTGGTGGTTCCCGCATTGATCGGTTTTATATTTCCCGAGCGTTTGTTTCCCGTGTCTCAGCGGCCTCAATGCGGCTGGTGCCGTGCTCGGACCATTGTCTGGTGCGTGTGGATTTCAATCCAGCGTGCGCTCGGGCTGGGTCCGCGTACTGGCACTTTAACAACAGGCTGCTGGAGGATCGGTGTTTCCGGGAGTCATTCACTCGGTTTTGGGTGAAGTGGAGAGAGAGGCAGAGGTGCTTCTCTTCCCTTAGGCAGTGGTGGGATGTGGGTAAAGCTCACATCCGTCTCTTTTGTAAGGAATATACATGGGGGTCGACTGGGAGGCGGGACTCAGCGGTCGCGAAGCTGGAGAGGGAGATACAGGACGCTGAGTCTCGCCTGGGTCAGTTTGGTGAAGACTCCAGCGAATGGGGAGAGTTTCAGAGGAAGAAGGAGGTTTTGAGGAGTCTGCTGCTTGAGCGATCTCGAGGCGCTTATGTGAGGTCTCGGGTCCAGATGCTGCACGAGCTGGATCGAGCGTCGCCTTTCTTTTTCTCTTTGGAGAAGGGGCGGGGAGCTCGAAAACAGCTCGTGGAGTTGCTTGCAGATGACGGCTCCTCTGTCACTGATCCAGAGAGGATTAATGCCTTGGTTAGGTCCTTTTATGGGACCCTGTTCTCTGCGGAAGGATTCAGTGTGGAGGCTCAGCAAGATCTGTGGGAGGGTCTACCGGCCGTAGATAGGGGGGAGGCTGATCTTCTTGATGGCCCCTTATCTTTGGAGGAGTTGACTTGCGCCTTGCATCAGCTCAGGAGGGGTAAGTCCCCCGGGCTGGATGGGTTGACGGTGGAGTTTGTTAGAGCATTCTGGGACGTCCTAGGGGGTGACTATATGTTGGTTTTGGGGGAGAGCCTGGCGACTGGAGTGATGCCTCTCTCGTGGCGTAGGACGGTTGTTGTCTTGCTGCCTAAGAAGGGCGAACTCCGTTTGTTGAAGAACTGGCGTCCAGTCTCTCTCCTTTGCACAGAATATAAAATTTTTGCACGGGCAATGGCAAATCGCCTGGGCTCCGTGCTGCATCAAGTGATTCATCCTGATCAATCTTATACAGTCCCTGGCCGGTCCATCCAGGATAACATCCACCTGGTTAGGGACCTGATTCATTTAGTCCAGGGTACTGGTGAGTCAGCTGCTTTTCTGTCTCTTGATCAGGAGAAGGCTTTTGATAGGGTAGAGCATGAATACCTATTTGGGACGTTGCAAGCGTTTGGGTTTGGACCACACTTCGTGGCCCGGGTCCGGCTTTTGTACGCTGCGGCGGAGTGTCTTGTAAAGGTTAATGGCGCGGTGCTATCTCCTTTTCATTTTGGGAGGGGGGTCCGCCAGGGGTGCCCTATGTCGGGCCAGTTGTATTCGGTCTGTGTGGAGCCGTTCCTGTGTCTTCTTCGGAGGAGGTTGACAGGCCTGGCCCTACCTGGCCCGCGGGTTGAGGTGATTCTATCGGCGTATGCCGATGACGTACTTCTTATGTTCACTGATCCTGGTGACCTGCGGAGGATGCGTGACTGCCAGGAGATATTCTCGGCTGCATCTTCTGCTAGGATTAACTGGAGTAAGTGCTCTGGACTTTTGGTGGGTCAGTGGCGGGTAGACTCCCTGCCGGAGGAGATGGCATTGTATGCGTGGAGTACCACGCACCTCCTCTATCTGGGGGTGTACCTGAGTCCCACTGAGGATGTTTGGCCGGCAAACTGGCAAGAGTTGGAGACGAAGGTGGTTGCTCGGCTGGGGCGCTGGTCAGGCCTGCTTGGAGTTCTCTCCTTTCGGGGGAGGGTGCTGGTCATAAACCAGCTGGTGGCCTCTATGTAATGGTACCGGCTGGCTACTCTTGTCCCGCCCTCTATATTTGTAACTGCTATACAGAAGAAGCTGGTGGATTTCTTTTGGGGAAATAGGAAGCATTGGATTTCCGCGGCGGTCCTGAGTCTTCCGTTAGAGGAGGGCGGCCAGTCCTTGGTGTGCGTGCGCACCCAGGTGGCGGCTCTCCGTCTCAGGACTCTGCGGAGATACATGTATGTAGAGAACCCTCCCAGATGGCACGCTCTGGCCACGTATTTTTTTCGTCAGGGTCGTTGCCTAAGGGGGGTCTCGCGGCTCCCGGTGGCGGGTGTCAGTCGACCCGCTCTAAGGGGCTTGCCTGGTTTCTATAGGGATATGTTAAGAGTGAGGAATTTGGTGGTGTTCAGCCAGAGTGTTGTTCCACGAGGAGAGGGGGATGTTGTGGCTGCGGGTGTGGCTGGTCCTCATCCTGTCATGGTGGTTGTCGAGGAGAGGCGCGAGCCTAGAGTGGTTCAGATAGAGCTTACCCCTGCTCCGTCAGATCTGCTCATCGGGCCTAGGCTTCGGGATATTTCTCGGCCTCCGGCTCCGCATAATCTGAGCTGCCTTTCTGAGATGACCAGCATGCCATTTTGTGATGCAAGGAGACGCGCACTGTACAGGATGCTCCTGCACATTCTGAACCACCGTGCCTTCGTCTCCCGTCCTGACTCACCATGGAGGACGGTGTTACCATCCGAAGGCGGCGGGGGGCCCCAGTGGGGGTCCTTCTATAAGGGAGTTGTACCCCTTTATATTGGGGACCTGGGGTGGAGAGTGCTGCATGGAGCGGTGGTTTGTAATAAACTTTTGAGTCGGTTCACGGGCTCGTCTGCCGCATGTATTTTCTGCGGAGAGGAGGAGACCGTATTCCATGTGTATATGGAGTGTGTGAGGTTACTGCCCCTGTACCAATATCTGAAGGGGCTGTTCCTCAAGTTCTGGCTGCATTTTAGCCCCACAATCCTGGTGTTTGGACACAGGGCGGGGAGTGGGGAGAGCCGAGTGTGGGGGGGGGACTTACCTGTCGGTTTGCTCCTTGGCCTGGCCAAGATGGCCATTCGTGGGTCCAGGCAGCGGGCGGTCGACGGTCTGGCGAGAGTCGGCTGCCTGCCCCTCTTTCGGGCCTACGTCCGTGCACGTGTGTCCCTGGAGAGGGAGCACGCGGTGTTCACGGGGACTTTGGAGGCCTTCCGTCAGCGCTGGTCGCCGCGTGGGGTTGAGGCGATTATAAATGAATGTACTGCTGTACTACAATGATCTGTTCATTATAGTGTGATTTTTGATTGTGTTTTGATGTGTTGTATTTTATGATTTGTGTTGAATAAAGTTTTTGAAATGAAAAAAAAAAAAAAAAAAAAGAGAGGGGGGGAGGGAGAGAGAGGTCGTGTTTTCTTCTCAGCTCTGCAGTTGAGAAGGATTGGAGCAGCCTTTCCAGGATTTTGCCGTTGGAGAGGGCACAGACCCAGGGGGGCTTCATAGTTCAACTTATTGTTGGGCTGTTGAAGCTTTTCTCTGGTCTGGGGAGCCTCCATCTGTGTGAAGATTCCTGAGTTTCTCCACATTGTCGAGGGTGCGGTTGGCGTTGGCGGATTGCCAAGAGTGCCTGTGATCTCAGTGGGCTGAAGTTGTGCGGTGTCTTTGTCGTTTTTGGCTCCGCTTCTCTGCCCTAAAGTCATTTTGTCAGTGCGGCTGCCTGGCTTAATGTGAAGAAGGTACTTTTGCGTCCAGCGCGACTGGGATCGAGTTTCCCGTAAGCTGCTCTTGGCTGTGGACGAACCTGGGGACTTTCCTGCTTCAGCTGGAGGTTTCTGTTTTCTGCTGCCTGTCTTTGACTGTGACTGTCTCTGGGACTTAACTTGGAGCTGTGCTGCTGAGGGGCTTGGAGCTGGTTTGTGCCTCTGTGAGGATGGCGATGGAAGGGGCGCGGCCGAAGGTCCGGACCTACGCAGCGACGGCATCAGTGGCGGGTGCGAGGCCATCTGAGCTTGAGCCTCATGTTGACTTGGATGGGGACAGTTTTGGTATTTCTGTTCAAACTGGGCCTATGATGTCTAGGGGGGTAATTACGAAGGCCATGAATGAACTTCTTGGGAGGGGGGCTATTGTCTCTTCTGAGCTCGAAAGGGGAAAGGTGGAGATGATACTTAAGACCCGGGAGTGTGTGGCCCGAGCGTTGGAGGAGGGGATCTCAGTGGGGGGGGTCCACGTACAGGTGGATCCGTGGGTATCCAGGGTGAGACCGGTTCTCCTGCGGAGCTGCCCCACTTATTTTTCGGATGCAGTGCTTATTCCACACCTGTCCAAGTTCGGGGAGGTGCGGTCTAAATGTTTTCGTCTCTTGCATCCCGGGGGGGACCCGGAGGAAAAAGGGGTCTTCAGTTTCAAGAGGAGGGTGTTCATGAAGGTGGGTGAGGGGGATGGTGCCGAGGGGAGTTTTGAGGTGGTGCATAAGGGTGTACCCAGAACCGTGCGTTGGAGTTGGGGAAAGGCACGGTGTCATGCGTGCGGCGAATTTGGACATCTCCGTAGGGAGTGTCTTTTTCGCGGGGGCACTGCTAGAGGTTCTAGTGCAGTGGCCCAGGAAAGCGCTGCTGGCCCATCTGGGGTGGCTGGTCAAACCTCAGCGGCGCGGGGTGGTACTGCTGACCCGGCTGAGGTTGCCAGTTCTGCCTTGGTGACCCGGGGCGGCAGTGCTAAGCCTTCTGGGTCCAGAGGTTCCGCTTTGGGGACCCTGGGCAGTGAGAGCCCAAGCCCCCCACGTCCCCTACGTCTTGCGCCTGTGGCGGTGGATGGAGGTGGGGCGCAGGAGGAGGGGAGTGTTGAGGGGGGGTTTTGGGAGAAGCAGGGGAAGCATAATAAGAAGAAGGAGAGGGATAGGGCTGCCCGAGCGAAGAAAGTGCAATCGGGTGAGTTTAGCTCCAGTGTGGTGCAGACTGCACCTGCTGGGGCCCAGGGGGGAGTTGTGGTGGCTCGGAAGGGGGGAAAGAAGTCTAAACGTGTGGGTGGCAAAGTGGTTGGGGGTAATGTGGAGGCGGATGACCCTTCCCTTATGGAGGTTACCGCACCTCCGCATGCGAGTGGGACTAAAAGGAGGCATTTGCCTGGTGAAGAGGAGGAAGGGCGTGGGTCCAGAGCGAAGGGGATGTCTTTCTCCGGGCTTTCCACCACTGAGGTGGCTGAAAGTGGTCTTGACCCGGTGTCTTCTGGGTCGGTGGTTGGGCCTTCTCTTCATGGATCTACAGCGGGTGTCACCGGACTGGGTGCTGAAGTTGATTCCGGTGGAGTTGTGTCCACTGGGCGGGAGTCTGTCCCTTCATCTCAGGGGCCCTCTGAGGGAGTTATCTCGGCGGATGCTGTGGTTAGCTCCCTTGGGTGTGTACCCTCTGGGTCGGATGAGGTCCCCTCGTTTCAGAGGCCTACTGAGGGTGCTAGCACGGTAGGTGACGTGGTTGGCTCCTCTGGTAGTGTGCCCTCTGTGACGGGGGATGTGCAGAGTCAGGCTGAGGGGGGAGTTTCGGGGGTGTTGTCGTTCAAGTCTGTGCTCCATATCAGTGCCAGTGGAGGTGCTGGGGGGCGGGATGCCTCACCGGATGAGTTGTCTGGGGTGAGGTTAATGGCAGGTGGTGATTCTCTGGGTGATGCCTGTGGAGAGGGCACTCTGGATGATGTGGAGGTCAGGGCTGTTATGGGACGTGATCCTCTTTCAGACTCCGAGGGTGCCAGTGTTCCACAGGCCCTGGGGATGCCTCTTGTTGTTGCTTCCCCAGGCCCAGAGGAGGAGGGTGATGGTAGCGTGCAGGAGCCCAGCCATTCAGAGGGCTGCGAGTCTCAGGTAGGGGTGTTGGGACCCACCCCCAGCATTGATCCGGGTGGTCGTGTCATGGCTGTGGAGGAGGATAGCGATGCGGCCAGTGGGGGGGGCTCAGAGTGTGATGTGTCAGACAGTTCTGGTCTTTCTGAGGTTGTTGATTCAGGTGCGAGCGGGTTGGCTGAGAGCCCAGACTCCAAGGCCGTGTCTGAGGCGAAGCTTATTGTTGAGGTGCGAGAGTTCTTAAAAATAAGTCGTGCTCCCAAAACATTATGGTGGGCCATTACAAGGAGATGGGAGGATTGGCTAGATGTGCGGGAGAGTCTCGAGGCTATCCTTAGTAACAAGGATAGTGGTCTTTCTGACTCGGATTTGGGGCAGTTTTGGGGTTTGTTGAAGGTCCTCAGAAAAGGACCTCCTGTGACTACAGGGAGTGTGAGGGTCACAATCTAATGTGTCTACACATTCACAGTAGCTACATTAAATTTAAATGGGAGTAGAGCGAGTTTTCGAAGATTTCAGCTCTTATCAGCCCTAAGGGAGGGGAGATTTGCAGTTTGTTATCTGCAAGAGACACATACCGTTGCTAGTGATGAACCTACCTGGCAACTGGAGTGGGAAGGGAGGGTTTATATGAGCCATCTCAGCTCAAATTCGAGTGGGGTGGCTTTTCTGTTGGCCCCAAATTTTCTGCCAAGCATTTTAAAAGTGCAGGAAGTGGTGCCAGGACGTTTGCTCCATCTGGCCGTGAGCCTGGATGGCATGCCGTTGCATTTCATTAACGTGTATGCCCCTAGCTCCGGCACGATGCAGGCCGGCCTGCTTCGGGAGGTGAATGCTCTGTTGGGCACTATTGATAGGGGAGAGTGTGTCTTCCTTGGTGGGGACTTTAATTGCACACTTGAGGTGCGGGACCGTTCTGGTACTCAGTGTGCGCCTGCTGTAGCGAAGAAGCTGAGAGGCTTGATTGACTCCTTTGAGTTGGTTGATGTTTGGAGGGACCTTCACCCTGATTCCACTGCTTTTTCGCGGAGGTCTGAGGGCGGTGGTTCCCGCATTGATCGGTTTTATATTTCCCGAGCGTTTGTTTCCCGTGTCTCAGCGGCCTCAATGCGGCTGGTGCCGTGCTCGGACCATTGTCTGGTGCGTGTGGATTTCAATCCAGCGTGCGCTCGGGCTGGGTCCGCGTACTGGCACTTTAACAACAGGCTGCTGGAGGACCGGTGTTTCCGGGAGTCATTCACTCGGTTTTGGGTGAAGTGGAGAGAGAGGCAGAGGTGCTTCTCTTCCCTTAGGCAGTGGTGGGATGTGGGTAAAGCTCACATCCGTCTCTTTTGTAAGGAATATACATGGGGGTCGACTGGGAGGCGGGACTCAGCGGTCGAGAAGCTGGAGAGGGAGATACAGGACGCTGAGTCTCGCCTGGGTCAGTTTGGTGAAGACTCCAGCGAATGGGGAGAGTTTCAGAGGAAGAAGGAGGTTTTGAGGAGTCTGCTGCTTGAGCGATCTCGAGGCGCTTATGTGAGGTCTCGGGTCCAGATGCTGCACGAGCTGGACCGAGCGTCGCCTTTCTTTTTCTCTTTGGAGAAGGGGCGGGGAGCTCGAAAACAGCTCGTGGAGTTGCTTGCAGATGACGGCTCCTCTGTCACTGATCCAGAGAGGATTAATGCCTTGGTTAGGTCCTTTTATGGGACCCTGTTCTCTGCGGAAGGATTCAGTGTGGAGGCTCAGCAAGATCTGTGGGAGGGTCTACCGACCGTAGATAGGGGGGAGGCTGATCTTCTTGATGGCCCCTTATCTTTGGAGGAGTTGACTCGCGCCTTGCATCAGCTCAGGAGGGGTAAGTCCCCCGGGCTGGATGGGTTGACGGTGGAGTTTGTTAGAGCATTCTGGGACGTCCTAGGGGGTGACTATATGTTGGTTTTGGGGGAGAGCCTGGCGACTGGAGTGATGCCTCTCTCGTGGCGTAGGACGGTTGTTGTCTTGCTGCCTAAGAAGGGCGAACTCCGTTTGTTGAAGAACTGGCGTCCAGTCTCTCTCCTTTGCACAGAATATAAAATTTTTGCACGGGCAATGGCAAATCGCCTGGGCTCCGTGCTGTATCAAGTGATTCATCCTGATCAATCTTATACAGTCCCTGGCCGGTCCATCCAGGATAACATCCACCTGGTTAGGGACCTGATTCATTTAGTCCAGGGTACTGGTGAGTCAGCTGCTTTTCTGTCTCTTGATCAGGAGAAGGCTTTTGATAGGGTAGAGCATGAATACCTATTTGGGACGTTGCAAGCGTTTGGGTTCGGACCACACTTCGTGGCCCGGGTCCGGCTTTTGTACGCTGCTGCGGAGTGTCTTGTAAAGGTTAATGGCGCGGTGCTATCTCCTTTTCATTTTGGGAGGGGGGTCCGCCAGGGGTGCCCTATGTCGGGCCAGTTGTATTCGGTCTGTGTGGAGCCGTTCCTGTGTCTTCTTCGGAGGAGGTTGACAGGCCTGGCCCTACCTGGCCCGCGGGTTGAGGTGATTCTATCGGCGTATGCCGATGACGTACTTCTTATGTTCACTGATCCTGGTGACCTGCGGAGGATGCGTGACTGCCAGGAGATATTCTCGGCTGCATCTTCTGCTAGGATTAACTGGAGTAAGTGCTCTGGACTTTTGGTGGGTCAGTGGCGGGTAGACTCCCTGCCGGAGGAGATGGCATTGTATGCGTGGAGTACCACGCACCTCCTCTATCTGGGGGTGTACCTGAGTCCCACTGAGGATGTTTGGCCGGCAAACTGGCAAGAGTTGGAGACGAAGGTGGTTGCTCGGCTGGGGCGCTGGTCAGGCCTGCTTGGAGTTCTCTCCTTTCGGGGGAGGGTGCTGGTCATAAACCAGCTGGTGGCCTCTATGTTATGGTACCGGCTGGCTACTCTTGTCCCGCCCTCTATATTTGTAACTGCTATACAGAAGAAGCTGGTGGATTTCTTTTGGGGAAATAGGAAGCATTGGATTTCCGCGGCGGTCCTGAGTCTTCCGTTAGAGGAGGGCGGCCAGTCCTTGGTGTGCGTGCGCACCCAGGTGGCGGCTCTCCGTCTCAGGACTCTGCGGAGATACATGTATGTAGAGAACCCTCCCAGATGGCACGCTCTGGCCACGTATTTTTTTCGTCAGGGTCGTTGCCTAAGGGGGGTCTCGCGGCTCCCGGTGGCGGGTGTCAGTCGACCCGCTCTAAGGGGCTTGCCTGTTTTCTATAGGGATGTGTTAAGAGTGGGGAATTTGGTGGTGTTCAGCCAGAGTGTTGTTCCACGAGGAGAGGGGGATGTTGTGGCTGCGGGTGTGGCTGGTCCTCATCCTGTCATGGTGGTTGTCGAGGAGAGGCGCGAGCCTAGAGTGGTTCAGATAGAGCTTACCCCTGCTCCGTCAGATCTGCTCATCGGGCCTAGGCTTCGGGATATTTCTCGGCCTCCGGCTCCGCATAATCTGAGCTGCCTTTCTGAGATGACCAGCATGCCATTTTGTGATGCAAGGAGACGCGCACTGTACAGGATGCTCCTGCACATTCTGAACCACCGTGCCTTCGTCTCCCGTCCTGACTCACCATGGAGGACGGTGTTACCATCCGAAGGCGGCGGGGGGCCCCAGTGGGGGTCCTTCTATAAGGGAGTTGTACCCCTTTATATTGGGGACCTGGGGTGGAGAGTGCTGCATGGAGCGGTGGTTTGTAATAAACTTTTGAGTCGGTTCACGGGCTCGTCTGCCGCATGTATTTTCTGCGGAGAGGAGGAGACCGTATTCCATGTGTATGTGGAGTGTGTGAGGTTACTGCCCCTGTACCAATATCTGAAGGGGTTGTTCCTCAAGTTCTGGCTGCATTTTAGCCCCACAATCCTGGTGTTTGGACACAAGGCGGGGAGTGGGGAGAGCCGAGTGTGGGGGGGGGACTTACCTGTCGGTTTGCTCCTTGGCCTGGCCAAGATGGCCATTCGTGGGTCCAGGCAGCGGGCGGTCGACGGTCTGGCGAGAGTCGGCTGCCTGCCCCTCTTTCGGGCCTACGTCCGTGCACGTGTGTCCCTGGAGAGGGAACACGCGGTGTTCACGGGGACTCTGGAGGCCTTCCGTCAGCGCTGGTCGCCGCGTGGGGTTGAGGCGATTATAAATGAATGTACTGCTGTACTACAATGATCTGTTCATTATAGTGTGATTTTTGATTGTGTTTTGATGTGTTGTATTTTATGATTTGTGTTGAATAAAGTTTTTGAAATGAAAAAAAAAAAAAAAAAAAAAAAAGAGGTCGTGTTTTCTTCTCAGCTCTGCAGTTGAGAAGGATTGGAGCAGCCTTTCCAGGATTTTGCCGTTGGAGAGGGCACAGACCCAGGGGGGCTTCATAGTTCAACTTATTGTTGGGCTGTTGAAGCTTTTCTCTGGTCTGGGGAGCCTCCATCTGTGTGAAGATTCCTGAGTTTCTCCACATTGTCGAGGGTGCGGTTGGCGTTGGCGGATTGCCAAGAGTGCCTGTGATCTCAGTGGGCTGAAGTTGTGCGGTGTCTTTGTCGTTTTTGGCTCCGCTTCTCTGCCCTAAAGTCATTTTGTCAGTGCGGCTGCCTGGCTTAATGTGAAGAAGGTACTTTTGCGTCCAGCGCGACTGGGATCGAGTTTCCCGTAAGCTGCTCTTGGCTGTGGACGAACCTGGGGACTTTCCTGCTTCAGCTGGAGGTTTCTGTTTTCTGCTGCCTGTCTTTGACTGTGACTGTCTCTGGGACTTAACTTGGAGCTGTGCTGCTGAGGGGCTTGGAGCTGGTTTGTGCCTCTGTGAGGATGGCGATGGAAGGGGCGCGGCCGAAGGTCCGGACCTACGCAGCGACGGCATCAGTGGCGGGTGCGAGGCCATCTGAGCTTGAGCCTCATGTTGACTTGGATGGGGACAGTTTTGGTATTTCTGTTCAAACTGGGCCTATGATGTCTAGGGGGGTAATTACGAAGGCCATGAATGAACTTCTTGGGAGGGGGGCTATTGTCTCTTCTGAGCTCGAAAGGGGAAAGGTGGAGATGATACTTAAGACCCGGGAGTGTGTGGCCCGAGCGTTGGAGGAGGGGATCTCAGTGGGGGGGGTCCACGTACAGGTGGATCCGTGGGTATCCAGGGTGAGACCGGTTCTCCTGCGGAGCTGCCCCACTTATTTTTCGGATGCAGTGCTTATTCCACACCTGTCCAAGTTCGGGGAGGTGCGGTCTAAATGTTTTCGTCTCTTGCATCCCGGGGGGGACCCGGAGGAAAAAGGGGTCTTCAGTTTCAAGAGGAGGGTGTTCATGAAGGTGGGTGAGGGGGATGGTGCCGAGGGGAGTTTTGAGGTGGTGCATAAGGGTGTACCCAGAACCGTGCGTTGGAGTTGGGGAAAGGCACGGTGTCATGCGTGCGGCGAATTTGGACATCTCCGTAGGGAGTGTCTTTTTCGCGGGGGCACTGCTAGAGGTTCTAGTGCAGTGGCCCAGGAAAGCGCTGCTGGCCCATCTGGGGTGGCTGGTCAAACCTCAGCGGCGCGGGGTGGTACTGCTGACCCGGCTGAGGTTGCCAGTTCTGCCTTGGTGACCCGGGGCGGCAGTGCTAAGCCTTCTGGGTCCAGAGGTTCCGCTTTGGGGACCCTGGGCAGTGAGAGCCCAAGCCCCCCACGTCCCCTACGTCTTGCGCCTGTGGCGGTGGATGGAGGTGGGGCGCAGGAGGAGGGGAGTGTTGAGGGGGGGTTTTGGGAGAAGCAGGGGAAGCATAATAAGAAGAAGGAGAGGGATAGGGCTGCCCGAGCGAAGAAAGTGCAATCGGGTGAGTTTAGCTCCAGTGTGGTGCAGACTGCACCTGCTGGGGCCCAGGGGGGAGTTGTGGTGGCTCGGAAGGGGGGAAAGAAGTCTAAACGTGTGGGTGGCAAAGTGGTTGGGGGTAATGTGGAGGCGGATGACCCTTCCCTTATGGAGGTTACCGCACCTCCGCATGCGAGTGGGACTAAAAGGAGGCATTTGCCTGGTGAAGAGGAGGAAGGGCGTGGGTCCAGAGCGAAGGGGATGTCTTTCTCCGGGCTTTCCACCACTGAGGTGGCTGAAAGTGGTCTTGACCCGGTGTCTTCTGGGTCGGTGGTTGGGCCTTCTCTTCATGGATCTACAGCGGGTGTCACCGGACTGGGTGCTGAAGTTGATTCCGGTGGAGTTGTGTCCACTGGGCGGGAGTCTGTCCCTTCATCTCAGGGGCCCTCTGAGGGAGTTATCTCGGCGGATGCTGTGGTTAGCTCCCTTGGGTGTGTACCCTCTGGGTCGGATGAGGTCCCCTCGTTTCAGAGGCCTACTGAGGGTGCTAGCACGGTAGGTGACGTGGTTGGCTCCTCTGGTAGTGTGCCCTCTGTGACGGGGGATGTGCAGAGTCAGGCTGAGGGGGGAGTTTCGGGGGTGTTGTCGTTCAAGTCTGTGCTCCATATCAGTGCCAGTGGAGGTGCTGGGGGGCGGGATGCCTCACCGGATGAGTTGTCTGGGGTGAGGTTAATGGCAGGTGGTGATTCTCTGGGTGATGCCTGTGGAGAGGGCACTCTGGATGATGTGGAGGTCAGGGCTGTTATGGGACGTGATCCTCTTTCAGACTCCGAGGGTGCCAGTGTTCCACAGGCCCTGGGGATGCCTCTTGTTGTTGCTTCCCCAGGCCCAGAGGAGGAGGGTGATGGTAGCGTGCAGGAGCCCAGCCATTCAGAGGGCTGCGAGTCTCAGGTAGGGGTGTTGGGACCCACCCCCAGCATTGATCCGGGTGGTCGTGTCATGGCTGTGGAGGAGGATAGCGATGCGGCCAGTGGGGGGGGCTCAGAGTGTGATGTGTCAGACAGTTCTGGTCTTTCTGAGGTTGTTGATTCAGGTGCGAGCGGGTTGGCTGAGAGCCCAGACTCCAAGGCCGTGTCTGAGGCGAAGCTTATTGTTGAGGTGCGAGAGTTCTTAAAAATAAGTCGTGCTCCCAAAACATTATGGTGGGCCGTTACAAGGAGATGGGAGGATTGGCTAGATGTGCGGGAGAGTCTCGAGGCTATCCTTAGTAACAAGGATAGTGGTCTTTCTGACTCGGATTTGGGGCAGTTTTGGGGTTTGTTGAAGGTCCTCAGAAAAGGACCTCCTGTGACTACAGGGAGTGTGAGGGTCACAATCTAATGTGTCTACACATTCACAGTAGCTACATTAAATTTAAATGGGAGTAGAGCGAGTTTTCGAAGATTTCAGCTCTTATCAGCCCTAAGGGAGGGGAGATTTGCAGTTTGTTATCTGCAAGAGACACATACCGTTGCTAGTGATGAACCTACCTGGCAACTGGAGTGGGAAGGGAGGGTTTATATGAGCCATCTCAGCTCAAATTCGAGTGGGGTGGCTTTTCTGTTGGCCCCAAATTTTCTGCCAAGCATTTTAAAAGTGCAGGAAGTGGTGCCAGGACGTTTGCTCCATCTGGCCGTGAGCCTGGATGGCATGCCGTTGCATTTCATTAACGTGTATGCCCCTAGCTCCGGCACGATGCAGGCCGGCCTGCTTCGGGAGGTGAATGCTCTGTTGGGCACTATTGATAGGGGAGAGTGTGTCTTCCTTGGTGGGGACTTTAATTGCACACTTGAGGTGCGGGACCGTTCTGGTACTCAGTGTGCGCCTGCTGTAGCGAAGAAGCTGAGAGGCTTGATTGACTCCTTTGAGTTGGTTGATGTTTGGAGGGACCTTCACCCTGATTCCACTGCTTTTTCGCGGAGGTCTGAGGGCGGTGGTTCCCGCATTGATCGGTTTTATATTTCCCGAGCGTTTGTTTCCCGTGTCTCAGCGGCCTCAATGCGGCTGGTGCCGTGCTCGGACCATTGTCTGGTGCGTGTGGATTTCAATCCAGCGTGCGCTCGGGCTGGGTCCGCGTACTGGCACTTTAACAACAGGCTGCTGGAGGACCGGTGTTTCCGGGAGTCATTCACTCGGTTTTGGGTGAAGTGGAGAGAGAGGCAGAGGTGCTTCTCTTCCCTTAGGCAGTGGTGGGATGTGGGTAAAGCTCACATCCGTCTCTTTTGTAAGGAATATACATGAGGGTCGACTGGGAGGCGGGACTCAGCGGTCGAGAAGCTGGAGAGGGAGATACAGGACGCTGAGTCTCGCCTGGGTCAGTTTGGTGAAGACTCCAGCGAATGGGGAGAGTTTCAGAGGAAGAAGGAGGTTTTGAGGAGTCTGCTGCTTGAGCGATCTCGAGGCGCTTATGTGAGGTCTCGGGTCCAGATGCTGCACGAGCTGGACCGAGCGTCGCCTTTCTTTTTCTCTTTGGAGAAGGGGCGGGGAGCTCGAAAACAGCTCGTGGAGTTGCTTGCAGATGACGGCTCCTCTGTCACTGATCCAGAGAGGATTAATGCCTTGGTTAGGTCCTTTTATGGGACCCTGTTCTCTGCGGAAGGATTCAGTGTGGAGGCTCAGCAAGATCTGTGGGAGGGTCTACCGACCGTAGATAGGGGGGAGGCTGATCTTCTTGATGGCCCCTTATCTTTGGAGGAGTTGACTCGCGCCTTGTACCAGCTCAGGAGGGGTAAGTCCCCCGGGCTGGATGGGTTGACGGTGGAGTTTGTTAGAGCATTCTGGGACGTCCTAGGGGGTGACTATATGTTGGTTTTGGGGGAGAGCCTGGCGACTGGAGTGATGCCTCTCTCGTGGCGTAGGACGGTTGTTGTCTTGCTGCCTAAGAAGGGCGAACTCCGTTTGTTGAAGAACTGGCGTCCAGTCTCTCTCCTTTGCACAGAATATAAAATTTTTGCACGGGCAATGGCAAATCGCCTGGGCTCCGTGCTGCATCAAGTGATTCATCCTGATCAATCTTATACAGTCCCTGGCCGGTCCATCCAGGATAACATCCACCTGGTTAGGGACCTGATTCATTTAGTCCAGGGTACTGGTGAGTCAGCTGCTTTTCTGTCTCTTGATCAGGAGAAGGCTTTTGATAGGGTAGAGCATGAATACCTATTTGGGACGTTGCAAGCGTTTGGGTTCGGACCACACTTCGTGGCCCGGGTCCGGCTTTTGTACGCTGCTGCGGAGTGTCTTGTAAAGGTTAATGGCGCGGTGCTATCTCCTTTTCATTTTGGGAGGGGGGTCCGCCAGGGGTGCCCTATGTCGGGCCAGTTGGATTCGGTCTGTGTGGAGCCGTTCCTGTGTCTTCTTCGGAGGAGGTTGACAGGCCTGGCCCTACCTGGCCCGCGGGTTGAGGTGATTCTATCGGCGTATGCCGATGACGTACTTCTTATGTTCACTGATCCTGGTGACCTGCGGAGGATGCGTGACTGCCAGGAGATATTCTCGGCTGCATCTTCTGCTAGGATTAACTGGAGTAAGTGCTCTGGACTTTTGGTGGGTCAGTGGCGGGTAGACTCCCTGCCGGAGGAGATGGCATTGTATGCGTGGAGTACCACGCACCTCCTCTATCTGGGGGTGTACCTGAGTCCCACTGAGGATGTTTGGCCGGCAAACTGGCAAGAGTTGGAGACGAAGGTGGTTGCTCGGCTGGGGCGCTGGTCAGGCCTGCTTGGAGTTCTCTCCTTTCGGGGGAGGGTGCTGGTCATAAACCAGCTGGTGGCCTCTATGTTATGGTACCGGCTGGCTACTCTTGTCCCGCCCTCTATATTTGTAACTGCTATACAGAAGAAGCTGGTGGATTTCTTTTGGGGAAATAGGAAGCATTGGATTTCCGCGGCGGTCCTGAGTCTTCCGTTAGAGGAGGGCGGCCAGTCCTTGGTGTGCGTGCGCACCCAGGTGGCGGCTCTCCGTCTCAGGACTCTGCAGAGATACATGTATGTAGAGAACCCTCCCAGATGGCACGCTCTGGCCACGTATTTTTTTCGTCAGGGTCGTTGCCTAAGGGGGGTCTCGCGGCTCCCGGTGGCGGGTGTCAGTCGACCCGCTCTAAGGGGCTTGCCTGTTTTCTATAGGGATGTGTTAAGAGTGAGGAATTTGGTGGTGTTCAGCCAGAGTGTTGTTCCACGAGGAGAGGGGGATGTTGTGGCTGCGGGTGTGGCTGGTCCTCATCCTGTCATGGTGGTTGTCGAGGAGAGGCGCGAGCCTAGAGTGGTTCAGATAGAGCTTACCCCTGCTCCGTCAGATCTGCTCATCGGGCCTAGGCTTCGGGATATTTCTCGGCCTCCGGCTCCGCATAATCTGAGCTGCCTTTCTGAGATGACCAGCATGCCATTTTGTGATGCAAGGAGACGCGCACTGTACAGGATGCTCCTGCACATTCTGAACCACCGTGCCTTCGTCTCCCGTCCTGACTCACCATGGAGGACGGTGTTACCATCCGAAGGCGGCGGGGGGCCCCAGTGGGGGTCCTTCTATAAGGGAGTTGTACCCCTTTATATTGGGGACCTGGGGTGGAGAGTGCTGCATGGAGCGGTGGTTTGTAATAAACTTTTGAGTCGGTTCACGGGCTCGTCTGCCGCATGTATTTTCTGCGGAGAGGAGGAGACCGTATTCCATGTGTATATGGAGTGTGTGAGGTTACTGCCCCTGTACCAATATCTGAAGGGGCTGTTCCTCAAGTTCTGGCTGCATTTTAGCCCCACAATCCTGGTGTTTGGACACAAGGCGGGGAGTGGGGAGAGCCGAGTGTGGGGGGGGGACTTACCTGTCGGTTTGCTCCTTGGCCTGGCCAAGATGGCCATTCGTGGGTCCAGGCAGCGGGCGGTCGACGGTCAGGCGAGAGTCGGCTGCCTGCCCCTCTTTCGGGCCTACGTCCGTGCACGTGTGTCCCTGGAGAGGGAACACGCGGTGTTCACGGGGACTCTGGAGGCCTTCCGTCAGCGCTGGTCGCCGCGTGGGGTTGAGGCGATTATAAATGAATGTACTGCTGTACTACAATGATCTGTTCATTATAGTGTGATTTTTGATTGTGTTTGGATGTGTTGTATTTTATGATTTGTGTTGAATAAAGTTTTTGAAATGAAAAAAAAAAAAAAAAAAAAAAAAAAAAAAAGAGAGGGTCAGAGGGTCATAGATATAAGGAGTGTCAGTCTGAAGAAGGGTCTCGATCTGAAACGTCACCTACTTCCTTTGGCTCCTTAGATGCTGCCTCACCCGTTGAGTTTCTCCAGCATTTTTGTCTATCTTAGATAGATTCTTAATTAGTACAGGTGTCAGGGGTTCTGGGGAGAAGGCAGGAGAATGGGGTTGAGAGGGAGAGATAGATCAGCTATGATTAATGGGCTGAATGGCCTAATTCTGCTCTTATCACCTGAACTTATGCTTTCATTCCCTGCTTGTCCATGCGCCTATGTAAAAATCCTCTTAAATACCATTGTACTATTCACCCACCCCACCCCTGGCAATGCACTCCAGATATCCTTCACACTGTAAAATACCATGTCCCGCACATTTTTTGTATATTTTAACCACAAAGCTATGCCCCGTAATTTATGATCATTCCAACCTGGGCATAAGGTTCTGACTATATACCCCATTCATGCCTCCCATAATTTTATATACTTCCATCATGTATCCCCTCAACCTCTAATGCTCCTGCGAAAACAATCCAAATGTATTCCAACCTCTCCATATAGCTAATACCCTCTAAACAGTTTCCTGGTAAACTCCTTTGCACCCTTCCCAAAGCCTCCACATCTATCCTGTAATAGGGTAGCATTCATAGTGCAATATCCAACTGACATCTGAGATTGAGTTACTTTTGCTGCATAGTCATGTTGGGGCTTCAACAGGCAATCAGGTTTTATAATGTTCTGCCTGCTGTTGGTCTTCTTTCTTTCTGACAGTTATATCCGCAATGTGCTGTACTGCATTTTAAAGGCACCCCGGGCATTTGAAAAGTTACAAAAAAACCTTTTCATGAAAGTTGGTGCAATTTCCTCGTATTTTTGCCTCTTTAACATTGATGTTTGTGTTGTACTTGTGGATGAATATGGGAGGCAGTCCACATTCCCTTCAACTCTACAGGTTCTACCATCCACCGACACATTTGGGGCAATTCCCAGTGACCGATTAACATACCGTACATTTGCATGTCTTTGGGATGTGAGAAAACCGAAACATCGGCTACAAGTGCATGCAGTTTTGGAGAGGATGTGTAAACTCCTCACAGACTGCACCAAAGGTCAGGACGGAAGCTAAATCCCTAGAGCTGTGAGGCAGGCAATCTATGAGCAGTGCCAAAGTGTTATCACAACGTTAATTGGCTGCTGTTAATTATCCTTGGTGCAAGAGAATGCCAACCATTAAGTACTATTCATACAAATCCCATTGACTAGTATTTAGACAATAGACAATAGACAATAGACAATAGGTGCAGGAGTAGGCCATTCGGCCCTTTGAGCCAGCACCGCCATTCCATGTGATCATGGCTGATCATCCCCAATCAGTACCCCGTTTCTGCCTTCTCCCCATATCCCCTGACTCCGCTATTTTTAAGAGCGCTATCTAGCTCTCTCTTGAAAGCATCCAGGGAACCTGCCTCCACCGCCCTCTGAGGCAGGTTCACCCTTCTATGCCTTGGTGATTGAAGTGCTCATCCTGATACTTCTTAAATGTAGAGAGAGTACTTGCAGCAATCACACACTCATGTAGTATGCTCCAGAATCTTATCATCCCCTGGATGAATAAGTTCTTCCTTCGATTCCCTCTCAACCCCAAATATTTACTCGCTAGTTTTAGGCACACCTTTTATGGGGAATCATTTCCTACTATCATCCCTATCTATCATAATTTTGTATACCTAGATCATGTCTGCTCTTCACCTCCTCGATTCACTTCTACATATCTGCCATATCCATTATCATCCCTTGATATCCCTTGAAATGGTTCCTTGGATTTTTTATCTGTACCTCTTACCCTTTTGGAACACTTTGCCCCTGAACTCTCACTATTTCATTTCTGAATGTCTCTCACTTTAGTGTGGATCCACCTGCAAGTAACTGCCCCAAAATGACTTATGCCAAGGCCCGTCTTACAGTATTGAAATCAGCCCTCCCCTAATTCAGGATATTGATTTCCTGATCATCCTTATCACATTCCATCAACATGCTGTAACTTAAGGCGTACCGGTCGCGATCTCCAAAATGCCTCCTCGCTGACACTTCAGCTAGTTATTTAGCTACATTCCCTGGGATTAGAGCCACTGCTGCTCCTTCTCTGGAAGACAATCTACATGCAGTAAATTCCCTATAATCCGTTATCCAACTGTTCAGCAATTCCTCATATGTTCACGAGGTAATATACAGTCACTACAAGCAGTCCAGTCCCTGCACTCCCTTTCCACTTACCAGAGCCCTGTTTCTCCTGCTCCCTCAAACACAGTGAGTGCAAATGGCTTCCCAAGAAGAGTTTCACGTGTCTGATCGACTCCGGAAGCATTTAGCTCTATCCCTCAGGAAAGTATCTTGAAGGATACCTTATCTTCTTCTGACGCATCATCCGGGCTTTCACCACCAGGAATGCTCAGGCTTTACCTAAGTCACTGCTGCATGAGGAGGAGTAGAAGGTGATGGAGCAGGGGGAGGTGGAGAAAGGAGGAGAGGAGGAATATGTCCATGGGGGGATACAGGAGCCTACTGGATATCTCTCACTGCCTGATGATTTTCTTGTCCATATCCAAGCAGGCAGATAGAAAACAGGGGCAATGATAGCTGAACCACACACGGCTCATCCCAAGACTGCATGAAATTACAGGGAGTTTTGGAAGTAGCCCAGTACATCAAACAGATCAGACACCCCTCCATTGACTCCAATCTATACTCCCCGCTGTAGCATCCTGGTCATTCCTTCTACTTCCCACTCCCATCATGCAGAAGATACAAAGGTTTAAAAGTACATACCACCAGACCCTGGCACAGCTTCTTTCCCTCTGTTATAAGACATCTGAATGGTTCTTCCACAAGATGGGCTTAAGTCCTAATTCTCTAAGCTACCTCTTTGCAGACATTGGACTTTTTTTCTGGAACTGTAACACTACCATGAATAACTATTGAGCACTGATATTTTTCACTTTGTTCCACCTGTTCAACTTGTGTATAGCTTGATTGTACAGGTCTAGTATGATCCAAGACTATCACACAAACCAACCTCCCTTCCATTGAATCCATTAACACCTCATGCTGCCTCATGATCAAGGATGAGTCACACCCTGGTCACTCCCTCTTATCCCCTCCCACTTCAGGCAAGAGGTACAGAAGTATGAAAACGCTCACCTCCAGTTTCAGTGACAGTTTTGTCCCAGCTGTTATCAGGCAACTGAACTATCCTACCTACAACTAGAGAGCAGTTCTGAGCCAATACTGTATCGATCTCATTAGAGACCCTCGGACTATCTATAATTGGACTTTATCTTGCACTAAATGTTATTCACGTTATTAATTTTATCATGTATCTGTATACTGTGGATGGCTTGATCGTAATTATGTATTGTCTTTCCACAGATTAGATAACATGCAAGAAAAACTTTTCAATGTACATTGGTACACGTGACAATAAACTTAACCAAATTGAGCTAAACCAAAATTTGATTTAAATGTGCAGCACGTAAACAAAAGATTTCCACTGCATCTTGGTGTATGAGACAATAATAAACCAAAGCCAATACCAATGTTGTATTTATAGCCAGATACTGGCTCGAATCATGCACTTCAAACACGAATATGTAACTTTCACAAGCCACAGCAACCATGAAATCTGTGTGACATTGAAATTATTTACGAACTGAACAGATCGAAACCTTACTGCTTGCCTGTTATCCTGATAGTAAATCCCTAAATTAAATATCACAAAACATCACCTGTATTTTCACATCAATTCTCAGCTTTCTCACTTCTCCAATAATAAAATTTGCAAAAGCAAAATGTTGACAGGTCAGAAGAAAATCTGCTCACAACGGCTATGTGGATACATGTGGATATGTATTACCTCAGTAAACATACGTTTTGGATTGTTTGTGTGAGAAAAGAAAAAAAATGTTAGAGGGACTTTTTAACATGGAAACGGATTACATTTTCCATATGCAGGAAAGGTAGTGAAAAGGTAAAAGTAAGAATGACAGGAAAGGTAGTGAAAAGGTAAAAGTAAATCAAGAAAACATGTGACAAAAATGTTCTAGCCCATGTTACCTTGGTATAAAATACCCTTGCAATCATAGAGGTGAGGCAGAAAAGCAGTGATTTATGGTCACAGAGTTATAGAGTGATACAGAGTGGAAACAGGTCCTTCAGCCCAACTAGCCCACACCGGCCAAAATGTCCCAGTTACACTTGTCCCACCTGCCCACATTTGGTCCATATCACTCCAAACCTGACCTATCCATGTACACTGCCCTCCATAATGTATGGAACAAAGACCCATCATTTATTTATTTGCCTCTGTACTCCACAATTTGAGATTTGTAATAGAAAAAATCACATGTGGTTAACGTGCACATCGACAGATTTTATTAAAGGGTATTTTTATACATTTTGGTTTCACCATGTAGAAATTACAGCTGTGTTTATACATAGTCCCCCCATTTCAGGCCACCATAATGTTTTGGACACATGGCTTCACAGGCATTTGTAATTGCTCAGGTGTGTTTAATTGCCTCCTCAATACAGGTACAAGAGAGCTCTCAGCACCTAGTCTTTCCTCCAGCCTTTCCATCACCTTTGGAAACTTTTGCTTGCTGTTTATCAACATGATAAACAATAATAAAAGTTGTGCTAATGAAAGTCAAAGGAGCCATTATGAGACTGTGAAACAAGAATAAAACTGTTAGAGACATCAGCCAAACATTAGACTTACCAAAATCAACTGTTTGGAAAATCATGAAGAAGAAAGAGAGCACTGATGAGCTTACTAATTACAAAGGGACCAGCAGGCCAAGGAAGACCTCCATAGCTGATGACAGAAGAATTCTCCCTATAAAAAACCCAAACACCTGCCCGACAGATCAGAAACACTCTTCAGGAGTCAGGTGTGGATTTACCAATGACCTCTGTCCACAGAAGACTTCATGAACAGAAATACTGAGGCTACACTGCAAGATGCAAACCACTGGTTAGCTGCAAAAATAGGATGGCCGGGTTACAGTTTGCCAAGAAGTACTTTAAAGAGCAACCATAGTTCTGGAAAAAGGGCTCGTGGACAGATGAGACCAAGATTAACATATCAGATTGATGGCAAGAGCAAAGTATGGAGAGAAGGAACTGCCCAAGATTCAAAGCATATTCATCTGTGAAACATGGTGGTGAGGGTGTTATGGCCTGGGCATGTATGGCTGCTGAAGGTACTGGCTCACTTATCTTCATTGATGATACAACTGCTGATGGTAGTAGCATAATGAATTCTGAAGTGTATAGACACATCCTATCTGCTCAAGAAACTCAGCGGGTGTGGTAGCATCTATGGAGCGAAGGAAATAGGCAACGTTTTGGGCCGAAACCCTTCTTCAGACCCAAAACGGCCCTTCAGCCTGAGATGTTGCCTGTTTCCTTTGCTCCATAGATATTGCCGCACCCGCTGAGTTTCTCCAGCACCTATGTCTACCTTCGATTTTCCAGCATCTGCAGTTTTCATGAACATCCTATCTGCTCAAGTTCAAACAAATGCCTCAAAACTCATTGGCTGGTGGTTCATTCTACAGCAAGACATACTGCTAAAGCAACAAAAGAGTTTTTCAAAGCTAAAAAATTGTATAATCATGAATGGCCAAGTCAATCACCTGTTCTGAACCCAATTGAGCATGGCTTTTCTATGCTGAAGAGAAAACTGGACTAGCCCCCAAAACAAGCTTAAGCTAAAGATGGCTGTAATACAGGCCTGGCAGGGCATCAGAGAAGACACCCAGCAGCTGGTGATGTCCATGAATCGCAGACTTCAAGCAGTCATTGCAAGCAAAGGATAAGCAACAAAATACTAAACATGACTATTTTCATGACATTGCTGTGTCACAAACATTATGGTGCCTTGAAATGGGGGGACTATGTATAAACACTGCTGTAATTTCAACACGGTGAAACCAAGATGTATAAAAATTACCTTTATTAAAATCTGACAATGTGCATTTTACCCACATGTGATATTTTTGATTACAAATCTCAAATTGTGGAGTACAGAGGTAAATAAATAAATGATGCTCCTTCGCTCCTTAGATGCTGCTGCACCCGCTGAGTTTCTCCAGCTTTTTGTGTAACCCTCGATTCTCCAGCATCTGCAGTTCCTTCTTTAACACAAATAAATGATGGATCTTTGTCCCAAACATTTTGGAGGGCACTGTATCTGTCTAACAGTTTCTTAAATGTTGGGATAGTCCCTGCCTCAACTACCTCCTCTGACAGCTTGTTCCATGCACCCACCACCCTTTGTGTGAAAAAGATACCCCTCAGATTCCTATTAAATCATTTTCCCTTTCACCTTAAATCTATGTCGTCTGGTTCTCGATTCACCTACTCTGTGCGTCTACCAGATCTATTTCATTTCGGAGTCACGTGAGTGACTTCGTGAAGAGCCCGCCGGCGCGCATGCTCGACATATCGTCGTACCGCGTTGCTGCGACGGCTGGCGGTGGAGCGCGCTCCTCGCCAGCCCTTCATAAGGGGCCACGGAGGTGAGTATTCTACCTTTAGTGGTGGTCCTTGTTGTTGGTTATGTCTTGCAGCAAGGACATGGATGGGAGTTCCAAGGGCCGGAGGACGTCAGGACGAGTTAGCCGGTCAACAGTTCCGGGGCCTTTACCATCGGCAGTACCTGCAACGCAGGCCGGGACTCAGGCGGAGATGTGGGTAAGCCCTGTGGTTACAGGTCCAGATCCGCCAGCACACCACAGCTCGGAGGAGTTCGACGAGGAGGAGTGTGGTGTGCCGCCAGAGCAGGGGGACCCTGCCATGGCAGTCAGGTCGTCAGCGGGCTCGCTGGCGACCTCGAGCAGGGTGCGTGCGGCTGCACGGCCTGTTCCACTCCGCCCTCCGAGTAGGGGAAGGGCAGGAGCCCAGAAGCCTAACCCTACCAGGGCTAAGGCATTGCCTGACACAGAGGAGTGGTCAGGTTCCAGGGCGAGACCCGGGGCGGCTGTGAGGTCCAGCCGGCACACCCCGACTCTCGACGCCGGGACGGGTCGGTTGAGTCGGGTCTCGTCACGGTCGCCGAGCCCCCCATGGATGGGTGGGCGAGACCATGCATCGGCAAGGTCCACGATGTGGGCAGCCGGCAAGCCTGTGCGGGCTTCAGGCAGCCATGCTTCGGCTGGTGCCGACACCACGCCGCAAGTGCCCTTAGTGGCAGCGGCTTCAGCTCCCGCTAAACGGAGGCGGTTGAACACGCCCGCGCGGGAATCGCGCAGTTTCGCCTCGGCGGCTGTTAGCGACAACTACCGGCACCGGCAGGGCCTCGATGAGGTGCAGTCCGATGATAGGAGCCCGGTTTTCTTTTCAGAGCCGGAGGACTCCGACCACCTGAGTGTTCAGGGTGAAGGGCGTATTGACCGTATGGAGCGGCTGCTGGAGCTCCTGCTTCAAAGTCAACAACAGCAGGGCAGCAACAGGCACAGGGCGTCGTCACCAGCCTCTACGATCAGCCTGGAGCAGCAGGAGGAGGAGGTTTTGGTGGATCCCATACCATCTCCGTTGGAGGTGCCAGCGGAGGATCTTCTGGATGTGGCGACCAAATTTGCGGCCCCACATTCATCTGGACTTCCTTTAAACACAAAGCTGGCAGCCACTGTGGACTTTCTTAACAACCAGCAACTACAGGAAGAAGTCCTCATTCAGGCAATGAGCCGTCACAAGGCTCCATCCAATTGCAACTCCCTCAACGTGCCTGTGGTCAATACGCCGATATGGGGCAACATCAGTGCGGCTATCCGTCAACAAGAGGTAAAATTGCAGCGGATCCTGAAGCTCCTCACGGCCGGTATTACCGCCTTTGCGCGGTCGGTGGACGGGGACAAACTGAATTTGGACCAGGAAGATGCTCTGGCCCTCCTGTGCGCGACCCAGCACGAAATCAACGGGTTTCGCAAAACCAGCATCCGCACAGCGCTCAATCCGAAGTTTGCAGGATTGTGCAAACCACCGCCGCCGCCCCCGCCTCGTCAGCTCTTTGGGGAGGACCTCTCGAAGAGAGTCAAAGAGCTTGACGAACAAGCCAAAACGGTGGGGATCATGCGCTCTCAGAGTGCCCCCGCACCGTCAGGCTCAAAGTCTCCATACATTCGATCACGAGGGTCTGCTAGTACCTCGACGAGGACCCACCCTCAAGCTCCACAACGACAGCAACATCAGACCCAGCACCAGGGGTCTTTTTTAGCACAGGGTCGGCAGAGACCCTGGTGGAAAACGAAGACGCCGCGCCCTCAAGCCAACCCAGCACCTCCATGTCCACCCACGCGTGTCAAGGACCGCCGGTAACCACGGAGGTGAGGGGGTCTGGTTCTCTCTTTTCTCTTTGTTTAACTTCACATGTTGGTGGTCCCCTTCGGTTGTTTTTGGGTGCATGGGGTAATTTTACTGGTGACGAGTATGTGTTGCAGAATATTCAGGGGCATAAAATTGAGTTTATTAATGGTGACATCCCTCCATCCCAGCACATGCCTGCTCGAATGTTTAAAATATCGGCTGCAGAAGTCTTGAGCAGAAGGGAGTGATAGAGAGAGCGGTGCATGAGCCAGTTGAATTTGTTTCGAATATATTCACCAGACCTAAGAAGGATGGAGGTTGTCGTGTCATTATTGATCTAACCCGTTTGAATACTTTTGTAACATATACTAATTTTAAAATGGATACGTTTGAAACAGCCAAATCATTGATTTCTCATGGTTGCTTTATGGCATGCATCGATTTGAAAGACGCATATTATTCAGTATCCATCCAGAAATATGACAGAAGGTTTTTGAAATTCATCTGGATGGGGCAACTCTGGCAGTACAAGGCTTTGCCTAATGGGCTCACCACAGCCCCTAGATTGTTCACTAAATTAGTGAAACCAATTATGGCTTATTTGAGACAACGACACCATATAGTTATGGCCTACTTAGATGATATCTTAATTGTGGGCCACACCCTGGAATTGGCTGAACAGGGTGTTGCAGCTGCTGTCAATATATTTCAACAATTAGGGTTTATTGTCCATCCAGAGAAATCAAAGTTCTGCCCTGCCCAGGTGATTAATTACCTAGGGTTCACGGTGAACTCTATGAGCATGAGGGTTACCATTCCAATTAACAAGATTGAGGAGGTTACCCAGGTGTGTCAAGATTTAATCCGCACCAATATACCATCGATTCGGCATTCAGCTACAATAATTGGGAAGCTTGTAGCTTTGTTTCCGGCAGCGCGATATGGACCTTTGCATTATCAGAATTTGCAAAGAGCTAAAATTGCTGCGTTAAAACAGAACGCTGGTCATTATGATCGGTCCATGCAGCTGCCGCCCGAAGCGATAAATGAGTTGCAATGGTGGGTGTGTCACATTAGCAGCTCATTCAAGCCTATCAGGGAGGCTAATCCGGTGGTATATTTGCAGACTGATGCAAGCTCCAATGGCTGGGGAGCCACGGATAATTGCTCTAGTTGTGGGGGCAGATGGGACACCCTTGAATCAACGATGTTGTTAACTCAAGGGATTAACTATTTGGAGTTGCTGGCAGCATTCCACGGACTTTGTGCGTATTGTTCCAAGCTTGTTGGAGCACATGTCCGTCTCCAAATAGACAACACCACAGCAGTGGCATACTTAAACCATATGGGTGGTACCAGGTCAGTTTCGTGTGACAAATTGGCTAACTCAATTTGGCTCTGGTGTGTTCAAAGAGACATTTGGATTTCAGCTACCTATTTGCCAGGTGAGCTTAATACTGTGGCGGACACCAGGTCACGCAAATTTAATGACAATATTGAATGGATGTTGCATCCTGAGATTTTTTCTAAAGTCACAGCCAAATTTGGTAAACCGGACATTGACCTTTTTGCGTCACGGTTGAACCATCAGGTACCAACCTACGTTTCATGGGAACCAGATCCTGGGGCAATAGCGCTAGATGCATTCTCGCTGGACTGGGGGAATTGGTTTTTCTATGCCTTCCCCCCGTTTTGCCTCATCAGTCGGGTATTGCGAAAGATTCAGGCAGATGCTGCCGAGGGCATCCTTATTATACCCGACTGGCCCACACAGCCTTGGTATCCGGTGGTCTTTGACATGCTCAACGAACCTTAGGTCCTTTTGAAGGGTTGCCCACAATTGGTTACTCACCCTGTCTCAGGGGAGCCACATCCCTGCCATGGCTATTTAAATTTGTTGGCTTGCAGGTTTTGAACAGGCCGTTAGTCCAATACGGCCTCTCGGCTCGGACCATGGATACCATCGGGGCGTCGTGTCGAGAGTCCACTAGGTGAAGATACCGCTCGCATATTAAGAAGTGGGAAGCCTACTGCAGCCGCTCTCGCATCACGTACGATGACGTGACAATAACCGACATCCTGGAATTCCTCGCGGGGTTGCACCATGATGAACACTTAAGTTACAGTGCCATCAACAGCGCCAGAAGTGCGCTATCATTCTACCTCGATATTGGGGTAGGATCCAACAGGCTAGTGTCCAGACTCATGCGGGGTATATTCAATATGAATCCGCCTACACCACGCTATAATATCACCTGGGATGTCAGGGACGTATTAACCCTGCTCAGGACGTGGTCTCCCATGGAAGGGCTCCAACTGGACCAACTCACCATGAAGCTGGTGATGTTACTAGCGCTGACTTCAGCTCAGAGGGTACAGACACTACACAAACTTCGTGTCGACAGAATGACTTCTACCCCTACAGAAGTAGTCTTTTTCATTGATGAGCTACTAAAGCAGCATAGACCTGGGTGCACAGGGCTGCAGCTGAAGTTCCCGGCATACCCCGCAGATGCTAGGCTATGTTTAGCCTCACATATCCGCCACTATGTCAAGGTGACGGCACGCATCAGAGGAATGGAGAGATACCTGCTTGTCACTCATAAGAGACCTCATCATCGAGTGACAGTCCAGACGATATCCAGGTGGCTTCGAGTCGTCTTGGGTAAGTCAGGTATCGACACTAATGTGTTCAAGTCTCATTCCACCAGGGCTGCATCGACGTCAGCGGCGAGGGTCATGGAGGTGCCCATGGACCAAATTCTCGCCACAGCAGGATGGGCTAATGAAGCTGTGTTCCAGCGTTTTTATAACAAGCCTGTTGCTGCTCCTCTACAGTTCGCAGAAGCCGTGCTGAATGCAGGTTCAGAACGTGGAGATGTCCCCGCATGAGGGGTTTTTGATTTGTTATTAATAAATATGCTCTTGTTTTGCAGTATGAACTATTGAGCAAGTTTGTTCCTCTCATCCATCCCTGGTAGTGGTGTGTCAGCATGGGCGTGGTCCAGGGCGTGTCATCACAGAAGCTTTGAAGTCTTCACGAAGTCACTCACGTGACTCCGAAATGAAATAGTAAGATTGAACGAGAACTTACCAGTTCGAAGGTTGATCTTTATTTTATGAGGAGTCGAAGTGAGGGATTTCGTGCCCTCCTCGCCCAACCCTCAATCACCTTCATCTGGTAATCTTAGTCAATTCAATCATACTATGCGAAGTCATTTCTATTGTTGGTTCTGTGATTCCACGCCGCTACTTTGAAGTATGTCGAGCATGCGCGCCGGCGGGCTCTTCACGAAATCCCTCACTTCGACTCCTCATAAAATAAAGATCAACCTTCGAACTGGTAAGTTCTCGTTCAATCTTACTATTCTTCTCATGATTTTATACACCTCAATAAGATCAGTCCTCATCCTCCTGCGCTCCAGGGAATAGAGTCCAGCCTACTAAACCTCTCCCTATAGCTCAGACCCTCTTGTTCTGGCAACATCCTCGTAAATCTTCTCTGTATCCTTTCCAGCTTGACAACATCTGTGGTGAAGTGTGCTTCACAGAATGGCTCACCAGCATATGTTAACTGAATTTCAAATCCACTAGTGGACATGTTGCTCGATATATGTCAATATGTGTAGCCAGAATGCAGGATTTGTTTGTTACAACATATATTTTAGTGTTGTATTTTAGTGTTGTATTCAGACTATGCGTCAAGGTCACCAACATTAGTGTTCCCGGAGGTTGCACTTACCATCTGCATGCACATGGGTTTCAACACCCTCAGAGTTTGGCTGCTGCTGCAGTACTGTGGAGCAGTAGGGGCTCCTGAGGCTATCCACAGACCACCCTGATTGTCTAAAGCTCTGATTTAATTTTTTCTAAATATCTCTGATGATCAGAGTCATTTTCATGTCATGTAGCATGAATCATGTCACATGTTTGCATTTGAGAAAAGTAAACAATATTTAACAACCCTAAATGTGCATTTAATTAAAACACATTTATCTATTATACATGAATTAAAATATAATAATAATTAAATATATTTGAAACCATAGCAGTGATGCAGAAAAGTATGATTTATGGTGGTCATCATAAGTGATAGGAGCAGAATTAGGCCATTCGGCCCATCAAGTCTACTCCGCCATTCAACCATTCAATCATGGCTGATCTATCTCTCCCTCCTATATTCATACACACACATATATAAATAAATGTTATAACATCAAGCAAAAGCTTACCTTCACTTGCCTTCAAATGAATGGGATGCACTACATAATGGCTTTGCACTATAGTTATGGAGAAAGAAATGGATAAGCACTATTGAAGTTGGCTTTGATTTGCTTTTTGCTTCTCTAAATTAGTCCATTTCAATTGGTCTCTTATTATTATTCTAAGGGAAATCAGTAATTGTATCTCCTGAAAGGACGATTGAAGTAGATGTCCTCCTCACTATTATAAAGTATTTGAAAGTACACTTGGCAAGCTCTGGCCTGCACGGCGGCAAACACAGTGCTGAAAGGTTTGGAAACATTTTACTTATCTCTTGCAAAAATGTGATGGGCTGAACATGCTTCCTTAACAGGCTTAAGTTTTCTTTGATTCGATTATTATTTTATTACATGGCTCAGAGAAGGATAAAAAGACTTGGTTGCACTGTTGTGATAACGATTTAGAAAAGCCACTTATATATTTCCAGCACAACAATGCTGGTGTGCCTCAGGTTAAGCCAGTTTCAGCTGCCAAATCAAAGAGAATCCCTTCATTATTTGATAAGGATTTTGGCTGTTAACTAACAATTCCAAAATTTTCAACTCCAATCACAGTTTTTAGAGAATGAAGAAGCCCATGTTTACTCCTGCCTTTGCAATAACATTATGGACGTCACAGGGGAACAGCGATAGAGTTGCTCCCTTGCAACGGCAGAGACCTGGGTTTGAACCAGACTACAGATGTTGTCTGTACAGAGTTTGTACATTCTCCCTGTGGCTGCATGGGTTTTATCCGGGTTCTGCGGTTTTCACCCACAATCCAAAGTCATACAGGATTGTAGGTTAATTGGCTGTGGTAAAAATTGTAAATCATCCCTAGTGTGTATGAGGGTGACAGCTGCATAGCTAAAGTCTAAAGTCGAAATTAAGGATTGGCATAACAGGTTGCTTGTAATTTGTATGTCAGTTAAATCCCATGTTGCATTAACAAGGACCTGCAATCCCCAACTAACCATAAACAGTCATCATGTTTTGCCATCTACATTAACATTTTATAAGATCAATCATAACACAATGTTCTTTTTTTCAAAACTACAACATCCACAGAGTTCTAGTCAGGAGTATAAAGGAATATTAATGTCAATCCTGCTGCTGGTGGCCTCGGTAACTGCAGATGCTGGTTTTATACCAAAGATAGACACAAAATGCTGGAGTAACACAGCACGACAGGCAGCATGTCTGGAGAGAAGGAATGGGTGACGTTTCGGGTCGAGACCCTTCTTCAGACAGTGCTGAAGAACCTCGGTCTGAAGAAGGGTCTCGACCCGAAACGTCACCCATTCACCTTTATTCACCTCAAATATATCAAATGAACTGACCTCCACCTCGTTTCGACCCAAAGAAATTCCAGAAATTCACCATCCTCTGAGAGAAGAAATTTCTGTGCAGTTTTAAATGACAGACCCCTATTTTGTAGCTCTTTCCCTAGTTGTGACTCTTCCACTGATGAAAACATTTCAACATCTACCCTGTCAAAGCTTGCTTTTAGGATCTGCTCTGTTTGAACAAGGTCACCTCTCATTCTTCGACACTGTAATGAATACAGATCCAAACTCACCAACTTCTCTTCTTATGATAACACTCTCATCCCAGGACTTTCCAATACTACCATGTATATTTTTGGGTAAGGGGACAAAAACTGCACAATATTCCATGTGTGGCCTCACCAACATCCAGTTCCCTGTAACAAAATCTTTTTTAAAACTCCAACCCCTTTGCAACAAAGGTCATTGTTCCCATTTGCTTTTTATAATTATTTGTTATGTCTGCTTGCTATATTTTTGTAATTCATGTACAAGATTACCTAGCTCCCTTCATTTATTTCAGTTCTCTCCACTTCGATCTAAATCACCTTTTGATTCTTGTTACCTATCTAAAAGCTTCCAAACATAGTAATTGCATCTAATTATATCACATTTTCCTGCAGTGTGTTCCAGATAAAATAAGCCAAAGTCAGCATGGTTTTGTGAAGGGGAAATTTTGCCTGACAATTCTGTTGGTATTCTTTGAGGAAATAAATAACAGGGTACACAAAGGAGAGCCAGTGGATGTTGTTTACTTGGATTTTCAGGTCTTTGATAACGTACCACAGTTGATGCTGCCAAACAAAATGGGAGCCCATGGTATTAGAGAAAAGATATTAGCTCGGTTAGAAGATTGGCTGAAAGGCAGAAGGCAAAGAGTGGAAATAAAGGAGGCATTTCCTGGTGTTTTTCTGCAGTGGTCAGTTTTTTCTGTGGTGGGTCTGCTACTCTTCACATTACACAGTATATTAATGATTTGGATGATGGAATTGATGACTTGTGGGCAAGTTTGCTGATGATACGAAGATATGTGGAGGGGCACGCAGTATAGAGGAAGCAGGAGGAATGTAGAAGGACTTGGACAGGTTGGGAGAGTGGGCAAAGAAGTGTAGATGGGATACAGTGTTGCAAAGTGTGGAGTCAATCACTTTGGTAGTGGGAATAAAGGCGTAGACTATTTTCTAAATGGAGAGAAGATTCAGAAATTGGAGGTGAAAAGGGACTTGGGAGTGCTAATGCAGGATTCCAAAAATGTTAATTTACAGGTTGAATGGGTAATCAAGGAAGGCAAATGCAATGTTAGCCTTCATTTTAAGAGGACTGTTGTCTATTGTCTATTGACTAGAATATAAAAGCAGGGATGTAATGCTGAGGCATTATAGAACACTGGTCTGACTGCATTTGGAGAATTGTGAGCAGCTTTGGTCCCCATATCTGAGGAGCTGTGTAGTGGCATTGGAGAAGGTCCAGATGAGCTTTATAAGAGTGATCATGGGGACGATTGTGTCAATGTTTGATTAGTGTTTGACGACTCTGGACGTGTATTCGCTGGAATTTAGGATGGGGGGGAGGGGGGGGGGGGATTTCATTGAAACTTATAATTAATGTAAGGTCTAGATAGAGTATATGTGAAGAGGATGTTTCCACTTGTGGGAGAATCCAGTACCAGAGAGCACAGAATAAAAGAACGGAAAGGAGATGAGGAGGAATTTATTTAACCATAGGGTGATGAATCTGTGGAATTCATTGCCATCAACTGCTGTGGAGGCAAAATCTTTGCGTGTTTTTGAAGTGGAGCTTGATAGGTTCTTGATTAGTAAGGGAAGGCAGAGGAATGGGGTAGAGAGGGAAAGATAGATCAGCCATGATAGAATGGCAGACCAGACTCAATGAGCAGAATGGCCTAATTCTGCTGCTATGTCTTATGAACTTACGTCACTCACTTACTGTGTAAAAAATACTTACTCCTCAGGTCCTCTTTAAAATGTATTTACCCTGTCTTAAATCTTTGCCCTCTTGTTCCTCTTGGACAACTATGGGAAAGAAAAACCATGCTTTTCATATTTTTAAATGCTTCTCTAAGGTCACCCCTCCTGGCTAAATGGCCTTTCCAATCTCTTTCCATGATAAACGTACTCCAATCCAGGAACCATCCTCATGAATCTCTCCAGCACCATACCATTCTTCCTTTCGTACGGCGACCAGAACTGCACATAGTACTTCAAGTATGGCTTAATCAGTGTTTTGTAAGATTATGCATGACATTGGCAAACTTGAAATTTTACATTTTGTTTCCTGCTTAAAGTCATTAATATTAATAATAAACAATTATACAGCAACAACCTATTCTTTGATATTCCATTGGTCACACCTTCCAGCCTAAAGAGGGTCTATTTATTCCAATGCTTTGATTTCTCTGCTGCATACTAGTTTTTCAAACACATTGCTGTCTTCTCTTTTTCTCCTCCCTTGATCTGGAAGTCAAGTTTCACATTTGCCAATAAGTCAAAGGTTCATGCCATTTGAATGAACCCAAACAGCTTGTGCTTCCTGTATTTTAATGGTGGAGTAAGTGCGACAGAAGGAATTATAAAATACTGAAATTTGTTTTAAAATATAAAACTTAGACATTACACCAAAGTCCAAGTGATGAAGCTACAATAATTGTTTATTCCAAGCTCCAATAAACATAATCATAAAAGTTATCTCGGAAAGCAATTACCTGTTGTGACAATGAGTCACAAGGATTGTATCTTCTTCGATACATTGTTTTCATAGTTAACAACATTGACAAGTCACTGCACACTAATTATTTTTCTTCCAAAATGCCCTGTGGAGTTAATTGAATGTTCACTGCTGCCTGCAAAATGTGAATGCCCATGGCTTCCATATGTTTTAAGATGAATTCATGATTAGCTTATCACCAAGTGGCAACATTCAGTCTTCCGAAATAAACAGCAACCCAATCCCATTAACTAGAGTTAATACCATGTTAAAAATTTAAAAAACACAAATGATCAATTCAAATCTGCAAAGTAAGTACCAGCCATGGGTCATAATTAAAAATACATCCAAATCAATTGTGTAAGTCTTTCTGAGGATTCCTCATGCAATCTTTAAGTGCATGACAAAATTCAACATAATCAAACTGACTTATTTGTTTGTTGATGGTTGTGCAATCTGTTACAGATAATATGAAGCACAAGTGACTTGGAAAGGAAATTAAAATGGCTCTGGTTTTACATTGGGTTTCGGTATATCCAATTGTGCAGAAAAAAAGGAAACACAATAAAGAAATGACAGAATATACAGTAGACACAAAACGCTGGAGTAACTCAGCGGGACAGGCAACATCTCTGGATAGAAGGAATGGGTGACGTTTTGGGGCGAGACCTTTCTTCAGACTGAGAGATAGGGGAGAGGGAGACAGAGATAAGGAAGGGCAAGGTGTAAAAATGAGACATCCAAAAGAGATGCAGATCAACAAAAATGTTCAATAGATCATTTTTTTGCCGGGAGACGATAACGAGGCAAAAAGAGATAACATTTAATCAGGGACAGTCAGACAGGTCGGAGAACAAGGAAGGGAGAGGGATGGAGAGAGAGGGAAAGCAAGGGTTACTTGAAGTTAGAAGTCAATACCAAAGATCCTATAACGGAGCAAGATGGACTACTCCTACGAAAAACATGTAGTACGGTCATGGGCAGATTCATGGGTAATTATAGGACCCATTTCCGTAACCAGCTTCCGTCCATCTTGCTTCCGCCCAAAGATAGGATATTTGCTTCCGCCTCTGCACTCGTATCCAAAGATCCTATATCGGAGCAAGAAGGACTGCTCCTACGAAAAACAATCGGCAATGTAGGCAACCCAACTTGTTTTTCTTCAGGTTCCCCATTAAGGAGGAAAGGTAAGAAAACATTTATTAATTCTGAAGCATATTGAAAATTATATTTAGCCTGTTCAATCTCTCACTGTAGTTAGATCATTGTGCTCAGATAGTCAACTCATGGCAACATCCTTGCATTTTCTTTCTACCTCCCTGTTATTTAATGCAGAATAAGAACATATTGACTCTTTGTATTGAGAATTTTATTAAGTCTGCCCAAACTTTCGCTATAGTTCAGATCTTAGAGCTGGGTGCTCCCCTTTGTCTCAGATACAGTCAAGGCCTTAATAGACAATAGGTGCAGGAGCAGGCCCTTTGAGCCAGCACTGCCATTCAATGTGATCATGGCTGATCATCCGCAATCAGTACCCCGTTCCTGCCTTTTCCCCATATCCCCTGACTCCGCTATTTTTAAGAGCCCTATCTAGCTCTCTCTTGAAAGCATCCAGAGAACCTGCCTCCATCACCCTCTGAGGCAGAGAATTCCACAGACTTGCCACTCTCTGTGAGAAATAGTGTTTCTTCGTCTCCGTTCTAAATGACTTACTCCTTATTCTTAAACTGTGGCCCTTGGTTCTGGACTCCCCAACATCGGGAACATGTTTCCTGCCTCAAGCCCTTAACAATCTTTTTATTTATTTAGTTTTTATTTAATTTTTATTTATTAGAGGTCCAGTAAATTACATCAGTGTACGTCCCGTATATATTATTACAATCATTGTACCCTTAATTTTTAAGGCCATTAAAGAAAAAGAATAGAAACAGAGAAAGTAGAGAAAGTGAGAGAGAGTTGTGAAAGTGAAGACGTGTGATGAAGGGAAAGAAAAGAGAGCCCTTGGCCGATGAGTTAGAGAAAGGAGATTAAGAGATAGACCCTAGAAAAAAAAAGAAAGAAAGAAGAAAAAAGGAAAAGCCAGTTACTTTATTATAAACATCACGCAAATGGAATTTACCAACTCGGCAGTTTTTCAGCCCCCTTTACCAAGACCCGACGCCGGTACCTTTTTGAGGTACTTTTGCACCCTATCCCTGTAGTAGATCTATAAATGCAGACCACGTCTTATAGAAGCGATCTGATTTTCCTGCCAGGCGGAGTCTCATATCTTCCAGATGAAGTGTTTCAAACATAGTTGAAATCCACATATTTACTGTTGGTATGGGAGCATTTTTCCAGAATTTTAAGATTAGCCTTTTTCCAGTTATTAAGCCGTATTCAAATAGATTCTTTTGAAACACATTTAATTCAGGGCTACCTTCCATTGTTCCAAAAATAATCCATTCTGCCTTTGGTGTCAGTTTTATTTTAAATAATTTTGTGAAGATTTCAAATATTCAAAAAAATTTGAATTTGTGTACAAAAGACAAATGAGTCTTCTTGTAGCTTCAAGTAGCTTCTTGAGACTGGCATTTATCACAGATATGTGAGTCATTGGGAAAAAGTTTATTTATTTTAGTTTTGAATAGTATAATCTATATAAGATTTTAAATTGTATTAAATGTGTCTTACGTTAATTGAACATTTGTGCACATTTAATGAGTGTTCTTCCAACCTCTCTTTGGAAATTTTGATAGTTAATTCTAGTTCCCAGTCTCTTCTAATGCCTTCGGTTGTTGGTATTTCTGCATTTAGAATAATATTATATATATATATATGATATTAAGTTTGCTGATTCAGCTTTTGTATTCATTGCTTCATCCAGTAGATCTGATGGCATATTGTAATATTCTTGTGCATATTTTTTCAGTCACATATTTGAAAATATGTAAAATACTGATTGTTTCCCAAATTGTACTTTAGTTGTAATTGTTTAAATGATAGTAATTTTCCCATTTCATACAAATCGCCCAACATTTTAATTCCTGCTCTTTCCCATTGTATAAATGCTTTATCTATAATTGAGTGTTTAAACAAAGGGTTTTTAACTATTGGAGATAAGAGAGATAAATTTCTTAATTTTAAGTTATATTTTATTTGTTTCCAAATTCTAATTGTATCCTGTTGCTGGGAAGAATTATCCAGCAGTTGAATCATATTTCTAATATTTACAGACCAGTAATAATACATAAAGTTAGGGAGTGCTAATCCCCCTACTGCTTTGGGTTTATTCGTTCACTATTATTCCAATTTATTCTGTATCCTGAAAATGATCCAAAATCCACAATTAAATTTAATATATTTGGTATAGTGATATGAGGTTTTGTGATGTGATGTGCGATAGTACATCACCAGCATATAATGATATTTTATTATTTGAATATTTTGTATTATAGCCATGGATATTCGGATGAGTTCTAATTCTTTCCGCTAGGGGTTCAATTATAAGGGCAAATAACAGCGGTGATGGTGAACATCCTTGTCTATTACCCCTTGACAATTGAAATTCCGTAGATAAAATGTTATTAGTTAATATTCTGGCCGTTGGCTTATTATATAGTAATTTAGTGCATAGAATGAAATTCTCTCCCAGTTGGAATTTTTGCAATACTTTAGCCATATAATCCCATACCACCTGATTGAATGCTTTCTCTGCATCCAACGAAATAATTGATAGTTTGTGATCTTCAATTTGGTGTGAATGCATTATGTTGAGCAGATGTCTCACATTATTAAATGATTGTCTCTTAGGGATAAACCCCGTTTGATCCGGATGTATTAATTTACTAGCATACTTACTTAATCTTCTAGCTAATATTTTCGCTAATATTTTTTGATCTGTGTTCAACAACGCAATAGCTCTATATGATCCAGGTTCTTCCATATCTTTATCTTTCTTAAGTATTAATGTAATCGTTGATCAGCTAGTGTTTCAAGTAGTATTTGTTCTTTAAAGGCATATGTATACATTTTCTGTAGACGTGGTGTAAATATGTCATAAAAACGTTTATAGAATTCATTACTAAATCCATCAGGACCTGGTGTTTTTCTATTTTTTTAATGAGATTATTGTTTCTTCTATTTCCTTATTTGAGATTTGTGCTCCCGATTCCTCTTGTTCCTGCAACTCTAGTTTTGAAAGATTACAGTTATCCAAGAACTCTGTAACTTTATTGGTGTCTGTTGTCATTTTAGATGTATACAAATTCTCATAAAATTGCGCAAATCTTTTATTAATATCATTCGGTAAAGTTAATACTTCCCCTCTATCTGATTTGATCTTTGAGATCGTGTGTTTTTTTTCTCGTTTTTTTAACTGTGCCAAAAGTTTATGGGGCTTATCCCCAAATTCAAAATGTTCCCGTCTTGTGATTTGGAATAATCTTATAACTTTTGCTGATAATAATTTATTTAATTTAAATTTCAGTATTAACATTTTATTATGTTTATCCGTAGTTGGGTCTTTAGCATTATCTATATCCAGTTGTCTAATTTGTTCTTCTAACTGTCTTTGTTCGTTCTTGTTTTTTTTATTTTGAAAAGCTTGGTATGAAATTATAACACCTCTAATAAATGCTTTGAAATATTCCCATAATAATGTAGGTGATATGTCTGGAGTGTCATTTATTTCAGAAAAAAGATCCATTTGTCGTTTTAAATATATATTCCCTTGCGGGTCTTTTAAAATTTGAGGGTTGTACCACCAAAACGGTTTATTCTTAGACACTCCTTCCTTTTTAAAAAAGAGTTATTGGGGAGTGATCTGAAATCGCATTTGTATGGTATTTTGGTTTCGAAGTATACGGAATTAATTTTGTATCCACCAGGAAATAATCTATACTTGATTATGTCTTGTTTACCATTGAATAAAACGAGTATTCCCTGCCGGTCGGATTTGCGATCCTTCAAACATCTGGTATATTTGTATTTTTTATGTATGTGTTTAAAAGTTCACTAGTTTTAGATTTCGTATTACCTCACTGTTTTTGACTAGATTTGTCTACGTAAGAGTCTAAAACACAATTAAAGTCTCCACCGATTATGACATTTTGGTAATTATGTTCTGCGATTATATTCAAGATTTTATTGAAAAAATGCAGATTGTCAAAGTTGGGCACATGTATATTTACCAAGGTGATTGGGGTAACATGGATCTCACCGGTAAATATCAAATATCTCCCGTCCTTATCTGTTAAGGTAGCTTTTGGTTTAAATGGAATGCCTTTGCGAATAATAATAGACGTGCCTCTAGATTTCGACGTATATGGCGAGTGAAAAGTTTGGCCTATCCAGTTCGTCCTCAATCTAGCTCGATCTTGGAATTTAAGATGTATTTCTTGTAGGAAGATAATATCTGTGTTGTATGCTTTCAGTTGAGCTAAAATCTTACCCCTTTTAATGCGTTTGTTAACACCCCTACTGTTCCAACTGCAGAATGAGATTCCTCCCAGTTTAATTTGTTTATCGTCTTGCATTTTGAATAGATTTAGTACCTGTGCATCTTACGGTGCATCCGTCCCTCGGGTCTTTAGATATTGGGGGAACATTTACCCTACAAAATTCAACTAGTAGATTCCTTTTGCGATTATCCTTCAATCAAAACACACACATGTGACTAAATGTGATAATAAAAAAAAACTTGTAAAAGTGAAAATACAGTGTCCGAACTTGTTGGCACTGTAACGAGTGACCCACCTGTTGGTGGAAGAAAACATTGTATCGACTTCCGTTGTCGATATTAAACAAATAATTCGTTCCGCTCCCTCGGTTACTCATAACATAATGGAACGGGGCCGGTTCAAAATCAAATGTATAGTACCCATTTACAATATATGTATCCATTTTACTTCGGAGTCATGTGAGGAGTGACCTTTGGGTGAAACCGGGGCCTGTTGGGTGTTGCATATGGACAGCTGCTCCATCATCCGATCCATGCGGGCTATGTGATCGCCATTGCTATCTGTAAATGGTAGGTCATCTTCCCCAGATTCTGCAGAATCAATGGGGTCATTACCGCCAGTGAACACACCATCGGAGTGATGTCTATGGGACTGATGCGGTAGAAAGTCGGTGCCAGCCGCTCCAGCGGAGCTACACGACTCCCGCGCGGATCTGCCGCCTGTCCGTGGCCTTCTAGACTGAGGCGGTGGAGAGTCGGTGCCTGCCGCTCCTGTGGAGCTACACGACTTCCCTGTAGATCTGCCGCCAGTCCGCAGTCTTCTGGACTGAGGCTGTGAGGAGTCATTGCAAGCCACTCCAGCGGGGCTAAACGACATCCGCGCGGGCCTGCTCCTAGTCCGAGGTCTTCCGGACTGATGCGGCGGAAAGTCAGTGCCAGCCGCTCCAGCGGGGCTGCTCGACTTGTGTGCGATTTTGCCACCTGTCCGTGATCTTCCGGACTGCGGCGGTGTGCCGGGGCCTGCCATTTGAACGGGGCTCCCTGATTTCCACACTCTTTTACCGCTAGTCTGCGGTCGTGCGGACTGAAGCGGTGGGGAGTCTGGGTCTTGGCTACCCTGCTCCCGCCAGTTCGCAGTTTCCTGGACTGTAGCGGTCGAGAGTCGGGTCCTAACTGAGCGGGGCTCCCCGACTTCCACGCTGTTTTCCCGGCCCGAGGCATGGGTAGTGCCGGAAAATCAACGGTCAGCTCCGGGGATGTTGGCTGTCGACATCGCTCCCAAGTCCCGTGGTCTTCAATGGCATGCTTGAAAGCAGCCTTCTTCTTGCTCCTTCTCTCCGTGACGAAGTTTCTGTAAGGGATTTAAACAATACAGAAACCAACCAACTCAAGGTTAGTAAAACTTACCTGTTGGTCCTTTTTAAGCTGCCGGCAGATTAGCGCACTCCCCCCCCCCCCAAGCTTGTTGACTGCAATGCGAGCGACGATATGTCGCGCATGCATGTTGGAGGGGTCTACACAAAATCCCTCATAGTAACTCCTCATAAAATAATGATCAAACATCAAACTTTAATTGGTCGGTCACGACCAGTAGACCCGGTATTAACATGAAAAGTTGCAAATTTTCAGGAGTGGAGCTATGTGTAGCGTCTGTTGCTAGAACATGGCGCAACGGGAAATGCTCTTAACCATCTAATATGTCTCAATGAGATCCCCTCTCATCCTCCTAAACTCCAGAGTGTACAAGCCCAGCTGCTCCATTCTCTCAGCATATGACTGCCATCCCGGGAATTAACCTTGTAAACCTACGCTGCACTCCCTCAATAGCAAGAATGTCCTTTCTCAAATTAGGGGACCAAAACTGCACACAATACTCCAGGTGTGGTCTCACTAGGGCTCTGTACAACTGCAGAAGGACCTCTTTGCTCCGATATTCGAATCCTCTTGTTATAAAGGCCAACATGCCATTCGCTTTCTTCACTGCCTGCTGTATCTGCATGCTTACTTTCATAAACTGATGTACAAAGACTCCCAGATCCCGTTGTGCTTCCCCTTTTCCCAATTTGACGCCATTTAGATAGTGTTGGAATAGGTGCAGGAGTACTAGTTGCCTCATGGCAACATCCTTGTAAAAATCTTCTCCTCAAGAGCATTTTCTTTCTACCTCTCTGTTATTTAATGTAGAATAAGAACATATTGACTGCATGATATTTCCTGTAATTTCTCGACAGTGGGTCCAGAATACTCACCGACATGATCTCCTACACCGAACTGCGGAGTATTTGTCAAATAGTTGCCGTCTTATGTACATTGTGTGATTTTGTGATTTATTAATTGCGTAAAACAATGCAAATGGCGATTTATTTATTTATTATTGTATCTACGTTGGACATTTTGCTTTTTGGTGTAAGCAGGGGTGGGGCTATCATTGTGTTATGTACGTTGAATTGTACATCACTTTCACTGGTTAGCTGATATGCTGAACACTGCAACCCTGTATATCTCGCGCACAGAATAATGTGAATTATGTAAATCGTACTATGCATGTCAGAAATAAAGTGTTAACCATGTTAATGGATTTCTATTATGAATTATTTAAAATTAAGTGGGTTGGTGCAATATTGGTGCCATATGCTGCTGATGTGTCGTTATCAGATATTCAGTGTTAAAAAGAGAAATAAATCACAATAAAAGCGAAAAGATGTTCCTTCCACAGCGTGCGGGGAGTCTGGCTCGGATCAGCACGACCGAGACACCAGAGTGAAGTTGCGAGGAGGTTTACAATGTTTTTTTAGTTAATGTTGTCCCTTGTCTAGTCTGAAATAAAGTTCGTCATTGGATATAAAATCGGAAGAAATGTAAATATGCGTTATATTATTGTATACATCTACATCACATTCATGTATGTGTGTTCTTTCCAGCACAATCTAATCGGTTGTATGCCCGCTGAATAAAACCATCCTTAAGTTATACATCATTTGTAAATCTTGCTCAAAACAAATGTAATTTTGTAAAAGACTTAATTTAGACAACCCCACCATTACAGACAGATCTCATTCCACTCTCTGGCTATTGGGAAGACCAGACCCATTTTAATGTTGAGAAACAACTCCAATAGACACAAAAACATTAAGGAACATTCCAGGGGTAGAGCAACTGGAATCTTCATATTGCTATTATTTTCCCAAATACTGCAGTTGTGAACAGTGTGATTAGATGAATGAATTACAGAGTGCATGTAATACAAAATCAACTCAAACACAGCACATGAGCCATTTAAAAAGAAATGATTTAACAAACATTTAAAAAGAAATTTACCAGTCAAAATTTATAACCATTTTATTCTTTAACAAGAATTAACAGAATTATGAACTAACAGAATTATGAATCTAACCCTATAATCACAAACACAAACTCCCCCCACAACGTTGATTACACTGCGAGTCGGGTCGGGTCCGGTTACTGAAATGGACAAAAAAAAGGCCCATGTTCCGCTCCGTTGCACACTGCACGTCAGCCCATTGCATTTCGCAGTAGTGGCCTATCTTGCTCCACTATAGGAGCTTTGGTCAATACCACTGGGGTGTAAGCTGCCCAAAGAGAAATATGAGGTGCTGTTGCTCTAATTTGCGCTGAGCCTCACTTTGTCAGTGGAGGAGGCCCAGAACAGAAAGGTCAGTGTGGGAATGAGAGAGGGAGTTTCAGTGCTTGGCAAACAGGAGATCAGGTAGTTGTAGGCAGACTGAGCAGAGGTGTTCAGCGAAATGATCGCCAGGCCTGTGCTTGGTCTCGCCGACATATAGGACCACATCTGGAACAGTGGATGCAGTGGATGTGGTTGGAGGAGGTGCAAGTGCACCTCTGCCTCACCTGAAAAGACTGTTGGATTCCTTGAACAGAGTCGAGGGAGGAGGTATAGGGACAGGTGTTGCATCTCCTGCGGTTGCAGGGGAAAGTACCTGGGGAGGGGGAGGTTTGGGTGAGAAGGGACGTTAACCAGGATGTTGTGGGGGGGAACAGTCTCTACAGAAAGCAAAAAGGGGTGAAGATGGAAAGATGTGGCCAGTGGTGGGATCCCGTTGGAGGTGGCAAAAATGTCTGAGGTTTATGTGTTCTATGCAACGTCTGATGGGGTGTTGCGACTGGGAGGAGGGGGAGCAAGGTGGAGCTGCAGGTCATTGAGGAGACCCTACTGAGGGTCTCATCCATGGTGAAGCCCCATTCCCTAAAGAATGAGGACAACTCACATGTCCTGGTATGGAACACCTCATCTTGGGCACAGATGTGGTGTAGACGGAGGAAATGGGAGTAGGGGACAGTCTTTGCAGGAGGCAGATTGGGAACAAGTGTAGTCTAGATAGCTGTGGGAGTCAGTAGGTTAATAATGGATGGCTGACGATAGTCCATCTCCTGTGATAGAAACGGTGTGATCAAGAAACGGTAGTGGGATGTCGGAGATGGTCCTAGTGACTTTGAGTGTGGGATGGAAATTAGTAGTGAAGTTAATGATGTCCATGAGTTCTGCAAGGATGAAGGAGTCAAAATTACTGTGCTCAAATTGTATTCAGCTGAAATCTGCATTGTGGATATTACGTAGTGATATTATATATTACAGTGTTGTCGGCCTTCACATGAATGCACTGGGGTTCCATCACTCGCCTTTTGACATCCAAACTAATGCTCTGTTCTGACACTTTTTTGGCATTTTTCCAGCATTATAGCTTCAGTTGCTATTTAAAAAATCCCTTCACGAAACAGGATGGAATGGAATACTTTATTGTCACATGTGACAAGGCACAGTGAAATTCTTTGCTTCAATACCCAAGGTATGCAAATAGCTGCCATATACGGCGCGGCATAACTACGGGCATTATACAGCAGAAAATTCAACAAAATCCATTACTATCGGCGGTGGCGCAACGGTAGAGTCGCTGCCTTACAGTGCCAGAGACCCGGGTTTGATCCTGACTATGGGTCCTGTCCGTATGGAGTTTGTACATTCTTCCCGTGACCTACATGGGCTTTCTCTGAGACCTTCAGTTTCCTCCCACATGCCAAAGACATACAGGTTTGTAGGTTGATTGGCTTGGTATAAATGTAAAAATGTAAAATTGTCCTTGGTGTGCGTATTGTAGTGTAAATGTGCGGGGGTCGCTGGTCGGAGCGGACTCGGTAGGCCGAAGGGCCTGTTTCTGCGCTGTACCCTCTAAACTAAGCTAATCTCCATCAGGAGGCACCACCGCAGTGGCTGCCTCACCAACAGTCTGTCAGTCCACTCTCTGTTTTTAATATATAAAGTATGTCTTAAATGTTTTAATGTTTCTTGGTTTGTTTTATGTGGGGAATATGGTGGGGGGAGAATCGGGGGAAACTTTTTCCAGTCACTTACCTTGATGGAGATGCGATTTTTCCGTGTCGCATCAACGTCCCCCCCCCCCCCCCCCCCGCGGCCTACAACGTGGAGTGGTGCGGACTTTCCTGGAGAACGCGCCCAGAGCTTCAAGCCGCGGGCGCGGGGCGGACTTTAACATCGGGAGCTGTGATCCTTTGCCAAGGGTCGCCAGCGGAACTACGACCACGGGGCCTGTGGACTTTAACACCGTGAAGCCGTGGTCTCCGGTAAGAAGAAGCCGACTTGGGAGCTCCATACCGCGGAGTGTTCTGATCCATCCCGACGCCGGAGTTTCGATCATCCCGATGAGAGAGTTTGAACATCGGACCATCGGCAGCGACGACTGCGGAGGGTTCAAAGGCTCCAACCATGGATGAACAAAGGAGGAAGATGACTGAACTTTATTGCTTCCATCACAGTGAGGAATGTAGATTCCGCACTGGTGGATGTTTATGTTAAAGTTTATTTTATGTGGCTGTGTATATTGGTGCTTTTCAGTTAGTATGGCTGTACGGTAACTCAAATTTCACTGTATCTTAGATGGTTAAGTGACAATAACCGCACACCTGAACTTGAACTTGAATCTAAACTACCTGTATATGTGTAGGAAGGAACTGCGGAGGTTGGTTTAGATCGAAGATAGACACAAAATCCTGGAGTAACTCAGCAGGACAGGCTGAAGAAAGGTCTGGACCCAAAACGTCAACTAATCCTTCTCTGCAGAGATGCTGCCTGTCCCGCTGAGTTAATCCAACATTTTGTGTCTATCTTTAATCTAAACCATATTCTCGTTCGTTGAGCAATAATTACCAGTTCAGTGTGAGCAGCTTGTAACTTTTACTGATTTAGTTTTTTTCAATTCAATTCAATCTTTATTGTCATTGTGCAGTGTACAATACAGAGACAACCAAATGCAGTTGGTATCTCCGAAAGGCGAACTTACGAATGAACAAGTAATTGCGCAGTAGAATGAGTTAATATACATCTATACATATACAGTGTCCGGGGGGGGGGGGGGGGTAGGGGTGGAGACAGGCAGTCATTGAGGTGCAGCGTTGAGATGCGTGACAGATGCAGCGAAGATGCTGTTCTTGAGCCTGCTGGTACGGCAGCGAAGGGACCTGTAGCGTCTCCCGGATGGGAGGAGGGGAACCAGTCTATGGTTGGGGTGTGAGCTGTCCCTGGGGATGCTGTGCGCCCTGCGCAAGCATCGTTTACTATGGACAGACTCAATGGAGGGGAGTGAGGCGCCTGTGATGCGTTGGGCGATCTTCACCACCCTCTGCAGAGCCTTCCGGTCGGCGACAGAGCAGTTACCATACCATACTGTGATGTAGTTGGTAAGGATGCTATCGATGGTGCAGCGGTTCACCAGAATATGGGGAGACAGATGAAGTTACCTTCACCTCCCCAGGTTATCAAGCTTTGTGGAATTCATTCAGTCTGAAGAAGGGTCTCGACCCAAAATTTCACCTATTCCTTTTCTCCAGAGATCCGCTCAGTTCCTCCAGCTTATTGTGTCTATCTTCAGTTTAAACTAGTATCTGCAGTTCCTTCCTACTTTCAATCTGCTCTCCTTTCTCTCAGTTCTGACTTCATCACTTGTCAATGCATGGAAGTTTTCCAAATAAGATTCCTTTGTAATTAATGCAGCGCTTGATGTGGATTTATTGTGCAGTCCAAAACTAATGGCAGGTATTGTCAACTGCTGAGTGAAAGGCAAAAACCTCTTCACCCTTCTCATCAGCTTACTATTGAAATAGCACAGACTGTATCAACAGATCATAAAATATACGACTGAATTCTCATTAGCCAACTAGTAATGACATATGATGAACTCATTGGCCAAGTGTCAGATTTCATACTACATTCTTATTTCCCTGGTGGACGTGAACAAGACAGTTGTGTTCATCTGACAACTATCTGAACAACCTGACATGCAGGTTAATCATTAGGTTGTAAGTTACAACTTATTTTATTTCTTTGCTGTTATCTTCTATATGAAGAGACATTGGGTCTATAGTGCATATATTCATTAACGCTTCCAAGATTACAAGGGAACTTCATAGAAAATCCAGAAATCCTAACAGCACAGAACAGATGTGATGAATGGTTTGGAAGTCCAGTCCAGGGGTCATAGTCCAAGGATAAGGTGTAAGTCATTTAAGTAGGATATTAGGAGAAACCTTTCTCTCAGAGATTGGTGAACATGAAGTGAAATTATTAAGTATATCAAGACACAGTTGAATATTATTCAAGGGGTTAGGGAGTATCAAGGGTTATAGAGAGAAAGCTGGACTGTGTACTAAAATTGGATGACTAGTCTTGATCATATTGAATTACAGGATAGTTCGGCTAACATATTGCAAACATGTTGGAATCAATTATATCAATTCACCACATGCCACGTCAAAGGTTACCTTGTAAAATGGTTTTCCAAGAAAAACATTAGCATAGATAGAACATCACTTAACCAGCGGGAAGCAGTGAGCAGGCATAAGGGGTCATTTCAAGGTTGCTAACTGTTAGAGATTATTCAAGTAGTTATAAAATTATGTGGAAATTGCAGCCATGAATTCAAAATAAGAACCAATCTTCAGAATATCTGTTCTAATGTACTTTGAAAGTAGTAATCAATTTGAAATTAAAAATTAAATTTGCAAACAGACCGGCTCACATGACCATGATACAGTCCTGTATGCATCAGCAGATGTAAGACAATGGGGTATGTTTATTGTCCAACATCAAACCAGAAATATTCAGCTTGTAAAAAGACACTAAATGTTAGAGTAACTCAGTGGGTGAGGAAACATCTCATGAGAACGTTTCGAGTCCGGACCTTTATTTGAACTGTTTTTAATAGAGGAGCAAAAGCTGTAAGAGAGCTTGGGATGGGATAATGCCAGGGAAGTTTTCCCCTCTCCCCTGACTAGTCTGAAGAAGGGTCTCGACCCAAAACGTCACCCATTCCTTCTCTCCAGAGATGCCGCCTGTCCCGCTGTGTTACTCCAGCATTTTGTGTCTATCCAAGGAGGTGGATCAAAGAGCAGGAGAGCAGCAGGAATCATCGAGGGGGAGCAGAGAGTGAGCGTCTCGCAGAACTCCCATTGGAGAGAGGAGAACTTCTTCAAAGTAGACATAATTGGAGGAGAGTCCGCACTGCAGCAAGATAAAATAAGTCTGGTCTGGAAGCTTCCTTCATCTCCAACACAATGGTGTGAAATAATTTAAGGTGAATATTGTAGATACAAGGCACTGCAGATGCCGACTCTTCTCAGTGTCTATCTTTGGTGTAAATCAGCATCTGCAGTTCCTTTCTACACATTTAATAGTAAGGTTAAATGAGAATTTACCAGTTTGAAGTTTGATCGTTATTTTATGAGGAGTTACGATGAGGGACTACGTGAAGAAGAACCCCGTCCATTAACCTTCAATGCAGCGGTGTGAAATCACAGGTAATAGTGACTGAAGTATAATAGTAAGATGAGAGAAGACTAGAACTACCAGATGACGTTTATAAGGGCTGGGAGCGGAGGGCACGTTGTCCCTCATCTTAACTCCTCATAAAATAATGATCAAACTTCAAACTGGTAAGTTCTCATTTAATCTTACTATTACTTCGGAGTCACGTGAGTGACTACGTGAAGATTTCAAAGCTCTGTGATTTCATGCCGCAGATTTAAATCCCGGCGTCTCACTGCATTGATTGACTCACAATAAGAAATTAATCAATAATGCATCAAACATAACATTGCTTGAAATGAATTAACGGTTTATTTATAAAGAAACAATTCCCCTTCTATCCCAGGGGAATCTATAAAATTGAACTTAAAACAGAATCGGCAAATACCCCCGATATGGCAATTGGCTTATGATAAAATTTTTGGAACATCAGTTCACTAGACCATCCTGCGGCCACGAGGATATGTTCTATAGGGACGTCCATCGCCCTGGCCACTGAAGTTAATGCCGCCCTGGTGCAATGAGATTTAAATTTGTCAGGGTCAATCCCAGCATAAACCAGCACCTGCTTTAGCCACCTTGAAATAGTTTGAACGAATACCTTCTATGCGTTTTTTTGTGACTAATAAATAACGCTGATTCCTCTCCTCTTAGGGTTCTGGTAGTCTCAATGTAATATAACAAATATGACAATACACCCTGGCGGGAATCCGTGGGGTATGCCGAAAAGATAATCTTACACCCTGTCACCCCTATTCCACTTGAGCAAATCATAGAAATAAAAGCAATAGCATCTGCCGATACTTGAATCATATCTAGTCTCAGCTTCTGTAACGTCTGCACACGTTGGGCTGAAACCAATGCCATAAACATGACTACCTTCATGGTGAGTTTGGGCAAGGACAGGGCTGTGACAGGAGTCCACTGACGAAGGAGCATAAGATCCTCGCTTACATTCCAGATAACCGAATACCTGGGCCTAGGAGTATTGGAATTAAAAACTCCCTTCATAAATCTAGAAACTAGAGGATGTGTCCCCACAGAATATAATTCTGATTCCATGGGTAAATATGAGGACAGAGCACTTCTGGCTGTATTGATCGCACTATAGCTTAACTTATGATCGAATTAGAGAGTTGACAAGAACTCCAGCACGTCTGGGATGCCTGCAGTTTGATATGAAATATTTTGCCATAAGCAGAACACCTCCCACTTTCTTATCGAGGTGATGTACTGCTTCTGGGTACTATCCCTCCAGGCCGATGTGAGAACATCCACGGTGCAATCAGACAGTCTTCTCCCCAGGTATGGCCTTCTTAGAATCTGCAAATTAACAGATCAATACGATTATGTAAAGGATGTTGATCATCAGTTACCGGGTTCACCAGTAGGTTTTTATGTTTTGGAATAATAATATGAGGCTGACTAGCCATCTGCAAAACGAGAGGGAACCATGGCTGAGTAGGCCAGTCTGGCACTACCAATACTCCTGAAGCGGAGTCCTGCTTGATCTTTTGCAGGCGTCAACTGATGAGACAGAAGGGAGGAAATGCATATAAAAACATTCCACCCCAATGCAGCGAGAATGCATCGACCGCTGCTGCCCCAAGATCTGGTTCCCATGAGACGTATTTAGGCAACTGGTGGTTTAGTCTAGATGCAAATGAATCAATATCTGGCATCCCGTATCGAGCAGCAACATCATTAAATATGTCCTGATTCAACATCCATTCTATGTTGTCATTGAATTGGCGTGACATTGTGTCTGCCACTATGTTGAATCTACCTGGTAAGTAGATTGCTGAAAGTCAAATGTTTATGTCAATGCACCAGCTCCAGATATGATTAGCCAATCTGTCACAAGATTCTGACTTAACTCCACCCATGTGATAAACATATGCCACTGCTGTAGTGTTGTCAATTTGAACCTGCACATGCAAGTGACTCTTGGTAGAGCAATAAGCTTTAAGCCCATAAAAGGATCCCAAAAGCTCTAAATAATTGATTCCTCACAATTGCAGAAGGGATGTCTCATCACTATTCCATCTGCCTCCACAACTGGAAGACATATCAGTAGCACCCCAACCTAGAGCACTAACATCACTGTAAGAATATGAAAGGTGGTTCAACTAAAACTTCCCTGGAACCACTTGAGACATTTGTAATCCGCCATTGTATTTCTGAAATGGCTTCAGCTGGCAATCCCATGGGCCTGTCAAAATGACCTGCTTGTGTCCTCAGTGCCTGTTTTTTCACTCGTTGTAATTGTTGATAAAAAGCAGAGGTCCAAACTGCACAGCTGGAAAACCAGCCACCAACTTACCAATCAAACTGGCCACCTGTCTAATTGAAGGTCGTTGTTCACCAAGGAGCTTGATACAACCTTCAATTAACTGCTGCCTTTTATCACTGGGCAGAATCACTAACATGTGATCTGAGTTAATGGTGAAGCCCAAGTAACCAATAATTTTGACTGGTGTTAACTTGGATTTATCTGGATGAATGATGAACCCCAATTGCTCAAAAGTGAGTTCAACAACTGAAATAGATGATTCAGCTGCACCCAGAGTCTTTCCGATATCATCTAAATAGGCCATTACAACATGACCATGAGCTCGGAGTAGCCCTAGAACTGGTTTTAACAATTTGGTAAACAATCTAGGAGCTGAGGTTAATCCATTAGGCAGTGCTTTGAATTACCATAACTGACTCATCCAGCTAAACTTCAAATATCTCCTATCATCGCAATGAACAGACTGAGTAATATGCATCTTTAAGATCTATGCTTGCCATATATCATCATTTGGAAATCAGCTGTTTAGCCATCAGAACAGTCTCAATTTTGAAATGTCTATACTGTACAAAAGGGTTAAGGCTCGTCCGGTCCAGAATAATTCTACATCCCGCATCCTTTTTAGACCTAGGAAATATATTTGACACAAACTGGTGAAGTTGACGAATTGACTTCTCAATCACCCCTTTACAGCACAATACCTCAAGTTCTGCCTGCATCTGCATATTCTCTTCATGTGAGAAAACGAGTGTCCGACTTGGAACATGCTGAGTGGGTGGACGCAAATTAGGGTAGAATTTAATTCAAAACCTTTCAAACAGATCTGATGTTATCTCCTGCCATTCTTTTAGGAACAAGTGTAACCGGCCCCCAACTTGAACATCGTTCCCACTTAATTTGATGCTATCTGGAGCAAACCCACTGACCTGCACTTGTTGCCCCCTGTTCCTCGTAGGAAAATTCATCCTTCCCCGTGTGGCTGTGGCAGGTTGCCAGCTTTGTAAGTTCTGGAATGAACGGCTCGTCCCTTCACCAGCCCCAGTCATTGCACCCCGTCGATAGGGGAATTGTCTCCGACCCATTTTGCTGCTCGTCGGCATTTTTATTAACCCCACAGTTTTCGCCTCATCATCAATTTCTTTAACTTGCTTTGCAAGGTCCTCCCCAAATAGCAGATTAGGCAACTGTATATTGCTAGGCTTACAGAGCAATGCAAACTTAGAGTGAATATATGGGCGTATGGCACTCTTTCTTAAGCAGTTCACCTCAAAATGTGCACTGCACAGAAGCCCCCAAGCATCCTGATGTGCTTCTGATAGGTGCCCCTCGTCCACCGTTCTGGCGAACGCAGTAATACCTGCAGCAAACAATTTCAGCACCCGCTGGAGTTTTAGCTCTTGTGCCTGAACTGCAATCCCCATTTGTCCCCATATAACATGGTTCACCACCGGCACCTTCAATAAGGTACAGTCAACCGGGGTTTCATATTTCTTTATAGTGTCATCCAATACCAGTTCTTGGAGCTGATGGGAGAGCAAATCATTTCTGCTTGTGGCCAACTGCTGCCCCAACGGCTCTCCGGTGTCTGTGGGAATGGCAAATTTTGCAGCCAAATCAGGTATTGTAACCTCATGCCCTTCACCCCCTGGGCTCTGTTCACCCACTGGCTTGGCGTCAGTATACCCCTGACCCATCAAGCTCTCCTCCTCCATGAGGGGGTGATCAAGCAGCCCTATTGCAGGCGCTGTTGGCACAAGCTCTCCATCAGCCCCGCGTGGACACCACTCGTACTCCCGGAGTGCATCCTTTGCGAGTATCCACTCCAACAGGACCTCAATTTCATTTAGCCATTTAGAAACGGTCTCCCCTTGCGGAGGTGAATCCTCCTGGCCCGACTCGGAGTCAATGGGCCTAGCAGACTTTGAAGTGGCCTTACGCCCCACCGGCACGGTGACGCTGCTCACAGGCAACGCATCTGCAGTCGTTAACCCCCCTGTTAACGATGATATAGGTGAGCTAGGCGGGCACCCGCTACCCGCACTCCCGCGGTCTTCCAAACCTTTACTAGCGGGTCGCCTCCCCTTCACCTTCGTAGCTTTCTGCATTTCAGTACTAGCACTGTGAAACCAAGCGTACCTACAGAAAGCAACCTCCAAACTAAGTTTAGCACTTACCTCGAGGTTTTTTAAACTTACCGCTGGAGGAGCTCTGCTACTCCCACCGTCGCTGCGTCATGCGTCTGACGTATTGACGCGCGTGCGGCTGGACGGGGTTCTTCTTCACGTGACTCCAAAGTAAAATCATTTATTGTTGACATCGTATTTGAAACATATATAAACTCAATGTACTGTAAGTGCGAGGGTTCTACAGATGTGGTCTCCAAGGGAATGTCGGTTTCTCTTGATGAATAAAGATTTTTATATAAATCAGCTTCAGACTCAGTTCAAAAGGTCACACCACTAACCTGCAATCAGCCCAGTGTTGCAGGAATCATTGCTGGCATGTCAACTTTATCTGATGTATCAATGATTTAGAGCAATAAAGCAAATGTACTGTAGCAACATTTTCAGAACATTCTTTTAAGGTGGGGTGTATAGGAAGGAACTGCAGAAGCTGGTTTCAATCAAAGATAGACACAAAAAGCTGGAGTAACTCAGCAGGACAGGTAGCATCACTGGAGAGAAGGAATGGGTGATGTTTCGGGTCGAGACCTTTCTTCAGTCTGAGTCAGGGGAGAGGGATCTGAAGATGAAGATGCTGCCTGTCCCGCTGAGTTACTCCAGCTTTTTGTGTCTATCTTTGTTCTAAAGGTGGGGGTTGGCGTTGGGGCTGGGGAAATGAATTGTAAGTAAGATAGAAACGTCCATTGGGATGATAATGGGCATTGAGGTATCATCTTATGAGGGACGAACGTATGGGGTTGGCCTGAACTGAATGGAGTTTAGAACAACGAGAGAAAACAGCATGTGAGATATTTAGTGGATTGGAAAGGATGGGTGGGAGGTTGCTTCCCCAATGAGCATGGTCTCAGAATAAGGTGGGCACCCATTTGAGACTGTCATTGAGAAATAATGTATTCTCTAAATCTTTGGAACTCCTTACTCCAGAATGTGGTAGAGGCCAAATACTTGATTATATTCAAAGCTGAGATCGATATATTTTTAATCAGGGAAGTATAATGGGGTTAGAATGGAAAGGTGGTCTTGAGAAAAGGTGGGCCAGTCATGATCCTATTTAGATTGCAGTACACTCGAGGAGCTGGATTGGTTTTACTACTTATTATAGTTTGGACATGGTTTATGGATGAGGGAAAAGCCTTGAGATGTCAGGAAGTAAATCACTTGCCTGGCTCACTTACTTGCGCATGCACTGTGTTTATTGGTCTGGTCCAATCAAGTTCTGGTAAATGGTACCCTGAGGGTGTTGATGGTGGGAGATTTGGAAATAGTAATGCCATCAAATATCAAGAGTAGGTGGTTAGACAGCCTCTTAATGGAGATAGTGATTGCCTGGCACTTTTCTTTACTACTTTCTATTATCAAACCTGGCCTGAATGAAATATACTTGGATAGCACAGGAGAGGGACACAGGCCTACTGTGGGCAAATGGGATTAGTGTAGATAGGCATCACAATAAGCATGGATAAGCCCATCTCTGTGCTGTACATTTCCTTGATTCTATGACAGTATTGATAACGCTGGGTTGCAGCCTCGCCAATAGTCTGTCTGTCTTTTCATCTTTTTCGTTATTTTTAGTGTGTTTTAAAAGTATACGTTAATGTTCCCTGGTTTGTTTTATGTGGGAATCGGGGGGGAAACTTTTTTCAATCTATTACCTTGCCGGAGATGCGATCATTTTCCGAATTGTATCTCCGGTCGCTCTGCGGCCTAACATCATGGAGATGGCGGCCTTGCTTGAGACTGACTTTGAGCCCCACCACGGGGACGTGAACTTACCATTGGAGACAATCCCTTGCCTGGGATCGACGCTTCAACTGCGGCCTGCGGATTCCAACATCGAGGAGCTTGCAGTCTCGGGTAGAGACTGATGTCGGGAAGCTCCAGGCCCCACGAGGTTCGACCAGCCCTGACCCAGAGTCCGATTGCCCGACGCAGGGAGCTGAGAATACCCCCCCCCCCTCCCTCCCCTATGCGGAGGGTTCAACCGCTGGCTGCAGGAGCCAAGATCGCCCCAACAATGGAAGGTTTGAGTGCCCCGACTGCAGGAGAACAAAGGGAAGAAGATTGAACTTTTGTTGCCTTCCATCACAGTGAGGAATGTGGGGGAGTCGCTGTGGTGGATGTTCATGTTAAAAATGTATTTGGGTGTCTTGTTGCTCTTTATGGGTATGACTGTATGGAAAATTAAATTCCTCATATGTTGCAAAACACATTTGGCTAATAAAGTACTATTATGATTATGATTATGATCTTCCACCTCCTTGCTCTTAATCGATTAAGAGAATGGGTGGTAATTATTCAGATTGGACTTGACCTGCTTATTTAAAACTGTTTATATCTGGGCAATTTTCCTTGATGCCGCTAGTTCAAGCTCAAATCTTGAGTACTATAACCAAGTTGTCTGTTACCGGAGCCTTTTCTATATAGTAATTATTGAAAGGCTGTTTTTTGATGCCATATCAAAATGAATTGAGTTTTCTGAAAAAATACCTTCTTTGAACGTAATGATCTCTGGAAGAAGTCGATGGATGCCGAGTTTCGAACTAATCTGTTTGTTGTGGGATTCCTATAACCTGCTGCTTTTCTGTTTAGTAGGAATATTTTTCTGTGTTGCAACACTTGTTGGTGGAAACTGAAGTCCCCAAGACAGGATGCACTTGCTAATTTCAGCGTACAACGACAGCCGAGAGGACACTCAATGGTACTCGGAATGAGGATCACTTGTATATTTTAAACTTGATGTTACAGGATCCAGAGTCAGTGTTGGTTGTTCATGGGGCTATTACTTTATACCACTGCATTGCCATCTCTGATGGATCTACCCTCTGGAGGGACACCCGTTGATTGTTGTTGAGTAAACTGGCATTCTGTCTCTTCGACAAGTAGGATCAGCCTGTGATCCGGTTCTCACAATTTAAACAGCAGTCTCCAGGTATTTTTGAGATGGACTTTGCAATGTCCACTGGATGCCTTGGCCCATCCACCTCCCTGGGGGTTTGGAATCACAGTATGTGTGAGGAGAGCAGATTTCTTCACCAAAAGGGCATTCGTGCACTAGAAGGGGTTTTATAACAATCCAATAATTTTATAGTCATCATAAGCAATGACTGCAGAGACACAAGAAGCCCTTGTTTAACCATTTGTCTATCAACCTCAACTACTCACGGGCATCCACCTATTACCAGCCAGGCCTTCTCCTGCCCCTCCTCTCTTCTAGCTTTCTTCCCCCCACCCCAACTACAATCAGTCTGAAGAAGGATCACGACCCCAAAACATCAGCTTTCCATATTCGCGAGAGATGATGCATGACCCATTGAGTTACTCCAGCATGTGTATCATTTCTTGTAAACCAGCATCTGCATTTCCTTGTTTCTATGTTGAATCAGTCTGTATTTATCCTTTTCCCATTGTAACGAGGCAATTGTTATGACTGACTGGCCTGCTTCAGATGCCACCCTGCTTCCTGAGGGTATAGAATTGTAGTAAGGGTGAGGTTGGCAGATTTCTTCTCCAGAAAGGCATTTGTGCTCCAGGAGTGTTTTTATAGGAATCCAGTGATTTTCGTAAGCAATGATTGCGGAGACACAAGAGACTGCAAACTGCAGGTTCAGGTGTATCTCCTCAAACCTCATCTACACCATCCGGTGTTCCCCGATGTGGCCTCCTGTGCATTGGTGAGACCACCAATGACTCAGTGATTGCTTTGCCGAATGTTTTCACTCAGTCCACCAAAGCCGACTGGATCTCCTGGTTGCTAATCATTTTAACTCAACTCCCCTTCCCATTCTCAACTTTCTGTCCTGGGTCTCCTCCATTGCCTGAGTGAGGCCTCATGCAAACTGGAGGAACAGCACCCCATATTCTGCTTGGGTAGCTTACGTTGAATTCTCCAATTCCAGATAACTAACCAAAGGACAGACCTCTTCCTCCTCCCTTTTCTCCCCCAAGAACCTCTGGCACACCCTCCCCCCCCCCCCCCCCCCCCCCCACACCCACTCCCGTCCCTTGAACCCTGACTGACCTTGCACCCTTTTCTCCCCTCCCCCCCCCCCCCCCCCCCCCAGTGGGACAGGCCCATAACGGTTTCCCAATGTACATTGCTAATAATCCGACTTATTCGATGGACTCACCACTGATCTATGAGCTGTTTTATTTTGTGTCTGTGTCTATCTGAGTAAAGTCAGATAGAGGGTGTGGGTAATGTGCAAAATGCCCTCCTCCAGTCCAAAATCATTGATTAATTTTTCTTTATTCTCGATAATTATCTAAATTACAATTTTGCAACTACCATATTATGATTTAAGCTCTTACCTCTGTACTTCACAGCGAACTCTCTGGGCTACTGCTCTTACAATTTAACCACAGAATTATTAAAGCGCTATGTAGGTTAAACATATACACTTAAGTTTAGGGTTTAGAGTTTAGAGTTACTCCAGCATTTTGTGTCTACCTTCGATTTAAACCAGCATCTGCAGTTCTTTCCTATACTTATGTTTATTCAGATTTCCTTCATTAGTTTGGAAATAGCGACATTTGTAGAATTTTTCTCACAAAAAACTATTGGTTAGATAGTGTTATCATTAAAAAGAATTCTACTTGAGAGTGCAAGCATTGGACATGTTGTGCTAAGTTTTCCTTCACCAGTCTTCTTTTCTTTCATTTAATCCTTACAAAAAAGGATGTTATTTGCACTCAATAATCTTCAATCTTAAAGCTATTCCAAATTCAATGTCAAATATGAAACAGGGATAAAAATAATAATGTAATAAATATATCAGAAAATGGAAATAAAACTTATTTCCGTCATAATTTTCCTATGTGGATGACACATTGGTAAGTCAGAAAAGTATGCATTAAATTGGTTCAGCAGAAGAGTTAAGAGTCAAGTCAAGAGAGTTTTATTGTCATAGGTCCCGGACGGGACAATGAAATTCTTACTTGCTGCAGCACAACAGAATATATGAATATGTAATTGTAGATAACGGGAAAAATAGAAAAAGTTCAATAAATAACAAATATAGTGCAAATAACAAATAATAATATAGTCCTTTGCAGATCAGAGCTCATAGCTTATTCGTTGTGTTTAATAGCCTGATGGCTGTGGGGCAGAAGCTGTTCCTGACCCTGGACATTACAGTTTTCAGGCTCCTGTACCTTCTTCCTGATGGCAGTGGTGAGATGAGTGTGTGGCCAGGATGGTGTGGGCCCTTGAGGATTTTGGCTGCCTTTTTGAGGCAGCGACTACGATAGATCCTTTCGACGGTGGGGAGGTCAAAGCTGGCGATGGACTGGGCATAAAAAATATATACTCAGTAATTTCTTACGAAGCAGACAATGTAAACATTTGTGCTTAATCAGTATCCAAACTTGAGTGTCGATGGTAGGTTCAGATTGGTGCAATAACCTGTAAATCAATTTATTTGTTTTTCATTTTATCATTTTCTCCAAGCCATAGTTTTCATAATACATCACATATGATGTATTATGTGAACACTCCAACAAGACTTAAGAAGAAGAAAATGTTTCTTGAATTGATGCCTGAGATGGGAAGATTTTTCATTGAGGAGAGAGTATGTAGATTGAGCATGCATTCATGAGAATATAAAATAATGGGGAGTGAGCAGATCGGTACATACAAAATTATTACATGTTTGACAGGGTAAGTGTAAGGATGTTGTTTCCCCTGGCTGGGGTTTCTTGAATCAAAGTTTAGTCTGAAAATAGGGGATCAGCCATTCAGATTGGAAGGAGAGCAAATCATTTGCGTCAAAGAGGCGTCTGAGGCTTATTCTGATAAATATTTGGATGTTAAGGAGATCAGAGGATATGGGATTCTTTCAGGAAAAAGTAGCACAGTCCTTGTACAGTATGGCCGACAAGAGGGGCTGAGTGGCCTGTTCATGTTTCTGCTTCTTATGCAAAAATAGTTGTTGGAATATTAGTTTTCTTTAATGAAATTTGTATTTTATTGTATGTGGTCTTTTGGGATTCTAATAACAACTGGAGATCTTCCAAAAAAAAACTTTAATTACAGTAAAGCTGTTTCTCTAACAAATTGAGAAATTCAATATCTTTGTGTGTCACTCATATCTTACTGGTTTCATTGCCAGCATACTCACTGTCACAATGTATTATTTATGAGTGCTCTTCGCAAGGTTAGTGTATTATTCAGTAAGGCAGCTCTGTAAATAAAACTGTCAATAAATAGGAAAATATATCCAACAAATCTTAGGACAAAAGAATATCATCCAAACCCTGAACCTACCATGTTTGTTGATTGCCTCTTCTGTCTCTATGCAGGCTCTCTTAAATTTTTGCCAAAGGAATTGGATTTTATGGTTAGTAACAAGTGTCTGTTTCAGTGCTAAGGCAACTAAATTGCATAGATTCATTAATTTAAGTATACCAAACAAGTTAATCTAATAAAAATTACTCAGCTATACAAAAACTGGGCACTGTTTACTATTTTGATCTTAATGTAGCATGACTTTTTATAATTTGATGATTTATTTTCATTCAAAGTACTTTCAAAGGTTCAAAATGTTCTTGGAGTCTTGATAGGGTCTAGATTGAAATATTTTTAAAATTGAATTTCCACCATCAGGGTGAAAACTAATTATAAATTTGCGGTACGGTGGCGCAGCGGTAGAGTTGCTGCCTTACAGCGCTTGCAGCAGCAGAGATGCGGGTTCGATCCCGACTACAGGTGCTGTCTGTATGGAGCTTATACTTTCTCCCTGTGATCCTGTTTTCTCCGAGATCTTCGGTTTCCTCCCACACTCCAAAGATGTACAGGTTTGTAAGTTAATTGGCTTGGCATAAGTGTCAATTGTCCCTAGTGTGTGTGGGATAGTGTTAATGTGTGGGGTTCGCTGGTTAGTGCGGACTCGGTAGGCCGGAGTGGCGCTGCATCTCTAAACTAAAAAAACTAAAACCTCATTATCCAAAAGGGCAGTGAATGCCTTTTGCAAGGTGAAAAACATAACAAATATCCTGGACCAATGCCTTTTCAATGGTCTGAGTGGCAAACTCCATATAGCCTACATTTAGATAATTGCTGTTTTGTTACCCTTAGCAAAATTTTAGGCATAAAAATAGATTATTTATGTTTTCAGGATGTACTTGTTGTGAAATGTTCTTGTTAGCTATTTATCCAAGTATAAGAACTATGGTATTGTGGTTGGCTAATTCTTCTTATCAATGTATTATGAAAATAAACATCTCTCTCCACATGTCATTGTAATAAGAATTAATGGTATGTTGAAATGTGGAAAGCAATTAGATGCAAAATTAAAGATGCCATTTTAAATTAATTTTTTTTTCCGTATTTTTTATTTTGTTTTCTGTCATTGGTGAAGCAAAGGCTTGGTTTAGTGACGTTTGTATTCTTTTGCTTTGTGGCATTCAGTGGAGAAATGTACTCTGACTGCTGATGAGCGACACTGCAAAATTACCCTGTTAAAATTCATACATTTTTGGTTGCTTGGATATAAAGATATGTGCTCTCATTGCATCATATTTACAGCATACATTCAATTTTCCTTGGTGATTTAATTGGGAAGGACTATATTTCCTTCTTATACGATGAAGCTGAGCATGCAGATTAATCCAATGACTAGCTGCTGCTAATGAAAGTGTTGCCGACACCATTATTCCCATGGAGCCATGCTGTGAGTTGGCAATTAAATACAGATTTTTTTTCCACATTGCTCACAGGGTATCTGCATAATATTTCATATGTGGTTTGACTTTGTTTCACTCTGCCATGTGCAATTATAACCTGTTGCGCCCTGCAGAATCTTGTTATCCAAAAAGCCAGAACGTGACTTCAAGGTCGGCAGAGGAGTGACAGGTGAAGGAGTGAGCGAGTGCAGGGATTGGCCAAGGAATTTAATTAGCAAATCGGTAAGTTAGCAAATTAGGGGAGCGGCCTTGTCGAGGGAAGTGTCTTGTGAGAAAAGTGCGAGTCTTTGGCTCGAGAGAATGCCTTGTGAGAAAAGTGTGCGTCTTTGGCTTGAGAGTCTTCAACAAGGAGGCTGAGGTGAGGAGACTACGCCAAAAGTTGAAGAGGGTGAGAAGCAGTGAAGAAATGACAGGCGAGCTGATTCAGTGCGATGCTTGCAGGATGTGGGAGGTCAGGGACTGATGGTGCCCCTGGCTGATGCAACTGTGGAAAGTGTGTCCAGGTTCAGCTCCTGAAGGACCGTGCTGGGGCACTGGAGAGGCAACTGGATGACTTCAGGATCATCCGGGAAAACAAGGACAGGACCTGCAGCAAGATCGTTACACCGAAGATACCGGAAGAGAGAAGGTGGGTGATGACACAGAAGGGAAGGAAGCTTGGAGTGCGGGAGACCTCGGGGATGTACCTCTTGAAAACAGGTTCACCGTCTTGGAAGCTGTCGGAACAGAAGACACCGCCATTCTGAACGGCGGACATGTCTGCGAGTCAAAACGTGGCGCTGAAGCAATGCCAAAGAGACAGACGTCAGGCAGAGCCGTGGTAGTCGGCGACTCCATCGTGAGATGTAGAGACAGGAGTTTCTGCGGCAACAGGTGGGATTCAAGGATGGTGTGTGGCCTACCTGGTGCTAGGATCTAGGATGTCACGGCCGATTACAGGGCATCCTCAAGGGTGAAGGCGATCAGTCAGAAATGGTAGTGTATGTCAGCACAAATGACGTTGGGAAAAAGAGGAAAGAGATACTGCAGCGTGACTTTAGAGAGCTCGAAAGAAGGCTGAAAGGCGCTGTGGCGGCGCTGCCTGGCAGCTGCGGCTCGCCTGCAGTCCGTCTGTTTTTTCTTTTTTTTTGTTTGTTTTTGTTTATGTCTGTTTAGTTTATGTTAGTTTAGTTAGTTTATTAGATTGTATGGGGGGGGGGTGGGAGAAACAGGGCTTAGTCCCTTCCTTCGGGGGGATACAACCTTTTCTTGTTGTATCCCCCTGTCTCCGTCTGCGCTGAGGCCCTAATGGCGGAGCTGACGGCCTCGGGCGGCGTTCGCTGCAGCGGCGGTGGCTCGACTGACCTGGCCTGGCGGCGGCGGCCCGACTTGGAGCTGTGGCGGACCGGCCTGGAGCGGCGGACCGGCCTGGAGCGGCGGACCGGCCTGGAGCGGCGGCGGACCGGCCTGGAGCGGCGGCATTCCGGCGTTCCGGTGGTGGCGGCCCGATTTGGAGCGGCGTCCCGGCCTGGAGCGGCGGCGGCATTCCGGTGGCGGCGTCCCGGCCTGGAGCGGCGGCATTCCGGCGTTTCCGGTGGCGGCGGCCCGATTTGGAGCGCCGTCCCGGCCTGGAGCGGCGGCGGCATTCCGGCGTTCCGGTGGCGGCGTCCCGGCCTGGAGCGGCGGACCGGCCTGGAGCTGTGGCGGCATTCCGGTGGAGGCGGCGGCCTGATTTGGAGCGGCGGCGGCATTCCGGCGTTCCGGTGGCGGCAGCGGTACCAACACCCGGCAGGGACAATACACCAGAGGCCTGGATCGCCTCAGCGCAGAGGGAGTACAAGGAGGGAAGGAGACAAGGACTAAAGACTTTTGCCTTTCACCACAGTGAGGAGGTGTTTGCTGAACTCACTGTGGTGGATGTTAAATTTGTGTGTTTTTGTTATTTTTAAGTTATTTTGAATTTTTCTATGACTGCAGGCAACGAAATTTCGTTCAGACCGAAAGGTCTGAATGACAATAAAGGTAATCTAATCTAATCTAAGGCATGTGTTCAACATCTTCAGAATAATATGTCAGAGCCTGCATATAGCTGTGATGCCAAACAACTATCCTGTCATTTTAGCAAACACCCATGACTTCTATAATCCAAAACCCAGAAGAAACCTAGTCTTGCTACATATTCTTACACCCTCAACTCCCTTGAGTTTTCATATTGGAACTGCAACTTTAACTGTCTGATTCACCACGACCACTTTGCAGACATTGCAATTTGATCTGGAACTGTTGTGTTGCAATGCAGCGAACTGTAATCTGCACTCTGGATCTTTCCCTTTGCTTTACCTATTGTACTTACGTTTGACTTGATTGTGTCTATGTACAGTATTACTGGATTCTCAATCTGAAGAAGGGCCCAGATACAAAAAGTCGCCTACCCATTTTCTCCAGAGATGCTGCCTGACCCGATGAATTACTCCAGCACTTGAGTTTATCTTCAGTCTCATCTGATTCGATTGGATACATGCACAACAAAGCTTTTCCATGTACTGAGGTACACATGACATTAATAAATCTAAACGTAAACTTAAACCTATTCCAGCTCCACACATTCGGAATACAGTTTCACTCCTAGTGCCCCCAAGAATAAGTCTTTGAGCTATTGTAGAGATATGAAAGGTACATATAATGCAGAGATGAGACAGTGAGGCAAGGGAAACAATATTGTTTGGGGTGCGCTTGAAACTTTACATGTCATGCCACTCTTGATGTGTTCAACAGAGAGTCAGATACAGCTCTTAGGGCGAACGGAATCAAGGGATATGGGGAGAAAGCAGGAACAGGGTACTGATTTTTGATGATCAGCCATGATTATATTGAAGGGCCGAATGGCCTACCCCTGCACCTATTTATTTTCTATGTTTCTATGTTTCTATCATTACCATAATTGGCATTAACTTTAAGGGCCTGAACTAAAAGCATGTAACTCTATGCGATGAACGCGATCAAAGTAGAAGCGGGGGCCGCGCGGAGGTCGGGTGATCCCCTGTACAGGGCCATTCCCACCAGCATGCGCCTGCATGCGGCAAGCGCAACCAAACCGGCAGTAGGGGCCGTGCGGAGGTCGGGTGAGTGGCGCAACGCGGCGCAAAGTGAGGCGAACTTGGAGCGAAGTCTAAGGTAAGTTCGCCAGGACAGAGAGGGGCACACAGAGATGGGCACAGAGGCACACCCAGAGAGGGCCACGGAGCCACACACATAGAGGGTCACGGAGGCACCTACAGATAGGGTCACGGAGGCACGATGTCGGGGCGGTGTGTAATGCGTCGAGGCGACTGCGAGCCGACAAGCCGTTGCCGCGCAGAATTTTTGGACATAGTCAGTTTTTCGGAGCCCCACGCGGTGTCGGGATGAACTCCGCACAATTCCGCACGGCTCCGGCGATTGAAGTGGGACCGGCCCCGCGACGCCGGACGGCTCAAGTGACCACGTTAGGTCACGCTCATCGCATAGAGGTTGCATGCTTGTAGGACAGGCCCTTTATTGTCATTATCCAAGAAAAAACATGATTTCTATCCTAACTATGCTCCTGCTCTACATCCCTCCTTATGTCCTAACAGACTAGCTCACAGATCAGAAATGATGCTGCAGGTTAAAAATGTGAACACAGCTTTCCTGTCATTTAGAGAAGAGAACAGAAATAAATACTGCATTCTACTCTGCAAGCGATCTATATATGTGGATCCATGTCACAATTAATTTGCTGACCTTGCTATCTCTCATGGCTGAAGGTAAATGCATTTGAATTGATTGACTGAAAGATACAACTTGGAAACAGGCCCTTTGGTCCACTGAGTCTACATTGACCATCGATCACCTGTTCACATTAGTTCTATGCTATCCCACTTTCAGATCCACTCTCTACATATTAAGGGGCAATTTTAGAAATCAAATAACCTACAAACCCGCATGTCTTCAGGATGTTGGAGGAAACTGGGGCACTAGGAGGAAACTCACATGTTCACAGGGAGAACTTGTAAACTCCACACAAGTCACTTGTTTACTATCAGTATTATTTGCCCTGCAAAATGACTGCATCTGAGACTACATTTGAACTTAGCCTGGCATTATTAGGAAAGTGAAAGGATATGTAAATCTTTCAAAAGTGTGAGTGCGTATGACATCAGACAGTCAGAAAGCAAAAGTACCAGCATTTGTTTATATGTGATCCTACTTTGAATAACATTTTTTAAAGTTTACACCAATAGAATCAGTGACAAAAACGTTTCACTAAATTGGTGATAACATCTTATCTTGTGACACCAAACTCGGCTTTTCAGCCCATCAGGTCCCGCCAGCTCCCAGAGAACAATCCTGTCAGGCCCCATATTTTACTGCATATTTGCAATTTATTTTGTCTTTCCAAAAAGCTTGCACCACTGGGTTTTTTTTAAATGCAGAATCGTGATGTGAGGAGCTTAAGATTCGACTGGCAGCTTGGATAGTTTCCCCCTGACCTTCAATGAGCTCTGAAACCTGCTCCATCAGGCTCAACACCATTGGGAGTTTCAACGGTGGCTGTCACTGTAGACTGTAAAGGATGCACACCTGGCTCTGCAGCAAGTCCTTGTAAGCAGCAGGAGATAAACTCCCCCAAACTTCTTGACATTTATTGTTCTGTCAAACAAGCCAGATAATGTGCTAAGCTTGTTGAAATATGTCTGCATTTCACAAATTTCCAAGCATTATTGTCCTCATGCAAATCTCCAGGAAAATAACTGATGCACAATCGTTCCCTCTGAGGAGTCGGCACCCTAGCTACCTTGCATCCCAAACCTACCCTGCAGCCCACTAGTCCTGTCTCTCTCCACTAAGGCTGATCAGCCGGCTTTTCTGAGAATCTGCAATGACCAGGGCAAAAAGACCAGTGCAACATGGGAGGCACTAATGCGCAGTGGTAGGTTTGCTGCATTACAGTGCTTGCAGCGCCAGAGACCTGGATTCGATCCCAACTACGGGTGCTGTCTGTATGGAGTTTGTACGTTCTCCCCGTGACTGTGAGATCTTCGGTTTCCTCCCACGCTCCAAAAATGTACAGGTTTGTAGGTTAATTGGCTTGGTATAAGTGTAAATTGTCCCTATTGTGCGTAGGATAGTATTAATGCACGGAGATTGCTAGTCGGTGGCCCGAAGGGCCTGCAGACCTTTTGGGATGAGCGGCCTGTTTCCACGCTGAATCTCTAAACTAAACTAAATAAGCCTAGAAAATACTTCTCGAGAAAGAACATTAATTTCTTGAAAAACGGAGGCATGGTGTATGTGGAGGAAATATTTGCAAGCCTGGAGTAACCATCACTTCTGCAGCTGCACCTTAAGACATGCCCTCAATCACTTCAGTGCTTATTAAAAGTGGAACCTATTCGTCAAGCCGGGTGAGGTTTTATGATTGAAAATGTTCCTCCCATTAGCTGCTTCAAATATTTGCAGACTGAATGATTGAAAGGAATGTTATTTTTAAAGTGCTGTGGTGACATGTATGCCTTCAGTGAAATGTATGAGTGTGTGAGTGTGCAAGAATACAAGAGGCTGGCTGGAGGTGGGAAATTTCTGCCAAAGTGGGAAAGAAGACCACTTGTGGGACGTGCTTATAGACTGGTGGGTGGATAACATATGAAGCTCTTCTGAGGTAGAATTCTATGTCAGAGCACCATACACACACATCTATCTTCTCTATCTATCTCCTATTTTATATAACTAAAACTCTGATCTTGTTATCTTCCGTTTTGCATGGATTTTATATTTGCACAAAAATGATACAGGATAGCACAACGATTTCTCGCCACCTTACTCGCCATTCTCCTGTGCTGCAAGTGCAACAAGTTGTGTTCTGATCGATGGTATATTTTAAAAGTTGTTAAGGTTTAAATACCTTAAAAACCGCGCATGCGCAGATTGGTCTCATCTCCTGTCAGTCACCGCCTCGGCCGGGATGGTGACGCCCCTTCCAGCACCAGTGCCGCACTGATTGGCCGCATCTGCTGTCAGTCACCTGCAGCACCTGCCTTGCCCGGTGAGGAGAATATAAAGCTGGAGGAGCGGAGTGAGCATCACTAATGCTACACCAGGTGGAGCGATCCGGGCCTGGGCGCTGAGGCTGGCTCTGAGGCCTACGGTTCAACCTCGAGATCCAGGGGAGGTGAAGAGGGAGAGTGGGAGGATTGAGGGAGAGGAGGGGGTTGGGAGGGAGAGGAGGGAAAGTGAGGGAGATGAGGAGGGAGAGTAGGCAGGCATGAGATTTCTTCACGCATTTTGAGGTTCAGTGGGGCACCACTGCCACCGCTGGGCTTCACCGCTGCCGTGGTCCCATTGTCGCGAGGCTTCACCGCTGCCGACGCCCCACTTCACGCCTCCGTGGTGCCAAGCAGGCGAGCAGCCAAGCGTCCGAGCCCACTTCACGGCCTCCGTGGTGCCCAACCCGGGCTTCTACACGCGAGGCCCAGGCCGCGGTCCTACGTGGTGATCCAGGAGGCATCGAGACTGCGGTGGTGAGGTCTCACGTTGATGAAGCCCGGTTGTGAGGCCTATCAGCAATAGAGCCGCGATGGCGGTGGGGCCTCGCCAAATTTCAAAATCCGCGGATCTGTGGAGAAATCGATCTCTTCCTCTTTTTTCCGTTTTTTCCTGTCTCATGTCAGGTAAGAGAGGAGGGGGAATAGAGGGAGAGGAGGGCAGTGGGGGAGGTCAGGATGGATAGTGGGGGGGATAGGGGGAGGTGAGGAGTGGGGGAGGTGGTGGTTAGAGGGATAGAAGGGGGGTTGGGAAGATGAGTTATGGGAGGAGGGAGAGGTGATGGAGGGATTGGGTAGGGGAGGAGGAGAGGGGAAAGAAGAGAGCGGATGAAGAGAAGGCGGAGGGAATGCTGGAGGATGAGGGGAAATGAGCCTCACCTGTGCAGTTAGGGGCTCTGGGTGAGTGGTGGAATATTGCATTGGGGAGCAGACCCAACGGGTCTGCACCTAGTCCAGTTCACACTAACACTGACCCATCCTCACTCGCTTTGCCGGAAAATCTTCCAATCATAAAAACTCACCATACTTGGGAAATGTTAATATGTCTTCGAAGATCATGGAATTCTATACAGTGGAGTTCTCATCTAAGGAATGGACTACAGGAATGTATCTCTACTGCCACTTCTGACCATATCCTATTTCTGTCCTAGGTGTCCACCCAGCACCTATTGTGGACAATGCACATTTTCCCTTTCACACTGTAGGCTTCCTCTGAATACTAGTTTCCTCTCATATACCAAAAGCTGGTAGGTGAACTAACCACACACACACACACACACACACACACACACACACACACACACACACACACACACACACACACACACACACACACACACACACACACACACACACACACACACACACACACACACACACACACACACACACACACACACACACACACACACACACACACACACACACACACACACACACGGCGGGGGCCAGGGAAAACGGGGGAGCGCTGTCTGCGCGATGAACAGAAGGGTAAACAGCTGCCACAGTGTACCTTGGTCCTGAAACTCCAATGAGCCAATCAAAATGCCCGGTCAGCGAAGGAGATTGCCTATGGCTGCCCTCGACTGCATGTAAGTAAATGGCGACCCCACTCCACTGCACTACGAGTTAAAAAGACCCATGCCGACCAACTTTTACTCACGGATAGTTTTTCAACATGCTGAAAAATTTTCCACGACCTAGCTGAGGCCACGAGTATTCAGGAACTTCCCTTGAGCATGAAGGAGAGTTCGAGCGATCTCATAGGACCTCCTAGGCCCACGTGTCAACCATGCTGCGAGATTGAATGTCGAAGACACCTTCTAAACTCGCAGATTAGGTTGCCCAAGTGGGACAGCCCCTTTAGGAGAGTTTGAAAAAATGTCATGTTGAAGACCTCCTTCGACCATGTAGAAGACCTCCTTTGACCTCATTCGCCTACGTTGGAGACCAGCTGCGACTAGCTACGACTAACTTCGGGAAAATAGTGGAGAGTGAAGGAGACCTCCTTCAATCTCCCTTCGACTATGTTGAAGACTACCTTCGACTACCTTCGATTACCTATGACTAACATGCCGACCTACTACGACCTACCGCGGCCTACTACGACTAAACCTACGAGTAAAATAAGTATAGATTTTTTCCATGGCGACCTTTTTTACTCCCGGGCATTTTTCGACATGTTGAACAACACGCTGCGCCTAGCTGAGGCCTCGAGTACACGGGGACTATTCTCGAGCATGAAGGAGAATTACAAAGACCTCCTATGACCTTGTGTCGATCATACTGCGAGTATGAGTCGAGGGCAAACTCGCCAGAACTGGCGGATTAGGTCGCCGCAGTGGGACAGCCCTTTAACACTGCCCAAGCACTGATGGTTATCCAGCAAGATAACCATCAGAGTAGAACAGACTACATTCCAGTAATCTGCCATTGAGAGTAGAATATCGCCCTGCAATAATGGTACAGATCCGAAAGTTTTGACAGTAATTGTACAATTTGGTCAAGCTCAAACACTCTGTCATCAACACAGTCCTGGGCAGGTTGTAGGAAATTACGTTTTTCTTCTCTCATGTAATTCTCAGATAATACCCTTGACTGAAGAAGGGTTTCGGCCCGAAACGTCGCCTATCTCCTTCGCTCCTTAGATGCTGCTGCACCCGCTGAGTTTCTCCAGCCTTTTGTGTAGCCTCAATACCCTTGACTGTTTAGTTTAGCCTATAGATACAGGTCAGAGACAGGCCCTTCGGCCCACCGAGTCCACACCGATCAGTGATCCCCACACATTAACACTATCCCACACCCACAAGGGACAGTTTACACATACACCAAGCCGATTAATCTAAATACCTGTCCGTCTTTGGAGTGTGGGAGGAAACCGAAGATTTCGGAGAAAACCCAGTTGGGATCGAACCCGTGTTTCCAGCGCTGTAAGGCAGCAACTCTACCGGTGTGCCACCGTCGCCGCCTACCGCTCAGTCCCCATACCCATGATTCTGCAGGCACTGAGCTTACACTGATTATCCACTATGGTCCACTGTGACTATGGGGTTGGCAAGTTGGAATTGATGTTAATGGGGGGAAAAAAGAACACAACATGATCTACGGATGATAATAATGTAAATTAATATCAATGCATAGTTAGTATTTATCCTTTGTGATTACTTTGCTATTATTATTTCTCAAAATATATTCTTTAAATCAGTCCTCTGTTATAAATCTAATTGAAGGATTGACAGGAGGTGGAGAAAAGTGTGCTACTATACTCTTCATTTGCGAAGCCATTGTCATTATTTTTGAATGTACATAATTGTGGCAATCCTTTATGTCTATGTGCGTAAAGCTCCAAGGCACCTTGCCATTCACAATGAGTTGCACATCGCTGAAATAGGTTTATCAGCCCTTCATGTTCATGCTGGCCATCAAATGTACTTCCATATTAATCCCAATTACCAGCATAAGGTGCATTGCCCTATGCCTTCAATTCAAGTACTAGATACTTTAAATGTTGGACCTCCATCACTCCCCATGTTGTAAAAGTCAATGGGGATCTTGCCAGAGTTAAGCAAGTGATGTTACTCGCATGAGAAGTGATCAGGGTTTGGAAAACTCAGCTGTAATTAAATTGTGTTGTTTTCTGATTTAATGCATGGCTGTAAATTCTTTCATGTATTCTTCCTTTATTTAGAGGTACAAGTTGGAAAGTTGTTTTCTGAAATACAGTGCAGTAACATTTTTTCAAAATAATAAAATTAGGCCAGGCATTTTTTTTTTGCAGAGTGATAATGACGCATTTGACGTGCAGTATGCACTAAGGTTGCTGTCGTTCTTGTGCAATGCTCATTGCTGAGAGAAATTGGGTCGCATTCTAAATCAGGCCAGTCATTAGTCACTCACAGGCTGTAGCAGCTTTTTGTCAGACTGCGCTGTCTGTACCAGTGCAATTTAATAGGGTCACTCACACCGTTGCATAAGCTTTTGCAATCTTCCGCAGAATAGTGAGGGCTGACTGATGTACAAGAATAATGCTCCTAGTGTCCTCAAAGCTTTTAGATAAGTCTCTTCACTAGTTCTACGGGGATCCTACTAAATGTGTTGCTTGAGCTGGGGCAAATGTAAGAGACAGAGGCGATGGAGCCAGGTCTTTTGCAGAGGAGGTTTGCCAGAACGTTGCCTGCATCAGGGGGTATTGACTACAGGGAGAGGTTGGACATACTTGCATTGTTTTTTTCTAGAATGTCAGAGATTGTGGGAAGACCTGACAGAAGTATATAATATTTTGGGAGACGTAGATCGGATATACAGTCGGAATCCTCTTCCCAGGATGGAAATATCAAATTCTACAGGGCATAGATTTAAGGTGTGGGGGGGCAATGTTGAAAGGAGATGAGCGGGCAACTTTTATTTTTACATAGTGTGTTGTGAGTGTCTGGAACCTTGGAGACACAAGAAACTGCTGATGCTAGAATCTGGAGTCACAAGCAATTTACTACCTGACTTGCTGAGTTACTCCAGCCTTTTGTGCCTGTCTTTGGTTTAACCCAGCATCCGCAGTTCCTCCCTAACTTCTTAGAAGTACTCAGCTGGTCATCTGTGAAGGGAAATAGATTGTCAATGTTCCACCACTCACCAGGCCTGGCCCCCTGTCTTCCCACTAAGCCCCAGTGCATTTCCTGATCAATCCACACCTCCTCCATGCACATTGATCTCAGTATACAAATCCCAACTCCACCTCGAACCCTCCTTCATCCCATTTATCCTCGGAGGCCCCCTTCCCCCCCCCCACGATGTCACTGCCTATTGCCCTCTCCTGATCCCGTACCTGACTACAGGTCTAACGCCTGCTGGTTTTCAACCCCCCCCTCCCTCCTGACCTCTTCCTCTATGATGTTGAACTGTCTGTCCTGAGCAGATGCCTCACCTTTGTACTCCTGCACTCACACGCCGACAAGTTCTGGGCCTTCCCTGATGTTGAATAGAGGAACTTGGTACATTGGACATTGTGTATACAGAATCAGTAGCTCAGAGCTTTGGCCTGGGTTTGACAAGTATCTGAAAGGCCTTGCTAGTGAGCGCATAATTTACCAAAATGTAGACCACAGCTGTGGAAACCATGACCAAGTGCAGATTTGGACTTGTGCGTTGGTGGACCGCCATTCGAATTGGCTGAGGTAAAATGAAGTAAAGATCAATTTTCATGGCACATGGACGTAGTATCAGATAATAGTGTGCAGCTTCCATTACTCCAATGTAAACAGTTCATAAAATCAAATAGGATTAAAGACCACATCACATTTCCTAATCATCCACCCTCAGATAGAGAAGCTCAGACTTCACTCTATACAGTGAAAGAAGAACTGAAGAAGCTGGCCACGCAAGTTAGATCAGATTTAGAGTTTGGAGATACAGCATCAAAACAGGCCCTTTGGCCTACTGAGTCCGTGCCAACCAATGATCACCCCTGCACGCCGGCACTATCCGACACACTAGGGACAATTTACAATTTTTAAAATCATTTTTACCAAAACCAATTAATCTACGAACGTGGACGTCTTTGGAGTGTGGGAGGAAACTGGAGCGCCCAGAGGAAACACATGGTGTCACAGGGAGAACATTCAAACAGCACCTTTAGTCAAGATTGAACCCAGGTCCCTGGCGTTATAAGGCAGTAAGTCTACTGTTGTGCCACCATACCACCCCAAGAGAACTTATGTGAAGTGCCAACCTGTCGTGACAACATATTGACACTATACTCCTTTAGAAATGTTGATCAAATGTTGATGAGGGGAATAATTGGAAAACATCTAATTGAAACTTAATTAGGTTGTTTCGGCTAAAAATACAGACTACGTAACAAGGCTCCTCTACTGACATCACCTAGTATGTTGGAAGTGAGAGCAGAATCTTAAAGGGACATGGAGGTATAGAATAGCTGCGAAATTCAGAAAGCTTCATGGAGCATGCACGATCTAAGTGCAAAACACCAAAAGAGATGATGAAGAAGACCGAGGGTTTAACTATTCTTCTCAAGCAAGTCCTACAATTGTTGACAAAGAATAGACACAGAATATAACAGAAGAGAGTCAAGAAATGATATCTTCACTGATCCTAGAGGTGGAAGCTCGATCAATAAACCTATTGAGTGTTCAGGATCAACAGTTACAAAAAAAATCAAAGAAACCAAGTTCATTAATCGATCAGTTGAACATAAATGTTGTTAAAGTAGTTTCACTTGCTTTTTTGTTTAAATTGGGAAAGTCGTGCAGTATTGACAACTGGGCATGCCGTTGTTGCATGATATATATTTGACCAGGTGTATAACATTCCATGCAAGTGTTCTTCAGTTTAGAGATACAGCAGGGAAACAGGCCCACGCCGACCAGCGATCCCCGCACATTAACACTATCCTACACCCACTAGGGACAATTTTTACATTTACCAAGCCAATTAACCTACAAACCTGTAAGTCTTTGGAATGTGGGAGGAAATCGAAGATCTTGGAAAAAAAACCCACGCAGGTCATGGGGAGAACGTACAGACAGCACCCCTTAATCGGGATCGAACCCGGGTCTCCGGCGCTGCATTTGCTGTAAGGCAGCAGCTCTACCGCTGTGCCACCATGACAACCTATGTCTGTCTGGGAACAACTATGAATCTAACAGATGCACAATGAAAGGCTCCCATTTTCCAATGTATTCCTCTGCATACTCTCCATCTTATTCCATTGTAAATTTGGAACCAACAGGGACACATACATTATAATTAAGGATCCTTTCAGGCACTTAAACTGATAGATGTGGTGACTGTGACAATTTCCACATCATCAATGTAATTGCCAATAATGATCCTCATGAGAATTACTTACAGTGCCTGCCTGAAACACAGCCAATCGTCAGCGTAGAATTCAGCTGCTTAGTCATGTAATTGAGGGACCTTAAGGAGCTGCTGTTAACGCAGTCATTAAGGATGCCACAGTGGTGCTGGAGATAGTGCAGCCGTCTCACAGCTCCAACAACCTGTATTTGATTCCAATCACCAATTCTGTCTGCATGGAGATTGCATGCTCTCTCAGCAACCATATAGGTTCCTTCTTTTCTTCCTACATCAAGCTGCAATGGGTACAGAGAAGATTTATGAGGATGTTGCCAGGATGAGAAGGTCTGGGCTATAGCAAGAGGTTGAGTAGGTTGGGACTCTACTAAGAATAAGGGGTAAGGTATTTAGAACAAGGATGAAGAAACACTTTTTATCACAGAGAGTGGTGAGTCTGTGGAATTCTCTGCCTCAGAGGGTGGTGGAGGCAGGTTCTCTGGATACTTGCAAGAGAGAACTAGATAGGGCTCTTCAATATACCGGAGTCAGGGTTATGGGGAGAAGGCAGGAATGGGATACTGATTGTGGATGATCAGCCATGATCACATTGAATGGCGGTGCTGACTCGAAGGGCCAAATGGCCTATTCCTGCACCTATTGTCTATTGTTTATTGTCTATTCCTTGGAGCGCAGGAGGATGAGGAGTGATCTTATAGAGGTGTATAAATTCATCAGAGGAATAGATCGTGTAGATGCTCAGAGTCTCTTGCCCAGAGTAGGTGAATTGCGGACCAGAGGATATAGGTTTAAGGTGAAGGGGAAAAGATTTAATAGGAATCTGAGGGGTAGCTTTTTCTCACAAAGGGTGTTGGGTGCATGGAACAAGCTGCCAGAGGAGGTAGTTGAGGCTGGGACTATCCCAATGTTTAAGAAACAGTCAGACAGATAAATGGATAGGACAGGTTTGGTGGGATATGGACCAAATTTGGGCAGGTGAGACGAGTGTTGCTGGGACATATTGGCTGGGGTGGGCAAGTTGGGCCAAAGGGCCTGTTTCCACGCTGTATCATTCTATAACTCCATCCCAAAAATGTGGTGGGTGTTAGATTAATTGCCTACTGTAAAATTATCACTCATGGAGGTGGCTGGTCAGAGAATCAGGACTTTGTTAATGGGTGTATGTGAGGGAATAAGCTAAAATGAAATTAGGTGTAACAAAAGTGACAGGATTGTTGTGAGAGGCGGCATTGGCTCAATGGGGAAAAGGAACTTATTCTGTGCCATAAGATAGTAAGATGAAACATTGAACGGGATCTTTGTTTTGTTCAAATATTTATAGATATCTGTAGTGGAAGTAGCATTACTGCCGCTGTACCTCACCTTGAGAGAGATTTAATAGAAATCTGAGAGGTAACATTTTCACACAAAGGGTGGTGGGTGTATGAAACAAGCTGCCAGATGAGGTAGTTGAGGCAGGGACTATCCTAGCATTTAAGAAACAGTTAGACAAGTACATGGATAGGACAGGGTTGGAGAGCAATGGACCAAATGTGGGTAGGTGGGACTAGTGTAGCTGGGACATATTGGCTGGTGTGGGCCGAAGTTGGGCCGAAGGGCTGTAGCTCGTTGCCATAAGATGGTATGATAATACAGTGAGCTCAGGATCTTTGTTTTGCTCAAATACCTCTAGATAGCTGCAGTAGAAGTTGCATCACTGGCACTGTACCTCACCTTTAGAGAGATAGTATGACAAGAACACAAAAGAAACACATTGCCAATATTTCAAAAAAGTGGTCATCAAATTCCTGGGGAATGTTTTTGCAAGTGACCTTGTAGATGCTGGTCATGCCAGTTATCAAACGATCAAGATTCGAGGAAGAATCATGCATGAGGAAATCCACTCTCATATGGGACCCGAGGAGTGGTCAGCATTTAGCTGACTCTGTGTTAAGGCATAAATCTCTGGATGGGTGGGGATTTTCAATGATATGGCTCCACCTGGAGTATTAATCATAAACCAAACAATAGGTTGTCTTGAATTTGGAATTGCTGTTGACATTAATACACCTATTGCTGCCCATGCAGTGAATCAGGCTCAGGATGAAAGACTTGTAGGAAGGAACTGCGATGCTGGTTATCACCAAAGATAGACACAAAATGCTGAAAAAACAGCAGGTCAGGCAGCATCTCTGGAGAAAAGGAATAGGTGACATTTCATATCGGAAACCTTCTTAGGACTGGGAAGGATGTTCATCATTCTTGATTAGTACATAGAGAATGGGGTTGAGAGGGAGAGATAGATCTGCCATGATTGGATGATGGAGTAGACTTGATGGGCCAAATGGCCTAATTGTACTCCTATTCCTTATGACCATGCAATCGCCCTGACTGATGTGAAGGAATTTGATACTAATATTCTGAGGAGAATATGCATGACTCACTGTAACTAAAAACTCTGGAAACAGATTTTGATGCAATGTTTTTTAAATGTTTTTCCCAATGATTCCAGAGGGCAATTCATGGTGTTATTGCTTTCAGAAGCTTTAAATAACCGAGTGGATAATATATAGGAGTTATAAAGACCAATTAAGTCGAGCAGATTGCCTTCCCCAGAAAGTCACCAGTGAATCAGAAGGTATTTTTAAATAATTGTTTCATGGTTGCCAATACAGAGCCAAGTTAAAAAATGAATGCAGGTTTATTTAATAAAATTAGGCAGATGCCACGGTCGAACCTGAATGCATGCTGTGGGTTAATGGTCCAGAAATTTGGTTGCAGTCCAGTAATATGACCACCATGGTATCACGTTGGTGCCAGAGGAACAGAAGGGCAATTCTTCCGAGGCTTTGCCTGCCATGAATGTTGATAGTTCTCAGCTTTTCTAGCTGGATTTTAAGAAAGTGGAGTACTAGCTATCCCATTCAATCCACAATGATCCTATGATTTTTGCTTTGTCCTTAGAGTTCAGCTTTTCAGTGCCAACTCCATTTTCCCTGTCCCATTCAAAACACCTCACACACTGTACATCCAACGGGACATAGGCTTATTTGACAAAGCTTTGGAATGTTAGTTCTAGGGATTAAAGGATGGGTGACGATTTGGGTTGGAACCCTTCTTCAGACTGAAAGGAGTGGTGGGAACCTTCTCTCCCACCAACCCCCCACCCCCCCCCCCCCCCCCCCCCCGCCCCCATGTCTACTTTCAGTACGTTTCTATGTTCTATCTTCTAAGAACGATGGGATGGGTGACATTTTGGATATGAAGAAACATTCCAAGCTGAAACGTCACCCAATCCTTTTTCTCCAGAGATGCTCCCTGACCTGTTGAGTTACTCCAGCATTTAGGCACAAAATGCTGGAGTAACTCAGCAAGACTGGAGGGAACGAATAAGTGACGGTTCTGGTCAAGACCCTGCTACTGTTTTCTCAACCAACATGTGGAGGAACCAACGAGAGAGCAGGCTATTCTAGACTGGGTATTGAGTAATGAGGAAGGGTTAGTTAGCAGTTTTGTTGTGCGTGGCCCCTTGGGCAAGAGTGACCATAATATGGTTGAGTTCTTCATTAGGATGGAGAGTGACAAAATTAAGTCCGAAACAAGGGTTCTGAACTTGAACAAAGGTAACTTTGAAGGTATGAGATGTGAATTGGCCAAGATAGACTGGCAGGTGATTCTTAAAGGGTTGACAGTGGATGTGCAATGGAAGGTATTTAAAGACTGCATGGATGAAGTACAAAAGTTGTTCATACCAGTTTGGCAAAAGAATAAATCGGGGAAGGTGGTGCATCCATGGATAACAAGGGAAATCAGGGATAGTATAAAAACAAAAGATGAGGCATACAAATTTGCCAGAAAAAGCAGCCTACCGGAGGACTGGGAGAAATTCAGAATGCAGCAGAGGAGGACAATGGGGCTTAATTAGGAAAGGGAAAATAGATTATGAAAGGAAACTGGCAGGGAACATAAAAACTGACTGCAAAAGTTTTTATAGATATGTGAAGAGAAAGAGACTAGTTAAAACAAATGTTGGTCTCTTGCAGTCAGAAACAGGTGAATTGATCATGGGGAACAAGGACATGGCAGACCAATTGAATAACTACTTTGGTTCTGTCTTCACTAAGGAAGACATAAATAATCTGCCGGAAATAGCAGTGGAACGGGGGTCAAATAAGATGGAGGAACTGAGTGAAATCCAGGTTAGCCGGGAGGTGGTGTTGGGTAAATTGAACGGATTGAAGGCCGATAAATCCCCAGGGCCAGATAGTCTGCATCCCAGAGTACTCAAGGAGGTAGCCACAGAAATAGTGGATGCATTAGTGATCATTTTTCAAAATTCCTTAGATTCTGGAGTAGTTCCTGAGGATTGGAGGGTAGCTAATGTAACCCCACTTTTTAAAAAAGGAGGGAGAGAGAAAGCGGGGAATTATAGACCAGTTAGTCTAACATCGGTAGTGGGGAAACTGCTAGAGTCAGTTATTAAAGATGGGATAGCAGCGCATTTGGAAAGTGGTGAAATCATTGGACAAAGTCAGCATGGATTTACGAAAGGTAAATCATGTCTGACAAATCTGATAGAATTTTTTGAGGATGTAACTAGTAGAGTGGATAAGGGAGAACCAGTGGATGTGTTATATCTAGACTTTCAGAAGGCTTTCGACAAGGTCCCGCATAAGAGATTAGCATACAAACTTAAAGCACACGGTATTGGGGGTTCAGTATTGATGTGGATAGAGAACTGGCTAGCAGACAGGAGGCAAAGGGTAGGAGTAAACGGGTCCTTTTCAGAATGGCAGGCAGTGACTAGTGGGGTGCCACAAGGCTCAGTGCTGGGACCCCAGCTATTTACGATATATATTAATGATTTGGACGAGGGAATTCAATGCAACATCTCCAAATTTGCAGATGATACCAAGCTGGGGGGTATAGTTAGGTGTGAGGAGGATGCTTGGAGGCTGCAGGGTGATTTGGATAGGCTGAGTGAATGAGCAGATGCATGGCAGATGCAGTATAATGTGGATAAATGTGAGGTGATCCACTTTGGTGGCAAAAACATGAGGGTAGACTATTATCTGAATGGTGGCAGATTAGGAAAGGGGGAGATGCAACGAGACCTGGGTGTCATGGTACACCAGTCATTGAAAGTAGGCATGCAGGTGCAGCAGGCAGTGAAGAAAGCAAATGGTATGTTAGCATTCATAGCGAAAGGATTTGAGTATAGGAGCAGGGAGGTTCTACTGCAGTTGTACAGGGTTTTGGTGAAGCCACACCTGGAGTATTGCGTACAGTTTTGGTCTCCAAATCTGAGGAAAGACATCCTTGCCATAGAGGGGGTACAGAGAAGATTCACCAGACTGATTCCTGGGATGTCAGGACTTTCATATGAGGAAAGATTGGATAGACTCGGCTTGTACTCGCTGGAATTTAGAAGATTGAGGGGGGATCTTATAGAAACTTACAAAATTCTTAAGGGGTTGGACAAGCTAGATGCTGGAAGATTGTTCCCGATGTTGGGGGAGTCCAGAACAAGGGGTCACAGTCTAAGGATAAGGGGGAATTCCTTTAGGACCGAAATGAGGAAAACATTCTTTACACAGAGAGTCGTGAGTCTCTGGAATTCTCTGCCACAGAAGGTAGTTGAGGCCAGTTCATTGGCTATATTTAAGAGGGCGTTAGATGTGGCACTTGTGGCTAAAGGGATCAGGGGGTATGGAGAGAAGGCAGGTACGGGATACTGAGTTGGATGATCAGCCATGATCACATTGAATGGCGGTGCAGGCTCGAAGGGCCGAATGGCCTACTCCTGCACCTATTTTCTATGTTTCTATGTTTGACCTGAAACCACGTCACCCATTCTTTCTCTACAGAGATGCTGCCTGGCACGCTGAGTTACTACAGCAATTTGTTTCTATCTTCCGTTGAAACCAGCATCTGCCAATCCTTCCTACACATACTCCAGCAGTTAGTGTCTATTGTCAGATGTAATCATGGGAGTGATTCCCATATTATCACAATAAAATAGGTAAAACCTGTGTTAAATAAATAGAAAGTAAATAGACAAATCACAGGGTAACAGCCAGGTTATCTCAGGACGTTCCTCGTGATGAATAAGAAATGCTAATAAGCTGGAGTAGCACTACATAAGTACATTGGTAAATGAGACCAAAAAAAAGTCAACAATTTATTGTAAATGTTTCCGCTTCAAGTTTACGTACAGCAAGTGATGCGTGAAAGTAACAAATGTTTGTTTCTAGTCTGACACCACAAACAATTCCTGTTCTGACAGATCTAATATTATCTTTGAAATAACTTGACTGGATAATACAGGAAGTTTCCACCCCTCTGCTTTATGTAAATGCAAGAAGGCAAACAGACCTGTTATGTGAAGGAACAGGGAGTTTAAACTGTATATGGTTTTCTAAGGGCATTCCAGAATAGCTGCATATTTAGATTATGATTCAGACATTATTTTTTGCTCTGAGTAAACGTTTTAATGGCAATTATAGTGAAGAAACACCTGTGCTTGTGGAGAGGGGGGGATGGGAGAGGGGATTAGACTTATTCTAAGATAATGTTCTTCATGAACAGTAATGTAATTAAGGTGGATGATGACGTAAGCATTGAATTCTCCACAGGGGGAACAAAAAGGAAAGAATAGTAAGATTGAACGAGAACTTACCAGTTCGAAGGTTGATCTTTATTTTATGAGGAGTCGAAGTGAGGGATTTCGTGAAGAGCCCGCCGGCGCGCATGCTCGACATACTTCAAAGTAGCGGCGTGGAATCACAGAAACCAACAATAGAAATGACTTCGCATAGTAAGATTGAAGTGACTAAGATTACCAGATGAAGGTGATTGAGGGTTGGGCGAGGAGGGCACGAAATCCCTCACTTCGACTCCTCATAAAATAAAGATCAACCTTCGAACTGGTAAGTTCTCGTTCAATCTTACTATTTCATTTCGGAGTCACGTGAGTGACTTCGTGAAGACTTCAAAGCTTCTGTGATTACACGCCCTGGACCACGTCCATGCTGACACACCACTACCAGGGATGGATGGGAGGAACAAACTTGCTCAATAGTTCACACTGCAAAACAAGAGCATATTTATGAATAACAAATCAAAAACCCCTCATGCGGGGACATCTCCACGTTCTTGACCTGCATTCAGCACGGCTTCTGCGAACTGTAGAGGAGCAGCAACAGGCTTGTTATAAAAAACGCTGGAACACAGCTTCATTAGCCCATCCTGCTGTGGCGAGAATTTGGTCCATGGGCACCTCCATGACCCTCGCCGCTGACGTCGATGCAGCCCTGGTGGAATGAGACTTGAACACATTAGTGTCGATACCTGACTTACCCAAGACGACTCGAAGCCACCTGGATATCGTCTGGACTGTCACTCGATGATGAGGTCTCTTATGAGTGACAAGCAGGTATCTCTCCATTCCTCTGATGCGTGCCGTCACCTTGACATAGTGGCGGATATGTGAGGCTAAACATAGCCTAGCATCTGCGGGGTATGCCGGGAACTTCAGCTGCAGCCCTGTGCACCCAGGTCTATGCTGCTTTAGTAGCTCGTCAATGAAAAAGACTACTTCTGTAGGGGTAGAAGTCATTCTGTCGACACGAAGTTTGTGTAGTGTCTGTACCCTCTGAGCTGAAGTCAGCGCTAGTAACATCACCAGCTTCATGGTGAGTTGGTCCAGTTGGAGCCCTTCCATGGGAGACCACGTCCTGAGCAGGGTTAATACGTCCCTGACATCCCAGGTGATATTATAGCGTGGTGTAGGCGGATTCATATTGAATATACCCCGCATGAGTCTGGACACTAGCCTGTTGGATCCTACCCCAATATTGAGGTAGAATGATAGCGCACTTCTGGCGCTGTTGATGGCACTGTAACTTAAGTGTTCATCATGGTGCAACCCCGCGAGGAATTCCAGGATGTCGGTTATTGTCACGTCATCGTACGTGATGCGAGAGCGGCTGCAGTAGGCTTCCCACTTCTTAATATGCGAGCGGTATCTTCGCCTTGTGGACTCTCGACACGACGCCCCGATGGTATCCATGGTCCGAGCCGAGAGGCCGTATTGGACTAACGGCCTGTTCAGAACCTGCAAGCCAACAAATTTAAATAGCCATGGCAGGGATGTGGCTCCCCTGAGACAGGGTGAGTAACCAATTGTGGGCAACCCTTCAAAAGGACCCAAGGTTCGTTGAGCATGTCAAAGACCACCGGATACCAAGGCTGTGTGGGCCAGTCGGGTATAATAAGGATGCCCTTGGCAGCATCTGCCTGAATCTTTCGCAATACCCGATTGATGAGGCAAAACGGGGGGAAGGCATAGAAAAACCAATTCCCCCAGTCCAGCGAGAATGCATCTAGCGCTATTGCCCCAGGATCTGGTTCCCATGAAACGTAGGTTGGTACCTGATGGTTCAACCGTGACGCAAAAAGGTCAATGTCCGGTTTACCAAATTTGGCTGTGACTTTAGAAAAAATCTCAGGATGCAACATCCATTCAATATTGTCATTAAATTTGCGTGACCTGGTGTCTGCCACAGTATTAAGCTCACCTGGCAAATAGGTAGCTGAAATCCAAATGTCTCTTTGAACACACCAGAGCCAAATTGAGTTAGCCAATTTGTCACACAAAACTGACCTGGTACCACCCATATGGTTTAAGTATGCCACTGCTGTAGTGTTGTCTATTTGGAGACGGACATGTGCTCCAACAAGCTTGGAACAATACGCACGAAGTCCGTGGAATGCTGCCAGCAACTCCAAATAGTTAATCCCTTGAGTCAACAACATCGTCGATTCAAGGGAGTCCCATCTGCCCCCACAACTAGAGCAATTATCCGTGGCTCCCCAGCCATTGGAGCTTGCATCAGTCTGCAAATATACCACCGGATTAGCCTCCCTAATAGGCTTGAATGAGCTGCTAATGTAACACACCCACCATTGCAACTCATTTATCGCTTCGGGCGGCAGCTGCATGGACCGATCATAATGACCAGCGTTCTGTTTTAACGCAGCAATTTTAGCTCTTTGCAAATTCTGATAATGCAAAGGTCCATATCGCGCTGCCGGAAACAAAGCTACAAGCTTCCCAATTATTGTAGCTGAATGCCGAATCGATGGTATATTGGTGCGGATTAAATCTTGACACACCTGGGTAACCTCCTCAATCTTGTTAATTGGAATGGTAACCCTCATGCTCATAGAGTTCACCGTGAACCCTAGGTAATTAATCACCTGGGCAGGGCAGAACTTTGATTTCTCTGGATGGACAATAAACCCTAATTGTTGAAATATATTGACAGCAGCTGCAACACCCTGTTCAGCCAATTCCAGGGTGTGGCCCACAATTAAGATATCATCTAAGTAGGCCATAACTATATGGTGTCGTTGTCTCAAATAAGCCATAATTGGTTTCACTAATTTAGTGAACAATCTAGCGGCTGTGGTGAGCCCATTAGGCAAAGCCTTGTACTGCCAGAGTTGCCCCATCCAGATGAATTTCAAAAACCTTCTGTCGTATTTCTGGATGGATACTGAATAATATGCGTCTTTCAAATCGATGCATGCCATAAAGCAACCATGAGAAATCAATGATTTGGCTGTTTCAAACGTATCCATTTTAAAATGAGTATATGTTACAAAAGTATTCAAACGGGTTAGATCAATAATGACACGACAACCTCCATCCTTCTTAGGTCTGGTGAATATATTCAAAACAAATTCAACTGGCTCATGCACCGCTCTCTCAATCACTCCCTTCTGCTCAAGACTTAAAAGTTCCTTGTAGCCTGCTGCCTGTTCTGCAGCAGATAATTTAAACGTTCGAGCGGGCATGTGCTGGGATGGAGGAATGTCGCCATTAATAAACTCAATTTTATGCCCCTGAATATTCTGCAACACATACTCGTCACCAGTACAATTACCCCATGCACCCAAAAACAACCGAAGGCGACCACCAACATGTGAAGTTAAACAAAGAGAAAAGAGAGAACCAGACCCCCTCACCGCCATGGTTACCGGCGGTCCTTGACACGCGTGGGTGGACGTGGAGGTGCTGGGTTGGCTTGAGGGCGCGGCGTCTTCGTTTTCCACCAGGGTCTCTGCCGACCCTGTCCTAAAAAAGACCCCTGGTGCTGGGTCTGATGTTGCTGTCGTTGTGGAGCTTGAGGGTGGGTCCTCGTCGAGGTACTAGCAGGCCCTCGTGATCGAATGTATGGAGACTTTGAGCCTGACGGTGCGGGGGCACTCTGAGAGCGCATGATCCCCACCGTTTTGGCTTGTTCGTCAAGCTCTTTGACTCTCTTCGAGAGGTCCTCCCCAAAGAGCTGACGGGGCGGGGGCGGCGGCGGTGGTTTGCACAATCCTGCAAACTTCGGATTGAGCGCTGGGCGGATGCTGGTTTTGTGAAACCCGTTGATTTCGTGCTGGGTCGCGCACAGGAGGGCCAGAGCATCTTCCTGGTCCAAATTCAGTTCGTCCCCGTCCACCGACCGCGCAAAGGCGGTAATACCAGCCGTGAGGAGCTTCAGGATCCGCTGCAATTTTACCTCTTGTTGACGGATAGCCGCACTGATGTTGCCCCATATCGGCGTATTGACCACAGGCACGTTGAGGGAGTTGCAATTGGATGGATCCTTGAGACGGCTCATTGCCTGAATGAGGACTTCTTCCTGTAGTTGCTGGTTGTTAAGAAAGTCCACAGTGGCTGCTAGCTTTTCGTTTAAAGGAAGTCCAGATGAATGTGGGGCCGCAAATTTGGGCGCCACATCCAGAAGATCCTCCGCTGGCACCTCCAACGGAGGTGGTATGGAATCCACCAAAACCTCCTCCTCCTGCTGCTCCAGGCTGATGGTAGAGGCTGGTGACGACGCCCTGTGCCTGTTGCTGCCCTGCTGTAGTTGACGTTGAAGCAGGAGCTCCAGCAGCCGCTCCATACGGTCAATACGCCCTTCACCCTGAACACTCAGGTGGTCGGAGTCCTCCGGCTCTGAAAAGAAAACCGGGCTCCTATCATTGGTCCGCACCTCATCGAGGCCCAGCCGGTGCCGGTAGTTGTCGCTAACAGCCGCCGAGGCGAAACTGCGCGATTCCCACGCGGGCGTGTTCAACCGCCTCCGTTTAGCGGGAGCTGAAGCCGCTGCCACTAAGGGCACTTGCGGCGTGGTGTCGGCACCAGCCGAAGCATGGCTGCCTGAAGCCCGCGCAGGCTTGCCGGCTGCCCACATCGTGGACTTTGCCGACGCATGGTCTCGCCCACCCATCCATGGGGGCCTCGGCGACCGTGACGAGACCCGACTCAACCGACCCGTCCCGGCGTCGAGAGTCGGGGTGTGCCGGCTGGACCTCACAGCCGCCCCGGGTCTCGCCCTGGAGCCTGACCGCTCCTCCGTGTCAGGCAATGCCTTAGCCCTGGCAGGGTTAGGCTTCTGGGCTGCTGCCCTTCCCCTACTCGGAGGGCTGAGTGGAACGGGCCGTGCAGCCGCACACACCCAGCTCGAGGTCGCCAGCGAGCCCGCTGACGACCTGACTGCCATGGCAGGGTCCCCCTGCTCTGGCGGCACACCACACTCCTCCTCGTCGAACTCCTCCGAGCTGTGGTGTGCTGGCGGATCTGGACCTGTAATCACAGGGCTTACCCACATCTCCGCCTGAGTCCCGGCCTGCGTTGCAGGTACTGCCGATGGTAAAGGCCCCGGAACTGTTGACCGGCGAACTCGTCCTGACGTCCTCCGGCCCTTGGAACTCCCATCCATGTCCTTGCTGCAAGACATAACCAACAACAAGGACCACCAACTAAAGGTAGGATACTTACCTCCGTGGCCCCTTGTGAAGGGCTGGCGAGGAGCCGCTCCACCGCCAGCCGTCGCAGCAACGCGGTACGACGATATGTCGAGCATGCGCGCCGGCGGGCTCTTCACGAAGTCACTCACGTGACTCTGAAATGAAATTGTCCTCATTGCACTTGGCTCCAGTGCATATCACACCCACTCACTTAATGGCTCTGCAGAAAGCAGAAGATATCTTATTAGCTGAAGCAAATCAGAAAGAAGTGGAGTACTTCAAACTGCTGCATTCGAGATGGCGAAAAGCTATACATTTGGTACCACTATCAGAAAACAAGGATATTAAAAATATCTATCAAGCCACTGCAACCTTCAGTTCGTGCACTGAGAGGTGGGTTTGTGTGTGTGATTCAGAGATTTCTGAATCAAGTCTAAGATTTTTGTCACATAAATCCTCCCGTTTGACTAGTCAAATTGTGGCTTCCATGAAGATTGCAGTTCGGAATGCCAAGACATTCCATACACAAGTTAGCCACAAATCTGACTGTAGCTTGTAGTCATAGGACAAATCATAAGGTGTCACAGAATGTGGGACACATAATTGTGGTTGACTTAATTCAGCATTGTAGAAATATTGGCAGTCTTTCTTATGCATTAGGATTTGGTCCACATGGCCAAGGTGAGCCGAAGGGTCTGTTTCCGTGCTATATAGCTCTATGACTCTATGTCCTCAATTGTTCTAAGAAAGGTTTTTGAGAAGCAAAACTGAAGAACTTCCTACATGTTCAGCCAGAACTGCTGAGTGGATGATCCATCTCGGCATCTCCCTGACATGCTACCATCATATAAATCACTCTTCAGCCAATTCAAATCCCACCTCGCAATATTAAGAAATTGCTCAGAGGATTAGACATGAAAAATAAATGGGACCAGCCAACAACCTGGTGGTAGTACTGAAACCTGTGCTGTACACCGCCCGAGCCTCTAGCCAAGCAATTCATGTACAGTTAACACATTGGCATCTCATTGGAACATTGTACTACTACTGTATATCCTCTTCAGGATAAAAAAGTACAAACCTAAATTGGTTATTTATCACCCTATTCATATACTCTTGATTAACAGAGATGTGATGGAAAGGGTTGACTACTGTGATATCAAACTGCATGTATTCTCCAAAAGCCTGCTCAAAGGTACTCAGTTTGCATTTTGCCAGGACCACTTAGGTTCACATCTCATCACAGCCTTGGTGCCAACATGGACCAAATGTGAGATGAAAGTATCTTTCCTTGAGATCAGTGCAGTATTTGACCAACAATGGCATTGACTAATCTTAGTACAATTGAAGAACCGTGCATCAAGGTGACAACTCTCCAGTGGTTGGAGTCATACTTCGCATCAATGAAAATGGTTGTGTTTGTTGAGGTTCAATCATCCCAACCTTAGGAGTTCCTCCGAGCAGTTTCCTCAGTCTGACCATCCTCATATGTTTTATCAATGGCCCTCTTTTCATCATAAGGCCAGAAGTAGAGATATTTGCAAAATGTTTAGTTCCATTTGCAAGTCCTCAGCAGGTGACGCAGTCCATGTTTACATGAGCAAGACCAAGGCAATAATTCAGGCACTTGGGAAATAAGCTTTGCATGACAAAAGGAACAGGTAAGGGAGTCTAACTATCTAACCTTGATATTTGATGGCATTACCTTTGCTGAGTCCCACACCACAATCTCACAGCAATCACAATTGACCAGAAACTCAAATCAACTAACCACATGAATAGTGTGGCTCAAGTGCAGGTATGAGACTTGGCATCCTCTCATGAGTGACTCACCTCCACCATCAGATTCAGATTAGTTTATTGTCATATAAACCAGTGTGCAGTGAAATAGTAAGATTGAATGAGAACTTACCAGTTCGAAGGTTGATCTTTATTTTATGAGGAGTCGAAGTGAGGGATTTCGTGAAGAGCCCGCCGGCGCGCATGCTCGACATACTTCAAAGTAGCGGCGTGGAATCACAGAACCAACAATAGAAATGACTTCGCATAGTATGATTGAATTGACTAAGATTACCAGATGAAGGTGATTGAGGGTTGGGCGAGGAGGGCACGAAATCCCTCACTTCGACTCCTTATAAAATAAAGATCAACCTTCGAACTGGTAAGTTCTCGTTCAATCTTACTATTTCATTTCGGAGTCACGTGAGTGACTTCGTAAAGACTTCAAAGCTTCTGTGATTACACGCCCTGGACCACGTCCATGCTGACACACCACTACCAGGGATGGATGGGAGGAACAAACTTGCTCAACAGTCCATACTGCAAAACAAGAGCATATTTATTAATAACAAATCAAACCCCTCATACGGGGACATCTCCACGTTCTTGACCTGCATTCAGCACGGCTTCTGCGAACTGTAGAGGAGCAGCAACAGGCTTGTTATAAAAACGCTGGAACACAGCTTCATTAGCCCATCCTGCGGTGGCAAGAATTTGGTCCATGGGCACCTCCATGACCCTCGCCGCTGACGTCGATGCAGCCCTGGTGGAATGAGACTTGAACACATTAGTGTCGATACCTGACTTACCCAAGACGACTCGAAGCCACCTGGATATCGTCTGGACTGTCACTCGATGATGAGGTCTCTTATGAGTGACAAGCAGGTATCTCTCCATTCCTCTGATGCGTGCCGTCACGTTGACATAGTGGCGGATATGTGAGGCTAAACATAGCCTAGCATCTGCGGGGTATGCCGGGAACTTCAGCTGCAGCCCTGTGCACCCAGGTCTATGCTGCTTTAGTAGCTCGTCAATGAAAAAGACTACTTCTGTGGGGGTAGACGTCATTCTGTCGACACGAAGTTTGTGTAGTGTCTGTACCCTCTGAGCTGAAGTCAGCGCTAGTAACATCACCAGCTTCATGGTGAGTTGGTCCAGTTGGAGCCCTTCCATGGGTGACCACGTCCTGAGCAGGGTTAATACGTCCCTGACATCCCAGGTGATATTATAGCGTGGTGTAGGCGGATTCATATTGAATATACCCCGCATGAGTCTGGACACTAGCCTGTTGGATCCTACCTCCAAACTGAGGTAGAGTGATAGCGCACTTCTAGCGCTGTTGATGGCACTGTAACTTAAGTGTTCATCATGGTGCAACCCCGTGAGGAATTCCAGGACGTCGGTTATTGTCACGTCATCGTACGTGATGCGAGAGCAGCTGCAGTAGGCTTCCCACTTCTTAATATGCGAGCGGTATCTTCGCCTTGTAGACTCTCGACACGACGCCCCGATGGTATCCATGGTCCGAGCCGAGAGGCCGTATTGGACTAACGGCCTGTTCAGAACCTGCAAGCCAACAAATTTAAATAGCCATGTCAGGGATGCGGCTCCCCTGAGACAGGGTGAGTAACCAATTGTGGGCAACCCTTCAAAAGGACCCAAGGTTCGTTGAGCATGTCAAAGACCACCGGATACCAAGGCTGTGTGGGCCAGTCGGGTATAATAAGGATGCCCTTGGCAGCATCTGCCTGAATCTTTCCCAATACCCGACTGATGAGGCAAAACGGGGGGAAGGCATAGAAAAACCACTTCCCCCAGTCCAGCGAGAATGCATCTAGCGCTATAGCCCCAGGATCTGGTTCCCATGAAACGTAGGTTGGTACCTGATGGTTCAACCGTGACGCAAAGAGGTCAATGTCCGGTTTACCAAATTTGGCTGTGACTTTAGAAAAGATCTCAGGATGCAACATCCATTCAATATTGTCATTAAATTTGCGTGACCTGGTGTCCGCCACAGTATTAAGCTCACCTGGCAAATAGGTAGCTGAAATCCAAATGTCTCTTTGAACACACCAGAGCCAAATTGAGTTTGCCAATTTGTCACACGAAACTGACCTGGTACCACCCATATGGTTTAAATATGCTACTGCTGTGGTGTTGTCTATTTGGAGACGGACATGTGCTCCAACAAGCTTGGAACAATACGCACGAAGTCTGTGGAATGCTGCCAGCAACTCCAAATAGTTAATCCCTTGAGTTAACAACATCGTTGATTCAAGGGTGTCCCATCTGCCACCACAACTAGAGCAATTATTCGTGGCTCCCCAACCATTGGAGCTTGCATCAGTTTGCAAATATACCACCGGATTAGCCTCCCTAATAGGCTTGAATGAGCTGCTAATGTGACACACCCACCATTGCAACTCATTTATCGCTTCGGGCGGCAGCTGCATGGACCGATCATAATGACCAGCGTCTGTTTTAACGCAGCAATTTTAGCTCTTTGCAAATTCTGATAATGCAAAGGTCCATATCGCGCTGCCGGGAACAAAGCTACCAGCTTCCCAATTATTGTAGCTAAGTGCCGAATCGATGGTATATTGGTGCAGATTAAATCTTGACACACCTGGGTAACCTCCTCAATCTTGTTAATTGGAATGGTAACCCTCATGCTTATAGAGTTCACCGTGAACCCTAGGTAATTAATCACGTGGGCAGGGTAGAACTTTGATTTCTCTGGATGGACAATAAACCCCAATTGTTGAAATATATTGACAGCAGCTGCAACAACCTGTTCAGCCAATTCCAGGGTGTGGCCCACAATTAAGATATCATCTAAATAGGCCATAACTATATGGTGTCGTTGTCTCAAATAAGCCATAATTGGCTTCACTAATTTAGTGAACAATCTAGGGGCTGAGCCCATTAGGCAAAGCCTTGTACTGCCAGAGTTGCCCCATCCAGATGAATTTCAAAAACCTTCTGTCACATTTCTGGACGGATACGGAATAATATGCGTCTTTTAAATCGATGCATGCCATAAAGCAACCATGAGAAATCAATGATTTGGCCGTTTCAAACGTATCCATTTTAAAATGAGTATATGTTACAAAAGTATTCAAACGGGTTAGATCAATAATGACACGACAACCTCCATCCTTCTTAGGTCTGGTGAATATGTTCGAAACAAATTCAACTGGCTCATGCACCACTCTCTCAATCACTCCTTTGTGCTCAAGACTTAACAGTTCCTTATAGCCGGCTGCCTGTTCTGCAGCAGATAATTTAAACGTTCGAGCGGGCATGTGCTGGGATGGAGGAATGTCGCCATTAATAAACTCAATTTTATGCCCCTGAATATTCTGCAACACATACTCGTCACCAGTAAAATTACCCCATGCACCCAAAAACAACCGAAGGCGACCACCAACATGTGAAGTTAAACAGAGAGAAAAGAGAGAACCAGACCCCCTCACCTCCGTGGTTACCGGCGGTCCTTGACACGCGTGTGCGGACGTGGAGGTGCTGGGTTGGCTTGAGGGCGCGGCGTCTTCGTTTTCCACCAGGGTCTCTTCCGACCCTGTCCTAAAAAAGACCCCTGGTGCTGGGTCTGATGTTGCTGTTGTTGTGGAGCTTGAGGGTGGGTCCTCGTCGAGGTACTAGCAGACCCTCGTGATCGAATGTATGGAGACTTTGAGCCTGACGGTGTGGGGGCACTCTGAGGGCGTATGATCCCCACCGTTTTGGCTTGCTCGTCAAGCTCCTTGACTCTCTTCGAGAGGTCCTCCCCAAAGAGCTGACGGGGCGGGGGCGGCGGCGGTGGTTTGCACAATCCTGCAAACTTTGGATTGAGCGCTGGGCGGATGCTGGTTTTGCGAAACCCGTTAATTTCGTGCTGGGTCGCGCACAGGAGGGCCAGGGCATCTTCCTGGTCCAAATTCAATTCGTCCCCGTCCACCGACCGCACAAAGGCGGTAATACCGGCCGTGAGGAGCTTCAGGATCCGCTGCAGTTTTACCTCCTGTTGACGGATAGCCGCACTGATGTTGCCCCATATCGGCGTATTGACCACAGGCACGTTGAGGGAGTTGCAATTGGATGGAGCCTTGTGACGGCTCATTGCCTGAATGAGGACTTCTTCCTGTAGTTGCTGGTTGTTAAGAAAGTCCACAGTGGCTGCCAGCTTCGTGTTTAAAGGAAGTCCAGATGAATGTGGGGCCGCAAATTTGGTCGCCACATCCAGAAGATCCTCCGTTGGTACCTCCACCGGAGGTGGTATGGAATCCACCAAAACCTCCTCCTCCTGCTGCTCCAGGCTGATGGTAGAGGCTGGTGACGACGCCCTGTGCCTGTGGCTGCCCTGCTGTTGTTGGCTTTGAAGCAGGAGCTCCAGCAGCCGCTCCATACGGTCAATACGCCCTTCACCCTGAACACTCAGGTGGTCGGAGTCCTCCGGCTCTGAAAAGAAAACCGGGCTCCTATCATCGGCCCGCACCTCATCGAGGCCCTGCCGGTGCCGGTAGTTGTCGCTAACAGCCGCCGAGGCGAAACTGCGCGATTCCCGCGCGGGCGTGTTCAACCGCCTCCGTTTAGCGGGAGCTGACACCGCTGCCACTAAGGGCACTTGCAGCGTGGTGTCGGCACCAGCCGAAGCATGGCTACCTGAAGCCCGCGCAGGCTTGCCGGCTGCCCACATCGTGGACCTTGCCGACGCATGGTCTCGCCCACCCATCCATGGGGGGCTCGGCGACCGTGACGAGACCCGACTCAACCGACCCGTCCCGGCGTCGAGAGTCGGGGTGTGCCGGCTGGACCTCACAGCCGCCCCGGGTCTCGCCCTGGAACCTGACCGCTCCTCCGTGTCAGGCAATGCCTTAGCCCTGGCAGGGTTAGGCTTCTGGGCTCCTGCCCTGCCCCTTCTCGGGGGGCTGAGTGGAACGGGCCGTGCAGCCGCACGCCCCCCCCCGAGCCCGCTGACGACCTGACTGCCATGGCAGGGTCCCCCTGCTCTGGCGGCACACCACACTCCTCCTCGTCGAACTCTTCCGAGCTGTGGTGTGCTGGCGGATCTGGACCTGTAAACACAGGGCTTACCCACATCTCCGCCTGAGTCCCGGCCTGCACTGCAGGTACTGCCGATGGTAAAGGCCCCGGAACTGTTGACCGGCGAACTCGTCCTGACGTCCTCCGGCCCTTCGAACTCCCATCCATGTCCTTGCTGCAAGACATAACGAACAACAAGGACCACCAACTAAAGGTGGAATATTCACCTCCCTGGCCCCTTATGAAGGGCTGGCGAGGAGCGCGCTCCACCGCCAGCCGTCGCAGCAACGCGTTACGACGATATGTCGAGCATGCGCGCCGGCGGGCTCTTCACGAAGTCACTCACGTGACTCCGAAATGAAATTCCTGGTTCACATGAAGCTCATAGAGTAACCAATAAATGCAATATACGCCAAAAAATGCAATGGTGAATGCAAAACTACAGAATGATTCAAAGATTATAGTGGAATCTGAAGTGGTTCAAAATCAAAATACTCAACTACAATAATCAAACAACCAAATGAAGTAGTGTTAAGAGGAAGTATCTCTGCACAGGGAATGTGAAAATCATTAGTTTGTGCATTTGATAAGGTCCCACATAGGAGATTAGTGGGCAGAATTAGGGCACATGGTATTGGGGGTAGAGTGTTGACATGGATAGAAAATTGGTTGGCAGACAGGAAACAAAGAGTAGGGATTAACGGGTCCCTTTAAGAATGGCAGGCAGTGACTAGTGGGGTGCGGCAAGGCTTGGTGCTGGGACCGCAGCTATTTACAATATACATCAATGATTTAGATGAAGGGATTCAAAGTAACATTAGCAAATTTTCAGATGACACAAAGCTAGGTGGCAGTGTGAACTGTGAGGAGGATGCTATGAGAATGCAGGGTGACTTGGACAGGTTGGGTGAGTGGGCAGATGCATGGCAGATGCAGTTTAATGTGGATAAATGTGAGGTTATCCACTTTGGTAGCAAAATAGGAAGGCAGATTACTATCTAAATGGTATCAAGTTGGGAAAAGGGGAAGTACAATGGGATCTGTGGGTTCTTGTTCATCAGTCAATGAAAGTAAGCATGCAGGTACAGCAGGCTGTGAAGAAAGTGAATGGCATGTTGGCCTTCATATCAAAAGGGGGGCATAACCAGGGGCCACAGTTTAAGAATAAGGGGTAAGCCATTTAGAACCGAGACGAGGAAAAACTTTTTCTCACAGAGAGTTGGTACAGGCAGTCAAGGTACAGGCAGTCGAGAGCAGAGTACTAGCATTACCAAGCTTGGAGGCATCCCATCAAAAAACCTTCCATAGCACATGTGCAGAGGTTCAGTACAATCCTCGTGGACATGCCAAATCTTCTGCAACATCCGAGAAAGCAAATATGCTGATGCCCTTTCTTGAACACCCATCGGTGAGAACCAAGTTAAGTTGCAGGTGATATAGGTGCCAAGGAACAAAATTGTTGACCATCTGTACTAGCAGCTCCATGTGTGAGGAAAGGGTTGCGTTCACCCCCTCGCCCCACTCCACTCTCTTAGTTCAAAAAGGCACAAGTCAGCTCCTTACTACCCGGATGTATCCAGATCTAACAACAGTCGAGAAATGTAATAACATCCAGGACAAAGCATCTCAATTTCACTTTCAACATTTTCTCCCTCCATCACATGTGCGCGCTGCTGCAGAATATACCATTTACAAAATACATTGCACTTATCTACTGGAACAATGTCTTCCAAACCCATGAGCTATAAGCTATATTTAATAGGGAGTGCTATATTTAAGAGGGAGTTAGATGTGGCCCTTGTGGCTAAGGGGATCAGAGGGTATGGAGAGAAGGCAGGTACGGGATACTGAGTTGGATGATCAGCCATGATCATATTGAATGGCGGTGCAGGCTCGAAGGGCCGAATGGCCTACTCCTGCACCTAATTTCTATGTTTCTATGACTTTACCCCCAAGAAGGACAAAGACACCAGGTGGAAAATCAGGCTTCTTGACTTGGTACTACTTTGCTCTTTCATGTTTGCCATTGGATCTAAATCCTGGAACATTTTTTCTAAATGTTATGAAAATGTTTTCTTGAGAAACACTGCAGCAATTCATGAAGAATAGGTGGCACCACCTCCTTAAGGACAACTAAGGATGGGGAATGACTGCTGATCTTGACAGCAAAGGTTGCATACCATAAAAAGTGAATAGAAAAAAAGCCAGGATGTATTTGTGTTCAATGAAGGCTCACTGGAGAGAATACTGGCATGCAGCATTTGGACTACGAAGAAGGATTGGATAACCTTTTACTATAATCACTTAAATTTAAAGTTGAATGAGTGATGATTTAATTTCCTCATCTTTCAGCAGTGTGACAGGGTGGTTGCTGAGGGATGTTGCCCCAGGCTGAAGTTTTGAACTATGAATCAAAGACAAAGAATAAAGAGTTAGCCTTTTCAGACAATGTTGAAGAGCAATTTCTTCACCTGTTGGATTGTGAATCTGAATTATTTATCCACTGTGTTACGGATGCTCAGTCATTGGCATATTCTAGACCAATATTAATGGCTAGAAAGATATCAGTCATGATCTTACTGAATTGTGAATCAGGCTGTATGGACAAATAGCCTTCTGAACCATATTCTTCGCAAACCCTCAGACTATCCTTGATCGGACTATGCTGGCTTCACCTTGCACTAAACGTTATTCCCTTATCATCTATCGATACGCTGTAAATGACCAGATTGCAATCATGCATTTTATTTCTGCTCTGGTTAGCACGCAACAAAAGCTTTTCACTGTACACGTGTCAATAAACTAAACTGAACTGAACTTATGTTTTCATATGTAGGAAGGAACTGCAGATGCTGGTTTAAATCGAAGATAGACACAAAAAGCAGGAGTAACTCAGTGGATCTTAGTTTTCAAGAGAGTTAGATTTAGCTCTTAGGGCTATGGGAATCAAAGGATACGGGGAAAAATCCGGAACAGGGTTACTGATTTTGGATGATCAGCCATGATCATAATAAATGGCGGTGCTGGCTTGAATGGCTGAATGGCCTATTCCTGCACCTATTTTCTATGCCTCTATGTTTCTATGATAGACACTGTCTGACCTGCTGAGTTACTCCAGCTTTTTGTGTCTATCTTTTGTTTGCAAGCTCATTGTTGTATTCGCAGTTTTCAATGTATCATTGTTCTCAGCAACATTTTCATCGAAAGTCAAAGTCAAAAGTCAAAGTCAAAAGAGTTTATTGTCATGTGTCCCTGACAGGACAATGAAAATCTTTCTTTGCATAGCACAACAGAACATAGTAGGCATTGACTGCAATTATATACGTAAATACACACATGAATTAATGAATTAATAAAGTGCAAATAACAGATGGAGGGATATTAATGTTCAGAGTTCCGAGCCAAGTTTAATAGCCTGATGGCTGTGGGGAAGTAGCTATCCCTAAACCGGGTTGTTGCAGTCTTCAGGCTCCTGTACCTTCTACCCGAAGGTAGCAGGGAGATGAGTGTGTGGCCAGGGTGGTGTGGGTCCTTGATGATGCTGCCGGCCTTTTTGAGGCAGCGACTGCGATAAATCCCCTCGATGGAAGGAAGGTCAGAGCCAATGATGGACTGGGCAGTGTTTACTACTTTTTGTAGTCTTTTCCTCTCCAGGGCTCCCCAGAAAGTGAAACAGCAGCTAACATATGATGAAGATTACTAAGACCAGCAGGCCACGCGCCCATATGCCCAGGACCAACGGGCTGCACAGCAGACACCGAGGACCAGTGAGCAAAGGCCTGTCAAGAGGAATTACCACCAATCTTAGCACAGCTCGTCCCCAAAGATCTGTGGAGCCACCGGCGACGGCAGACGCAGGGCCACACGGGCCCAATTGCATCTTGCTCAAGGTACCAGCATCTGCAGTTTCTTATGTCGCCTGGAGAGGACGAGATTTGTTTTCCTGTTTGGATTGGGCTGAATGAAGCAAGGCCTGGACATAAGGAATAGGGGTAAGGTCCCATAATCCAAATTCACTGACCAAATAGATATCGGCTACAGAAACCTCCCAAAGAAACTAACTGGTTGGAAGCAATTAAATGTGATTTAATCTCCACAGATGTGACGTACACTTCTAGGTATGTTACAAAACTCACCTTCAGCGGCGCTGCAGTTCTGCCACTGGCCGTGTGCATGACTTTTGCACCTTTGAAAGGGAGGCGGGTTTAAAATGCGTTTTTTCTTCAGGCTATTCAAATCAATTTTGAACAGGCTGTTTAGTTGCTGAAGAAAAATCGCTTCGACTGCTGTTTTATTAAGTTTATTAAAATTAGCGCTGGATAATTTAATAGCAGGAGTAAAATTAAAATCATCTTCTAATGCCGTCAACGCCAACAATGAGACGGATCTCACGCAGGGGATGAGGAAAGGTACACTGTTTATTTTTTCATATAAACTTGCTTCTTGGGATGCCTTTAATCAAAATTTCACGTTGCGAAAAGGTGCCTTAGGACCCATACAAACCAGCAGTATTTTTCCTGCCGATATGGGGTTTAAATTCACCACAACCGCAACGTTCCAAACGGTCGCGTTCCACATAAACCCACTCGCAAGATGATTTAAACGGCCATTAATTTACAGGAATTAAACACTAAATTCCTTCCATTTGGCCTATAAATGAATGAAAATGAGATTTAAAAATCATGGTATATTGTGAATTCTTGTGTGAATGTTATTTTGACACTTAGGCTTTCTAAAAATGTTAACCTTTTTTTAAGAAATGGATAGATGTTTAGATCTAGTAATTGAATTTTGTAATTAGCTACAATTAGGTAACTAACTAATTATAATTTCAGGTCATCCAAGCAAGATTGTTTCATACTTGTTTCAGAATGCTTCTCCTATCTTCCAAATTAGCTGACGGGGAGGAGAACTAATGTCAGCATCCACTTCTAAGCCAACAACCACATCATCAAAACTCATGTATAGTCTTTCCGCTGACTAGAGAGCATAAAACAAAAAAGGCTTTTCACTGTACCTCGGTACACGTGACAATAAACTAAATTAAATAAATCTGAATTAATCTAAACTAATCAAATTAAATCTAAACTAATCTAAGCTAATCTAAAATAAAATAAACTAAACTAAGATAATCCTAAATTGAAATAAACTACGGTAAACGAATGTGAGCTAAGCAAAACTCTACTAGTTCCAGTGAATTAGCCGATGCTGGCATACCTGACAAGCTGACACGACAAGTTTCCAAATCTACAAAGATAAATAATTCTGAAAAATGAAATAGTTTCAAAATCTTTGTAATTTGAAATAATCTAACAATCTTCATAACTCTTAGTAAAATAAAAAGCCATAAAATGTTTCAAAACAAAATTTAGCCAAAAATAACAAAAACGTAAAAACAAAATTAATTCAGATAACCCTAATAAAAACCTGATCAAGCATCATTGACCTGAAATGTTCAATCTGTTTCTCTCTTCACAGATGCCACCTGACCTGCTTTTTTTCTACTTTCATTAAAAAGCCTAATCTCTTAATTAAAAACCTCTTTCATTAAAAAGCCTAACCACTAGCCATGGAATGCTTCCAGCACACAACACAGCAAGCATGTTCTAAAGATAGACACAGTCACAATCTGAAGATGGGACCCAAAATGTTACCTATTCCTTTTCTCCAGAGATGCTGTCTGACCCACTGAGTTACTCCAGTTTTTTGTGTCCATCTTTGGTTTAAACCAGCATCTGCAGTTCCTTGTGTAGGAAAGTACTGCAGATGCTGGTTTGAATTTAAGATAGACACAAAATGCTGGAGTAACTTAGCAGGACATGCAGCATCTTTGAAGAGAAGGAATGGGTGACCTTTCGGGTCTGAAGAAGGGTCTCGACCTGAAACGTCACCCTTTCCTTCTCTCCGGAGATGCTGCCTGTCCCGCTGAGTTACTCCAGCATCGTGTCTATCTGCAGTTCCTTCCTACACCAGCATGTTCCAAATGTATCTTCTATTGAATATGCCATACCAGCATTAGAAACAACATTGAATGCCAGGAATATGGGCCTTGCAGCAAACTTTACACATCGACCAGTCAATTCCATTGCCAGAACAGATATGAACTTTCTGAAGATGTTTGCTCCCACCAGAACCAAGGATCACTTGTTGCTTAACATGGAGGGAGTTTGTGAATTGGTGGAAGGTTGATGAGAAATATATGCAAGCACTGGAGAATCTGCAGATGGCAAACAGTGACAAAAATAAACTTAAAGCTGTAAAAGAAAGGGATGAAGATTAAGAAATTACAAATTGCAGTTTTGCTAGTCATTTCTGAGGGAATAGAAATCAAAAGTAATGGAGTTGTGTGAAACTTATAAAAGAACCCTGGCCGGTGTCAAAGTCTGGATACTTGACACAATGTTGTACAACCTGGGTGATTGATGCAAACACAGCAATGCGATTAACAAGTTGATCAAAATAAGTCATCGTCTTTGTGCAATACATCCAGACCATCAAAAGTCGTCTTCTTTGTGTATTATGTGCAGTCTAGGCGCAGTAAAGACTGCAAAAACTTGTGACCACTGGCCAGTCCATCACCGGCTCTGGCCTCCCCACCATCGAAGGGATCGATCGAAGTCGCTGCCTCAAAAAGGCAGCCAAATTCATCAAAGCCACACAATCCTGGCCACACACTCAATTCACCATTGCCATCGGGATGAAGGTACAGGAGCCTGAAAACTGTAATGTCCAGGTTCAAGAACAGCTTCTTCCCTACAGCCATCAGGCTATGAAACACGGCAACAAATAAGCTCTGAGCTACCACAGACTACTATTATTATTGCACTATATCTGTTTATTTATTGAGTATGTGTGTATATATACACTGAACTTTATTTCTCCCGTTACGTATTATGTTTACATATTCTGTTGTGCCCCAGCAAGCAAGTATTTAATTGTCCTATCTGGGACATATGACAATAAAACATTCTTGACTCTTGACTCTTAACACGTTGATCAACTTAACATCATCAATACCAAGAAGGGTCTCGACCCGAAACGTCGCCTATCTCCTTCGCTCCTAGATGCTGCTGCACCCGCTGAGTTTCTCCAGCTTTTTGTGTAACCCCCTAACATCATCAATAGTTGTCTTGATGTATAAATATCCTGTTGTGTCACCTAACATTGGAGATGTGATCACAGCCTTTGATTGAGACGTACTTCCCCTTGCGCAAGTAAAGCATGGGGGAAGGCAGGAATGGGGTACTGATTGCGGATGATGAGCCATCATCACATTGAATTGGCTCGAAGGGCCGAAGGGCCGAATGGCCTACTCCTGCACCTATTGTCTATATATCTATTCATAAAATTAACCCACTGCTGATGGTTAACGGTTCGAGTTCTTGACTCTTATTACGGGTCGAGACTTCGACCCCAGGCCACCTTATAAGATACCATTCATAGTTCTGTTTCCAATACCATGAAAAAGGGTTAAAGTCAAAGAAGAAAGAACAAAACTAATGTTCAAGGAAGATACAAGAACTGAGAAGTTAAACCTGCAAGAGAAAAGATTGAAGAGATTAGGGCAGCACAGTGGCACAGGCTAGAGTTAGTAGAGCTAGCAGTGTGGCTACCAACTACTCTGGTGAATTTGGGTTCAATCCTGACCTTTGGTATTGATTGCATGGAGATTCCCGTGTTCTCCTTTTGACTATAAAGGTTTTCTCCAGGATCTCTCATTCCCTCCCACATCCCAAGACCTGCAGATTGGTAGGTTAATTTGCACTAGAAATCACAGAATGTAGCTGAGTGACAGAATTTGGAGGGAGTTGAAGGGGATATGAGAATAACCAATGAATGGATGGTGGTTGGCACTGACTCAGTGCATGGAAGAGCCGGTTTCGCTGCCATGGACTCTGTGACTGAGAATAATGCTGCTTCACAAAAAATAAAATTTAGAGATCTGAGGGATATTTTGCAAGATTTGGACAAGAGAGAATATCTGAGAAATATATTTATAGAGCCCATGTTTGCAATATATTTTGGTGATCAATGCAGGAGGTCACAGCAACAGGCTGAGAGTTGGATGGAGAAATAGAGTGGGCGGCCATTAGAAGCTCATGGTTGATCCATAGACTGAGGGATGGTTCCCAAGCAGTTTTTGCAGCAGTTTCTGTTTTTACTTCAGATTTCCAACATCTGCTGTTTTTTTTCATTTTCAGTAAGGAAACTGGTTTAACAGCAGCATCCATCTTCCTGAAGGATTGTCTACATACTGGGATTTATTAAGTGAGAACACCTGGCTTCATGAAGACTTCCTTAAACTCCAAGAAGATTAATGAAAGTGAAAGATCTGGAAAAGTATTGGAAATTAAATGTTTTGCATTCATGGACTAAGGAGGGCTAAGCATCTGAATCCTTCACGGCAGAAAAATCAAGCTTAGCAGCTACTCCAAAAGACTACTTTGTCATCTCACTGTCCTCCGTCAGTGATGCTTGCAGACTTCTATTTTCTTCTGGGATTAAGAAGAATATTAATTTGGAAAGAGTGCAGAAGATAATCTGGCTTGAGCTACAGGGAGAGGTTATGTAAACTGGGACATTTTGGAACATAGTAGGATGAGGGGGTGATCTTATTGAGGTGTACAAGATCAGGAGAGTCATTGATAAAGTGAATGCTCAGTAATTTGAGAGGAAATAAATTTAAAAGGGACCGCAGAGGCACTAGACTATAATATATATATATATATATATATATATATATATATATATATATATATATATATATATATATATATATATAATATATATAGAGAGAGAGTGTTTTGAGGGTTATGTGTCAGGTACAGGCAAATAGGACTGGCCCAGCATGGCAACCTGGACAATGTGAGCTGAAGACGTTTTAACTGTATTGTACCAGTTTAAGACTCTAATCTTTCAGTCAGGTCTCCCTGCAGATACGTGTTCACATGGAAACAATGGCCAGTCCAGGGAAAACTACATGTTTTGTGGAAGGTCTGGAGATAAAAATCATTGGTTTCCCTTGGAGATCAGTGCTATCTTCTGTCATTTTAGAAGAACTCTTGAATACATGGTTATGAGCATAGTTATGGTCCCATATATGATTCCTATTAGATCACCAATACTTTGCGGGCAACACAGTGGTAGAGTTGCTGCCTCACAGTGGCAGAGACCTGGGTTCAATCCTAACTATGGGTGCTGTCTGTACAGAGTTTGTATATTCTCCCTATGACCATGTGGGCTTTCTCTGGGAAGTCCATTTTTCTCCCATATTCAAAAAACGTGCAGGTTTATAGGCTAATTGTTTTTTGTAAATTGTCCAGTGTGTAGGATATATAATATGTATGGGTGATCGATGGTCAGCATGGGCTTGTTGGACTGGAAGGCCTGTTTCCACACTGTATCTCTAAACTAACAATTCTACATATATTATTCTACCTGAAAATGTGTTGAATTTTGAGTCACTAATGCACAAACATACATTGGTACATGTCTTCATTCGACTCTTTCTCAAAGTATATAGTTGCCAGTTGCAGCCTCTCTGTTTTGGGATAATGAATCCATGCTACATCTGTCTGCCTGCTGTGTTGGTCATTCACAGAAATTGGTGTCTCTTAATGGCAACATAAATCATGGACACAGCACAGCATGGTAAAAATAAAACAGCTAGTTTTGTTTGTAAGGAACTGTAGATGCTGGTTTACATTGAAGATAAACACTGCAGACACAGACTGCAGTCTGAAGAAGGGTCTCAAGAAGAAGGCCAACTCAATAAAATGCCAAGGTGGTTTCTGTGAAAGGCACACAATAGTGGACGTGATCCTTGCAGCAAGACAACTACAAGAGAATCGCCAAGAACAAAACTGCAGCTCGAGTCTGAAGAAGAATCTCGATGTGAAACGTCACCTATTCCTTTTCTCCAGAGTTGCTGCCTGACTCGATGAGTTACTCTAGCATTTTGTGTCTATCTCCAAAGTAATTTTGGTGGAATCCTCTTCAATGGGTTGAATTTTCCATTCACTGGCCAATCCTTCACCTCACCCCGAGAAGTGCTTTGTGGTTGAACTCAATAATGAATAATTGCAGGAGTGTTAATCTCCAGAGCAGCATGGTTCTCCTCAAGATGTAATCAATTCTTTGCAGCAACAAGTCTTTTCCTCTTTAATCAATTAGATGGTAATTATTCAAAACAGTAACTTTGCCATCTCATTCACCTCTCTTCCTTAGGCCAATGCTGTGTGTGCCTTCCTTAAGACAGCAAATATCCTCATGCAAAAGATCCAAAAATCTGTTCATGTTGGCCCGTGATATAGACTCTTCTACCAGACTTCTCTCCACAATTGAGCACCTGGTCACAGGGGGAACGTTCAAACACCGTACAAACAACACCCGGAGTCAGGATTGAACCTGGGTCGCTGGCACAGTAACGCAGCAGCTCCACCGCTGAGCGACTGTGCTGCTCCAAAAGCCCAGCACAAAATTCACTCTACGCTCACTGCTAATAGAAATATCCAGATGCACTGTTGAGTCCAGAGAGCGTGAAAACTGGATGAAAGTAGCATGCAATTCAAAGTGCTTCCAAATCTCTTACAATTTTCTCCTTCCAGACACCCCCAACCTTAACTTCTGTCAATACCTTGAACTCTATCTCATGCCCTACCGGCTGAATGTACCTGCAAAGGTATGGGAGCTGCAAAAATCCACGAGGATTGCTGTGAGAAGCAATCTGAACTGGAATCACAAGGTTTACATCACAAAAAAAAACAAATTAAAAGACTGTATTTGCACAAATTGTGCACATAAATATAATGTAACTCTGTTAAATTGGTCGATTATTTTCCCATTTTGCCTAGTTTTGTTCGGTGCTGGCAAAGGATCCATTCACATTTGTGGGAAAGTTAGATTTGGAGAACCCTCAGCGGCTTGCTTTGAGTTTGAGCTTGAGATTAATTTATTGTCACGTGTACCAAGGTACCGTGAAAAGCTTTTGTTGCATGTTAACCAGTCAGTGGAAAGACAATACATGATTACAATCCATCCATCCGCAAGGTTCAAACACATGATTTGAGATCATCATCATCCTCCTCCACCACCACCTCCTCCTCCTCCATCATCTTCAGGTCCATCTAACTTTTCCACTTCCCTTTCCATGAAGAGATAAGCAGGAATCTGATAATGCCAAATAATTACTGCAATATCAAAAATTGACTTTTTCCAATTGCCGTAAAACTCATCACTTTGCATTCAGTACTGAATTTAAACAAAGCAATGGATGTGAAATTAAGCCAGCAATTTGCTTGAAGTATATCTCCTACTGAGCTATTACCATATGTTAATGGAGACACAAAGAACTGCAGATGCTGGAGTCTTGAGGAAAACACAAAATGGTCGAGGAATTCACAAGGTGGAGCAAGCTGGAAAAGAGAGGTGTGGTAAGTGATGGGTTGAGGGGGATGGGGGTTCGATTGGCAGATGGGTGAAGCTGAAAAGCTAAAGGTGAAAAGGAGATACAAGAGTATCAGATAAGGAGAACAGATGAATGAAATGAAATCCAGAGGGAGGGATATAGGGGGAAGGGAACAGATAGAAGGGGAAAGATGGGGGATAAAAGGGAAATTAGGGACTTGCAGGTGGAAGATGAGTGTACGAAGGAGAGGAAAGAAGCAGGATCACCGAGGGGTGGGAGATGGTGGGAGAAATGGGTGTAACAGGGTGAGGGGGGGACACAGGAAAGAGAGGGGTTGCTTGAAACTGGAGAATTCAATGTTCATTCACGGAGAAATAACACCTAATATTTTGCATGGGTATCTTACAACCCAACAGTATGGGCATTGAATTCTCCAATTTTAAGTAAAACTCCCCCTCACCTATATCCACCTGTCAATTGGCAAGCTTTGTCCCACCTCCACCTCTCTTTTCCAGCTTTTTCCCTCCACGCCAGTCAGTCTGAAGAAGGGTCCCAACCCAAAACATTGACTGCACATTCCCCCACAGGTGCTGCCTGGCCCACTGAGTTCCTTGAACACTTTGTGCTTTACCATATGTTAATGGGCTTGCTGCACATCTCCCTTAAGGGCCTGTCCTACCAGCTCCGACTCTATGCAATGAGCGCGATCAAACTAGAAGCGGGGGCCGCGCGGAGGTCGGGTGATCCTGTGTACAGGGCCGTTTCCACCAGCATGCGCCTGCATGCGGCAAGCGCAACCAAACCGGCAGTAGGGGCCGCGCAGAGGTCGGGTGAGTGGCGCAACGCGGCGCAAAGTGAGGCGAACTTGGAGCGAAGTCTAAGGTAAGTTCGCCAGGACAGAAAGGGGCACACAGAGAGGGGCACAGAGGCACACACACACACAGAGGGCCATGGAGTCACACACATAGAGGGTCACGGAGGCACCTACAGATAGGTTCACGGAGGCACGATGTCGGGGCGGTGTGTAATGCGTCGAGGCGACTGCGAGCCGACAAGCCGTTGCCGTGCCGAATTTTTGGACATAGTCAGTTTTTCGGAGCCCCGCGTGGTGTCGGGACGAACTCGGGACGAACTCCGCACAGCTCCAGCGATCGAAGTGGGACCGGCCCCGCGACGCCGGACAGCTCAAGCGTTAGGTCGGGCTAATCGCATAGAGTTGCATGCTTGTAGGACAGGCCCTTTACTGTCTGCCTCAACCACTGATTCCTCACTCCCAATCTCCCTGACCACCAGCCGAGAGCTCTACAACCCGAGATGTTTGCTGAGGCTCTATAAGGCGCTGGTCAGGCCGCATTTGGACTACTGCGAGCCGCATATCTGAGGAAGGATCTGCTGGCTCTGGAGAGGGTCCAGAGGGGGTTTACAAGAATGATTCCAGGAATTAGGGCATTAGCATATGATTAACGTTTGGCAGCACTGGGCCTCTACTCGCTGGGGTTTAGAAGGTCGAGGGGGGACCTCAGTGAAACAGACAGGGTAATGAAAGGCATAGATAAAGTGGATGTGGAAAGGATGTTTCCCCTGGTGGGAGAGGGCCAGAGGTCATAGCCTCAAAATTAAAGTGCGCTCTTCTAAAAAGGTGAGGAGGAATTTCTTTAGTCACAGGATAGTTAATCTTTGGAACTCATTGCCACAGAGGGCTGTGGAGGTCAAGTCAGTGGCCAAGGCAGAGATAGGCATACTTTATCAGAACGGGTGCAAGGGATTATGGGGGGGAAGGCAGGAAAATGGGATAAGGTCATAGTCACAGAGTGATACACTGTGGAAACAGGCCCTTTGGCCCAACTTGCCCACACTGGCCAGCAATGTCCCAGCTACACTAGTCCCAGCATCAATCCAAACCTGTCATATCCATGTACCTCTCAAATTGTTTCTTAAACAATGGGATAGTCCCAGCCTCAACTACCTCCTCTGGCAGCTTGTTCCTTACACCCACCACCCTTTGTGTGAAAAAGTTACCCCTCGGATTCCTATTAAATCTTTTCCCCTTCACCTTGAACCTATGTCCTCTGTCTTCGATTCACCTACTCTGGGCAAGAGATTATGTGTATCTACCCGATCTATTCCTCTCATAAGAGCTCGATAAGATCACCCCTCATCCTCCTGTGCTCCAAGGAATAGAGACCTGGCCTCCTCAACCCCTCCCTATAGCTCACTCACTCTAGTCTTATAGAACTGCAACTTGACCTCCCAACTTCTATACTCAATATACTGACTAATGAAGACCAAAGTGTCAAAAGCCTTTCTTGTTCCTCAGCTCCACCCATATAGCCTCAATAGATAATGTCACAGCCGTGACATCCACCTTGACCAACAGTGCAACCCCCCCCCCTCCTCTTTTACCCTCACCCCTGTCTCTCCTGAAGCTCCTGAACCCCAGAACATTGAGCTGCCAGTCCAGCCCCTCCCTTAACCAGGTTTCAGTCATGGCTACAACATCCCAGTCGCTCATACCTATCCATGCCCTGAGCTCATCTGCCTTACCCGTCAGGGTGCAGTTCATATTCCTCTCACATGCCTCTCTCCTGCACGAGATCTCATCCTCCGCCAATCTACTTTAAACCCTCCTGTGTAGCATTAGTAAACCTTCCCGCTATGATGTTGGTCCCCCACCAGTTAAGGTGCAACCCGTCCCTTTTGCACAGGTCACTCCTGCCCCAAATGAGATCCCAATGATCCAGAAATCTGAATCCCTGCCTCTTGCACCAACTCCCCAGCCACACATTCATTTCCCCAGTCTTCCTGTTCTTACCTTCACTAGCACGAGGTACTGGAAGCAATCCTGAGATCACTACCTTGCAGATCCTGCTTTTCAGTCTTCTACCCAATTCCATAAACTCGTGTTGTAGAACCTCCATCCTCTTCCGACATATATCATTTGTGCCAACATGCACAACAATCTCCGGCTGCTCCCCCTCACTCTTGAGGATGCTGTGCAACCGCTCCAAGACGTCCTGGACCCTGGCATCAGGGAGGCAACACACCATCCTGGAGTCTCGACTGCTGCCACAGAATCCCCTGTCCGCATCTCTGACGATGGAGTCCCCCACCGCTACGGCTCTGCCTGACGTCACTCTTCCCCGTTGAGCCTCAGCACCAGGACTGGAGTCACAGCCCGGGCTGCCATTCAATCTTGTTGTGTCGTCCATTCTGACAGCTCCCAAGAGGGTGTACCTGTTTAAAAATGGTGGCTCCTGCACTCCATGTTTACTTCTCTTCCTCATTGTCACCCACCTTTGCTCTTCTTGTATCCTCGGTGTGACAACCTCACTGTAGGTCTTGTCAAGGAAAATTGTTTTCATTCAGCTGCTGCTCAAGGTGGCAGAGCTCAGCCATGATTGAATGGCAGAGTAGACTCGATGGGCTGAATGGCCTAATTCTACTCCTATGACCTATGAACCTCAACCCGTTGATCCAAATGGCAGCAACCTCCGCTACCTGACTTGAACCAAATCTTTCTCAACCTTTAGTACCTCAGTCAGATCTTGGACCCACCCAATTACCCACTGGTACCAACTCGTTCTTCCACTGCTTTGCACTAACTCATCATCGCTGAGATGGCAGGCTAAATATTCAGTGAATTTAACCAAGCAGGCATACATTTGCTTAATCCCTAACTGTTGATTTCATTTTATCCTGTTAAATCCAGACTTTCCCATTCTTTTCTTTTAACAAATAAACTAGTTCTATGGGTATCTCTGAAATGGTGCAATCGATTATGTGCGATGGGAGACCTCATACTGATGAATCCTATTACGGTAAATTGGCTCCACATGCTTAAGGCAATCCCATTATCTTCATTTTTACATCTGAATATATTTATTTTCCTCACAATCATTGCAGTAACTTTACTGATTCAATAGAGCAGAAACACTGCATTCCAGCCAAACAATAATTTAAGTCCAATTATCTTGGCTATTAATATTCCTTTCCTGCACACTTCCATGAAGTTAATATTTCCAGCACGCACAAGAGCCAAACACTCTCTGATTAGGTTCAACAACAACAAAAACCTGCTGGAAATGTAGAGCAGATTCATCAACATTTAGTGAGATCACAAGAAGAGAATTCAAGTAGACACCAGTCCCAATAAATTGATCCATCTTTAGTGTGCTCAAATGCTGATGGGGCATAGTGAATCATTTTGCCGTATGAAGTGTCAACAGTGCAATGTTTAAAGTGTCTTCAGACTGCAGATCAGATTGTCCCTGTGCTGCCTATTGCAAAACCAAGCCCTACAATCTCCGAACCTTTGACGTAAGTTGTGCGATGTTTTCCCCGTGTTCCTTGTCTCGTTCCTCCAAAGGAGCATTTCAAACTCCTGGCTGCCTCTTAGAGAATGAATAGTAAAGGAGCATCTCACCAAAAGGGACAAAGATTAGCGTAGTCCTCATCAATAAATAAAGTGCTGCAGAAAGCTTTTCAAGGTGTGGAAAAAAGGGGTTAACAGACATGGTTGATTTAAACTAGGAATAGAAAAATATAGCTTAGAATGAAATAAGGTTTCAACAAAGCCAGACTGTTAGTAGAATAGAAAGTAACGATATATAGAACAGAGAGAAATTCGAGATATAAAGTAACAAACTCACCAGATACTAGCTTTTCAATTAAAATACAAGAAACTAGGCCAGGTCAATTGCAACTGAGCATGCTTAATGAAATAAATTAATATTACTTACATGCCCCTGGTTGAGAAACTGCTCATTACCATGCACATGTATGAACATGCGATGTATGATGTGGGAGGTACTGGGGGACGTACCTATAGACTGTGCACCTCACTGCTCTGATTGGGAAGAGCCAGAAGGGGAGGTTAAGCCAGCAGAATTGTGTGTATAAAGGGGATTTACTTTCCTGACTTTGGTGTGCCTCTAGCAGACAGCAAAGGATAGGCACCTATTCTGCAGAATATTATCTTAATAAAAACTTCTTTGCCTGACTTTGTCTCTAAAGCGTTTGTGATTTTTTATGTCTCACAAAGGTGAAGTTAAAAGGATTTACTGGAGTCAGATTGGTGTTGGGGATAAATGGAGTTGATCTCATTCATCGGAATCACCTTTCCACATTGGCTGCCCAAAATCTCACTGCTGCCATTCAAGCATTTGCAAATTTACCATATTTGGAAAATTTAATAATATAAAAATTATCTATTCACATTAATTCATTCAAATCCACTTTTACCTTTTGATCTAATAGTTCTGAACTATGACTATTGTTTTGCTTTCTTGTATCTGAGCATTATCAATTGATTCTTAAATTAACTCATTGATATTGATAGTGTCACCATGGCAACAAAAGCTTTTCACTGTACCTCAGACCACATGACAATAAACTAAACTGATCTCGGTAACTACTGTAGCTTTGATTAGACCAATGACATAACATTTAAACTGCATGGACCCGAGAGGTGCTAAATGTTATTAATTATTGGAGTGTACAAAATCATGAGGTCCATAGATAAAATTAACGCCTGCTGTCATTTTCCAGGGTGGAAGATTCTAAAATTAGAGGGCATCCGCGTAAGGTAAGAGAGGGGAGATTTAAGAGGGATCCTAGCAGCAACTTTTTCACTCGGAGGGTAATCTGTATCTCTGGAATGAGGTGCCAAAGGAAGCTACCAATGTGGATACAATTGAACTTTTGGAGTAACAGAGAAATAGTACAAGTTTGGAAGGATACTGGCCAAATAAAGGCAGACTAGTCCAATTCAGCGGCATAGTGGTGCAGCAGTCGAGTTGCAGCCCGACAGCACCAGAGACCAAGGTTCGATCCTGGCTATGGGTGCTGTCTCTATGGAGTTTGTACATTGTCCCTGTGGGTTTTCTCCGATGCTCCAATTTCCTTACACATTCCAAAGACTTGCATGTTTGTAGCTGAATGGGCTTCTTCTCCTTCTTGCGTATGGCGTGCACAGCCTAAAGTTGTCGGACAACTTGTTCTATTTGATCTTATTTGATTGTGCACACCAGGTTGATTGCATTCATCGAAACAGGGCGGACCACGTGAAGGTTACAATCTCCCACCCCAATGGGGTTCTGTAAATTGTCCCTAGTGTGTAAGATAGAACTAGTGTACGGGTGATTGCTGGTCGGAGCAGACTCCGTGGGACGAAGGGTATTTTTCCATGTTGTATCTCTAAACTAAACCAAACTAAACTCAAGTGTATGAAGTGGATGCAAAAGTGCGATAACATAGAACTGGTGTGAATGGGTGATCGATGATTGGCATGCACTCGGTGGGCGGATGGTCCCGTTTCCATACTGTATCTCTAAACTAAATTAAATTGTAGCTCATTTTTTTCAAGTTATAACATTTTCAACTGGCGAGAGGATTGAAATAAAATGTATCCGGGGTGCTGCAAAACTTATTAAATTGCCTTTTACAGTTCTCAGATTGTGTGCGAAAAGCATCCAAAATGTAGGCCATCTGTGGTGGTGTAAGGAATTTAAAATAAATAGCAGACACATTGCTACATTGACTGAAATGGGAGCTGTACCCCTGGTACAGCGATGTACTGTAATTACTCATCTGTGCTCTTGACTCTGTTATTTTTCATAAGCTTTAGGGCTTTTCCACCAGTCATCGAACAATTATTTTCAGTTGTGTTGTTCTGAAATCTGTGCAGATTTATTTCAGAGAATATCAAGGACAACTGGAGGATTGCGCTGGACATTCTCCTGACACCAATGTAAATATATTTGTGGTCCAGAATACCATAATCTGGTGCAGACTCAAAGCTCAATGTGATTAATCTACATCACATTCACGATGTTGTCTGCATTCCTACGATTGTATGTATCCAAAGCATCAATTAGATTTCTATTTCTAATTATGGCATAAAGTAGCATAATTGTGGGAAAGGAATACATTGGTAGAGTAATCTCACTTTGAGACACACCACATTTTATGCTGGAATGGTGCAGCCCGCAGGAGATGGGAACTCTCCTACAGGAACTTGCTCTTTCTTTCTGTTTGTATCAGAACTTTCCTCGTTCGCTCCTCAAGCTTCTGTCCAAATGAGGATCGGAAAAGATTGGGACCAAGGCCCCAGCAGCAGGAGAGACCGGGATTGGGGACCGAGGAATGAAAGAGACTGGGACTGGATTCCAAAGAATGGGAGAGACCCCCCTCCCCCCCCCCCCCCCCCCCCCCCACAAGGGGCAAGATATACTAGGACCAGGGACTGACAAGTGGTAGAAACCTGGACTGGGGCACAAAGAACGGGAGAGACCATGAAGGAACCCGAGCTCGAGTCCTTCCAGACAGAGGATGTATTGCTTTCACTTGAGTCCTGGTCCACCACCAGCCATTAGGATGTCTTGTCTGCCCGACCCAGCTATAGTTTACATCATGGCATCTATCCACTCATTCATTTATTATCTGACTTAGTACTTTGACCAGAGGTGCCACGACAAATTAACATCTACTAACCTCTGGACTGAACTGTTACCAGGCAGGGATGACCCATTGGTGTCCACATACCTCTATCCCCAGCTGTGTCAAATGATCCTGGTGCCTTGGAAGAGGATCAGGCTGAGGAAATAAACCCTGACTGTAATCCTCCACTATCCCATGGGTTATCTCATAACACATAGAACAGTACAACACAGAAATAGGTTGGCACTTCCCACCCAAACCACTCCATCCCCAGGTACTTTCCCCTGCAACAGTAGGAGATGCAACACCTGTCCTTTTACCTCACCCCTTGATTCCATCCAAGGACCCAAACAGTCTTTCCAGGTGAGGCTCGGCGATTGTTTCTCTGAATACCTCGGCTCAGTCCGTCTTAACCTACCTGATCATCTGGTGGCTCAGCATTTCAACTCCCCCTCCCATTCCCAATCTGACCTTTCTGCCCCGGGTCTCCTCCATTGTCACAGTGAAGCCCAGCGCAAATTGGAGGAATTGCACCTCTTATAGTATTTCGCTTGTGTATTTTACACCCCAGCATTATGAACATTGACTTCTCTAACTTCAGATAGCCCTTGCTTTCTCTCTCTACCCCCCTACCCAGTTTTCCCACTAGTCTTACGGTCTCTGACTACATTCTATCTTTGTCCCATTCCCTCCCCTGACATCAATCTGAAGAAGGGTCTCGACCTGAAACGTCACCCATTCCTTCTCTCCAGGGAAGCTGCCTGACCCGCTGAGTTGCTCCAGCGTTTTGTGTCTACTTCCAATAGGTACTTCAGCCTACAATGCCCACACTGAACTTGATGCCAAGATAAACTAATCATAACTGCCTGCACGTGATCCATATCACTCCATTCCTGGTTTGTCCATGCCTATCCAAAAGTCCTTTTCATGCAACTATTGTATCTGCTTCCACCACCACATCTGGCAGCACATTCCAGCCACCCACCATTTCGTGTAAAAAACCTGCCCTGTGCATTAATTTCAACTTTACCCCACTCACCTTAAAACTGCGCCCTCTAGTATCTGACACTTCCACCCTGGGAACAAGATTCTAACTGCCTACCTTATCTATGCCCCTCATACTTTTATAGACTTCCCATTTCCAGTGTCATCTTGTACCTTTCAAGTTCAAAATTGTTACACATGTTAGAGTCTTAACCTGGCTTGAAAAGCCCATTGTCCTGTCGGAAGCACTGGGTTGGGGTTGCTGGGGTCGGCCTGGCCTGCTAATATTGTTGGTATCCTCCACCGCTGCTGCGCTGCTCTGTACTGCTACAGGTCGCATCTGAGCCACTGCTATCCCATCAGCAGAAGGACAATAGATGAATACCATCGATCCATTTACAGTGTATCGACAAGGGACAAGGGACAAGGGACAAGACATATAGATACATGACAAGGGAATACCGTTTTATGTCAAGGTAAAGTCCGATCAAGGATTGTCCGAGGGTCACCAAAGATGTAGAGAGTAGTTCAGCACTGTAGTTCACTCCAGAGGTAGCTAAATATAACATGGAAATTCGAATACCAGATGAAGGGAAACTGACAGAGAGTGGATTTGGGTTTATATTTTTCTGGAGTGGTTGCAGCAGTGAAGAGTGTATAGGGGTAATAGGTGATTAATGATAGGTTCTTGACCATACAACTAAAAGCAGATAGACCAAAACCTATCACCAAAAGGAAGAATAAGAGGAAAGATAGGCTGACCATTTCAACTCTGTCCTAATTTGACCATCTATAACTACTTTACTTACGAAATACAGTGTGGAAACAAGCCCTTCTGCCCACCGAGTCTACACCGACAAGTAATCACCTGTATACTAGTTCTATCCTAAAGACTAGGGAAATTTTATGGAAGCCAATTAACCTACAAACATGAACATTTTTGGAATGTGGGAGGAAATGGCGCGCCCAGAGAAAACCCATGCAATCACAGGGAGAACGTACAAACTCTATGCAGTACCCGTAGTCAAGAATTGAACCCGGGCCTCTGGTGCTGTTAGGCAGCAATTCTACTGTACACTGCAGTGCTGCCCATTAGTGATGAAGCAATTGGTTACAACTTCCAATAAACCTTGCCCTTCATGAACTCCCAGTCATGACGGAGGTTGAAAAGTCAGTCTTATCATTATCATGTGGGAAAGCTCTAAGAGCAGTTGCTATGCCAACAGAAGTCTTCAAATAAGCAAGCCTATTATTGGCTGAGAAACTGACAGAGCTACTTTCTGTGTGTGGAATGTGGAAAAGCACCCCAGGATTTCAACGACACCACAATTCCACATCCATACAAGCGTAAGAAGAACTGACAAGCTTGACAAGAACCGACAAAGGGGTATCTCTTTAATCTTAGCTGCTGGTAAAATCCTTGCTAGGGTCCTGTTAAACAGACTGATCACTCACTTTGAAGTGGGTCTACTCCCAATAAGCCAACATGGTTTCTGCGAAAGTCATACAATAATAGATGTGATCTTTGCAGCAAGACAACTCCAAGAGAAACGCCGAGAGCAGAACTGCAGCTTGCGTCTGAAGAAGGGTCTCGACATAAAACGTCACCTATTCCTTTTCTCCGGAGATGCTGCCTGACCCGCTAAGTTGCTCCAACATTTGGTGTTCATCTGCAGCTTGTTCCACCTTTGTCAATCTTACTCAAGCTTTAAACACTGTTTGGCGTGAGGAACAAGGGAAGATCGTGGAAAAGTAAGTTGCCCCAAAAATTTGTTACATTTGTCTGACAATTTCATGATGGTATGACGGCCAGAGTAACAGATGACGGAAAGTCTCCAGACCCATTCCTGAGCACCAATGGTATGTAACGAGGCTATGTATTCATAGCAAAAGGATTTGAGTATAGGAGCAGGGAGGTTCTACTGCAGTTGTACAGGGTCTTGGTGAGACCACACCTGGAGTATTGCGTACAGTTCTGGTCTCCAAATCTGAGGAAAGACATTCTTGCCATAGAGGGAGTACAGAGAAGGTTCACCAGACTGATTCCTGGGATGTCAGGACTTTCATATGAAGAAAGACTGGATAGACTCGGCTTGTACTCGCTCGAGTTTAGAAGATTGAGGGTGGATCTTATAGAAACTTACAAAATTCTTAAGGGGTTGGACAGGCTAGATGCAGGAAGATTGTTCCCGATGTTGGGGAACTCCAGAACAAGGGGTCACAGATTAAGGATAAGGGGGAAATCTTTTAGGACCGAGATGAGAAAAACATTTTTCACCCAGAGAGTGGCGTGTCTCTGGAATTCTCTGCCACAGAAGGTAGTTGAGGCCAATTCATTGGCTATATTTAAGAGGGAGTTAGATGTGGCCCTTGTGGCTAGAGGGATCAGGGGGTATGGAGAGAAGGCAGATACAGGATACTGAGTTGGATGATCAGCCATGATCATATTGAATGGCGGTGCAGGCTCGAAGGGCCAAATGGCCACTCCTGCACCTATTTTCTATGTTTCTATGTGATAGACTTCATACTGGTTAGTGTGATGTTCTCTGCAATACTGTCTGTAGTCTACTTTGATGAAGAAGATGGAATCAAATTTAGGCTCACGATTGATGGTGCTCTTTTGAACCTAAGGAAATTCTCTGCCAAAACCAAAGTAAGAGAAACCACCTTCAGGGACATCTTCTTTGTTAATGACTGCATGCACTGCAGGCTCAGAAGTTGATGTACAGGTAAAGCTTCAATGATTTTGCTTGTGCCAGTATCTAATTTGTCCTCAAAAGTAGCACAAGCAGAATCAAACATCCTTGAAATTGTTTAGAGGCTTTCTATAGTGGACAAGTTCATGCACATTGGCATTATACTGCCAAGATCAGTCAACACTGATGATGAAGTGAGCAGCTGGATAGGAAAAGCCAGCTCAGCTTTTGGAAGACTGAGGATTAAAGTGCGGAAATGAAAGCATAGGATTATCGTCCTCTTATCATACCTACCTTGCTCTATGCTTGGCAGACATGGAGCAAGTACAGAAGACAGGATAGATATCTTAATTACTTTTATAAAACAACAATTAAGGCTGGCCATTGGCAAATGCTGTTCCTTCCATTCTGTTTTCCATTTGTATATTCTGGACCATTTAGCCTGTCCTAGGAGTCCAAAATCATCCAGATCTCACAACTTTACCAACACTTTACAGAAAATGTCCATAAAGCTGTAATGAAGCTTAAAGGGCATCATTGACTGATGTAGCAGGGTCGCCGAAAGGTTTTGAACATTTCAAAATCCAGCGGCGACAAAAAAATGTTGCGACACTTGAGGAAACACCGCACATCACGTCGCATCACGCCGCGAATTACCTGATACGTCAATCAATGATGTCGACAGTCACCAAAAAAATTGCCAAGTGGGGCAGGCCCTTAACTGCCCATTCAATGGTTGGCCATTATTTCATCCTATTACTGACAACCCCTTTGTTCGCCCATTGCCCTCCTCCACCAAGTCAGCTACGTAAACTAATCTGCTTTCTCTTTTTCTCAGTGTGTAGGAAGGAACTACAGATGCTGATTTAAACCAAAGATTTTAAGAAGATTAAAGTCTGATGGAGGGTCTCAACCCAAAACATCACCCAATCTTTCAAGTCGGAGATACTGCCTGTCCCGTTGAGTTACTCCAGCATTTTCTGTCTCGCTTCTCTTTTTCTCGGTTCTGAGACAAAAGGGCCTGTCCCACTTTCCCAAGTTACTCACGAATTCTCACGAGTTTTCCACTTGATTCAAACTGGGAGAATGTCCTTAGTGAGCCCGTAGGAGTCCATTGATATATCGTAGCGGCTCATTATGCCAGCCGTAGGTATTCGGGTCATCAGGTAAGTCGGGACATTTTTTCCAGCATGACAAAAAGTCCACGAGTAAAAAGATAGTCAGGAATAGCAGTTCGTAGATCACAAAAATCTTGATTTTTTTTAAAGGTCCTTTCAACTCTGGAAAGTGGGCCAAGCTCTTTAAAATGCTAACTGGTTTCTATTTCCCCAGATGGTGCCTCATTATTTGAATTCTCCCAGCATTTCTATTTTTGTTTCAGATTCCAGTATCTGCAGCGTCTGCAGTTATATTTGTCTAACATTGCCACTGCCTTTCCTTTCATTAATATTCCATGTTTAGAGCCGGGCTTTACAAAATGGTTGTAACTCACCATATCATGGATAAATACAGCCTTTGTGTACCAGTGTTTTTATCTGGCTTGTGGATGGTGCAGTCACATCCACAACAAATGTAAAGAATTAGCCCTTCACAGATTGACTGGTCTTATGTCCTTGATTCAGCTGCTAGACTCAGTACAAATATATACGGTATCTGTCAGTCAGTCGGAATATCTAACCATCACAAACTGCAACTTTTTTTAAATTAAGATATATACTGGAAGAGGAATAAAATAATGGTGGTGTTTTATATTAACAGTGTCATATTAGCCCAAAGTCATTTGACCTCTATTTTCGCATGGTCTGTGTTTTTGCAATGTACGTACTTTTAATTAATATTGTTAGAATAACAATGAATATTTTTGGAACAGTACGACAATTTCAAATGTCTAAATCCTGTAAATGTGGCTGGGTCAGAGTTTATGGCACAAATTGTCATATAGTTTCTAAGACAATGCTGATCAGACAGAAATTCAAAATCCTGTAAATTAATTGATTGAGGATAATTCCTTAGGTGGAATGTATATTTGGGTCCTGACCCTAAACTTCACCCATGCCCTTTCTCTAGATATGCTACCTAACCCACTGAGTTCCTTAGGCATTGTGTGCCTATCTTTGGCATATACCAGCATCTGCAGTCCCTTTCTGCACTGGGTAGCTGAGACAGGTAGTATAATAGTAGCATTTAAAAGACACTTGGACATGTACTAGGATATGAACAATTTAGAGAGATATGGGCCAAACATGGAGAGATGGGATTAGTGCAGACTGTGCAACTTGGTCAGCATGTTGGGCATGACCAAGTTGGGCCAAATGGCCTGTTTTGTGCAGTATGACTATGATTCTAAATTGGAGTTTTAGAGATAAATTGGGGAATTTTGCTGGATATCTGCACAACTTATCTCCTTATTGAATCCAAATTGTGAGCTGAGTTTAATTGTGAGCTGCCATTAATATTCTCGCATGCATTTAGTACTGACCGAAAGATACATTTTGCCATTGTTGTCAAAAAAAAACAGGCGAGGCTTTCTGAAAGTTACAAACCAATGTAAGAGAAAAATAGTGGTAACATTATGGCAGACCTAATATGCTATCTGATCGAGATACAAAGAAGATGCTAAATAATGTATTGATATCAGGGATCAATTGGTGCAAATAAATATAAATATGAAATCATTATGGACTGTTTGTTGTTAGGATATAAATTGGAACAGTGGCAGTCAGTTGGACACAAATATAGGTGTGAAGAGGACAACAGGAGTCTACAAGGGGATAGTGGTAGGTTAAGTGATTAGGCTACAATCTGGCAAATGAAATATGGTGCTGCAAAATGTGAATTTGTCCATTTCGATAGGAAACATGGAGAAAAAAAGCATCTTATCTAAATAGTGAAAGTTTGCAGGGATCAGTGATGCAGAGGGTACTTTATTCACAAAAGGTCAGTGTGTTCAGATGTGGCAAGTGATTAGAATAATTAGTAGAATGTTGTTTTTTATTGCAATGAGAATTGAATACAAAGGTAGACAGAATACCACCAGGGGTGTTGCACCAGGGCGAGGGGGAAGGGGGGGGGGGGGGGGGGGGAACTTTTTTTTTCAGTTTCTTACGTTGTCGGAGATGTGATTAATTTTCAAATTGCATCTCCGGGCGGTCTGTGACTTACCATCGATGGAGTTGGAGGCCTCCTAGGACTGACTTTGGGCCTCACCGTGGGGTGTGGACTTACATCGGAACCGATCCCTGGAATCGCACCAGCGGACTTACCATCAAGAGCTCGTAGTGTCTAGGGAGAGGTTAGTCAGGAAGCGCTAACGATGCAGAGGCACGATCAGCCCCGACGTGGGGTCCGATAGTCTGGCGCGGGGGAGCTGACATCCCCCCGAAGCAGGAGCTGATCGCATCAATGCGCGGGGCCCAAATGCCGCCGGCTACGGGAGTCAAGATCATCCCATCAACGGAGGGCTCAAGGCCCCCGACTGCGGGAGAGCTAAGGGAAGAGATTTGAACTTTTTTTCGCCTTTACAGTGGATCACAGGCATCACAGGAATGTGGAGGAGGCACTGTGGTGGATGTTTATATTTAAATGTATTTTGTATGTTCCATTTCTTTTTATTGGTATGACTGACTTGGCAAATAGAATTCTTTGTATGTTGCAAAACATACTTGGCTAATAAAATATTATTGTGATTGTGAAAGTAGGAAATGTATGCTTCACTTATTTGGGTCAATAATGATATCTCATTTGGAGTACTCATTTGCTCTGTTTATTTAAATATATATTTACAGTAAATTGGAAGCAATTCAAAATAGGTTTACTTGACTAATACATGAATGGATAGGTTGATTAATGAGAAAATGTTGGACATACTCGGTTTGCACCTATTGGAGTTTATATGTGACTTGCTTGAAAGGTGTCAGATCCTGCAATCTTGAAAGAATGGATTAGAGATGAATATTCATATTTCGGGAGAATCTAGAAACGGGTCTCTGATTCAGCATGATGGGTTGTTCATTCAAGACAGAAATTACGTTTTATTCTCTCCAAGCCTCAGAATGTTTGAAACTCCCTTCCTCAAATGGCGGTGGATGTAATGTTTTTGAATATTCTTTGAAGGCAACATTTGACAAATTCTGGAGAAGCAAGAACATAAAGAGTGTAGGCAGGAATATGGAGTTGAGATTACAATCAGATCAATTACAATCTAATCTAACCTCCTCTTGCTCCTATTATCCATGTTTATATGTTGGGTCTCATGGCAAGGCATTGCTTATAAAATACAAGCAGAAATTCTCTGGATTTGATGTTCATCCATCAGCCTGTACCTATCTCTTTGACGTCTGTTATTCTCCTCAGTGTTTACTATGCCTTTACATTTTATGCCATTTTCGAATTTGGAAATGTTGTCCTGTAAATCCAAGTTCAAAGCATGCAGCGACGTTTTCTAGTGCTATTGAGGAGTGTCCCAGCTAAATGTGGCAGGAGGAAAGAAGCACCAAGTAGATGTATGGTTGGGGGGAGAGGTGCAGTCAAATATAGAAGGAAAACAGTCTTGCTTTAGGTGGATGTCTATTGTTGTCAAGTGCATCTCAGTACAGAGAAAAGCTTTGCTTTGCACGCCTTCCAGTCAGATCAGATAATACTATATTTAGATGTAATTGTCAAACTCGGGTGCAATAGATAGGCAGAGAGGAAAATTCAGAGTGCACAATATAGTTCTCAATATGACATCACCCAGTGCCGCCGGGACACAAATGCAGTCGAGGTCAGGAGAAGGATGTCAGCGCACAATCCAAGCCGGTTGAGGGAGGTGGAGGAGGCCCTGCAGTAGCCTAGGGCTTATCTGGATCGGGAGCTGCTCCAGTGCGTCGAGCTCGTGGACCAGAATTCAAACTTTTTGCAAATCGCAGCAAAATATGGCTATTCATGCATGTGTGATCTAGGCAAAAATAATGTCACTGTGCAGTGCCCACGTGACAATAAAGAATCATTGATCAGTTCCAAAGACAAAGTGCATTGGAGTAGAACAATGGAGTAGAAGTTAAACGGATGATACTCTAGCTTATAGAAGAACAATTCAGAAACCTGATAACAGGGAAGAGATCGTTCCCGAGTTTGGTGGTGCAAGCTTTCATGCTTCTGTACCCTACTGGGGAAAAGGGATTGACCAGGGTAGGACAAGTCTTTGATTATGTTGACTGCTTTTCCGAGGCAGGGTGAAGTGTAGAAGAGGTCCATGGTGGGAAGTCTGGTCTGTGTGATGGACTGGGCCACGTCTATTACACTCTGCAATTTATTGTGATCTTGGGCAGAGCCGTTTCCAAGACAAGCTGCGATGCAACCCCACAGTATGCTTTCTATGGTGCTTCTATCTGTAGAAGTTTGTAAGAGTCATAAGAAGCATGCTAAATTTCCCCAGTTTCCCCAAGGACGTAGGGGAGTTAGTGTGCCTTCTTGACAATCGCATCAATGTAGTCGACCCACAACAAATTGGTGGGAATATTAATGTCAAGGAACTTGATGCTCTCAGTCATTTCCACTTCAGCAACATTGACATTGATTGGAACATGTACCCCATTCTTGCTGAAGTTGATAACTGCAGTAGTTCCTGCATTTTGTTAATGTTGTGGGAGAGTCTGTTGTCCTGACAACATGATACTAAGCTCTCCATCTCCTTCCTGCTTTCCATCTCATCATTTTTCATGACCCGGCTCACCACAGCGATGTCCATTGCAAACTTGTAAGCAGAGTTAGAGCTGAATTTGGCCGTACAATTATGAGCCGATAGGAAGTGTACGAGTGTATAGGAAGTAGAGGACCGAGAGTGCATCCATGCAAACCAATGGTGTTGAGAGTTAATGTGGAGGAGGTGTTGTCACCCATCCTCATTGATTGTGGTCTGTGGATCAGAAAGAGGAAAAAGTGGTGATGGGGGAGGGGGAGGGGGAGGGGGAGGATTGCTGATTTCTAGATCCAGGAGTTTGGAGATAAGATTGGCTGAGATTGTAGTTTAGTTTGCAAATACAGCGTGGGAACAGGCCATTCAGCCCACCGATTCCATGTCAACCACTAGCTGTATCCTATACAGTTGGAACAATTTACAGATGCCAATTAACCTACAAACTCACATGTCTTTGGAGTGTGGGAGGAAACTGGAGCACATGAAGAAAACCCCATACAAACAGCATCCATGGTCAGGATCAAACCCAGGTCTCTGCCACTGTATGGCAACAACTCTACTGCTGCACCACTGTGCTGACCTTGGTGTTGAAAGCATGGCTACATTCAATAAATACTAGTCTCGCATAGAAGTCCCTGTTGTCTATGTGCTTCAGAGGTGGGGTTTTGCCCAGGGAGATGGTGTCTGCTGTGGATCTGTTGCAACAGTAAGCAAACTGCAGTGGATCACAGCTGGCTTGGCAGTTGGAGATAGTGTGTATCATCACAAGTCTCTCAAAGCGCGTCAAGTTGGTGGATGTCAGAGCCATGTGACAAAAAAAGACATTAATTCACCCCTATAAACAGAGACAAATAAATGCATTGAGCACATGGAAGAATGAAGGGCAAATACAACCCCACTATTTAAAAATGTAAAATAGACCAGAAGCAGGGAATTTAAATTGGGTTAACCTGACATCTGTGGAAGGGAAAACGAAATAGCCCGCTACAATAGATGTAATAGCACTTAGAGAAGTGTTCCACAATCCAATAAAGTCAAAATTGATTAATGAAAAATCTACGTTTTGATAAAATAACTGAAATGGTTGAGACAGTAACTAGCAGAATCAGTAAACCTGGCATATGAAGAATGTTGAGAGGCGGAGACATCAAGACTAGTAGGAGAACTGGGATGGGGAAGAGGATGGAGAGAGAAAGCAAGGGCTACCTGAAGTTAGAGAAGTCGATGTCCATACCGCTGGGGTGTAAACTGAACGTGAATATGAATGTGAATGTAAACTTATCTGAATGGTGATAGATTGTGAAAATGAAAAATGCAACATGGCCCGAGGTGCTCTGGAGGCCTAGTCACTGAAAGGTAGCATGTTGCATTGCAGGCAGTCGAGAAGGTAAATGGGATGTTGGCTTTCATTGCAAAAGGAATTGAGTGTAGAAACAGGGAGGGCTTGCTGAAATTATGTAGGCTCTTCAAGCCTACTCTGCCCTTCAATATAATCATGGTTGACCATTCAAGTTTGGTATGCTGCTGGAAATTGTTTTTTTCAAAATCTACATGTGCTCAAAAATACACAAAAATCAAAATACACAAAAAAACCCCAAAGTGCTTGAAAACCTCAGCAAGGCAGACAACATCTGTGGAAAGAATGGTAGTTAACATTTCAGATCCAGAACTCAACAGAATTGGGAAAATCTCTCACATGTATGCAGCTTGTCTTCTTTTGTACGATTTTGCATTTACGCACATGCTCTCTAAACCAATCTTAGATATGTTAGTCTCTTTCTCCAGCCCGTCTAAAACTTTTCTACTTCTCCTTATTTATCACCAGGAGTTATTTCTTCATCTTTTTCTTCTTTTCCATGACACGGAGTAAGTAAAAGTTTCCCATCAGCACAATGTGCTAAATTGGTCCATAAGTTAATATTATGTACAGAAAATGAAGGCGAGTAATATCAGGTTTGAGGTTCAAAATTCTGCTCTCAAAAAGCACAGTTACATGTAGGAAGATGACAGTCAGCATAATGCAGAATATTATGCAATGCAGGCAGCTTCAGTCTCTGTTTAAGGGGCATTGAAGAATTAGTTTGTGCCGAGTGGAACAAGTGCAGGGACCAAACATCAGTCAAGCATCTAAACCTTTGTAGCTTTAATGGTAAACCTTAAAGGGACTAGCAACATGGTGGCGCAGCGGTAGAGTTTCTGCCTTACAGCGAATGCAACCCGGGTTCGATCCCAACTGCTGGTGCTGTCTCTACGGAGTTTGTAAGGTCTCCCCGTGACCTGCATGGGTTTTCTCCGAGATTTTCAGTTTCCTCCCACACTCCAAAGACGTACAGGTTTGTAGGTTAATTGGCTTAGCAAATGTAAAAAAATGTCCGTAGGACCGTAGGATAATGTCAGTGTGCGGGGATCGCTGGTCGGCGCGGACCCGGTGGGCCGAAGGGCTGGTTTCCGTTCTGTATCTCTAAACTAAACTAAAATACTGCTGGAGCTGCCACCAAGAACACTAGTAGGATAGCCATTTGTCCTTCAAGTAAATGGGTACCAGCAAGCTAGAAAGAATGAATAGCATTATATCCATTCAAATAAAAACATCCAATACGTGACAATTCATAGCAAACAGATACATCCAACTCCAGTAGACGAGATTCAAAATTGATTTACAGCAGATATTTTGGTTCACATTGAGATTGTCAATCATCTTCATAGAACATAGAACAGTACAGCACAGGTAAGGCCCCTGCAGCCTACAATGTCTACGTCGAACATGATGCCAACTTAAACTAAACTGCCTGAAAGTGATCCATATCCCTCCACTCCCTGCATATTCATATCACAATCTGAAAGCCTCTTCAATGCCTCCACCACCACCACCCCTGACAGTTCCAAAGTGCCTTTCAAACGGCAGTGCTGTTTAATTTGTTGCTGCAGACAGTAGCATTTATTACTGGGAGTGTATTCTTACTAAACCAAATTAATAACCTGTAAAATGTCCATTACTAGTTATTACAGAAAGCATGAATTCATGGCATATTTCTTCAACTCTAGATGAGTAAAATATTAATTAAGTCAAAGCAGTAATTAATTGGCTATAATCCATAGGCACTCAACAATGCCTTGAAATACCTCTGATGTGTTGTACATCTCAGGCCAGATTACTTGCTACTTCATGTGTATTGAACAGATTAATTAATTGTATCATTCATTGCTTTCTATTATGGCATGCAGGCATGAAACCTGCATCCCGTGCTGATTGATGTTAAATTCCTTGATGCAGGCATTACAAATCAAGAATATAGAACCGTACAGCACTGGATTGTAATTGTTATATGGTTATATGGATTGGGCCCAATGCCTAATCCAGTGTGTCATTCTTAATTGTTACTGTATGTCGTGTTGTTACTTGCGAGTGGAGCACCAAGGCAAATTCCTTGTATGTGTACATACTTGGCCAACAAACCTATTAATTTGTTCATATGATGCCAAATTAAACTGATCTAATTTACCGTACATGATACATATCCCTCCATTCCTTGTAAAAGCGTCGATCATATCAGCCTCCATCAACTCTCCTGGCAATATGTTCCAGGCCGCAACCACTGTGAAAAAACTTGCCTCACACATCCCCATTGAATTTACCCCCTCTCACCTTACAGCTGTGCCCCCTTGTGTTGGACAGTTCTACCTTGGAGAAAAGGTTCAGACTATCTATGCCAATGGAAGAAGAATATTATGCCGACTTACTTGCAATCACCAATGCAACTGAACCAACACAGAGAGAAATAAAAGAGCAGACTGAACCTTATACTCTTATCCTCCTTTGATGCCTTCTTGCCCAATGCTCCGGAGGCAAAGATTCGCCCTTCCTCCCAGCACCCGCCCTTCCTCCCAGCACCCGCCCTTCCTCCCAGCACCCGCCCTTCCTCCCAGCACCCGCCCTTCCTCCCAGCACCAGCCCTTCCTCCCAGCACCCGCCCTTCCTCCCAGCACCCGCCCTTCCTCCCAGCACCCGCCCTTCCTCCCAGCACCCGCCCTTCCTCCCAGCACCCGCCCTTCCTCCCAGCACCAGCCCTTCCTCCCAGCACCAGCCCTTCCTCCCAGCACCCGCCCTTCCTCCCAGCACCCGCCCTTCCTCCCAGCACCCGCCCTTCCTCCCAGCACCCGCCCTTCCTCCCAGCACCCGCCCTTCCTCCCAGCACCCGCCCTTCCTCCCAGCACCAGCCCTTCCTCCCAGCACCCGCCCTTCCTCCCAGCACCCGCCCTTCCTCCCAGCACCCGCCCTTCCTCCCAGCACCCGCCCTTCCTCCCAGCACCAGCCCTTCCTCCCAGCACCAGCCCTTCCTCCCAGCACCCGCCCTTCCTCCCAGCACCAGCCCTTCCTCCCAGCACCCGCCCTTCCTCCCAGCACCAGCCCTTCCTCCCAGCACCAGCCCTTCCTCCCAGCACCAGCCCTTCCTCCCAGCACCCGCCCTTCCTCCCAGCACCAGCCCTTCCTCCCAGCACCCGCCCTTCCTCCCAGCACCAGCCCTTCCTCCCAGCACCCGCCCTTCCTCCCAGCACCCGCCCTTCCTCCCAGCACCAGCCCTTCCTCCCAGCACCAGCCCTTCCTCCCAGCACCCGCCCTTCCTCCCAGCACCCGCCCTTCCTCCCAGCACCCGCCCTTCCTCCCAGCACCCGCCCTTCCTCCCAGCACCCGCCCTTCCTCCCAGCACCCGCCCTTCCTCCCAGCACCCGCCCTTCCTCCCAGCACCCGCCCTTCCTCCCAGCACCCGCCCTTCCTCCCAGCACCCGCCCTTCCTCCCAGCACCCGCCCTTCCTCCCAGCACCCGCCCTTCCTCCCAGCACCCGCCCTTCCTCCCAGCACCCGCCCTTCCTCCCAGCACCCGCCCTTCCTCCCAGCACCCGCCCTTCCTCCCAGCACCCGCCCTTCCTCCCAGCACCCGCCCTTCCTCCCAGCACCCGCCCTTCCTCCCAGCACCCGCCCTTCCTCCCAGCACCCGCCCTTCCTCCCAGCACCCGCCCTTCCTCTCAGCACCCGCCCTTCCTCCCAGCACCAGCCCTTCCTCCCAGCACCCGCCCTTCCTCCCAGCACCCGCCCTTCCTCCCAGCACCCGCCCTTCCTCCCAGCACCAGCCCTTCCTCCCAGCACCCGCCCTTCCTCCCAGCACCCGCCCTTCCTCCCAGCACCCGCCCTTCCTCCCAGCACCCGCCCTTCCTCCCAGCACCAGCCCTTCCTCCCAGCACCCGCCCTTCCTCCCAGCACCCGCCCTTCCTCCCAGCACCCGCCCTTCCTCCCAGCACCCGCCCTTCCTCCCAGCACCCGCCCTTCCTCCCAGCACCCGCCCTTCCTCCCAGCACCCGCCCTTCCTCCCAGCACCCGCCCTTCCTCCCAGCACCCGCCCTTCCTCCCAGCACCCGCCCTTCCTCCCAGCACCCGCCCTTCCTCCCAGCACCCGCCCTTCCTCCCAGCACCCGCCCTTCCTCCCAGCACCCGCCCTTCCTCCCAGCACCAGCCCTTCCTCCCAGCACCCGCCCTTCCTCCCAGCACCCGCCCTTCCTCCCAGCACCCGCCCTTCCTCCCAGCACCACTACGCCTCTACATCTTGCCTTGTTTTTATTCACTCCTCAATTAGCCAGTTTGGATGTTCCAACCAATCAATGGGCTTGCTGCTCAAAGCTGATGAAATCTGAAATTAAAGCAGAAAATGCCGGAACCACTTAGCTAGTCCAGCAGCATATATGGCAAGACAAACACAATTAACATTTCTGGTTAGAGACAAAATAGTTGGAGTAACTCAGCGGGGCAGGCAGCATTTCTGGGGAGAAGCAATGGGTGACATTTCGGGTTGAGGCCCTTCTTCAGACTCGAAACATCACCGATTCCTTCTCTCCAGAGACGTTGCCTGTCCCACTGAGTTACTCCAGCTTTTTGTGTCTATCTTCATAATCATAATCATTCTTTATTAGCCAAGTATGTTTTGCAGCATGCGATGAATTTGATTTGCCACACAGTCATATCATTAAAAAACAACAGAACACACAAAATACATTTTAACATGAACATCCACCACAGTGACCCCTCCATATTCCTCACTGTGATGGAAGGCAAAAGAAAAGTTCAATCTCTCCCCGTGTTTGTTCTCCCGTGGTTGGAGGCCACGAGCCTTCTGTTGACGGGACGATCTTGGCTCCCGTAGCCGCCGGTCAGGCCCTCCGCATGCAGGGCAAACGAGCTCCTGCATCGAGGGGATCTCAGCTCTCCCGCACCTGGCGATCTGACCCCGGGTCGGGGCTGGTTGAACCTTCTACATCGTTTGGAGCTTTCAACATTGGTCTCTACCCAAGACTGCGAGCTCCTCGATGGTGGAATCCGCAGGCTGCTGTTGGAGCGTCGATCCCAGGCAAGGGATCGACTCCAATGGCAAGTCCACGTCCCCACGGTGGGGCTCAAAGTCAGTCCCGAGCAAGGCCTCCAGCTCCATGTTCCTAGGCCGCAGAGTGACCGGAGATACGATCTGGAAAACAATCACATAGATCTCCGGCTAGGTAAGAGATTGAAAAAAGGTTTCACCCGACCCCCTCCCCTCCACATAAAACTAACCAGAGAACAGTGGAACAGCGGTAGAGTTGCTGCCTTACAGCGAATACTGCGCTGGAGACCCAGGTTCGATTCTGACTACGGGTGCTGGCTGTACAGAGCTTATACATTCTCCCCGTGACCTGCGTGGCTTTCTGAGAAATCTTCGGTTTCCTACCACACTCCAGACGCATAGTTATGTAGGTTAATTGGCTTGGTAAATGTTAAAAAAAAATTCTCCCTAGTGGGTATAGGATAGTGTTAATGTGCGGGGATAGCCGGTCGGGCCAAAAGGACCTGGTGCCGCGCTGCATCTCTAAACTAAATATTAACACAAACTTTTAAAACACACTAAAAATAACAAAAGAAAAACGAGAGGACAGACAGACTGTTTGTTGGCGAGGCTGCTATCGTGCGGTTCCCCATGGTGGTATTTTCAGTGTAAACCAGCATCTGCAGTTCCTTCCTAACATTTCAGGTTGAGGGGTGGAATATAGAAGTAATGAAATAAATTGACTGGAGCAAAAGTACCAAAGATATCTAGAGGAATGAAGGAATAAGATAGATTTTGGAGCATGTATATTTCAGAGCTAGAAGCATTATAAGGATAAATGGAGCAGTGAGGAGTTTATAATTTTCATCTAATTTCTAAGTTTGACATTTTGTGGATGATTATTGGCAATTCATTGTATAATTTTAGCTAGTGGACCCCCCCCCCCCCCCCCTCAAATTTGGGATTCCATATATGAGCACGTAAATGCAGAAGGTCTCATATTTGTGGGGGGGGGGGGGGGGGGGGGGTTCTCAGTCTTTTCCAACAGGAAGGCTGGAATATTCATGGAGAATCTGCCGGAGCAACCAGTAACAGGTTGAAGCTGACAAGCACAACATTTCTTCTCTTGAATTGGAAGGGTAACATTTAAGGGAACAATGCAAGTTTTAATTAATTAATATATTTTTAAATTGTCCTGGTTTATTTACATATTTAGATCATTTTAAGAGTATTAAAGATTTCTATTTCTTTAATTTTCTACATGTTTTAACAGAATTCATGATTTAAAGTTTGAATCTATTTTTAATAGTTTTGAATGACTGTAAAATCTGGGGCATTATACAACCTCCATTGCTTTTGATCATACACAAGTTTGTGAAAATACCGTAGATGTTAAAAAAAAAAATGATCATTACTTCTCAGGTTGAGTAAAACTAAAAATAAAGTTGGGGTGAAGACTGCAAAATCAGTAAAAACACTAACATTTTTGAACTTCTCTGAACTTTTTGAATGATGCATTGATTTTCAGCAAGTACTTAAGGATTCACTCGTCTCAGAATGACTTGCCACATGTCAAACTTGGACACTTTAGCTACTCTGGTTGTGATACATGGTACAATTATACCAAGCATCTGCCGGATGAGCAAAATGTCACTATTCATCACAAAATTGACACTTTTCATAGTTATGTATACAATAAGAATAGGATACAACTACGTCTTGTATAACCAAGTCTACAGACATTAATGATGCTGCCTATCTTGCAGATTTGCACATTTTATTGTCAGTGAAGAATCTATTCCTGGGTTTATTATGGCTAAAGCTAACAAGGCAATATCCTGGATTTTAACTTTTACTGGGAGTTGTGGGCGTGCGTGCAGGATCTGAAGCTGATGATAAACCATTGGGTACAGGACACGATGAAACCAAGGCAATTTAACTTCCAGTCCTGTTCGGCACAGGCTCTCCAGCATTCTTCTGATGAAATCTAGCAGCAAGTGCTGATCAATTGGGAAGTGGGAATGAGATTTTGGGTGGCAAGGGAGTGGAGACACAACAGTAGTTCTCAGTTGCCAACTGAGTGGTCAAGGTGAAATTGGGAAACAAAATAAAGATCCGCTGACAACACACGCAGAAGTTGAGCCAGGCCAGGCTGGGGCTTAGTAACTACTAACTCTGGTATGTTTGCTGCTCATGCCTGCTGCTACATGCTGAAGGAGTGCAGCAGTGAAACTGCCAGCAAACTGTAAGTCACATCTTTTCAAAGTTTAGTTTGGCTGCCAAGCAAGGGGTGTGGTCAACTGGACTTATGCAACTTATTTGTAAAACATTCTGAGCAATCCCATTCCTCCATTTTGTCCCTATATTTTTAATTTAGTTTAGAGATACAGCATGGAAACAGGCCCTTCGGCCCATCAAGTCCACGCCAACCCTACCCTACACACAAGAGACAATTTACGATTTTGACTGAAGTCAATTAACCTACAAACCTGTACGGCTTTGGAGTGTGGGAGGAAACCGGATCACCCAGAGAAAGCCCACGCAGTCACGGGGAGAACGTCCAAACTACGTACAGACAACACCCATGGTCAGGATCAAACCCGGGTCTCTGTCGCTGTAAGGCAGCAACCCTACCACTGTGCCACACCTGAAAAATATTCTTGTAGATTTGTTTCCCTCAAATTCAATTCAAATTATTTCTGAATGTTGTGATTGATTCTTTTTCCCCCATAGTCATAAAGTGATACTGTGTGGAAACAGGCCCTTCGCCCCAACTCGCCCACACCAGCCAACATTGTCCCAGCTACACTAGTCCCACAATCCCACTTGCCTGCGCTTGGTCCATATCCCTCCAAACCTGCCCTATCCATGTACCTGACTAGGTTCTGAAGAAGGGTTTCGGCCCGAAGCGTTGCCCATCTCCTTCGCTCCATTGATGCTGCTGCACCCGCTGAGTTTCTCTAGCATCTGACCCATGTACCTGACTAACTGTTTCTTAAACAATGGGATATTCTCAGCCTCAACTACCTCCTCTTGCAGCTTGTTCCATACACCCACCACCCTTTGTGTAAAAAAGTTACCCCTCAGATTCCCATTAAATCTTTCCCCTTCACCTTAAACCCATGTCCTCTGGTCCTCGATTCCCTTACTCTGGGATAAAGACTGTGCATCTACCCAATCTATTCCTCTCGTGATTTTTTTAATACCTGTATAAGATCTCCCCTCATCCTCCTTCGCTCCATGGAATAGAGACCCAGCCCATTCAACCTCTCCCTATAGCTCACACACTCTTGTCCTGGCAACATTGTTGTAAATCTTTTCTGAACCCTTTCAAGCTTGACAATATCTTTCCTATAACATGGTGCCTAGAACTGAACACAATATTCTAAATGCAGTCTCACCAACATCTTATACAACCGCAACATAACCTCCCAACTTCTATACTCAATACTCTGACTGACGAAGGCCGAAGTGCCAAAAGCCTTTTATACTTGCGACTTGACCGTCAAGGAACCATGCACCTGTACTCGTAGATCCCTCTGCTCTACAACAGTGAAGAAAACGAATGGCATGTTGGCCTTTATAACAAGCGGAGTTGAGTATAGGAACAAAGAGGTCCTTCTGCAGTTGTATAGGGCCCTAGTGAGACTGCACCTGGAGTATTGTGTGCAGTTTTGGTCCCCTAACTTGAGGACATTCTTGCTATTGAGGGAGTGCAGCGTAGGTTCACAAGGTTAATTACTGGGATGGCGGGACTGTCATATGCTGAGAGAATGGAGCATCTGGGCTTGTATACTCTGGAGTTTAGAAGGAAGAGAAGGGATCTTATTGAAACATACAAGATTATTAAGGGTTTGGACACGCTAGAGGCAGGAAACATGTTCCCGATGTTGGTGGAGTCCAGAACCAGGGGCCACAGTTTAAGAATAAGGGGTAAGCCATTTAGAAAAGACATGAGGAAACACTTTTTTTCTCACGGAGAGTTGTGAGTCTGTGGAATTCTCTGCCTCAGAGGGCGGTGGAGGCCAGTTCTCTGGATACTTTCAAGAGCTAGATAGGGCTCTTAAAGTTAGTGGAGCCAGGGGATATGGGGAGAAGGCAGGAACGGGGTACTCAGCCATGATCACATTAAATGACGGTGCTGGCTCGAAGGGCCAAATGGCCTAATCCTGCACCTATTGTCCAACACTACCCAGAGGCCTACCATTTAGCGTGTAGGTCCTGCCCTTGTCGGACATCCCAAAATGCAACACCTCACACTTTTCTGTATTAAATTCCATCAACCATTCCACCGCCCACCTGGCCAATCAATCCAGATAATGCTGCAATCATTCACAACCATCTTCATTATCCGCAAAACCACTCACATTTGTATCATCAGCAAACTTGCTAATCTTGCCCTGTATGTTCTCATCCAAATCATTGATGTAGATGACAAACAGTCATGGACCCAGTACTGAACCCTGAGGCACACCACTAGTCACAGGCCTCTAGTCTGAGAAGCAACCTTCCACCATCACCCTCTGCTTCCTTCCATGGAGCCAATTTGCTCTCTATTCAGCTATCTCTCCTTGGATCCCATGCGATCTGGTGGGCCTGATCTCCGATAACGATGAGAAGGCCTACCGAGAGGAGGTAGCTGATCTGGCACTCTGGTGTCAGGCCAACAGCCTCCTCTTGAATATCAAAGAAACTAAGGAGCTGATCGTGGACTTTGGGAGGGCACATCATCCGAGGACGTACACACCATTGAAGATAAATGGAGATACAGTGGATAGAGTGAGCTGTTTTAAATACCTGGGAGTCCACATCTCTGAGGATATGACATGGACATCACACGCTGCAGCACAGGCGAGTAAGGCAAGGCAGCGCCTTTACCACCTCAGGCAATTGAGGAAATTCAGAGTGTCTCCGAGGATCCTCCAGTGCTTCTACTCTCCGGCTGTGGAAAGCATCTTGTCCGGAAATATCACAATTTGGTTTGGGAATTGTTCTGCCCAGGCCAAGAAGGCTCTGCAGAGAGTAGTGCGTTCGGCTGAACGCACTATGGGAACTACACTCGCCCCCCTGCAGGAACTATACATCAAAAGGTGCAACTTCAGAGCCAACAAGATCAAGGGAGACCCCTTCCACCCCTGCAACGGACTGTTCCAGCTTGTTACAGGCAGTGAAATCCAAATTCTAACTGCGTCGCTTAATAACTGCTTTCCTCACATTATTCCCTGCATAATTTACACGTTGTGCTAAAATGTGCCCCAGTCCTTCAACTACATGTAAATAGGTTCAACTTCCCTCTTTTTACGCTCTCTACACCCAATGTTTTTTTGTACAGCTGCAGTAATTCTCCACTCAATATTAGAGTTCTTGTTAACCAAGGTGTCCTGTCAACATTAGTCCCAACTGCCGCCATTTGGCCCATATCCTTCATAACCTCTCCTAGCCATGTACCTGTCCATAGGTCTTTTAAATGTTGCTATGACACCTACTTCCTCCGGCAGGTTGTTCCATATACCCACCACTGTCTGTGTGGAACAAAGTTGCCCCTTAGATTCCTTCTAAATCTGTTCTCTTTTACCGTAAACCTATGCCCTCTGGTTCTAGATTTCCCTACTCTAGATAAAGAAGTCAGTGCACCCTCTGCTTTCTTCCATGAAGCTTGTATCGAGTTAGCCCGCTTGCTTGCTCTCCAAAGTCCCCATGCAATCTAACCTTCCGGAGCAGCCTGCCATGCAGGTCCTTATCAAATGCCTTGCTGAAATCTATACAAACAATGCCTATGGCTTTGCCTTCATCAATCTTTTTTGTTACTTCTTCAAAAAACAATCAGATTTGTGGGACTCTCATGTACAAAACCATGCTGACTATCCCTAATCAGTCCCAATCTATCGGAATGCAATCTTACACCTCTGAATACTCTCCAATACCTTGCCTACCACAGACATTAGGCTCGCTGGTCTATCATTCCCAGGCTTTTCCATGCAGGCCTTTTTTACATTCTCTGTTCTGAGCAGATGACACTTATTTCACCAGGCTAAGCTTGCAGCTGAAAACCTTCATTGTTATTCAAGTAAATATTCTCTGAATCCTTCACATCCTTCGTTAAGTGTGGTGACCAAAGTGTGGTGACCAGAAGGAGAAGCAGTAGTCCAGTTTTGGACGACCAGTGTTTTATAGAATCAATACAATTTGCAGAAGGGGCCCAGCACCAAACATTGCCTTATCATGCCTTCACAGAAGCTGCCTGACCTGTTGAGTTCATCCAGCAGTTTGTGTTTTACTCACGATTCCAGCATCTACAGTTCCTTGTGTCTCCAGTGTTTATAAAAGTTCATTGCAGCTTCTCCCAGTTTTTGTATTGGCTGGATTGTCTAACCCCACTGTTCACTGACTTTGTACTGAAGATTACACCTTGTGCCTTCCCTACATCATGTGATATTCCTGCAGTGCCCTAAATTATATTCGATAATCAGTATGATTATGAATCCCACGTGAAACAGACTTCATCGATATGTGTGAAAAACACACATTCTTAAAATCGGTCAAATGTGAAACGAGTTAAAATTTAGGTTTGAGTGTTCCATTTGTTCGTCTTCCAAATTGATTATGAATAATTTGAAAGAACAAACAAATATATATTTAACAAGCACATAATTTGATCTCTCCGTTGTAAAACTGCATTGAAGGATTAATTTTATTTTATTTTTGTTCCTATTTTGCATTATCCATGATATTCCATCGCTGTGTGACAAATTAAATGTTGAGATAACTGAGGTACAATAATTTTTATCTGCATCTGGCAAGATCAATGTCTTCCTGGCCCTGATGTGGAATGCATTATGACCAACGCTATTTATAAAATCTCTTCTGTTGTTAAATACAAAGTTCACTAGAGATATAACTAAAAGTAATTGATACTGAAAATAAGAGAAGCTTGCATTTAATCTGTGCATTAATGTATACAAATTATGCCATCAGCTTGATTGAATGATATTTATATTGGAATTGATATGTGTCAATATTAGGTGCATTATAGGTGCATAAATATTAGGTGAATTATAAGTGCATAAATATTAATTAAAGTATATTAACCTAAGATTTCAGCATCTATTGTACAAATTAGGCTCACACACCTGTAATTATTTACTTAATTGGAAGTAAATTATGTCATTATTTACTACTCATTTTACCTTGATCATATTTTCCATATTTCTTGAAACAAATTATCACTTTTGTTTTGCTTCAGTGCGTCGTGCACTGACAATTATTTTCTACTTCAGCTATGGAACCAAATTTAATAGAGCCTGATGTTTCTGATCGCTGAAATAGGCATTCAGTCTCTCATGTTTACATATGTATGAGAGTGAGAGACCAAAATATTCCTCCGAGATCACGTTGAAAGATTCTAATCCACACTGTCCTTGTTCTTGCACCCATTAATGCAGTGCAACTGCACAGACTGGCTGTTTCAGTCATTACTCATACATCAGGAGTTTTTGTTAACATTATGGTTGTTGTTCATGTTACTGTACCATACCAGGCATTTTAGAAAATTATCTTTGTCTTTGGTTTTTACTCTGACTATATCCCAAACAATATTGGGGGGGGGGGGGGGGGGGGGGGGGGGGGGTTGAATTTCTCAAACATTCCCACCCAACTGCAGTTTCTCTGCAGATGTGCTCCTCCATCTCCCACTCCCTATTTGAGGCTTACAGATTACCCCAAATGTTATTCCATTCCATTGTTACTTCTTAACTCCAATTATATGGATCCCATAATTAATGACATCTTCTCTCTAAAGTATTGATACCTTTCCGGATCAGTACAACCTTTGCACCTATTTTCTCTTTCCTTTTTGACCTGAACAAAGGAATGAGAGGAAAAGATAGTACTTTTTATTATTATGGGTTTTACAGAGTATTATGTTTACATATCTGCTGTGCTGCTGCAAGTAAAAAGTTTCGTTTCGACACTTATGACAATAAAACACTCTTGACTCTAGACGTATGGAAATAGCACAGTAAAAGATGAGAAAACAAAAATAAATTAAGTAGTAAGCAAAGGTATGTTTAGAATGCAAGTGTATACACATACAAGGTATGGTTAATACAGTTGCCGTCCTGTGGGTACGCATAGCAATATGTGAAAATGACTGGGGAAAGGACATTAAAAAAACATCAGGACAGGTACATGGATAGGAAAGGTTTAGAGGGATTGGGCAGGTGGAACTAGCATAAATGGGGCATCTTGATTGGTATGGGCGTTGGTCATGAGGTCATAAGGTATAGGAGTAGAATTAGGCCATTCGGTCCATTAAGTCTACTCCGCCATTCAATCATGGCAGAACTATCTCTCCCTCCTAACCCCATTCTCCAGCCTTCTCCTCATAACCTCTGAATCCTGTACTAATCAAGTTGGGCTGGAAAGCCAGTTTCTGTGCAGTATGACTGTAACACTCAGACACTAACTGGATCCAGTGCCCCAAAATCTGTTGACTTCTTGCTCCATATTTCTACACACCCGTTGATCTGTCTTATTTTCCTCCAGTAGGCATAAATAACTGGAAGTAATCCAAAGTTAGGCCCTGTTCCCCCAAGGCAGTATTCCACCATTGACCCATAGCCCCCAACTGTGCAGGCGTGGCTGAGGTGTTCCCGTTGTGATGCCAGAAATCCCCATTGTGACGCAAGTCACGGCAACCCTCCCCCAACTGTGCCTCGCCATCCCTCTTCCTACCCCTATCCTCCTCCATCCAATCCCTCTCATCCCCCAGCACTCCCTCCCCCACTCTCCCTCCTCACCACCCCCACTGTCCTCTGCTCCCTCTATCCCCCACTCCCTATCTCCCCCACTCCCCCTCTATCCCTCCCCCTCCCCCACTCTCCCTCCTCACCTCCCCCAGTTTCCCATCCCTCCCCACCCTACCCCCCTCTCCCTATCCCCCTGCTCACCCACTCCTCATCTCCCCCTTATTCCGCACCCTCTCTCCCTTTACCCCCCTACTCCCCCACTCCTCACCTCCCCCCTACCCCACACCCCCTCCCCCCCCACAATGAAAATTGTGATGTTTTTTTTTAAATGAAACCTCCCCCATCCCACTCCCCCCCCCCCCCCCCCCCCAACACAATGAAAATCACAATTTTTTTTAAATGAAATTCTCAATGAAAATTGCTTTTTCTCTTTAAAATAACCTAAACACAAAGTTAGCTGTTAATGAAAAGGGAAACATTTGATTAAAACTGAGTTGTTTTGAAAATCACAATTTTTTAATGTAAGTGAGATTCGGGATCCCATTGTGATGTTATTGTGACATCGAACACGGCCGACGGTCAGGGCAAGTGGAAAAGTTTGAAAAATGATTTTTATACAGTTTAAAATGTCAATAACTTGTAAAATATAACATTAATCCGAATGAAACTTGTTTCATTAACATACCAGGACAATGGTGAGTAAGGTGAGCCAAAAATTGTAGCACTATTGTGTACTGTTTTAGCAGGGTTTGAGGATCTCATGCACATGCACACATACAAACAAACAAACAAGATGAGAGTTTTAGTAATATAGAGATACTGCTGACTGGCATTAACTGCCAAAATAAACATGTTCTTAGATTTCCTTCACATTTTAAAGTATTGATAGCAGAAATAAAAACACTTGAAATAATAATCATATTTTTGCAAAGTAAAATCTGCAAATTACAATATTCTTTGAAGTTCTCAAAAATTGCTTTGAAAGCATTTTAATATCTAAAATGTGTTCTCACTATTTCCGTATCTTGGCATCGCTTTAGGCCCTATGTTGTTTTATATAAGGACACCTTATATTATGAAACATTATGGTGTAATTTTTGGTTTGGGTTGCAGAATAAAATGTGTGTTATTTAATTGACATTAGCAATTTATGTGTGCATTTCCACTTCAGTATAGTTATATTTCGTACAATGCTTAATTGCAGCTACATCAGGTTAAAATTGACGTTGTCAAAGAAAGAGGCATTAGGCCAAATAATTTGGTCAAAAAAAACTAAGTTTTAATGTGTCTATAAGGAGGAGAGGCTGAGAAGCAAGTGTTTCTTGGGGGATTCAACAGCTAGAGCCTCTATTTAACTATTTCTGCTCCACAGACCCTGCCAATATATGGCATAAATATGCTGCAATTTTGTTTTTTTTTAAGTAGTTCATCTAAACAAAGTGAACTAGGGGAAACACTAAATGCCAGCTGTGACACTAAACATATAGCTGAAAATATTATGTATGATATGATTATGATAAATGCTCTGACAATCCACAATTACAAATAAAATGTATTTAAGCATTATGCTGAAACCCTTAGAGCAAAAATCCAGTACTGAATACTGAATTATTGTAACGTGCACATCAAATTATTTTGGTTTGTGGAAAATTTAACATTAAATGAAGAAACAACATTCTGATAAATGATAATTTGCTCCAATTAACAGAAGTACAAACGTTTCCTGATGCACAAGTTGTCATTTACTTTGATATGAAATTATTTAATTCACTGATGCATTCTGTAGTTAATCACTCATTCAACATGCCCCATTACATTAACTCAGAGGATTGACATTTTGCCTTACTGAGTGGTTGCTCCATTCTGTTTCAAATACTCCATTCCGTTACAAACTTTTGCTGGAGTGAGAAAGTTCTCATTAGATGTCAAGATTATTACAAATGTTGGAATCTTTCTTCAACCAAGATAACTAATGAGATGGCACATTTCAGCATTTCATACCATTAAATTGCACTTTACAGCTCAAATTATTTGATTTTAATGTATTACCCATACTATTTTAACTGTCTTTATCATGTTGGAGTGTTTGAATATTGATATCCAGAGCCGTAGCTGCAGTTATTTGAGCATGTATTCCAGATGCCTATGCTTCTACTAAATATTTCAAATTTACTCCTGTTTGCATTGTAACGGAAAGGGTGGTTCCAGGCATCGAATGCTGCACGATGGCAGGGTCTGCAAGTGCTGAAAATCAAAAGAATGCAGATGCTAAAAATTGGAAATAAAAACAGAAAATGCTGGAAACACTCAGCAAGTTAGACAGTATCAGTGGAAAGATAAATCAAGTTCACATTTCAGGTGAAGATCCTTCATTATAGGAGGAGTGATTTGAGAAAGATTCCTCAACTTGAAATTATAACTTTTTTCTTTCCACAGATGTTGCATTATTTGATGGGGGCTTCCAGCTTTGTCTGCATGTGTTGAAATGGTGGAACCCATCCAGGATCCATGGAAACACGTTATGGTGGCACGGTGGTGGCACAATTGCTGCCTTACAGCGCTTGCAGCGCCGGAGACCCGGCTTTGATCCCGACTACGGTGCTGTCTGTATGGCGTTTGTACGTTCTCCCCGACACTGCATGGGTTTTCTCTGAGACCTTCGGTTTCCGCACACACTCCAAAGACGTACAGGTTTGTAAGTTCATTGGCTTGGTACAAGTGTAAATTGTCCCTAGTGTGTACGTGTGTAGGATAGTGTTAGTGTGCGGAGATCGCTGGTCAGTGTGGACTCGGTGGGCCAAAGGGCCTGTTTCTGCATTGTATCTCTAAACTAAACTAAACATATAATCATATTATCTTTTTGTTCAACACAGGGTATCTGCCAGTACTGCCATGTCCTGAACAACTTGTTATACATTTGTAGATTCATAGTTATACAGCTTGAAACAGGTCCTTATATATCCCTCCAAATCATTCCTATGCATGTACCTATCAAAATGACTTTAAGCGTTGTAATTGCACCCCCTCTACCACCTTCTCTGGCAGCGTGTTCCATAAACCTCTCACTCTCTGTGTGGAAAAAAATGGCCCTCAGATCCCTTTTAAATCTTTCCCCTTTTACCTTAAACCTATGCTCTCGTGTTTTAGAATCCTTTACTCTGGGAAGGGGACTTTGAATATCTACCCTATCTTTGTCCCCCATCATTTTATAAACATCCAGAAGGTCACCCCTCAGTCTCCTTCATTCCAGATAAAACAGCCCAACTTAAGCACCCCAGTCCAGGCAACATTGCAGTGAACCTAAGATTGGCACAAAGTGCTGAAGTAACGCAACGGGTCAGGCAGCATCTCTGGAGAGAAAGGATGGGTGACGTTTCGGGTCTGGAGCCTTCTTCAGATCCAGTCCTGACCCGAAACATCACCCATTCTTTTTCTCCAGAGATGCTGTCTGACCCACTAAGTTACTCCAGCACTTTGTGTCTACCTTTGAAGTAAACCAGCACCTGCATTCCTTTCTTTCTACATTACAGTAAACCTGTCTTGCATCTTCTCCACCTTAATCACATCCTTCTGGAAGCCTGGACATTACACACAATATGACTGCTGTGGCCTAAACTATTATGTACTTATTAGTACATTATATGTACTTATATATTAATATATATTAATACAGACCAACTGTTCCTCCAAGGATTTTGTACACCTCGATAAGATCCCCTCTCATCCTCCTGCACTCCATGGAATAGAGACCCAGCCTACTCAACCTCTCCCTTTAGCTCACACCCTCTGGACCTGGCAACATCCTCGTAAATCTTTTCTGAACCCTTTCAAGCTGGACAATATCTTTCCTATAACATGGTGCCCAGAACTGAACACAATACTTTAAATGCGGTCTCACCAACACCTCACACTACTGCAACATGACCTCCCAACTTCTGTACTCTGACTGATGAAGGCCAAAGTGCCAAAAGCCTTTTTTGACCACCTTATCTACCGGCAACTCGACCTTCAAGGAACCATGCACCTGTACTCCTAGATCCCTCTGCTCTACAAATCTACCCAGAGGCCTACCATTTACTGTGTAGATCCTGCCCTTGTTCAACATCCCAAAAAGCAACACCTCACATTGCTCTGTATTAAATTCCATCAACCGTTCCTCCGCCCACCTGGCCAATCGATCCAGATCCTGCTGGAATCTTTCACAACCATCTTCACTATCTGCAAAACCACTCACTTCTGTATCATCAGCAAACTTGCTAATCATGCCCTGTATGTTCTCATCCAAATCATTGATGTAGATGGCAGACAGTAATGGGCCCAGCACCGAACACCGAGACACACCACTAGTCATAGGCCTCCAGTCCGAGAAACAACCTTCCACCATCACCCTCTGCTTCCTTCCATGGAGTCGAATTCCTTCAATTTGCAATCCATTCAGCTATCTCTCCAAGGATCCCATGTGATCTAACCTTCCATAGCAGCCTACCATGCGGAATCTTGTTGAATGCCTTATTGAAATCCATGTACAAACATTTACAGCTCTGCCTTTTTGGTCGTCTTCAAAAAAAATCAGATTTGTGAGACACGACCTCCCACATAAAAAACCATGCTGACCATCCTTAATCTGCCCTTGCCCATCCAAATGCCTGTATATCCTATCCCTCCGAATACTCTCAGCATTTTCCCTGCAGCCCTTTTTGAATAGGCACAACATAGGTACGTTGCAAAACTTACCTTGAGCAGTGCTGCAGTTCTGCCGCTCCCCGTGTGCACGACTTTGGTGCCTTTCAGAGGGGGGCGGGCTTAAATTGCCGTTTTTCAACAGACCTGGAAAATCGATGAATGTCGGGCGATTTTGTTGCAGAAGAAAAATCGCTCCGACATTTCATGAATGAAGGTATTTTTAAATTACTCTAAATTATTTATTAACTAGAGTAATTTAAAAATCACCTTCAAAAGCCGTGAGAACCGATAACCAGAAGGATTTTGCGTAGGGGAGAAAAAAAGGTAAATAGTTTATTTTTATATTAAAAGTTGGTTTTTCGGGAGGCTTTAATAATATTTTTATGTTGCGAAATGGGGTCCAAAAAAATGTATGAACAAACAGTATATTTCATACTGACTTCACTGCTAACCGCAACGTTCCAATCCACCGCATTCCACTAAAACCCACTCGCTAGTTGATTTAAATGGCCATTAATTTACAGGCATTAAACACTACATTCCTTCCATTTGGCCCAGAAATTCATGAAAATGAGATTTAAAAATTATGTTATATTGTGCATTATTGTGTGAATGTTATTTGGACACTTAGGCAATTTAAAAAAAGTTTATCTTTTCTTAAGAAATGGATAGATGTTTAGATCTACTCATTGAATTTTGTAATTAGTTACAATTAGATAACTAACTAATTATATGCTTTAATTTCAGGTCATCCAAGTAAGATTGTTTCATATTTGTTTCAGAATGCTTCAATCTATAATAACTGAAAATTTCATTGAGTTCTCTTAATTTTTAAAAAGTTATGGGCTTTTAACTTTCCCAGATCACAGCTTTTGAGTTAAATCAATTGAAAGGCAATGGGGAGCAAGATGCTAATTTCCGAGTATGAAAATTGCCATAACTTTCTTAATACTGAAGATATGAAAGTAAATTAGGTGTCAAATTAAACTTCTTTTTATGCTTTATCTGATGGGATAAATTGCAGACTTGATTTTTTAAATCTCAAAATTTTGTAACATTGCTACACAACATTTCCAGCACCTCTCCCTAGTGTCCCACAATGTCCTCGGATATATCTGATGAGGCCCTGGAGATTTGTCTACCTACATACAGGACAGTACCTTGAGTACTTCTTCAACAGAAACCCAGATTGCTCCTTAATGCGATTGTCCTTAATGCTACCCACCAGAAATATCTCCTGGCCTCTTTTTGCCCTTGCGATATCCTTTTTCAGCTTACTCCTTAGTTCCCGAAACTCCCCCCAGGGATGCACGATCCCAGCTGCCTATACCTGTCCCATGTATCCTTGTTTTTGACCAACACCTTAATTTCCCTCGTCAGCTAAGCTTCCTTACGTTGGCCTGCTTTGCCCTTCATTCTAACGAGGACGTACATATCATGAGCTTTCATCAGCACACTTTTAAAAACATCCCACTTGGCCGATGTTCCTTTCCCCTCAAATAACCTGCTCCAGTCAACTTGAGCGAGACCTTCTCTCCTGTCCTCAAAGTTGGCCTTACCCCAGTTGAGCATTTTAACATGTGGGCCCCCTCCGTCCCTATCCATAACTATCTTAAACCTAATCAAACTGTGGTCATTGGGCCCAAAAGGCTCCTACACACTTCATTACATTGCCCTTCCCAATGCTAGATCCAGGGTTGCCCTCTCTCCTGTGGGGGCCTCTACATACTGCTTAAGGAAACTGTCCTGTCTACTTTTGAGGAATTGTACCCTATTTTGCCAGTCTATATTGGGAAAGTTAAAATCCCTTACTACAACAGCCTTATTTGACCTGCAGCTGTCCGCAATATCCTGGCATATTTGTTCTTCTAAATCCCGTTGACTGTTCGGGGGTCTGTAGTACACCCCCAACAATGTTACCATTCCATTCTGTTCTTCAGTCTATTCCACCCATATAGCCTCACTAGAGGACTCGTCCGCAATGTCACCTCTGATCACAGCCATGACATTCTCCTTAACCAACAATGCAACCACCCCCCACCCCCTCCTCTTTTTCCTCACCCGTCTCTCCTGTACCCCAGAACATTGAGCTGCAGTCCTGCCCCTCCCTTAACCAGGTTTCAGTCATGGCTACAACATCCCAGTCGCTCGTACCTATCCATGCCCTGAGCTCATCTGCCTTACCCGTCAGGCCCCTTGCATTAAAATACATGCAGTTTAAACCAACCCTCCTTCCTCGCTCTCCGCCTTTCACCTGCCTATTCTGTCCACTCCCACACCATCCTCCATACCAACTTCTAGCCTCTCACATGCCTCTGTCCTGCATGAGATCCCAACCCCCCGCCAACCTAGTTTAAAATCTCCCGTTTAGCATTAGCAAACCTGCCCGCTAGGATGTTGATCCCCCTCCAGTTTAGGTGCAACCCGTCCCATTTGTACAGGTCACCCCTGCCCCAGAAGAGATCCCAATGATTTAGAAATGTAAATCCCTGTCCCCTGCACCAACTCCTCAAACACACGTTCATTTCCCCAACCTTCCTATTCTTACCTTCACTAGCACGAGGTATTGGATGCAATCCTGAGATAACTACCCTGCAGGTCCTGCTTTTCAGTCTACTTCCCAATTCCGTAAATTTGTGTTGCAGAACCTCCTTCCTCTTCTGACCTATATCGTCCGTGCCAACATGCACAACAACCTCCGGCTGCTCCCCCTCACTCTTGAGGATACCGTGCAGCCGCTCCGAGATGTCCCGGACCCTGGCACCAGGGAGGCATCACACCATCCTGGAGTCTCGCCTGCTGCCGTAGAATCTCCTGTCCGCACCTCTGACTAACGCACCACCACCACTGCGATTCTACCCAAAATCACTCTTCCCCATTGAGCCTTAGCTCCAGGGTTGGAGCCACAGCCCTGGCTGCCACTCAAACGTGTCGTGACATCCGCTCCAACAGCTCCCAAGAGTGTGTACCTGATTTCAATAGGTTCTCCTGCCCTCCGTGTTTACTTCTCTTCTTCATTGTCACCCACCTTCACTCTTCTTGTATCCTCGTAGTGACAACCTCACTATTGGTCCTGTCCAGGAAACTCTCGGTTTCCCGGATGGTCCTGAGGTCATGCAGCTGCTGCTCCAGTTCCCTAACAAGATCCTCCAGGAGCTGCATCAGGACACAATTTCCGCAGGTGTAGTTGTCAGAGGCACCAGCAGTGTCCCTGACTTCCCACATCCTGCAAGAGAGACACTGTAACAACTTGCCTGCCATTACTTCAGTGGACAAAATCACAAATTACAAATGAGACACACTCAGAGTTGAGTGAAACCTACTCCCTTCTGTGCTGCCAATAGCCTCCTTCAGCACTGCAATATGCTACATTTAAATATCGGACACACGCAGAACTGATTCAAGTGTAGCCTTCTTGCCTCAACAACAACTGTATTTAAAAGAGGGTACACAAAAAGCTGGAGAAACTCAGCGGGTGCAGCAGCATCTAAGGAGAGAAGGAGATAGGCGACGTTTCAGGTCGAGACCCTTCTTCAGACTGGTTAGGGATCAGGGAAACAAGAGATATAGACGGTGATGTGGAGAGATAAAGGACAGTGAATGAAAGATATGCAAAAAAGTATCGATGATCAAGGAAACAGGCTATTGTAAGCTGTTTGTAGTGTAAAAATGAGAAGCTAGTGCGACTTGGGTGGGGGAGAGATAGAGAGAGAAGGAATGCAAGGGCCCGAGGGCTGAGGGAGAGGTGGGAAGGGGAGGAGACAGCCAGGGTTAACAGAATTGATGTATTTAAAAGATGCTTGGAGAGGTACATAGATAGGAAAGGTTAAAAGGTATGTGCACTAAATGCCGAATAACTTAGATGGGGCACCTTGGGTAAGCATGAACAAGTAGGGCTGAAGGACTTGTTTCCAAGCTGTATGACTGTGAACAATGCAATAATTTTAATTTAATGTAATGCAGATGAGTACCATGTTAATTTAATCTTTGAACAATTATTAACATTAAGGTTTTGTTTTTTATAATTTGGGTAAAAAAAACTTGGATTGCCAGAGTTGTTGTTTCCCACAATAGTCTTGGTCTTAAATATTCACCAAGTGCTTTTGTCTCTTTACTAGCATACCAAATAAAATTACATCAGTGATTGCTTTCAGACATTGTGAAAGATTACTGGGATGTGTGACGGATGGAGAGAGAGGGGTAGCAAAGTTACTTGAAGTTAGAGAGATCAATATTTATATCACCGTGTTATTGGATGCCCAAGCAAGATATGACTATAACCTGTCTACATTTAGATCCAAGTCATTTATATACATTAAAAACAACAGAGGTCCCAGTGCAGATCCCTGCAGAACTCCACTGGTCTCCGACTTCCAAACTGAATATTGTCTTTTCACCACAACCCTCAGTCTTCTATCAGTAAAAGCCAGTTAAGAATCTATATGACAGATTCAATGTGCATCTTAATCTTCTGGATTAGTTTAACATGAGCACTTTATCAAATGCCTCACTAAATTCATTGAAGACAACCTTTGTAGAGACAGATTATTATATTGTTCAAGGAATTGTTTCCTCTAGCCGCTATGTTGAGATAAATGGGTAAGGAGATAGCCTTGTTACGCATAGGAGCTCTCCACGAGGCATTCAAAGCCGTCCAAAGATAAATCTTCAAAACACAATCTGTTGATTAATAGTTTCTTTAGTGTCGTAGTAAAAACAGTGAGATATTCATCCACACTTCTTGTTTAAGTACATTTTAATCTTACTCGTAGTCAAACTTGTGCTTGCTCAAACTCCAGCATGGTAGAAAGCTCCAGCATGGTAGAAAGCTGTGCCTTTCCCCCATGCTTCTTTGACGAAACTAAAAAACTACTAGCGTCAGTGCAAGAATCCCAGCAGCAAACACGGCTCCGACTACGTAGAAAGTGTTTAGCAGTGTTTATTAGGACTGAAAACAAAGATTATTTATTACATCAGTTGCTTAGCTAGTCTCAGGTATAGAAAACATAGAACATAGAAAATAGATGTAGGAGTAGGCCACTCGGCCCTGCAAGACAGCACTGCCATTCAATATGATCATGGTTGATCATCCAAAATCAGTGCCCCTTTCCTGCTTTCTCCCCACATACCTAGTAATAAGGTTTATCTTCTTACTAGGTATCCTTTTAGCTGCATGATCAGAGGTCTAATAATTTCTTTAAGTTCCTATTTATTTTCCTAAGTGACCCTGTTTGCTTGACATTTGGTGTGTTTAGTAGACAACTCCATTGTAACTGTAAGGTCAAATTAACCCTTGCATTACAACCCTCCCCTCCTTATTCCTAACCAGAGTTTTCCTCCCAAACCCGCTGTCCCTTTTTCCAGTAGGTTTCCATGCTCTAAAGTTCTTCTCTGTTCTGAGTCTGAAGATGGGTCTCGACCCGAAATGTCACGCATTCCTCCTCTCCAGAGATGCTGCCTGTCCCGCTGAGTTACTCCAGCACTTGTGTCTATCTTCCCTGCTCTACGCAACCTTAGGTTAGTTTTGTTTAGAGTTACAGTGCGGAGATAGGACCTTTGGCCCACCAAGTCCACACCAACTAGCAATCCCCGCATATTAAAACTACCCTACGCACACTAGGGACAATTTTTTAAAACATTTATAATGGAAACCTACAAACCTGTACATCTTTGGAGTGTGGGAAGAAACTCAGAAAAAAACCCATGCAGATCACAGAGAGAAATTACAAACTACGTACAGACAAGCACCCATAGTCAGGATCGAACCCAGGTCTCTGGCGCTGAAAGGCAGTTGCTCTACCGCTGAGCTACTGTGTCGCCACTCTAGCTGGAGGCTCAATGCGGTCACTAATACACATGTAGACATCAACAAAAGGACATGGCTACAGGAGTGACAGTGCATTCTAGATGCTTCACTTGGGTGAAGATCATGGGGGACCCCTTCCACCCAAGCACCAGACTATTCCCGCTGCTACGGTCAGGCAAACGCCTCCGTTGTCATGTCTGTTTGTAGTTTTTTTGCACAATCCGCAAGCATTGCCACTTTTTCATTTTGCTGCACATCTTGTAAGCGTATGTGACAAATAAACTTGACTTGACTTGGGTAACACTGGAATTCCACTACAAATGCGTGTCCATGATTCCCCAATAAAACTGGGCATAAATCAGCACTTGTTTCACTGAGCAACATGTTGCTAAGTGGCCCAACTTGGCAGGTTCTTGTCCTAGTACTGAGCATTCAAAATAATGATTGCAAAGGGTTATCAAACTGACCTTCCCTCTGCAGAAATAATAGGATTTAATTTTATTCCAATGAAACATGCACTTCTCTGCAAAGCGTTAAAACTAAGCTCCATCATTACCACCTTCAAACCTCATACTTATAACAACAACAGTGAGCCCATTTGTTTGATACTTGTTTCTATGGGAACAATCCCAGAAGTCCAATCCCCCTTCCCATTTTGGCCCTGCGTCCACGGCTCATTCTTCAAGTCAAAAGTCAAAAGTCAAACAAACTTTATTGTCATTTAGAAATACATTGATATATGCAGTTCCAAACGAAATTACGTTGCATTCTTTCACATTTATGCCCATCAACTCTCTTTTGTTTCACACAGAGAGTTGTGAATCTGTGGAATTCTCTGCCACAGAAGGCAGTGGAGGCCAATTCACTGGATGTTTTCAAGAGAGAGTTAGATATAGCTCTCAGGGCTTACGGAATCAAGGGATATGGGGAGAAAGCAGGAATGGGTACTGATTTTGGATGATCAGCCATGATCATATTGAACGCGGTGTTGGCTTAAAGGGCCGAATGGCCTACTCCGGCACCTATTTTCTATGTTTCTATGTTTGATTCTGTTTGCCATTCACCTACAGGGCAACTTACAATGAACATTTAACCCATCTTTGGGGAGGGGACCAGATACCAGAGGAAATCCAAACCATCACAGAGAGAGCAAACAAACCCCACACAAATAGCATCTGGGTCTCTGGAGTGGTGAGGCAGCAGCACCAGCTGCTATGACATCATGCTGCCCTCATGCCACCAAAGTTGTCTAGTTTCTCCAAATAGCACAGGTGGTGGAACTGAGTGCAGTTTCTTCATGTAACGCATTCATGTGATAATTTGATAGAGTTGGCATCCAATCCATGTTCACCATCTGTCTCCATCACATAGTTGAGGTAAATGCATGGCACACTATCCAGTTTAATGAGCAGTACAGGCTATACAGGTTTGCACCAGGTATACTGTCCCTAATCTTCAAGCAAAATGGGAAGCAAATCAATGCCGGTTCCACTGGGAATAATGTTCCTCCACGGGCTAATTTTGTAGTTCTATTCATGGTACTGTACATTCAAAATGTAATATCTCCTATAAAACGGAAATAAAAACATGCAAAATAAAAAAACAATGGCTCCAAAGGTCCTTTTAGCGGAGACCTGGGTTGAAGCCTGACTACGGGTGCTGTCTGTATGGAGTTTGTACAGTACGTTCTCCCTGTAACTGTGTGGGTTTTCTCCGGGTGCTCTGGTTTCCTCCTGCATTCCAAAGATGTGCAGGTTTGTACATTAATTGGCTTTGGTAAATTGTCCCTAGAGTGTAGGAGAGAACAAGTGTACAGGTGAGTGCTGGTCAGCGTGGACTTGTGCACAGAAGGGCCTGTTTTTACGCTGTATCTCTAAAACTATTTTTTTTTAAACTAAAAATACCTTCTTCCTAGATCCAATAAGCTAAAGTAAATCCATCCAGCTTTGTAACTTCTTAGTTCATTCCAAATGCTAGTAAATGCACGTATATGAATGTTGGTCATGGATGCCTGAATGGCTCATCACAGTCGAGTAATTTGATCCCCAGGTAGTTGGACTCACATCCACACAAATGGAGACTTCAATAAAGAATCAGGCAGTTGTCACTGAAAATGTTTGGGACTGAATCCATTAATGGTAAATTTCTAGATCTATCTATACATAACTAAAACTCTGATCTTGTTATCTTCTGGTTTGGCGGTCATTCTATTTGCACAAAAATGGTTCACGATAGCGCTATGATTTTTCGCCAGCTCACTCACCGTTCTCCTATGCTGCGAGTCCACCAGGTTTTGTTCCAATCGGTAGAACATCGTCAAAATTAGCGAGGTTTAAAGAATTAAAAAACCGTGCATGCGCAGATAGACCTCTTCTCCTGCCAGTCATCGCCGCGCGGATTAGTCTCTTCCCCTATCACTCCCCGCGGCGGTACGCCCCTTCCTGCACCATCGCGTCTTTAATGGAGCTGAGGAAAGTCTGCAGGGGTTTCCAACTGGACTTCCGGAGGGACCCGAAGCAGCCATGCCCCAAGCAGCCCAGCAGCGCGGCAATGTCACCAAACGGAAAGTGGAGAGTCTGATCCTGGCGGAGGAGAGCATCCAGCGCCCGCTGTGAGTCCCAAACGCACCGCCATCACAACGCCCCGCAGCTCCACACCTTTCCCCTCTGGTCCCCCTCGCTGAATCCTGTTCCCTCCCCCCCTTGATATCCCTCTCTCCACCATGGCCGTTCCCCCATGTTTTCTCTGTGCTCTCCCCAACCCCCTCCCCCCTCCCACACGCCGGCATGGCCATAGCCGCTGGTGCTTCCGGGCCAAACCGAGGCCTGGCTCTGAGGGCGCCGATGGTTGATGCTGCACCAGGGCACGCAAGAAGTGAGAGGAGCGGCAACCTCGAGATCCTGGGGAGGGAGAGTGGGGGAGGAGTGGGGATAGAGGGAGAGGAGGGGAATAGGGAGGGGAGAAGAATTTGTGGAGGGTGGGAGGGAGTGACTGAGGGTAGGGGGAGAGGGAGGGAGAGGTGAGGGATGGATTTATGGAGGGGAGGTGGAGAGGGAAAAGAAGAGGGTGGAGGTGAGGAGGGAGAATGGGGTAGGAGGGGGAATAGAGGGAGAGGAGGGGGAAGGTGAGGAGGTAGGGAGTGGGGGGGGGAATAGAGGGAGAGGGGGAGGTGAGGAGGGATAGTGGGGGGGATAGGGGGCGAGGAGTGGGGGAGATGGGGATAGAGGGATAGGAGGGGGGTAGGGAGGGGAGAGGAGTTATGGAGGGAGAGAGACAGGGGGTGACTGAGGATAGGGGAAAGGAGAGGAAGAGAGAGGTGAGGAAGGGATTGGGGAGGGGAGGGGGAGAGGGGAAAGAAGAGGAAGGGTGGAGGAGGGGGAGAGTGTGCTAGGGATGAGGGGAAATGATGTGCGCCTGTGCAGTTGGGCGCTATGGGTGAGTGGTGGAATATTGTGTTGGGGGACCAAGCCTCCTGTGTGACAGGGACCCAACTGGCCTCACTTAGTCTAGTATGTTTTTAAATCTCTAATTTAATGAATCAAATAATATTTGTAAACTACTTGAGAGTGGTTGATGGTTCACAAATCCATATCTTTATCACTTTACCTTCAAGTGTCTGTCGAAAGGTTAGACTCAACATGTGAGCTGTGCATCATATTTTTTAAATGTTAACTGACCATTTCTCTACATTTGTTGTTGTTGCTTTTACTCAATTGGGTCATGTCATAAGTGATAGGAGCAGAATTAGGCCAATCTATTCTGCCAATCAATCATGGCTGACCTATCTCTCCCTCGGAACCCCATTCTCCTTCCCATAACCCCTAACACCCAAACTAATCAATAGTAAGATTAAATGAGAACTTACCAGTTTGAAGTTTGATCTTTATTTTATGAGGAGTTACGATGAGGGATTACATGAAGACCCTGCCAGCATGCATGTGCGACATTCTTCAATGCAGCGGTGTGAAATCACAGATAACAGAGTTGACTAAGATAGTAAGATAAGAGAACCAGCATACCAGTTGACCTTTATAATGGAGGGTTGGGAGCGGAGGGCACGTAATCCCTCATCGTAACTCCTCATAAAATAAAGATCAAACTTCAAACTGGTAAGTTCTCATTTAATCTTACTATTTTACTTCGGAGTCACATGAGTGACTACGTGAAGATTTTAAAGCTCTGTGATTTCATGCCCTGGAATGAGTCCATGCTCACACACTGCCATAATGACAAATGGAGGAAGTATGTTAATGTATTTCAGACATGAACTGTGCTGAAAAACAAGAGGGATTTATTTAACAAATAACAATAATAATACCCCATACTTCGGGGAAATTATAATACAGAACTTAAAATTGTGTCCGCAAACGTCTCAGGCACGGCCATGGGTTTATTATAGAACCGCTGAAAGGTTTGCTCATTAGCCCAACCCGCCGTTGCAAGGATGTGGTCCATAGGAACTTCCATCATCCTTGCTGCCAATGTAGATGCAGCCCTGGTGGAGTGAGATTTAAAAACATCAGTGTCCACCCCCGCTGCAACCAATACCACCCTTAGCCACCTTGAAATAGTTTGCACACTGACTCTGTGATGAGGACATTTGTGACTTATAAGCAGAGCCCTTTCCGTGCCCCTGAGACACTTGGTGACCTCCAACATCCATTCGGTGTTGTCATTAAACTTGCGTGACCTGGTGTCCGCCACTGTATTTAGCTTACCCGGAATGTAAGTGGCTGATATCCAAATGTTCCTTTCTAAGCACCAGTGCCAGATTGTATTGACCAATTCATCACAAGATACCAACTTAATTCCACCCATATGATTAATGTAAGCCACCACGGTGGTATTATCAATTTGTAAGTGTACATGCAGATGGTGCATGTCCGAACAGTAAGCCCGGAGTCCATGAAATGCTCCCAGCATTTCTAGATGATTAATTCCCAGTGCCGGGAGTAAGGTTCGATGATCTTTGTCTATTGGTATTGAATAGTATGCATCTTTTAGATCGATGCAAGCCATGAAGTACCTCTGGGAAACTAGTTGTTTGGCAGTAACAAAAGTTTCCATTTTGAAGTGGGCATACTGCACAAAAGTATTCAGTTGTGTCAAATCAATAATGATGCGGCATCCGCCGTCTTTTTATTTTTGGTGAAAATGTTCGATACAAACTCATGAGATTCATTTTTGGAATTCTCAACTACCCCTTTCGTATGTAGTCCAGAGTTCAGCATGACCTTCTAGCTTTTCTTTCTGTGAAAGTACAAACTTTTGACAAGGTGCATGCTGAACAGGAAGGGGAAGTTTGTGAACAAATTCAATTTTGTATCCCTGAATACTTTGCAGTATGAAAGGGTCAGATGTTATAGAAGTCCAAGCATCCCGAAACAAGTGCAACTGTCCCCCAGTCTGTGAAGAAGTTACACATGCAATGTTCCTGAGGCAACCAGTCCCACCTACCTCCATGCTGCATTGGTTTCCTCTGTCCTTGTCTCCTGGGAGGTGGAGGCACTGTGGTGTGGGGATGGCGCATCTTCCAAGAAGACCGTGCTGGGCCATGGTCTAAAAAAGACCGTTGGGCAGGTTGGACGGCCTTCGAGCTTTCAACAGCAGCTGTTCTGTCGCTGTGGTAGTGTGGTCTGCTGGTGGATGCATAGGGGTGCTGTCACCGCAGCTATGAGGACTTGGTGGCAGCCGGCACTTTTATCATGCCTCTTCATCGAGGTCGTTTACCTGCTTGGGCAGGTTGTCCCCGAATAGTAGTGTAGGCTAGTGCACTGCTAGTTCTGCACAACCCCACGAACTTGGGGTTCAGTGCAGGTCAGATTACACTCTTTCTGTAACAGTTGATTTCAAACTGAGTGTTACAGAGTACTACCAGGGCATCCTGTAGCTCTTCCGACATCTCCACTCCATCCACTGACCTGGCAACGGCCGTAATCGCAGCAGCCAGTAGTTTTAGGAATCTTTGGAGTTTTACTACCTGGCTTCTGATGCCAGGGCTCATGTTACCCCAGATGGGGATGTTGACGGCAGGCACATTGAGGGAGACAATACTCAGGAGCTAGGTATTTGGCTGTGGTTTCATTAATGACCTGTTCCTGAAGTTGATTAGTTGCCATGTAGTTTATACTGGCTGCCAACTTCGGCTGCAACGGCAGCCCTTTTTGGGTAGGCATCGCAAATTTTGATACCATGCCCAGTAGCTCCTCTTCTGGCACCCCTAGCATTGGTGCTTCTTCAGCCACACTCCCCTCTTCAGAGTCAGCCCAGTTCAGACTCCTTATGCTCCCCTGCGAAGAGGGTGAGACATTTGGCTGTCCTGTAAAGGATGCTGCCGTGGGTCTGCGAGGAGACCCACTGTGACCAGACCCCTGCTGCAGCAGGTCACGACCATCCGCTCCATGCGGGATAATCGACCGTTGTCTCTTCCCGCTGGTGGGGTGTCCTCCAGCCCCGGACCCAGCCTGCCTGACTTTCAGGTGGGTTTGCCGCCAGTCCGAGGAGCATCTGCGGGCTGTAGCGTCGTGAAGCCGGGGGCTGCGGTTTGAATCAGCAGCTTTGGAGAACCCGACCGCTGCTGGCTGCCCACTTCACGGTCCTCGACAGCTAGTTTGGCAGCGGCTCGTTTGGACTTCGTCCTCGATTCCATCTTGGTGTGGTCGCTGGAGGAGCGATGCTCCTCCTGCCTGTCGCTTTGCAATGCGTTCGACGATATGTCACGCATGCGTGCTGGCGGGGACTACACGTAGTCACTCACGCAACTCCGAAGTAAAATCTATCTTTCTCTGCCTTAAAAATATCCATTGACTTGGCCTCCACAGCATTCTGTGGCAAATAATTCCACAGATTCACCACACTCTGAATGAAGAAATTCTTCCTTATCACCTTTCTAAAGGAACATCTTTTAATTCTGAGGCTACAGCCTCTGGTTCTAGACTCTTCCACTAGTGGAAACATCCTCTCCACATCCACTCTATCCAAGCCTTTCACTATTTGGTACGATTCAATGATATTGCCCCTCATTCTTCTAAACTCCAGCGAGTACAGGCTCAGGGCCATTAAATCGTATGTTAACCCACTCATTCCTGTGATCATTCTTGTAAACACCTCTGAACCCTCTCCAAACCCAACACATCCTTCCTCAGATACGATGCCCAAAATTGCTCACAATACTCCAAATGCGGCCTGCCCAGAGCCTTATACAGCCTCATCATTACATCCCTGTTTTTGTAATCTAGTCCTCTTGAAATACTGTAAATGCCAGTATTTAGCATTGGATTTTTGCTTACATTAGCTTTGTAGCTCAGCCTACTACTGATCAAAGGGTTGTATCCTTGCATGTGTTCTTTAAAGTGCCTCTACTCAGTTATTTTGCTGCTTGAGCCTTCTGGTTATATCTAAAAGATGGCCTCCATCTGTTCCTATGTTCCTAAAATCGCACCACAACTGTGCATCCACCTGCTGCTTTTACACTGTGTGCAAGCACATCAACTTTCCTCACTCCATCTTGAGTCAACATTCACAGCATCCTTTTTTGGTCATATAAAGGCAGGTGTAAACAGTGCTGGTGAAGCAGCCAAGAAGACAGCCGTATCCACATTGCAACCGCTGTAATGAGACCCAGTCTCTGTCAAACTCGCTCTCTCTATTAGTGGCAAACAACTATACACCTTTTCAGCCCCAAAGGCAAAGATGCGGACAGGATTGTACTCGACTTTGCCAGTGGTTCAAATTGGAACTGCTGACATTCAGCGATTGAAACTGAATCTAGTCCCGGACTTTCACACATGTATTATAAGATGCAGAACTCCAGATTTAAGGGCTCAATTTGTCAGTTCGCCCAGAGCCTTATGCAGAGTGTGAAATCCTATTGAGTTCAAAGGGAATTTTATAGCAAAGACTTTGGATGCAAACTTTCCTTTTAATTATAATCACCTTGAAGTAAGTTTTTACTTATTCATTTACTAATGATTAATTATTTTGCTACATTTTAATAGCTATTGAAAACTTGAATGGCAGAGGTACTTTCTAGTTTAATCAGAGCATGGAAACAGGCCAGTCATCCCACACTGACCATCGATCACCCGCTCACACCAATCCCATGCAATCCCACTTTCACATTCACTCCCGACACACCAGGGACAATTTTTACAGCTGGTCAATTAACCTACAAACCCACGTGTCTTTGGTATGTGGAAGGAAACCAGAACAGCCGAAAGAAACCCACATGGTCTCAGGGAGAATGTGCAAACTCCACGCATACAGCACGCAAGGTCAGGATCGAACCTGGGTCTCTGGCGCTATGAGGCAGCAGCTCTACCAGTGCCACTGTGCTGTCATTGGTACAAGTACATGGTAACAAATCTCACAATTTGCAGCTTTGGAAAATGTCAGTGGCGGGCGGCCTCATCGTCACTGTCCTGCATTAACGTCACATCTCACAAAACTTTTAACATCCAATAATATATATTTTTTAATGTATGTAGCAACTGTGTTCCCCAGCACATTCAAATTGTAAAGATTCAACAGTTGTAAATGACTACTAACTTTAAACCTACAGTCTATTAGATTTTCACCTAGAACGGCACACACTAACATTCACATATTTAATATACTGCAATAATATTACATTGGTAGCAATTGTCTACAGTGCTGAGTGGACAATAAAGTCAAAGCTCTTCACATCAATTGCTTTTTTGTAATTTCCCAACTTCTTGCCTCTGTTTCCATCGTGTTTTATACATTGACTGTCATACTGACTGGCATTAGGTGCTGGATCTATTATTTTTCCTGTTATTGCATTTTGAGTCAGTTAATCCTTTTCTTTTGCCTTTCATCTCTGGGCTTTTGGTTCTGCCATGACAATCATATCTCAATCTTGATACAATATACTGGGTAGGTACGAACAAATCCATGCCAACCCATCCTTTGAATCCTCCACAGTGCAATAAATCAGTTTGTAAACAGCAAAATAGTTATGGATAAGAGAATCCTCCCTAAAACATGCATGTTTTATTTTACCCGTACCTTCCTACTGGAGCCAGAATATAACATTGCAGAAACGTATGCTGAACCTTCAGCTTCTTAACCTCTGGAGAATCCTGTTTAGATGCACTGGGTCTTGGATCCTTTGTTCATTGCCTATCTATCACCGTTCATGTGGATGATAGATACTTGTATAAAGCTGTCTACCTAGATGCTAGTGAATGCTTTTATTGTTCCAAAAACTACCAAGTCACCTTTGACTCTAGCTATTCATAAGTCCATCACTCAAACTGCAAACATTCTGAACAGATTACTTTTAAAAAAAGCCTCCAATATATCTGAAGAAAAGTCCTGACCCGAAACATCACCCATCCTTTTTCTCCAGAGATGCTATCTGACCGATTGAGTTACTCCAGCATTTTGTGTCTACCTTCAACATACAATATCTATTCCCCTGAAGATACAGTCCTCATCTATGTTGTCCACTTCATTGTGAACCTAATCCTGGAATCATAGCACTTGGAACATAACAAAGCAAAGCACAGGAACAAGCCCTTTGGCCCACATTATTTGTGCAGTACATAATGCCAATATAAACTAATCTCATTTACCTGCACATGATTCATTAACTTTCCATTCCCTGCCTATCTAAAAGTTTCACATGCCACTGTTGTATTCATCACCACTCCTGGCAGTGCATTCCAGCCACCCACCGCCTCCTGGGCATAAAAACCTTCCCCTGTACATCTCTGTTGAACTTTGACCCGCTCATCAAAAAAAATTGCCCTCGAGTCTTTGACATTTCCACCCTGGGAGAATGGTTCTGAAAGTCTATGCCTATCATAATATGAGATGCTTCTACCAGGTCTCCCTTCCCTTCCCCTACAGTGTTCTAGTTTGAAAGTTTGCCCAGCGAAGCATTTTTCTTTCCAGGTTATTTAATGCATTTTATGTTTCAAAGTCACTATATTTCCCTTGATTTTTAAAAATTGTATAATTCGAGCAATCGTCCAACAAACTATTCAACTTTTTCCCATTAAAGTGCCTGACATGCTGAGTATTTGCAGCCTTTCATACTTTTATAGCTCTCAGAAGGTTCTCTTATTTGACTGCATAGTTTTGACGAAGGGCCCATTTCCACATTGTATCACTCTATGACTCTCTGACTCGAATACTTACTTTAAAAATGAAAATGTTCAGTCAGGATCTGGGGTAACTATTTATTTCATACAGTCAATGAGTTGTACAGCACATATAACAGGCCCTATAAGCCATCAAATCCAAGCTGACCTTTGATTCATCTACACTTTAAAAGACATTTGGACAAGTACATGGATAGGAAAGATTTAGAGGGACATGGACCAAACACAGGCAGGTGGGCCAAGTGTAGACAGAGCATCTCGATCAGCATGTTATGTTCGATAAATCACCGGATTAACACAACAGAGTTTGATTATATTTGATAATAAGTTTTAATCTACAATTTGAGAGGGAGAAGGGTAAATCGGAGGTGTCAGTATTACAGATGACAAAGGGGACTATGGATCCATGAGGGAGGAGCTGGCCAAAGTTGACTGGAAAGACATCCTAGCAGGGATGACAGTAGAACAACAATGGCAGGTATTTCTGGGAATAATACAGAAGGTGCAGGATCAGTTCATTCCTAGGAGGAAGAAAGATTCCAAGGGGAGTAAGGGGCAACCGTGGCTGACAAGGGAAGTCAGGGATAGTATAAAAATAAAAGAGAAGATGTACAACATAGAAAATTTGAGCGGGAAGCCAGAGGATTGGGTAATGTTTAAAGAACAACAGAAGATAACTAAAAAGACAATACGGGGAGAAAAGATGCGGTACAAAGGTAAGCTACTCAAAAAAATAAAGGAGGATAGTAAAAGCTTACTTGGGTATGTGAAGAGGAAAAAATTAGTTAAGACCAAAGTTGGACCTTTGAAGACTGAAAAGGGTAAATTTATTATGGGGAACATGGATTTACGAAGGGTAAATCATGCTTGACTAATCTTCTGGATTTTTTGAAGATGTAACTAGGAAAATGGACAAGGGAGAGCCAGTGGATGTAGTGTATCTGGACTTTCAGAAAGTATTTGATAAGGTCCCACGTAGGAGATTAGTGGGCAAAATTAGGGCACATGGTATTGGGGATAGAGTGCTGGCATGGATAGAGAAGTGGTTGGCAGACAGGAAACAGAGTGGGGATTAACGGGTCCCTTTCAGAATGGCAGGCAGTGACTAGTGGGGTACCCCAAGGCTCGGTGCTGGGACCGCAGCTATTTACAATATACATAAATATTTGGATGAAGGGATCCAAAGTAACATTAGCAAATTTGCAGATGACACAAAGCTGGGTGGCAGTGTGAACTGTGAGGAGGATGCTATGAGAATGCAGGGTGACTTGGACAGGTTGGGGGAGTGGGCAGATGCATGGCAGATGAGGTTTAATGTGGAGAAATGTGATGTTGTCCACTTTGGTAGCAAAAACAGGAAGGCAGAATATTATCTAAATGGCGTCAAGTTGGGAAAAGGGGAAGTACAGTGGGATCTGGGGGTCCTTGTTCATCAGTCTATGAAAGTAAGCATGCAGATACAGCAGGCAGTGAAGAAAGCGAATGGCATGTTGGCCTTTATAACAAGAGGTGTCGAGTATAGGAGCAAAGAGGTCCATCTGCAGTTATACAGAGCCCTAGTGAGACCACACCTGGAGTATTGTGTGCAGTTCTGGTCCCCTAATTTGAGGAAGGACATTCTTGCTATTGAGGGAGTGCAGCTCCCCATGTTCCCGATGTTGGGGGAGTTCAGAACAAGGGGCCGCAGTTTAAGAATAAGGGGTAAGCCATTTAGAACGGAGATGAGGAAACACTTGTGGTCCAACATCAATTCGGTGTTGTCATTAAACATGCGTGACCTGGTGTCCGCCACTGTATTTAGCTTACCCGGAATGTAAGTGGCTGATATCCAAATGTTCCTTTCTAAGCACCAGTGCCAGATTGCATTGACCAATTCATCACAAGATATCGACTTAATTCCACCCATATGAATAATGTAAGCCGGTTCTCTGGTAACTTTCAAGAGAGAGCTAGATAGGGCCCTTGAAGATAGCGGAGTCAGGGGATATGGGGAGAAGGCAGGAACGGGGTACTGATTGTGGATGATCAGCCATGATCACATTGAATGGCGGTGCTGGCTTGAAGGGCCAAATAGCTTACTCCTGCACCCATTGTCTATTGTCTATTGTCTATTGATTCACTATGTATTTTATTACATTACTAAATTAGGGACATACACTCTCGTATCCCCGTATATCCCCGTGAGCACTTGCAAACCCCGAATACACAGCAGAGCAGCCGCAGGATGTTTCTGTTCTTAGTCACCTGGTACCAATCGCGACATGGTCCAAGGCTGGGGCTCGCTCGTCTGAAAGGGTGCCCACAACAACATCCTTTATGGCATTTCTTATCTGAGCAGACCATGCCACTTCCTCCTCCCCGAGCCAATCATAAGCCCCCCTTGTCTGCAACGTTTCTGCACTGCTAGTGCAGGTGATCTCCCAACTATTGCTGTTGCGTTTTGCTCACCAGCGCTACGAATTGTGTGAGAAAAGCTCCACTCCCAGGGATTGTCCACAGCTGCAAGGTCATCTCTGGGAGACAGGGCATTTGAATCTTGTTTGCGAAGGATATGGAATGCAGTTCTGCTAATTTGGCTGATAACTTGATTTTAGCTGAAATTGTCTGTTTAACTCTTGCACTACAGGCAAGTTGGGCCAAATGGCCTGTTTCCGTGCTGTATGACTAATCTAATTTGCTTGAATTAAGTCTATATACTTCAATCCCCGACCGATTCAAATGTCTGTCTAAGCATCATCTAAAAGTAGTGGCTGAATCTGATACCCCCAGCTTTTCGAGCAGGGCATTTCAGATATCAAATGCTCATTGTGTTAAAATCTTTCCCCTAAAATCCTCTTTAAACTACCTCCTTACACCTTATACTTCTGATCTCTGATCCTCTTGAAAAGTTCACAGAGTCACTGCAATAACTTTGCTGGACATTTTATCTAGATGCAGGGCGTGACTTGAGAATTAAGGGACAGAAGTTTAGGGGTAACATGAGGGGGAACTTCTTTACTGAGAGAATGGTGGCTGTGTGGAATGATCTTCCAGCAGAAGTGGTGGAGGCAGGGTCGATTTTAACATTTAAAAGTAAAGTGGATAGGTATATGGACGGGAAGGGAATGGAGGGGTATGGTCTGAGTGCAGGTAAATGGGACTAGGGGAAAATAAATGGTCAGCACGGACTGGAAGGGCCGAGAAGGCCTGTTTCCGTGCTGTAATTGTTATATGGTTATATGGTTATAGATGAATACATTAGTAGAAGAAAATCAAGGTCTAGTTTTTAGACTCAAGGAACAGCAAGTGGAGCAGCGGATACTGGACACAATAAGCTGGAGTAACTCAGCGGGTCCAGTTCAAGTTCAAGTTCAAGTTACATTTATTGTCACATGCACCAATTAGCACAGTGGGATTTGAGTTACTATACAGCCATAAGAATGAAAGGAACACAATACACGATAGAATTTAGTATTTTCCTTTTTTTTTCTTTTTTCTTTTCTTTTTCTTTTTCTTTTTTTAGGGTCTATCTTATAACCCCCTTTCTCTAATTCTTTGACCAAGGGTTTCTTCTCCCCTTTGGCATGCTCTTTCACTATCACAACTCTTTTCACATTTCACTCTTTCTTTCTATTATTTTTCTTTAAAAGCCATAAAATGATGGGGTACAATGATTGTATCAGTATATATGTGTACATTGATGTATTTACCTCTTAAAAAAATAAATTAATAAAATTTTAAAAAAATTTAATATGAACATCCCACACAGCGGAATCAACGTTTCCCACTGTGAGGGAAGGCAACAAAGTTCACTCCTCTTCCTCTTTGTTCACCGGTGGTCGGGGCCTTTAAGCCCTCCGCGGTCGCCACTACGGATGGCCCAATGTACAGGCCCTCTCGCCGGGATGATCGGAGCTCCGACATCGGAACAGAAGAACACAGTCTGCGGCTTGGAGTTTCCGAATCGGCCGCTTCCTACCGGAGAGCGTGGCTTCTGAACTCCCCGGGCCGAGCTGGGCGGAGCTCCAACACTGGCGACCCCCAGCAAAAGATCCCAGGCCACCGCAATGTTAAAGTCAGCGCCGCCCGCGGGCTAGATGCTCTACAAACCACTGCTCCATGGTGTTAAAGTCAGCAGGCCCAACAAACCGGAGCAACTGGCGATCACCGGCAAGGGATCAACCCGCTCCATGATGGAATTCAGCACTGCGCCCGCTGCTGAAGTTCTGGCCAGTCTCCAGTAGGAAAGGCCTCGCCAATCCAGTTGGTAGGCTGGTTAAGGGCGGGGGGGGGGTGGGGGGGGCAAAGGTTTGCGACACAGAAAAAAGATGCATCTCCGTCCAGGTAAGTGACTGAGAAACGGTTTCCCCCTGATCCCCTCCACCACCCCCCACATAACAAAGACTAAGAACCCTTTAGAACATATTTTTGGACACACTATAAATAACAAAAAAGGTGAAAGAACTAACAGCTGTTGGCGAGGCTGCCACTACGGTGGCGCTACCCGAAGGAAGCATCTCTGGAGGACTTGGGTACGCGACATTTCATGTCGGTACCATTCTTCAGACTGGTTATTTTGATTAATGGATGGTTAGTTCACGATGAATTAATATACTTACAACCCAGTTTTATTCTTCAAATTAAGACAGAGGATGGAACTCACATGAGGCATTAAAATCAACCGAAGTTGGAGGAGGTCAGTTTCGTTGGACAATAAAAAATAGTTCAGCAAAAAATTCAACGCTCTATTTTTAAACTTTAAGAAGTGGTGAGAAGTGATCATAACAATGTATGATTGTTGTACACAAAATATTGCTATCATAATATGTTTCCTAATTCACTGCTTACCTACTCTAATAAAAAATATATATATTTAAAAAAAAAGTGGTGAGATGGTGCTATGTCATAGCTGCCATAGAGAATGCAGAGCAATAAGATGTAGAAAATTGAGTTTATGCATTATCAGCATCTACATGGATTCTTACAACATAAATTCAAGAACACTACATTCAATCATTTGAGCAGCAGAGGGATTATAACATTCTCAGAGGTATTAGGTAGCAAGAAGGTGCTTATGGGGAGATGCCCAAAATACCAAACATATGACTTGAAGTAAATCTGACTTGAAATCAGCAAATTTGTTTGATTTTTGATGCTTCAGCAAGTTTTGCTGATCTCTTTGTAGCTCAAGCAATTTCCTAATAGCTTTCTGCAAGGTTCCAGTAAACCATGCAGATGTTTGACAGGATCTTACCCTGGAGGTTGGTAGATACAATTAAGGAACAGTGTGAAAGGGAATAGTAAGATTGAACGAGAACTTACCAGTTCGAAGGTTGATCATTATTTCATGAGGAGTCGAAGTGAGGGATTTCGTGAAGAGCCCGCCGGCGCGCAGGCTCGACATACTTCAAAGTAGCGGCGTGGAATCACAGAAACCAACAAAAGAAATGACTTTGGATAGTAAGATTGAAGTGACTAAGATTACCAGATGAAGGTGATTGAGGGTGGGCGAGGAGGGCACGAAATCCCTCACTTCGACTCCTCATGAAATAATGATCAACCTTCGAACTGGTAAGTTCTCGTTCAATCTTACTATTTCATTTCGGAGTCACGTGAGTGACTTCGTGAAGACTTCAAAGCTTCTGTGATTACACGCCCTGGACCACGTCCATGCAGACACACCACTACCAGGGATGGATGGGAGGAACAAACTTGCTCAAATAGATCATACTGCAAAACAAGAGCATATTTGTTAATAACAAATCAAATCCCCTCATGCGGGGACATCTCCGCGTTCTTGACCTGCATTCAGCACGGCTTCTGCGAACTGTAGAGGAGCAGCAACAGGCTTGTTATAAAATCGCTGACACACAGCTTCATTAGCCCATCCTGCTATGGCGAGGATCTGGCCCATAGGCACCTTCATAATCCTTGCCATTGATGTCAATGCAGCCCTGGTGGAGTAAAACTTGAACACATTAGTGTCGATACCTGACTTACCCAAGACGACTCGAAGCCACCTGGATATCGTCTGGACTGTCACTTGATGATGAGCCAAGCCGGTATCTCTCCATTCCTCTGATGCGTGCCGTCACCTTGACATAGTGACGAATACGTGAGGCTGAACACAGCCTAGCATCTGCGGGGTATGCCGGGAACTTCAGCTGCAGCCCTGTGCACCCAGGTCTATGCTGCTTTAGTAGCTCATCAACGACGAAGACTACTTCCATAGGGGTAGATATCATCCTGTCAACACATCGTTTGTGTAGTGTTTGTACCCTCTGCTGAAGTCAGCGCTAGTAACATCACCAGTTTCATGATGAGTTTGTCCAGTTGGATCCCTTCCATGGGAGACCACGTCCTGAGCAGGTTTAATACGTCCCTGACATCCCACGTGATATCATAGCGTGGTGTAGGCGGATTCATATTGAATATACCCCGCATGAGTCTGGACACTAGCCTGTTGGATCCTACCTCAATCTTGAGATAGAATGATAGCGCGCTCCTGGCGCTGTTGATGGCACTGTAACTTAAGTGTTGATCATGGTACAACCCCGCGAGGAATCCCAGGACGTCAGTTATTGTCACGTCATCGTACGTGATGCGAGAGCGGCTGCAGTAGGCTCCCACTTCTTAATCTGCGAGCGGTATCTTCGCCTTGTTGACTCTCGACATGACGCCCTGATGGTATCCAATGGTCCGAGTTGAGAGGCCGTATTGGACTAACGGCCTGTTCAGAACCTGCAAGCCAACAAATTAAATAGCCATGGCAGGGATGCGGCTCCCCTGAGACAGGGCGAGTAACCAATTCTGGGCAACCCTTCAAAAGGACCCAAGGTTCGATTGAGCATGTCAAAGACCACCGGACACCAAGGCCGTGTAGGCCAGTCGGGTATAATAAGGATGCCCTTGGCAGCATCTGCCTGAATCTTTCGCAGTACCCGACTGATGAGGCAAAACGAGGGGAATGCATAGAAAAACCAATTCCCCCAGTCCAGCGAGAATGCATCTAGCGCTATTGCCCCAGGATCTGGTTCCCATGAAACGTATGTTGATACCTGATGGTTCAACCGTGACGCAAAAGGTCAATGTCCGGTTTACCAAATTTGGCTGTGACTTTAGCAAAAATTTCAGGATGCAACATCCATTCAATATTGTCATTGAATTTGCGTGACCTGGTGTCCGCCACAGTATTAAGCTCACCTGGCAAATAGGTAGCTGAAATCCAAAATCTCTTTGAATACACCAGAGCCAAATTGAGTTAGCCAATTTGTCACATGAAACTGACCTGGTACCACCCATATGGTTTAAATATGCCACAGCTGTGATGTTGTCTATTTGGAAACGGACGTGTGCTCCAACAAGCTTGGAACAATACACACGAAGTCCGTGGAATGCTGCCAGCAACTCCAAATAGTTAAACCCTTGAGTCAAGAACATCGTTGACTCAAGGGTGTCCCATCTGCCCCCACAACGAGAGCAATTATCTGTAGCTCCCCAGCCATTGGAGCTTGCATCAGTCTGCAAATATACCACCGGATTAGCCTCCCTGATGGGCTTGAATGAGCTGCTAATGTGACACACCCACCATTGCAACTCATTTATTGCTTCGGACGGCAGCTGCATTGATCGATCATAATGACCAGCGTTCCATTTTAACGCAGTAATTTTAGCTCTTTGCAAATTTTGATAATGCAAAGGTCCATATCGTGCTGCCGGAAACAAAGCCACTAGCTTGCCAATTACTGTGGCTGTATGCCGAATCAATGGTATATTGGTGCCAATTAAATCTCTGCACACCTGAGTGACCTCCTCAATTTTGTTAATTGGTATGGTTTCCCTCATGCTCATTGAGTTCACCGTGAACCCTAGGTAATTAATTACCTGGGCAGGGCAGAACTTCGATTTCTCTGGATGGACAATGAATCCCAATTGTTGAAATATATTGACAGCAGCTGCAACACCCTGTTCAGCCAATTCCAGGGTGTGGCCCACAATAAAGATATCATCTAAATAGGCCATTACTATATGATGTCGTTGTCTCAAATAAGCCATGATTGGCTTCACCAATTTAGTGAACAATCTAGGGGCTGTAGTGAGCCCATTAGGCAAAGCCTTATACTGCCAAAGTTGCCCCATCCAGATAAATTTCAAAAACCTTCTATCATATTTCTGGATGGATACTGAATAATATGCATCCCTCAAATCGATGCATGCCATAAAGCAACCATGAGAAACCAATGATTTGGCTGTTTCAAACGTATCCATTTTAAAATGAGTATATGTTACAAACGTATTCAAACGGGTTAGATCAATAATAACGCGACAGCCTCCATCCTCCTTAGGTCTAGTGAATATCTTCGAAACAAATTCAACTGGCTCATGCACCATTTTCTCAATCCTTAAAATTTCCTTGTAACCTGCTACCTGTTCTGCAGCATATAATTTAAACATTCGACCGGGCATGTGCTGGGATGGAGGAATGTCGCCATTAATAAACTCAATTTTATGCCCCTGAATATTCTGCAACACACACTCGTCACCAGTAAATTTACCCATGCACCCAAAAACAACCGAAGGCGACCACCAACATGTGAAGTTAAACAAAGAGAAAAGAGAAAACCAGACCCCCTCATCTCCATGGTTACCGGCGGTCCTTGACATGTGTGGGTGGCCGTGGAGGTGCTGGGTTGGCTTGAGGGCGCGGCGTCTTCATTTCCCACCAAGGTCTCTGCCGACCCTGTCCTAAAAAAGACCCTTGGTGCTGGTCTGGTGTTGTTGTCGTTGTGGAGCTAGAGGGTGGGTCCTCCTCGAGGTACTGGCAAACCCTCATGAGCGAATGTATGGAGCTTTTGAGCCTGACGGTGTGGGGCACTCTGAGAGCGCATGATCCCCACCGTCTTGGCTTGTTCGTCAAGCTCTTTGACTCTCTTCGAGAGGTCTCACCAAAGAGCTGACGGGGCGGCGGCGGCGGCGGTGGTTTGCACAATCCTGCAAACTTCGGGTTGAGCGCTGGGCGGATGATGTTCTTGCGGAACCGGTTGATTTCGTGCTGGGTCGCGCACAGAAGGGCCAGAGCATCTTCCTGGTCCAAATTCAGTTCGTCCCCGTCCACCGACCGCGCAAAGGCGGTAATACCGGCCGTGAGGAGTTTCAGGATCCGCTGCAATTTTAGCTCCTGTTGACGGATAGCCGCACTGATGTTGCCCCATATTGGCGTATTGACCACAGGCACGTTGAGGGAGTTGCAGTGTGATGGAGCCTTGTGACGGCTCATAGCGTGGATGAGGACTTCTTCCTGCAGCACCTGATTATTAAGAAAGTCCACTATGGCTGCCAGTTTTGTATTTAGAGGAAGTCCAGATGAATGTGGAGCCGCGAATTTGGTCGCCACATCCAAGGGTTGCTCCGCTGGCACCTCCAACGGAGGTGGTACAGGATCCACCAGAATCTCCTCGTCCTGCTGCTCCAGGCTGATAGTGGATGTTGGTGAAGACGCCCTGTGCCTGTTGCTGCCCTGCTGTTGTTGACGTTGAAGCAGGAGCTCCAGCAGCCGCTCCATACGGTCAATACGCCCTTCACCCTGAACACTCAGGTGGTCGGAGTCCTCCGGCTCTGAAAAGAAAACCGGGCTCCTGTCATCGGCCCGCACCTCGTCGAGGCCCTGCCGGTGCCGGTAGTTGTCGCTGACAGCCGCCGAGGCGAACTGCGCGATTCCTGCGCGGGCGTGTTCAACCGCCTCCGTTTAGCGGGAGCTGAAGCCGCTGCCACTAAGGACACTTGCGGCGTGGTGTCGGCACCAGCCGAAGCATGGCTGCCTGGGGCCCGCGCAGTCTTGCCGGCTGCCCACATGGTGTACCTTGCCAGCGCATGGTCTCGCCCACCCATCCATGGGGGGCTCGGCGACCGTGATGAGACCCGACTCAACCGACCCGTACCGGCGTCGAGAGTCGGGGTGTGCCGGCTGGACCTCACAGCCGCCCCGGGTCTCGCCCTGGAACCTGACCGCTCCTCCGTGTCAGGCAATGCCTTAGCCCTAACAGTGTTAGGCTTCTGGGCTCCTGCCCTCCCCCTTCTCGGAGGGCTGAGTGGAACGGGCCGTGCAGCCGCACGCACCCTGCTCCAGGTCGCCAGCGAGCCCGCTGACGACCTGACTGCCATGGCAGGGTCCCCCTGCTCTGGTGGCACACCACACTCCTCCTCTGGAACTCCTCCGAGCTGTGGTGTGCTGGCGGATCCGGACCTGTAAAACAGGGCTTACCCCAGTCTCCGCCTGAGTCCCGGCCTGCGCTGCAGTCGGAACTGTTGACCGGGGACTTCTCCAAACATCCTCCGGTCCATCGATCTCCCATCCATGTTCTTGCTGCAAGAAAACATCGCATAGCAAGAACCACCAACTTAAGGTAAGATACTTACCTCCGTGGCCCCTTGTGAAGGGCTGGCGAGGAGCGCGCTCCACCGCCAGCCGTCGCAGCAACGCGGTACGACGATATGTCGAGCATGCGCGCCGGCGGGCTCTTCACGAAGTCACTCACGTGACTCCGAAATGAAATGCGTGTTGCAATGGGACTGACGAGTGGCAGAAGGATGTTTTCCTTGACCTCTGGGATTAAAATAATTGTTTTTTATGGGAACACAACTGTTGGGTCTTTCTGGTCCTTTGAATAAATAAAAATGTTGTCAACTCTCCAAGATATATGAGAGAATAAACTCAAGAATACAGTGTGTAGCAACTCAGAAGAGAATTGAAGATACAAAAGGACTGGATTATAAATTTTAAATATTCTTTGCTCAGTTATAAAAATGTTGAACATGGGAACAATAACTACTGATTGAAAAGCCAAACATTCAGTCAATGAGGGATGCATTCACTTTCTACTAACACTCTTTCTATTTAAGGATACAAATGTTCATATCCTGAGGGCCTGGTCCCTGCTAAAGCTTTAATTGAAAAATATTTCTAAATCTTCAGAAAACAGCCATCCTGAGTCCCAACGAGAGAATCGGTGGGAGCAATAGGTGTTCATCTTTTCTCTGAAGATAGACACAAAATGTTGGAGTAACGCGGCAGGACAGGCAGTATCTCCGGAGTGAAGGAATGGGAGATGTTTTTTGGTCGAGACCCTTCTTCAGACTGATCAGACATCCTCCCAGATGAGGGTCTGAAGAAGCTGCCTCAACCCAAAACGTCCCCCATTCCTTCTGAGTAAAGCCCCTGTCCCGAGTTACTCACGAATTCTCACGAATTTTCCCCTTGATTCAAACTCGGAGAATTACGGAAATAGCTAGTTGTAGGTAGTTGGGGCTATTTTTTTCACTTATGGACATTTTTCAACATGTTGAAAAAATGTCCCGACTTACCTGATGCCCCGAGTACCTACGGCTGGCATTACGAGCCGCTACAAAATATCTACGGACTCCTACGGCCTTGCTACGGACATTCTCCGAGTTTGAATCAAGGGGAAAACTCGGGAGAATTCGTGTGTAACTCGGAAAGTGGGACATGGGCTTTACTCCAGCTGTTTGTGTCTATCTTCTCAGATGAACCAGTCTCACCGGACCTTCAGTTTGTTTAGTTTAGTTTAGAGGTACATCGTGAAACAGGCCCTTTGGGCCACTGAGTCCGCCCCGACCAGCGATCCCTGCACACTAACACTATCTTACACACACTATTTTACCAAGCCAATTAGCCCACAAAATTGTACATCTTTGGAGTGTGGGAGGAAACCGGAGCTCTCAGAGAAAACCCAGATAGTCATAGGGAGAAGGTTCAAATTCCGTACAGACAACACCCATAGTTAGGATCGAACCTGGGTCTCTGACGCTGCAAGGCAGCAACTCTGTTGGGGTAACGAGAATGTTATTGTTATTGCAACAATGCATCATGGCATTGTTGGGAGAATGAGAATAGAATAGTAAGATTGAACGAGAACTTACCAGTTCGAAGGTTGATCTTTATTTTATGAGGAGTCGAAGTGAGGGATTTCGTGAAGAGCCCGCCGGCGCGCATGCTCGACATACTTCAAAGTAGCGGCGTGGAATCACAGAAACCAACAAAGAAATGACTTCGCATAGTAAGATTGAAGTGACTAAGATTACCAGATGAAGGTGATTGAGGGTTGGGCGAGGAGGGCACGAAATCCCTCACTTCGACTCCTCATAAAATAAAGATCAACCTTCGAACTGGTAAGTTCTCGTTCAATCTTACTATTTCATTTCGGAGTCACGTGAGTGACTTCGTGAAGACTTCAAAGCTTCTGTGATTACACGCCCTGGACCACGTCCATGCTGACACACCACTACCAGGGATGGATGGGAGGAACAAACTTGCTCAATAGTTCATACTGCAAAACAAGAGCAGAGTTATTAATAACAAATCAAAACCCCTCATGCGGGGACATCTCCACGTTCGTGACCTGCATTCAGCACGGCTTCTGTAAACCGTAGAGGAGCAGCAACAGGCTTGTTATAAAAACGCTGGAACACAGCTTCATTAGCCCATCCTGCTGTGGCGAGAATTTTGTCCATGGGCACCTCCATGACCCTCGCCGTTGACGTCGATGCAGCCCTGTTGGAAAGAGACTTGAACACATTAGTGTCGATACCTGACTTACCCAAAACGACTGGAAGCCACATGGATATCGTCTGGACTGTCACTCGATGATGAGGTCTCTTATGAGTGACAAGCAGGTATCGCTCCATTCCTCTGATGCGTGCCGTCACCTTGACATAGTGGCGGATATGTGAGGCTACACATAGCCTAGCATCTGCGGGGTATGCCGGGAACTTCAGCTGCAGCCCTGTGCACCCAGGTCTATGCTGCTTTAGTAGCTCGTCAATGAAAAAGACTACTTCTGTGGGGGTAGACGTCATTCTGTCGACACGAAGTTTGTGTAGTGTCTGTACCCTCTGAGCTGAAGTCAGCGCTAGTAACATCACCAGCTTCATGGTGCGTTGGTCCAGTTGGAGCCCTTCCATGGGTGACCACGTCCTGAGCAGGGTTAATACGTCCCTGACATCCCAGGTGATATTATAGCGTGGTGTAGGCGGATTCATATTGAATATACCCCGCATGAGTCTGGACACTAGCCTGTTGGATCCTACCTCCAAACTGAGCTAGAATGATAGCGCACTTCTGGCGCTGTTGATGGCACTGTAACTTAAGTGTTCATCATGGTGCAACCCCGCGAGGAATTCCAGGACGTCGGTTGTTGTCACGTCATCGTACGTGATGCGAGAGCGGCTGCAGTAGGCTTCCCACTTCTTAATATGCGAGCGGTATCTTCGCCTTGTAGACTCTCGACACGACGCCCCGGTGGTATCCATGGTCCGAGCCGAGAGGCCGTATTGGACTAACGGCCTGTTCAGAACCTGCAAGCCAACAAATTTAAATAGCCATGGCAGGGATGCGGCTCCCCTGAGACAGGGTGAGTAACCAATTGTGGGCAACCCTTCAAAAGGACCCAAGGTTCGTTGAGCATGTCAAAGACCACCGGATACCAAGGCTGTGTGGGCCAGTCGGGTATAATAAGGATGCCCTTGGCAGCATCTGCCTGAATCTTTCCCAATACCCGACTGATGAGGCAAAATGGGGGGAAGGCATAGAAAAACCACTTCCCCCAGTCCAGCGAGAATGCATCTAGCGCTATTGCCCCAGGATCTGGTTCCCATGAAACGTAGGTTGGTACCTGATGGTTCCACCGTGACGCAAAGAGGTCAATGTCCGGTTTACCAAATTTGGCTGTGACTTTAGAAAAGATCTCAGGATGCAACATCCATTCAATGTTGTCATTAAATTTGCGTGACCTGGTGTCCGCCACAGTATTAAGCTCACCTGGCAAATAGGTAGCTGAAATCCAAATGTCTCTTTGAACACACCAGAGCCAAATTGAGTTTGCCAATTTGTCACACGAAACAGGCCTGGTACCACCCATATGGTTTAAATATGCTACTGCTGTGGTGTTGTCTATTTGGAGACGGACATGTGCTCCAACAAGCTTAGAACAATACGCACGAAGTCCGTGGAATGCTGCCAGCAACTCCAAATAGTTAATCCCTTGAGTTAACAACATCGTTGATTCAAGGGTGTCCCATCTGCCATCACAACTAGAGCAATTATTCGTGGATCCATTGGAGCTTGCATCAGTTTGCAAATATACCACCGGATTAGCCTCCCTAATAGGCTTGAATGAGTTGCTAATGTGACACACCCACCATTGCAACTCATTTATCGCTTCGGACGGCAGCTGCATGGACCGATCATAATAACCAGCGTTCTGTTTTAACGCAGCAATTTTAGCTCTTTGCAAATTCTGATAATGCAAAGGTCCATATCGCGCTGCCGAAAACAAAGCTACCAGCTTCCCAATTATTGTAGCTAAGTGCCGAATCGATGGTATATTGGTGCGGATTAAATCTTGACACACCTGGGTAACCTCCTCAATCTTGTTAATTGGAATGGTAACCCTCATGCTTATAGAGTTCACCGTGAACCCTAGGTAATTAATCACCTGGGCAGGGTAGAACTTTGATTTCTCTGGATGGACAATAAACCCCAATTGTTGAAATATATTGACAGCAGCTGCAACACCCTGTTCAGCCAATTCCAGGGTGTGGCCCACAATTAAGACATCATCTAAATAGGCCATACTATATGGTGTCGTTGTCTCAAATAAGCCATAATTGGCTTCACTAATTTAGTGAACAATCTAGGGCTGTGGTGAGCTCATTAGGCAAAGCCTTGTACTGCCAGAGTTGCCCCATCCAGATGAATTTTTAAAACCTTCTGTCACATTTCTGGACGGATACGGAATAATATGCGTCTTTTAAACCGATGCATGCCATAAAACAACCATGAGAAATCAATGATTTGGTTGTTTCATCGTATCCATTTTAAAATGAGAATATGTTACAAAAGTATTCAAACGGGTTAGATCAATAATGACACGACAACTTCCATCCTTCTTAGGTCTGGTGAATATGTTCGAAACAAATTCAACTGGCTCATGCACCACTCTCTTAATCACTCCTTTGCTCAAGACTTAACAATTCCTTATAGCCGGCTGCCTGTTCTGCAGCAGATAATTTTAAATGTTCGAGCGGGCATGTGCTGGGATGGAGGAATGTCGCCATTAATAAACTCAATTTTATGCCCCTGAATATTCTGCAACACATACTCGTCACCAGTGAAATTACCTCATGCACCCAAAAAACCACCGAAGGTGACCACCAACATGTGAAGTTAAACAGAGAGAAAAGAGAGAACCAGACCCCCTCACCTCCGTGGTTACCGGCGGTCCTTGACACGCGTGTGTGGACGTGGAGGTGCTGGGTTGGCTTGAGGGCGCTGCGTCTTCGTTTCCCACCAGGGTCTCTGCCGACCCTGTCCTAAAAAAGACCCCTGGTGCTGGGTCTGATGTTGCTGTCGTTGTGGAGCTTGAGGGTGGGTCCTCGTCGAGGTACTGGCAGACCCTCGTGATCGAATGTATGGAGACTTTGAGCCTGACGGTGTGGGGGCACTCTGAGGGCGCATGATCCCCACCGTTTTGGCTTGCTCGTCAAGCTCTTTGACTCTCTTCGAGAGGTCCTTCCCAAAGAGCTGACGGGGCGGGGGCGGCGGCGGTGGTTTGCACACTCCTGCAAACTTTGGATTGAGCGCTGGGCGGATGCTGGTTTTGCGAAACCCGTTAATTTCGTGCTGGGTCGCGCACAGGAGGGCCAGGGCATCTCCCTGGTCCAAATTCAATTCGTCCCCGTCCACCGACCGCACAAAGGCGGTAATACCGGCCGTGAGGAGCTTCAGGATTCGCTGCAGTTTTACCTCCTGTTGACGGATAGCCGCACTGATGTTGCCCCATATCGGCGTATTGACCACAGGCACGTTGAGGGAGTTGCAATTGGATGGAGCCTTGTGACGGCTCATTGCCTGGATGAGGACTTCTTCCTGCTGCTCCAGGCTGATAGTAGATGTTTGTGAAGACGCCCTGTGCCTGTTGCTGCCCTGCTGTTGTTGACGTTGAAGCAGGAGCTCCAGCAGCCGGTCCATACGGTCAATACGCCCTTCACCCTGAACACTCAGGTGGTCGGAGTCCTCCGGCTCTGAAAAGAAAACCGGGCTCCTGTCATCGGCCCGCACCTCGTCGAGGCCCTGCCGGTGCCGGTAGTTGTCGCTAACAGCCGCCGAGGCGAACTGCGCGATTCCTGCGCGGGCGTGTTCAACCGCCTCCGTTTAGCGGGAGCTGAAGCCGCTGCCACTAAGGGCACTTGCGGCGAGGTGTCGGCACCAGCCGAAGCATGGCTGCCTGGGGCCCGCGCAGTCTTGCCGGCTGCCCACATCGTGGACGTTGCCGACGCATGGTCTCGCCCACCCATCCATGGGGGGCTCGGCGACCGTGACGAGACCCGACTCGACCGACCCGTCCCGGCGTCGAGAGTCGGGGCGTGCCGGCTGGACCTCACAGCCGCCCCGGGTCTTTCCCTGGAACCTGACCGCTCCTCCGTGTCAGGCAATGCCTTAGCCCTGGTAGGGTTAGGCTTCTGGGCTCCTGCCCTTCCCCTTCTCGGAGTGGAACAGGCCGTGCAGCCGCACGCACCCAGCTCGAGGTCGCCAGCGAGCCCGCTGACGACCTGACTGCCATGGCAGGGTCCCCCTGCTCTGGCGGCACACCACACTCCTCCTCGTCGAACTCCTCCGAGCTGTGGTGTGCTGGCGGATCTGGACCTGTAAACACAGGGCTTACCCACATCTCCGCCTGAGTCCCGGCCTGCGATGCAGGTACTGCCGATGGTAAAGGCCCCGGAACTGTTGACCGGCGAACTCGTCCTGACGTCCTCCGGCCCTTGGAACTCCCATCCATGTCCTTGCTGCAAGACAAAACCAACAACAAGGACCACCAACTAAAGGTAGAATCCTTACCTCCGTGGCCCCTTCTGAAGGGCTGGCGAGGAGCGCGCTCCACCGCCAGCCGTCGCAGCAACGCGTTACGACGATATGTCGAGCATGCGCGCCGGCGGGCTCTTCACGAAGTCACTCACGTGACTCCGAAATGAAATCCACTATTTCCTTGATGAGTAGAAAAATATTCCAGCACATTTTTGCTTTCTCCCTTGCAGAGGATGCCAGAGCCAAGGCAATCGTGTAGAAAACATTGAAGTGAAAGCACAAATTAAAAGCCCTAGCTATGTTGGTTATAGAATGGACGTGTCCTTTCATTGGAACCAAATGGGTTCAGAGCAGCATCAGTAAGATTTGCAAAGGTGCATTGGGAAAAAGTCTTTCCCCGGTCTACCAATTTGCAACGAGAAAATGAATTGTTTGCAAAAGAACAAAAGGAATAACTCGGAGATTGTTTTTCAAAATATGTTTGGATGTAACATACCCTGGAACAATGATGGAAACAGAATCCATAGTACCTTTGAATAGGTAAGGGATGGAAAGAACAAGGGAATGGGATCAATTCAATTGTTCTTTAAGAGAACATGCTGTTTATTCAGCAATATGCAGAAATATGCTGCTTATTAGGTGTTTCTATAAGTATGCAATAATTTTGTAAAATAATATTTGCTGCCGACAGCTTCATGTTACATTTGATGATCACATCGATGAGTAGTTATTTTGATGATGAGTATAGAAGTTGGGAGGTCATGCTGCAGTTGTATAAGACGTTGGTGAGGCCACATTTAGAGTGTTGTGTTCAGTTAGGCCCCATGCTATAGGAAAGATGTTGTCAAGCTGGAAAGGGTACAGAGAAGATTTACGAGGATGTGGCCAGGACTAGACTGTCTGAGCTATAGGAAGAGGTTGAGGTGGCTGGGATTCTATTCCTTGGAGCGCAGGAGGATGAGGGACGATCTTATAGAGGTGTATTAAATCATGAGAGGAATAGATTGGGAAGATGCACAGTCTCTTGCCCAGAGTAGGTGAATCGAGGACCAGAGGACATAGGTTCAAGGGGAAAAGATTTAATAGGAATCTGAAGGGTAACTTTTTCACACAAAGGGTGGTGGGTATATGGAACTAGCTGCCAAATGAGGTAGCTGAGGCTGGGACTATCCCAACATTTAAGAAACAGTTAGACAGGTTCATGGATAGGTCAGGTTTAGAGGGATATGGACCAAACATGGGTAGGTGGGACCAGTGTAGCTGGGACATGTTGGCTGGTGAAGGCAGGTTGGGCCGGAGGGTCTGTATCCACACTGTACCATTCTGTGACTGTATGATATTAATTAATGTGTCAATGTTTTGATTGATGTTGGCTGGTGTGTTCCAGTAGTGTTCTAACTACAGGACCACTATCCAGAGCAGAAACATAGTGGAATATAACCAGAATGTTTTTAACAATGGTGCATTCCATTCTTGGCTGCTTTTCCAGTTGTAGCCATGGGCAATGAAATGTTCTGGTAAAAATGTCTGCATGAGAAATCTTTCAAATATTTTTTCTGATTGGTGGAATTTGTTCTGTTCGCATAGGGCCAGGGTGTAAGAGACATTCCTCACACCAGGTCACTATCCAATCATAAAGCAAGCCTTTAGTTTGGTATGAAAACAAGAATCGCCTGTCTTTACACACCCAAAAGGTAGCCATGGAAGAACATGTCAGGAGTTATGGGGCAAAAAGGCAGGAGAATGGGGTTGAGAGAAGGATAGATCAGGCATGATTGAATGCCGGAGTGGACTTAAGGGCATAATTAATAGGTGCAGAATTAGGCCATTTGGCCCATCAAGTCTACTCCTGCCATTCAATCATGGCCTATCTATCTCTCCCTCCTAACCCCATTTTCCTCCCTGCTCCCCATAACCCCTGACACCTGTACTAATTGGGAATCAATCTCTCTCTGCCTTAAAATTATCCATTGACTTGGTCGTCACAGATTCACCACCCTCTGACTAAAGAAATTCCTTCTCATCTCCTTCCTAAAGGAAGATCCTTTAATTCTGAGGCTATGACTTCTAGTCCTAGACTCTCCCACTAGTGGAAACATCCTCAGCATATCCACTCTATCCAAGCCTTTCACCATTTGGTACATTTCAATGTACCCTAATTCTTCTAAACTCCAGCGAGAACAGGCCCAGTGACATCAAACGCTCTTCATAGGATAATGCTGTTTGTTGACTTCAGTTATATTGTAAACATAAGTTAGCTGAACTGAATAAATAAGTCATATATAAATCTCCCTAGTCAGTTTTGAAAATGCTAGAAGGTCTTGCATATATTTATCTACTAAAGCAAGAATTATGAAGGCTCCCGAGGTCACTTGCAATGTTTCTTAAGGAAAATGCTTTAATAACATTAATGACGTTTAATGCATCTTAAAATCATCATCCTGCAAATGTTTAGTTAGGAGCTTCATACTGTACCTCTAATCTAAAGCAAATATTAAAAGCAAAATATGAATAAAAAACAGAAAACGTTCGGCAGGTCTGGCAGCATCTATGGAGGGAACTCGTCAAGATTATGGTCTCAAATTTCACTGTATCTTAATTGGTACAGTGACAATAAACTGACCTTGAGACCTTGAAACCTTGAATGCAGATTCATAATGAGTAGCAATGTTACAAAATTTTGAGATTTTAAAAATCAAGTCTGCAATTTATCCCATCAGATAAAGCATAAAAAGAAGTTTACTTTGACACCTAATTCACTTTCATACCTTCAGTATTAAAAAAGTCATGGCCATTTTCATACTCGGAAATTAGCATCTTGTTCCCTATTGCTTTTCTATTGACTTAACACAGACGTTGTGATCGAGGACAGTCAAAAGACCATAACTTTCGTAAAAATTAAGAGAACTGAAATACATTTTCGGTTATTATAGATTGAAGTATTCTGAAACAAATATGAAACAATCTTACTTGGATGACCTGAAATTAAAGCATATAATTAGTTAGTTACCCAATTGTAGCTAATGACAAAATTCAATTACTAGATCTAAACATCTATCTATTTCTTAAGAATAAATTTAAAAAAAATTTAAAGCCTAAGTGTCCAATTAACATTCACACAATAATTCACAATATAACATGATTTTTAAATCTAATTGTCATTAATTTATAGGCCAAATTGAAGGAATTCGGTGTTTAATGCCCATAAATTAATGAGCATTTTAAACAGCTTGCAAGTGGGATTTTCTGGAATGCGATGTATTGGAACGTTGCGGTTGCGGTGAATTTAAACCCAATATCGCAGGAAAAATTCTGCCGGTTCGTAAGGGGACTAAATCACCGTTTCGTAACTTTAAAGTTTGATTAAGGTCAGCTAAAAAAGCAGGTTTGTATGTAAAAATAAACAGCTTTCACTTACCTGTCCCCCACGTAAAATCGGTCCCCGTTGTCGGCGTTCACGGCATTAGGAGCTAATTTTTATTTTACTCCAACGCTGAAATAGTCGGGCTATTTCCGGCAGTCGGAATGAATCTCCAGAAATAGATCGCACTCCGACAAAAGAAAACTCCGGATGGCAAGGAAAAAAACGCATTTTAACCCCCCCCCCCCCCCCCTTAAAGGCGCCAAAGTCGTGCACACGGCCAGCAGCAGAACTGCAGCACTGTTGAAGGTAAGTTTTGTAACATACCTATACTAAGGACATAAAGTAATTCAATTATTTGAAAAACTGTTCACTTGAAAATTGTAACTTAGAAAATAGTAATAGTTGCTTCGTCATGAAAGTGCCATAAACATTTGTACATTTTTGATGGATAATATTATAAAATATGAATGCTCTAAAAAATAGTTTTCAGGCCAAACCTGTTCATATGGTTCTTCGAACTAAGGGTTATTGATGTTGCTCTATCAATATTAATAATCACGTCCCTGCTTGTATATTATATATTTCTGACGTAGAATAAACCCCTAAATGCTTTCTGCTGTATTCAATATAGAAGCAGCTGTCCCACCCAGGCCTTTAAAATGGGATTAGTATGAGCCAATTTATAGGCCAACGCTTTTTTAAGTATTTAACACTAATGATTCGGATTTCAAAAATGATCAGTTGATTGCTCCTGACAGATTCTATGGCACAATATTTTACCTGCGTAAACTAAGAACTTTCTTTTAAAAGAACAAACATCCTCATTTTCAAAGCTAATGGTATCCAGAAACAAAATAGAACCTTTCATCAGATTAAACATCTTTCAAAATTAAGACTAAAATAATTTCTTACAGATAAATGAGATTCAGTTTGCTGACCATTTGCATAGTATTGCCCGAGAATGGGAAGGCAATAAAATACATGACATTTGATTTTGTCCTAAATACATGCCCTGTCTATTGACTCTCCCTATTATGCACCAGCCTCTGCAACCCCATGGCCTTGATATATTCAAGACAGAGTTAGATATAGCTCTTAGGGCTAACGAATCAAAGGCTATTGGGAGAAAGAAGGAACGGGGTACTGATTTTGATGATCTGCCATGATCATATTGAATGGCAGTGCAGGCTCAAAGGGCCAAATGGACTACTCCTGCACCTATTTTCTATGTTTCTATTCTAAGCAGGTGTTGCTGCATGCTAAGTTGGTATCCTGACCAAGCTGAACCAGAATACTGTCTTCTAATTGAGCAATTAACAATGACTTTTCTTTCATCTTGCTTGACTAGTATTGATTTCTTCAGAGCACTTGTGATTGAAATGTTTCAGAATTTTGACTGGTGAAATTCTTGTATTTGAAATGTAAATAAGTAGCTGTGTATTATTCCAAATTCACTTTTTCCACATGCTGTTTATTGACTTCACAAGTTCACGGAGTAGAATTAGGCCAATTGGCCCATTGAGTCCACTCCGCCATCCAATCATGGCTGTCGTCATCTGATGACAACAGAAGCCAACAGCGAGCGGCTATACGTCGTCTGACACACGAGCGAGCGACTGAATCGTGGCTGATCTCTGCCTCCTAATCTGACTTCAGCGATATTGCAAAGCAGAACTCAGCTCAGTTGAATAAATCAGTAATGCATAATTTTAAAGGGGCACATAACATACGATTAGATTTTTTTTCTGCTATAAAAAAATAATTATTAGAACATTGTGGCAGATGAAATTATGCAGATTGAAAACAAAATGTACACTATCATGAGAGTAAAGTAGATTTAATTTAAAATCATCTACCTAATGCATAAACAATTGCCACTCTTTCATAATAGGGTCAATGTTATTTATAGTGTTCCATAATTCATTCATTTGCTGGAAATTGGGCTTTCTTATCTAGAATATCATAAATTTAGAGTGCATCTATTTCTGAAAACAACAAATCTGTATTGAATTTCCCAGGGAATACTTAGAGAAATGTATTCTTTCCATTTGCAACTAACATAAACTTCACTAACATGACAGCAGGAAGATTTCTATTAGGGATTTCTACAGGGATGAGGTCTCGGCAGCGGCAGCGGTGAAGCCTCGTGACAACGGGTCCTCGGCAGTGGTGACGCCTCGGGGCGGCGGCGATGCCTCGCGGGTGGACCCGCGGTCGATGGTCGATGAGAGCGTGCAAAACCACCGTGAGGGGGAAGAGGAAGACCAATGGACAATGGTGTGGGGGAACAAGGGACAATAGGGACCCGGTGCGGGGGAACTGCTGTGGTGGAGGGGAGGGGGGACAAAAGGGGGGAGCCGGCATGCTTTGTAACTTTGTCAGGGTCATAGGAGGCTGCTATTTGTATACATTGGGTAAGCAAGAAAAGGATCTCACTGTGCCTAGTCACAGGTGACAATAAAGTATTCCTATTCCTATTCCTATTATATTGTCAGGAGCCTGATTTACAACATGTATCCAGCTAAATGTATTAATAATCCATGTCAGACATGATTCTAGTACCACATAGCAAATACATGCCGGAACAGAGAGTTCCAAAGCTCTGGTCTCATGTTGTAACTCTTGAAAACAGCACATCCCCTTCAGGTTCAGTGTAGTTTAGAGATACCATTTAGTGTTGACCACAAAGTGGACGGGCCTGCGGTGCAGTAGATCGCCACACGGTGGGAGAGTTGACCACAAATTTGGAGCGACCCGCAATATGCACATTGGGAACAAAGTCTATAAAATAGATATAATTGTGCTCTTTACTGCAAAATGGTTCTTTATTGCTCTGTGATCCGTTCCCTTTCCCTGTAATGCACCCATTGCCCAGATGCCAAAGTTTGTAAAAGCCCTGAGCCCAGGGAAGATTTGGGATGGGAATCAAGGAACTGCAGATGATGGTTTACTAAAATAAACACAAAGTGCTTGAGTAACTCAGTGGGACAGGCAGCATCTCTGGAGAACCTGGATAGATGACGTTTCACAGAATGCTGGAGTAACTCAGTGGGACAGGCAGCATCTCTGGAGAACTTGGATAGGTGATGTTTCGGCTCAGGACCCTTTTTTCTCATAGTACTAAAATAAATACATTAAGACCAATTAAAATATGTGTGGCACAGTAGTAAAGTTGCGGTCTTACAATGCTGGAGATACTGAGTGGGTCAGGCACCATCTGTCTGAACACAAAGGAAATGAAAATGGCCCTTTACGGCCATTTCCAACCCAGCATTTACAGCCATTTCTTCACAACCCTTCACGACCATTTACACCTAACGCCACATTTACTAAATTTGATACAATATTTGATACAACATTTGATACCACATTTGATACCACATTAGTTACAATATTTGATATGACATTTGTTACAACGTTTGATACGACATTAACAACATTTGAAACGATATTAACAACATTCGAACCGACATTCGCAACAACCTTTGCAACAACCTTTGCAACCTTTGAAGAATGGACCACCATTAGGATGAAAGCCAAGACAATGGGGAAATGTGGTGCCTAGTGAAGGCAAGCGGATTTGGACAAGAGTCATGATTTCATAGGCCACAAAGAGATAGTTCCACAGCACGAGACTTCAGAATCGGCCAGCTCTCGACCACCGATTCCTCAAGCCCCTCTTGTAGGTATGTTACAAAACGTACCTTTACCGGCGCTGCACTTCTGCCGCTCCCCGTGTGCGTGACTTTCGCGCCTTGCAGAGGGGGGTGGGCTTAAAGTGCCGTTTTTCAACAGGCAGGACAAATCGATCAATGTCGGGCGATTTGGTTGCTGAAGAAAAATCGCTCCGACATTTCATGAATGGTGGTATTTTTAAATTACTCTACATTATTTATTATCTAGAGTAATTTAAAAATCACCTTCAAAAGCCGTGAGCGCAGACAACCGGAAGCATTTTCCGTAGGGGAGAAAAAAAGGTAAATACTTTATTTTTATATTAAAAGTTGGTTTTTCGGGAGGCATTAATAATATTTTTATGTTGCGAAATGGGGTCCCCAAAAAATGTATGAACCCCCAGTATTTTTCCCCCCGACTTCACCGCTAACCGCAACGTTCTAATCCACCGCATTCTACTAAAACCCACTCGCTAGTTGATTTAAATGGCCGTTAATTTACAGGCATAAAACACTAAATTCCTTCCATTTGGCTCAGAAATTCATGAAAATTAGATTTAAAAATTATGTTATATTGTGGATTATTGTGTGAATGTTATTTGGAAACTTAGGCAATTTTAAAAAAGTTTATCTTTTCTTAAGAAATTGATAGATGTTTAGATCTACTCATTGAATTTTGTAATTAGCTACAATTAGATAACTAACTAATTATATGCTTTAATTTCAGGTCATCCAAGTAAGATTGTATAATATTTGTTTCAGAATGCTTCAATCTATAATAACTGAAAATTTCATTGAGTTCTCTTAATTTTTAAGAATGTTATGGACTTTTAACTTTTCCAGATCACAGCTTTTGAGTTAAGTCAATTGAAAGGCAATGGGAAGCAAGATGCTCATTTCCGAATATGAAAATGGCCATAACTTTCTTAATACTGAAGATATGAAAGTAAATTAGGTGTCAAATTAAACTTCTTTTTATGCTTTTTCTGATGGGATAAATTGCAGACTTGATTTTTAAAATCTCAAAATTTTGTAACATTGCTACCTCTTGCCCGATCCGCCGATCATTCCAGTACAATTGGGGTTAGTAATGGATGATCTCAATCTCATCAGGAAACAAAGGGAGGCCCTGAGAACATTGAACAGTAAAGCACAGGAACAGGCCATTCAGCCAACAATGACTGTACTGAACATGCCAGATTCATCTACTCTCCTTAGTCTGCATGTGGATCTAGTATTGTTAAGAAGACAAACAGCAATACTTCACACCAACAGAGTCCATCTACCACAAAACCAAGGAGAGCAGAGATATTTGAAGGTCTCTTAAGAGGGAGTTAGATATAGGTCTTGGGGCTAACGGAATCAAGGGATATGGGGAGAAAGCAGGAACGGAGTACTGATTTTGGATGAGCAGCCATGATCATATTGAACGGCTGTTCTGGCTCAAAGGACCTACTCCTGCACCTATTTTCTATATCTCCAAAAATAGTAGAGCATCCATTAGAAACACTTCAAATACCTTGGGGGGGGGGGGGGGGGGGGGAGGGCGGGGGAAGAAGAGAGACATCCCCAGATGATAAAATGATACATCATCTTCAAAATAGAAACAGCCAGACACATGGACAATGCCAGTAGAAATGTCTTCAGGAACGTCTATTGTACAAGTTAGGTTATTGTAGGTCTTAACAATGCACATCAGGAAACAGCCTGAGGAAACCTAAACATAGAAAAACATAGAAAATAGGTGCAGGAGGAGGCCATTTGGCCCTTCGAGCCAGCACCGCCATTCATTGGGATCATGGCTGAAAGTCCCCTATCAATAACACGTGCCTGCCTTCTCCCCATATCCCTTGACTCCACTAGCCCCTAGAGTATCTAACTCTCTCTTAAATCCATCCAGTGACTTGGCCTCCACTGCCCGCTGTGGCAGGGAATTCCATAAATTCTCAACTCTCTGGGTGAAAACGTTTTTTCTCACCTCAGTCTTAAATAACCTCCCCTTTATTCTAAGACTGTGGCCCTGGTTCTGGACTCACCCAACATTGGAAACATTTTTCCTGCATCTAGCTTGTCCAGTCCTTTTATAATTTTATATGTTTCTATAAGATCCCCCCTCATCCTTCTAAACTCCAGTGAATACAAGCCTAGTCTTTTCAATCTTTCCTCATATGACAGTCCCGCCATCCCAGGGATCAATCTCGTGAACTTATGCTGCACTGCTTCAATCACAACGATGTCCTTCCTCAAATTACGAGCCCAAATTTGTACACAATACCCCAGATGTGGTCTGGAGATCCAACATGTTTTTAAATCACCCTTTCCACGCTGCATCTCAAAACCAAACCAAGACATCTGCAGGTTGTGTCTCCAGTAACTTGATGGAACCTAATTATAAAGAAACAACAAAAATACTAACTCCATCTAGAGTCCTGCACAAAGCATGTTTCTAACTCAAGAATCAATCACCGTCACAAAGTTGCCCATGAATGATCTCGGGAGTCTAAAGGCAAATAGATTTGGATAAAAGCAATGATGTAATGGGCTAGATCAACGCAGCAGTTCCCCAGCACCAGACTGGACAATTCTTTGGGTTGCCAATTCCACAAGAACCTCTTTCCTGATCTGCTGATCATTCCAGAGGCACTGCATGCAAAGCCCCAGAGACAGAATGACCCAGTCAAATGCAGACAGGAGCCCGGGTGACCACCATGACTGCTGGTGTCATACTGGGGAAATACAACTATGTTCTCAAAGTGCTGGGGGTTCTCAGCAGGTGAGGCACCATCGGCCTGGCCTCAAAAGGGAATGGACAGACATTGTATCGGGACCTGTATATGACTGATGGAGTAGGGCTGTGAAAGCTGGAAGAGGTGGGAGCAGGACTAAGCTAGGCAAGTGATAGGTGGATACAGGTCAGGGGATGAATGGCAGATGGTGAAATAAGCGACAACGGCTGGAGGCGAAAAGGGGACAAAATGTCAGATACTTAGAGCAGAGCATTGAAATGTAAAGCTGGAGGGAGGGACATGGATGGAAGGGAAAGAGAAATACGAGACTGATGGAAGATGAGTGTAGAGAGGGGAAAGGAGCAGAGTGACTCGTGTCCTGGGGAGTATGTACACCATGGTGGGGGTGCAGGGAATAACGAGGGCTCTTCATCTCACATCTTAAAGCCCCATATTCCCCTTTTATCACCTTCACACCCACTGTCCCATTCCACCTCCCAATGTCCTTCCATTTCAATTTTCCTCATCCGACACCACGTTGTCTCACTTTCAACTATGGCCCTTGTTCTTATTCCACTCGCATGCCAATAACTAGCAATGTTGCAAAATCAAGTCTGCAATTTATCCCATCAGATAAAGCATAAAAAGAAGTTTAATTTGACACCTAATTCACTTTCATATCTTCAGTATTAAGAAGGTTATGACCAATTTCATACTCGGAAATTAGCATCTTGTTCCCCATTGCCTTTCAACAGACATCTCAAAAGCTGTGATCTAGAACCGTTAAAAGCCCATAACTTCCTTAAAAATTAAGAGAACTCAATGAAATTTTCAGTTATTATAGATTGAAGCATTCTGAAACAAATATGAAACAATCTTACTTGGATGACCTGAAATTAAAGCATATAATTAGTTAGTTATCTAATTGTAGCTAATTACAAAATTCAATGAGTAGATCTAAACATCTATCCATTTCTTAAGAAAAGATAAACTTTTTTTAAATTGCCTAAGTGTCCAAATAACATTCACACAATAATCCACAATATAACATAATTTTTAAATCTCATTTTCATGAATTTCTGGGCCAAATGGAAGGAATTTAGTGTTTAATGCCTGTAAATTAATGGCCATTTAAATCAACTAGTGAGTGGGTTTTAGTAGAATGCGGTGGATTGGAACATTGCGGTTTGCAGTGAAGTCGTGAGGAAAAATACTGTTGGTTCATACATTTTTTTTGGATCCCATTTCGTAACATGAAAATATTATTAAAGCCTCAAAAAAAACCAACTTTTAATATAAAAATAAACTGTGTATCTTTTTTTCTCCCCTACGCAAAATCCTTCCCGTTGTCGGCGCTCACGGCTTTTGAAGGTGATTTTTAAATTACTCTAGATAATAAATAATCTAGCTTAATTTAAAAATAATCTTTATTAATGAAATGTCGGAGCGATTTTTCTTCCGCACAAAATCACCCGACATGGATCGATTTTCCCTGTCTGTTGAAAAACGGCACTTTAAGCCCGCCCCCCTCTGAAAGGCGCCAAAGTCACGCACACGGGGAGCGGCAGAACTGCAGCGCTGCTCAAGGTAAGTTTTGTAACATACCTACAATAACCCCTTCACCAGTATCCACCCATCACATGCCGGACTTAGCCCCACCCCCACATCTTTTCCAGCTCTCTGCCCTACATCAGTCCGAAGGCTTTGAACCGATACATCTGTCCATTTCCTCCAAAGATGCTGCCCGATTCAGTTGCTCCAACACTATGATCTGCTCAAGGTTACAACACCCTGAATTATAAGAAACTTTACCAAGAAAGAAATCAAGCAAAACCATCGCTAATCTTTCCCAAAGATTCATCCCCATGAAACCAGAGAGGATTCAAAAACAGAACCTTCCCTTCATACCATCTCCATAAATACTTATTGTCATGGAACAAAGGAACTTAGAGACTGTTTGGAAACCCCCCAAAGACCTTGATGCATTAAGCAGAAACAAATAAAATAAATACCCTGTGGGAGACCGCCCAGTTGGTGGTGCAGCGCTAGAGTTGCTGCCTTACAGCGCCAGAGACTCGGGTTCGATCCTGACTACGGGCGCTATCTGTACAGAGTTTGTTCGTTCACCCTGAAACAGTGATTTTTCTCCAGGTGCTCAGATTTCCTCCCACGCTCCAAAGACGTACAGATTTGTAGGTTAACTGGGTTTTTTGTATTATTCTAAATATTTCCCATAGTGTGGAGGATAGTGTTTGTGCGCGGGTATCGCTGGTCGGCGCAGACTCGGTGGGTCAAAGGGCCCATTTCCATGCTGTATCTCCAAACTCATGTCTAGTGGGTTGGAGTAGTAAATTGGAATTGACTTAAAACAAAGGCCATGAATAATAAACTCTAACTTTAGCATTACTTTAACCAGGGACTATCACTAGGTCTAAACAGTGCTGGAGATACTCAGTGGGTCAGGCACCATCTGTCTGATCACAAAGGGAATGGACAAACATTGGGAACCATCTTCAGACTGATGGAGTAGGGCAGAGAAAGTGGGGAGAGAGACGGGAGCAGGACAAAGCCTGGTGAGTGATAGGTGGATACAGGTAAGGCGGTGATTGGCCGATTGATGGAGTAAGTGACAAAAGGTAGAGGTGAAAAGGAGGCAAAGGTTGTCAGGTAAAGAGATGAGAGCAGTGTGTCTCAGCGCAGTGCGTCTTGGCGCAGGGGTCTTAGCACAGTGCGTCTCAGTGCAGTGGGTCTCAGCGAATCTTAGTGTGGCCCATCTTAGCTTGGCCCATCGTAGCTTGGCCCATCGTAGCTTGGCCCATCTTAGCTTGGCCCATCATACCTTCGCCCATCTTAGTTTGGCCCATCTTAGCCTGGCACATCTTAGCCTGGCCCATCTTCGCCTGGCCCATCTTAGCCTGGACCATCTAAGCCTGGACCATCTTAGCATATGTTAAGATAGGCTAAGTCTTGGCCTATCAGTGCGTCCAAGTGCAGTGCACCTTAGCTAAGCCTATCTTAGCTTAGCCTATTTTAGCTTAACCTATCAGCCTATCTTAGGGGATGTCACGGCTGTGTTCAGATGTGACATTACGGACTGTTCGTCTAGTGAGGCTATATGGGTGGAGCTGAGGAACAAGAAAGGGATGATCACCTTGTTGGGGGTGTACTACAGACCCCCAAATAGTCAACAGGAATTAGAACAACAAATATGCCGGGAGATTGCAGACAGCTGCTGGTCAAATACGGTTGTTGTAGTAGAGGTTATTAACTTTCCCAATATAGATTAGGAAAATGATAGAGTGAAGGGTGTAAATGGGGTGCAATTCCTCAAAAGTGTTCAGGAGAGGTTACTGAAGCAGTGGACAAAAATCACAAATCACAAATATCGATCAAGTGTCGACTCCTTGCCTCAGCCTCCTCACCAAAGACTTGAGCCAAAGACTTACACTTCACTCACCAAAGCACTTCACCTCAACAAGGCCGCTCCGCGACGGCGGCACTTCTTTATCTGTTACCTAATCAACTAATTTAGAGCTAATTTGTAAATTACTCAAACCTGGGCCTCTGCGCTCTTTTAAAATCTTTTTACCCTCTGACTCACCTACTTCCAGCCATTACTCGCTCTCGCTGCCTCTGGATGCTGCTTCTCTCTGACCTTCACGCAAAACTGGGATTGAATCCAGGACTCTGTGTGTTGTAAATGCTGTCAGGCAGCAACTACCGCTGTTTCTGTTTAATATAGGGTGTGTCAGGAGCCTTCATCCAGGTAGCAAACGGTGAGATGTTACCTTCAGCTCCATTTCAGAGGAAAGATAATGTACAATTACTTGTGTTCACAATCATCTAATCACAATCATTGGACATCCGGAGGCGCTGTTGCTAGCTGCCTCCGCCTTCAGTCCGGTATCTTTTTGGTTTTTTGTTATATTTGAAGAGCGTTTTTTGTGGTTTTTTTATGTCTTTAAGTGGGGGAAGAGGGCACGGTAAGGGGGATACCATCCTTCAGTCGCTTCCTGGGGAGGATGCGACTATTATTCGAGTTGCGTCCTCACCCCCCCCCCCCCGCGGCCTACCTACTGGATTAGCGCGGCCTTTCCTGCCGGGACCGACCAAAGCCGTTTGGAGCTCCGGAGGGCTGGCCCTGCTGCACCGACATCACGGAGCTGTGGTTCGCGGAGCTCCCAACGCGGGCGGCGCTGACCAACATCGCGGAGTCTTGCCTGTGGACATCGGGAGCCGCGGACTCCGGTGGGAGGTGGCTGATCTGCAGGTCCAGGCCATTGAGGATGTTCTCCGTCGGGGTTCCATCGTTCCCGGCGAGAGGGCCTGAGCATCGGGCCGTCCGTGGCGGTGACTGCGGGTGCCCAGGAGGCCCTGACCACGGGTGAACATCTGGGAAGATCGGCGGGGAGGCTGGCTGGACTATGGTACCTGCATTAACTCTGGTGCCGCTGTGGGGTTATGTTGTGTGTGGACTTCTGTGCTTGTGCTTTTTTAAAAAAAATATGTTTATTTATTTATTATTTATTTTTATGTTACTGACTGTAAGGAAAATCCATTTCGTTGTCTCTAAAATGAGATAATGACAATAAATTGAATACAATACAAAACTATACAATCTAAAGAAGTAGCCAAAATGATTGGAGGTGAAGCAAATATAATATCCAGGGCAATTAATGCCTAGCATTTGAGTTTCTTACCGCAAGAATCATAGATAGTTAAGACGGTGGTTGTTGTTACAGCGGGTGGCACATTGCGGTGGGCGCAAAGGAAATACACCTTTGTCGGGAAGCAAACACTTTGAGCAAAAATCTTCAATTCAGGACATGATATTTCAACAACCTGGCATGCCAGTTCTTGTCGATGTTAACAACTTTAACAAAGCTAAATAAAGCACTAAACTCAAATTTTAAAACAACAATGAGAAATCAATTAACCTTATGGTGAAGCACAATTGAGTGCTGCTCAGAAAGGGCAATTGATGTTTGTACTTTAATATAAAAGCAACTGATGACTATTTAACACACACAGTGTTTAATAATCATGTCGGTTGCTGAATGTCTTCAAATATGGAAGGTTTTAGTTTGAGCGTTCAAATTGTCAGCAACGGCGGCAAAGCAGCATTGAATTCTAATGTCATAGTGTAGAACAGTAAGTAAGTAAGTTTATTGGCCAAGTATTCACATACAAGGAATTTGCCTTGGTGCTCCGCCCACAAGTAACAACATGACATACAGTGACGGTTACGAATGACTCAGAAAACACTAAACATTAATAATAATAAAACATTAATGATAAAACACCATTGATCAAGCATGTGAACCAACAAAATACCAGATCAAAGGGAGGCTACAGATTTTTGGCTGATGAGTAGAGCAACTACTCGTGCATAAAAGCTGTTTTTATGTCTGGCTGTGGCAGCTTTGACAGTCCGGAGTTGCCTTCCAGAGGGAAGTGATTCAAAGAGTTTGTGGCCAGGGTGAGAGCGGTCAGAGATGATCTTGCCCGCTCACTTCCTGGCCCTTGCAGTGTACAGTTCATCAATGGAGGGAAGGTTGCAGCCAATAACCTTCTCTGCTGATCGGACGATTCACTGCAGCCTCCAGGTGTCGTGCTTGGCGGCTGAGCCAAACCAAACCAAGATGCAGAAGGTGAGACTCTACGATGGCCGTGTAGAATTGGACCATCATTACCTGTGGAAGATTGTGCTTCCTCAGCTGCCGTAGGAAGTACATCCTCTGTTGTGCCTTTTTGACTGTGGAGTTGATGGTGGCCCCCCACTTAAGGTCCTTGGAGTTGATGGTTCCCAGGAACTTAAAAGACTCCACAGATGTGACTGTGGTGTTGTTGATGGTGAGTGGGGTGAGGGGAGGGAGAGCTCTCCTAAAGTCTACAATCAATTCCACTGTCTTAAGAGCATTGAGCTCTAGGTTGTTGCGATGGCACCAGGACGCCAGCTGTGACACTTCCTGTCTGTAGACGAATTCCTCCCCATCCTGGATCAGTCCAATCAGGGTTGTGTCATCCGCAAACTTGAGAAGCTTGACAGAGGTGTCTGTGGAGGTGCAGTCGTTGGTGTAGAGAGAGTGGAGGAGAGGAGAGAGTATGCAGCTGAGCGTTTACGGGTCCAAGATGTGCTTTCCCAGCCTCACATGCTGCTTCCTGTGTGTCAGGAAGCTGGTGATCCACCGACAGAGGGGTTTAGGCGCAGTCAACTCCGAAAGATTGGAGTGTAGTAGCTCTGGCACAATGGTGTGGAATGCAGAGCTAAAATCAGCAGACAGGATCCTCGCACAGGTCCCCTGGCGGTCTAGGTGCTGTAGGATGAAGTGCAGGCCCAGGTTAACTGCATCATCCACAGATCTATTGGCCCGATATGCAAACTGCAGAGGGTCTAGCAGGGGGTTTGTGATTCCTGTGTACAGCGCAGGAATGGGCCCTTTGGCCCACAATGTTAGTGCTGAACATGATGCTTTGCTGAAGCAATCTCATCTACTGACACATGATCAATATTCCTCTCTTCTCTGCAATTCCATCTATCTAAAAGCCTCTTGAACACCACTGTCGTATCTGCCTCCACCACCAACCCCGGCAATGCGTTCCAGCCCCCCCCCCCACCCCACTTTCAGTGTAAAAAAACATGCCCGCACATCTCCATTAAACATCCACCCTCTCACTTTATTGCTAGGGCCTCTAGTGTTGGACATTTCCATCCTGGGAAGAAGGTTCTGACTATCTACTCTATCTATGCCTCTCATAATTTTATATATTTCTCTCAAGTCTCCCCTTAACCTCCAACATTTATATACTACTATCGTCTCCCATCAACCTCTGATGTTCCAGAGAAAGCAATCCAAGTCTATTTAATCTCTCCTTGGAGCTGAAACCCTCAAATCCAGGCAGCATTCTGGTAAACCTCTTCTGCACCCTCTCCAAAGCTTCCACATCTTTCCTGTAATGGGGCAGCCAGAACTGCACGCAATACTCCAAATTCAGCCTAACTAAAGTCCTATAGAGCTGCATCATGCATTTGTGACTCTTGTATTCAATGCCCCGAGCAACAAAGACAGGCAAACCATAAGCCTTCTTGATGAAGGTGTGAATGGTCTACAAATGAATTGCTTCCACTGGATCCTTCCTGTGCATGATACCCTCTGTATGTTCTGATAAGCTTTATCGAATAAATATGCACTTTGTATTAAATACCATATTGAGTCATTGTGGATAGAAATAAGGAATTGTAAAGGTAAGACAACACTAATGGGAGTTATCAACAGCCCTCCCCCCCCCCCCAAACAGTAGCCTGGATAAAGGGTGCAAGTTGCAGCAGGAGTTAAAGCTGGCATGTAACAAAGGTAATGCCACTGTGGTTATGGGAGATTTCAATATGCAGGTAGACTGGGAACATCAGGTTGGTTCCGGAACCCAAGAAAGGGAATTTGCAAAGTGTCTTCAAGATGGATTCTTAGAGCAGCTTGTATTGGAGACTACCAGAAAGGTAAATTCTGGATTTAATTTTGTTTAATGAACCAGATTTAATAAAGGGAACTCAAGGTAAAGGAACCATTAGGTGGTAGTGACCATAATATGATGTGTTTTAATCTGCAACGTGAGAGGGAGAAGGTTAAATCAGAAGTGTCAGTGTTGCAGTTGAACAAAGTAGACTCTGAAGGCATGAGAGAGGAGCTGGCCAGGGTCACCTGGAAAAGGATCCTAGCAGGAATGATGGTGGAACAGCAATGGCAGGAATATCTGGGCATAATCCAGAAGATGCAGGATCATTTCATTCCAAAGAGGAAGAACGATTCTCAGGGGAGTAAGAGGCAAACATGGCTGACAAGGGAGGTTAGGGATGGTATAAAACTAAAAGATGTGTATAACATAGCAAAGAATAGCGGGAAGCCAGAGGATTGGGAAACATTCAAAGGATATCAGAAGGTAATAAAAAGGGAAATATAGGGTGAAAAGATGAAGTACGAAGGTAAGCTTGCCAAGAACATAAAGAAGGATCATTTCATTAGGCACTGTATGTTAAAAGAAAAAGATTAGTAAAGACAAATGTGCGTCTCTTGAAGGCAGAAACAGGTGAAATTATTATGGGGAACAAGGAAATGGCAGAAGAGTTGAACAGGTACTTTGGTTCTGTCATCACTAAGGAAGACACAAACAATCTCCCAGATGTACTAGAGGACAGAGGATCTAGGGTGACAGAGGAACTGAAAGAACTTTACATTACACGAGAAACAGTATAGGGTAGACTGAAGGCTGATAAATCCCCAAGGCCTGCTGGTCTGCATCCCAGGGTACTCAATGAGGTGGCTCTAGAAATCGTGGGCGCTATGGTGATCATTTTCCAATGTTCTATAGATTCAGCATCAGTTCCTGTGAATTGGAGGGTAGCTAATGTGATCCCATTTTTCAAGAAAGGAGCGAGAGAGAAAACAGGGAAGTATAGACCAGTTAGCCTGACATCGGTGGTGGGGAAGATGCTGGAGTCAATTATTAAAGAAGTAATAATGGTGCATTGGGATAGCAGTAAAAGGATCAGTCCAAGTCAGCATGGGTTTATGAGAGGGAAATCCTGCTGGACAAATCTTCTGGAATTTTTTGTGGATGTGGCAAGTAAAATGGATGATGGAGAGCCAGTGGATCTGGTGTATCTGGTCTTTCACAAAGCCTTTGATAAGGTCCCACACAGGAGATTAGTGGGCAAAATTAGAGCACATGGTATTGGGGGCAGGGTATTGACATGGATAGAGAATTGATTGTCAGACAGGAATCAAAGAGTAGGGATAAATGGGTGCCTGTCAGAATGGCAGGCTGTGGCGAGTGGAGTGCCGCAAGGCTCGGTGCTGGGGCCACAACTATTTACTATATATATATGATTTAGATGATGGAATTAAAAGTAAAGGGCCTGTCCCACTTGGGCGACCTAATCTGCGAGAACAGAAGATTGCTTTCAACCTTCAAGAAGTTTAATAAAGTTTAGCGGGCATTCAACCCCCTCCTAGGTTGTGAAACTCCAATGAGCCAATCAAAAAGGCCTGTCAGCAAAGGAGATGGCCCACAGCTGCCCTCGAGTGCCTGTAAGTAAATAGCGACCCCACTCCACTGCACTACGAGTGAAAAAGACCCATGCCAACCAAATTTTACTTGCGAAAAATGTTTCAATATCCTGGCATTTTCTACATGACCTAGCTGAGGCCGCGAGTAGGCGGGAACCTCCCTCGAGCATAAAGGAGAGTTCCAGCCACCTCATACGACCTCCTAGGACCTCGTGTTGACCATGCTGCAAGTTTGAGTCCAGGACAAACTTTTCTAAACTCGCAGCTTAGGTCGCCCAAGTGGGACAGCCCTTAACACTAGCAAATTTGCAATGACACAAAGCTGGGTGATGGTGTGAACTGAAAAGAGGATGCTAGGAGGTTGCAGGGAGACTTGGACAGGTTGAGTGAGTGGGCAGATGCATGGCAGATGCAGTATAATGGAGATAAATGTGAGGTTATCCACTTTGGGGGCACGTACAAGGAGGCAAATTATTATCTCAATGGTGTCAGATTAGGAAAAAGGGAAGTGCAACGAGACCTGGGTGTCCTTGTACACAAGTCAATTAAAGTAAACATGCAGGTACAGCAGGCAGTGAAGAAACCTAATGGCATATTGGCCTTCATAATGAGAGGATTTTAGTATAGGAGTAAAGAGGTCCTTCTGCAGTTGTACAGGGCCCTGGTGAGACCACATCTGGAGCATTGTGTTGAGTTTTGGTCTCCTAATTTGAGGAAGGGCATCCTTGCTATTGAGGCAGTGCAGCGTAGGTTCACGAGGTTAATCCTGGGATGGCAGGACTGTCATATGAGGAAAGATAGGAAAGACTGGGCTTGTATTCACTGGTATTTAGAAGGATGGGTGGATATCTTATGGAAACATAAAATTATAAAATGGTTCAAGCTAGATGCAGGAAAAATGTTTCCAATGTTCGAGGAGTCCAGAACAAGGGGCAACAGTCTAAGAATTAAGGGGGAGGTCATTTAAAACTGAGGTGAGAAAAAACTTTTTCACCCAGGGAGTTGTGAATTTGTAGAATTCTCTGCGACAAAATGCAGTGGAGGCCAATTTACTGGATGAATTTAAAAGAGAGTTCGATAGAGCTCTTGGGGCTAGCAGAATAAAGGGATATGAGGAGAAGGCAGGTGCCAGTTACTGATTGTGGATGATCAGCCATGATCATAATGAATGGCGGTGCTGGCTCGAAGGGCCGGATGCCTCCTCCTGCACCTATTTACTCTGTTTCAATAAACCGCAGATGCTGTATTGAATGCCATTTTAGAACTACTCAGTACCTTTAGTGTCCAAACATTGTGTGCCACACCATTGAGTCTTGAGTTTAGAACCACCTGTTCAGTGGATCTTGAGTTACATACGATAGTAGTGCAAACATTCATTCTGAACAACATTCAATTGTGCTTTATCATGTCATATTTAATTATATTCATATGACAATAGACAATATTGTCTATTATCTATTGTCATACGAATATCATTGAGTCATAGAGTGATACAGTGTGGAATCAGGCCCTTTGGCATAAATTGCCCACACCGGCCAACTTATCCCATCTACACTCGTCCCACCTGCCCGTGTTTGGTCCATATTCCTCCAAACGTGTCCTATCCATGTACCTGTCTAACTGTTTCTTAAATGCTGGGATAGTCCCTACCTCGACCTTCACCTCTGGCAGCTTATTCCAAACACCCACCACTTTTTGTGTGAAGAAGCTACCACTCAGATTGCTATTAAATATTTTCCCCTTCACCTTAAACCTATGGAAGCAACTTTACGCAACCTTATTTAAACTTAGTCTTTTGAACATTACTCAATGTTGTATATCATCTAAAATAAACTAACAATAGTAGTTTTGACCAGGTGTACTGTAATTAGCATACAATGATTTACTAAATAAACCAAGTAAAGTATACCTTTATCTAAAAGAGACACAAAATGCTGGAGTAACTCAGTGGGACAGGCAGCATCTCTGGAGAGAAGGGTTTGGTGATGTTTCCTTTCCTTCTCTCCAGAGATGCTGCCTGTCCCGCTGCGTTGCTCCAGCAATTTGTGTCTATCTTCGGTTTAAACCAGCATCTGCAGTTCCTTCCTGCACAAGGTATATCTAAATCCATAAACCTCGCTTCAGACTTGAGTTCAGTTGCAGTGGTTTCGATGTGAGAATATTGAGAATATTCACCGAGAAATGTAAATGGATTAGAAAGATTTTGCAATAAGGAGACGTTGGACAAGCTTGGATTATTTTGTCTAGCATGTCGGAGGCTGAGGAGATACCTGATCGAATTATATAAAAGGCATATCAGAGGCATAAATAGGGTAGCCAGAGCCTTTTTCCCAGTTTGGGAATTGTCAAATACTTTCGGGCACAGCTGTGAGATGAGAGTGGCAAATTTAAAAGGAGGTGCGCTGGGTAGGATTTCTACACCGAGAATGATGGGTGCCAAGGGTGGTGGTGGAGGCAGATGCAATACTGGCATTGTGGAAGCTTTTAGATAGCCACATGGATATGCAGGGAAAGGAGAACATGGACGCCTACATGTAGATTAGTTTAACCTGCCGTCATGTTCAGCATGGACATTGCGGGCCAAAGGGTCCATTTCTATGTTTTTGTTTTAAATCCGAGCAAAACACGAAAGAAAAAGAAAATCTAGATGCCAAATTGGACAACACCACACAGCAAATGTGATGATGTAATGTGCTGTATGTGGAGAAATTCATACTTCCCCTCACAAGTTCACAAGTTATAGGAGTGGAATTAGGCCATTCGGCCCATTGAGTCTTCTGCCATTCAACCATGGCTGATCTCTGCCTCCTAACCCCATGTTTCTGCTTTCTCCCCATAACCCTTGGTACCCATTCTAATCAAGAATTTGTCCATATCTGCCTTAAAGATATCCACTGACTTGGTCTCCACAACCTTCTGTGACAATGAGTTCCACAGATTAACTACCCTCTGTCTAAGGAAGTTCCTCCTCACCACCTTTCTAAAAGAGCACCCTTTAATTCTGAGAATTGCCCCAGAATTACAGGACCTCTGGTGTTAGACTATCCCACCAGTGGAAACATCCTTTCCATAATAACTTTATCTTTGCCTTTCATTATTCTGTAAGTTTCAATGAGGTCCCCCCTCAACCTTCTAAACTCCAGCGAGTAGAGGCCCAGTGCTGTCAAACACTTATCATATGCTAACCCACTCATTCTTGGAATCATTCTTGTAAATCTCCTCTGGACCCTCTCCAGAGCCAGCACATCCTTCTACAGAAATGAGGGCCATATTTGATTGCAATACTCCAAATGCAGCTTGACCAGCACCTTATAGAGCCTCAGCCTCAAGTTGTAAGGACTCAGAGACAAAGAGATGCATGGGATCAGTGGCTGTAACCACTCTAGGATGTGCGGTTACAACCTGACTCTGTGTCTGTGCTAAGTTTGAAAAAAACTTTCCCTCGACCAAGTAAATCGTTCAGCAGCTGCAATAAACAGCCAATAGCAAAATTTTGGATTACAAAATATACCTTGTCAAAATTTCCGAGCCTTTATTTGTGAACTCATTACTTTCAGCATCAGCCAGGCATGTTGTATGTTGCCAGTAAAGTTGATGCATTAACGCAATGACTTGAGTACGATCATGGTAAACATTAGAACCTTACTGAAGGTCAGAACCTTACTGAAGAGCTCATAAAAAGGAATGGAATGCAAAATGAATGATTAATCCCATATTCTGCTGCATTGTAATTCTTGTAAATTAATAAATCATATTATTGGTTACTGCATTTGGCCAGGTAGCACATTAGTTATATTTTGATCACGTGCACAAATCAAAATATACACAAATCAAAATCAAAGGTAGGCAAAAATGCTGGAGAAACACAGCGGGTGAGGCAGCATCTATGAAGCGAAGAAAATAGGCGACGTTTCGGGTCGAGACCCTTCTTCGATCCGAAAGGCTGCCTATTTCCTTCGCTACATAGATGCTGCCTCACCCGCTGAGTTTCTCCAGCATTTTTGTCTACCTTCGATTTTCCAGCATCTGCAGTTTCTTCTTAAACAAATCAAAATCGAGGCATTTTTTAGGCCACTGACCGACTACCAGCAGCCACATTTCTAATTAATATGAAGATAGACAAAAAAGCGGTCAGTGGGACAGGTAGCATCTCAGGAGAGAAATAATGGGTGACGTTTCGGGTCGAGACCCATCTTAATATGAACCATTGTTGCATATTCTGTTGCAAACACTGGTGTGAATGAAAAGTGCAACATCACGCATGTCAGCTATTATATATTGTGTTCATTATGAAGAAGATAATAAATAATAGCTGGAATTGTTTCTTGGCCATGAACATAACTGGCCCATTTTTTGGCCTTGAACTTTGGTGGCAGGGCAACGCATCAGTATAGTTGCTGCCTTACAGCACCAGAGACCCAAGTTCGATCCTGAGTATGGGTGCTGCCTGTTCAGAGTTTGTGCATTCTCCCTGTGACCACGTGGGATTTCCCCGGGTGCTCTGGTTTCCTCCCACATCTCCAAAAATGTGCACATTTGCGAGTTAATTGGCTTCGGTAAAGATTGTAAATTGTTCCTAGTCTGTTGGATAGTGCTAGTGCAAGGGGTGATCGCTGATCGGCACGAACGTGGTGGGCCAAAGGGCCTTTTTCCACACTGTATCTCGAAACTAAAACTAAACTGATCAAATTTCATGCCAAAGGTGCTGATGCAGATTATATTAGTTTAATTTTCAAAGTTTTAGCATAAAACACTGGGGATGATTTTCAGCATTTCTTTCAGGAAAGATCAGCCATTATCTTATTGAATGCCAGAATGGATATGAGGGATGAAATGACTAACGTCCACTTCTATTCCATAAGGTCATATCAGCTGTGAAAATGTATATGCTGCTCTTTGGCAATATTTTTATTAAAAAATATTATTTGCAAGAAAATAATCAGGGGAAAAAAACTGCTAGCAGAGATCAGAGGGATCTGTGGAAGTTGAGGGATGGTCGATGATTTGGGTTGAGACCCTGCATCAAATAATAGCATTTGCAATCTCAGGTGTCTTGATTGAATTGGGTCCCTACCTGCTGAGTGGTTTTTGGGGGAGAAAAGTGCAGAAAACTAGGTCAACGGTTGTCAAAAGGTTACGATGGATAAAGAGTCTTTTGTAAGAGCCACCAAAAAAGATTAGCAGGACTGGCAATCCTTGCTGCACTGTGCATTTGGGCAAAAGTCTGTGGAGGGATTCAATTATGCAGAAACAAGGAACTAAAGATGCGAGTTTTACAAAAAAAGTCACAAAGTACTGGTAACTCAATGGGTTGCGCAGTATCTCTGGAGAACATAAATACTTCAGACTCTCTTTATGCGTGCGGAAAGGGACCATTTAGCCCACCAAATCCATTTACCCCAGCACTGTATCTTTTTTTGCAAAATAGTGTAAATATTGTTGGTGGGGATATCTGAGCTAATATGCTGAAACATTATGACAAGTGTATTTTTGAACCTGGACATTCATTTAATGGACATGTTTCAGTTATCGGCAGATGGGCTGTCAAATGCTGATTTCTTTATTCCCACATTTCTGCTGGTCAGTGAATTCCACACCGCACGGCAAAAGCTTTCAACCGGTCAGTGGACCAGTTTTTTTTTGTTCAATCAGCCAGATGATCTGAATGTGAATAAGTATGACATGTAGGCGGATTGAATGAAGGTTGCAGTTTTCTCAGCCCCGCTCCCCTCCTGACTAGAGCAGAATCCTTTTATGTGCTGATTTAAATTAGCCTGTGGGAGTTGCTGCCGCAATACCAGCTACCCTGACACTCCAGAAGCTTAATGTGGCTTTATAAAACCACTCCTGGTGACTCATGTTCAGCAGTTCACATCATTCGCTAGGTAAAAGTCATTGCTTTACATAGCAGTATTAATATTCTCAGTAAGATTTGTTTTCCATGTTTCTTCATCTCATCTTTGAGTGATAATTTTGAGGAGGAATATAATTAGCTTTTGTCTTCTGGATGAAACGCCACACTATAAATCTTTAACATGGCTTTTTACAGAGCTTGGCTCTACAGTATATTTACATTATATGCAAGCCACACGCAATGTGTTTCCATAAATATCACCAGTAGTAAAGGAAACCAACCACAGGCAGTGATGGAAATGGGGGGGTATTCAAGGGTGTGGCGTTCCCCTACTTTTCAGTTTCCAACTCGGGTTTAATGAGTACTGCAGAAAGATTGGACGAGTATATCACTTGATTCAACTGAGATGAAAACGATTTGCTAACTGCCACTGTTAGCACTTGTTAACAGCCAGTAGTTAACATGTAGTTATACAACGTGTCACCAATGCATCGATCTGCATTCCTCAGTCAATATAATTGTGTTTTGACCAAGTATTAATAATGCCGCGTTCCTTTGAATAAAATTCATTGAATAATTTCTTAAAACTTATTAAGGGCTCCGGACCGCGAGTACGGCTTCTTCCTGGTGTGCAGGTACAGTCATTCACCCACGTTATTTTAAGAAGGAACTGCAAATGCTGGAACAATCGAAGGTAGACAAAAATGCTGGAGAAGCTCAGCGGATGAGGCAGCATCTCTCCCGCTGAGTTTCTCCAGCATTATTGTCCACCCACGGTATTTAGTAAATTTGTACCCGTCATTTAGGGATGTCATATGAATTTTTTTTAAATAAGTTTATGCGCGTTGTTTTCTCTCTCTCCTTCTTCTGTTAGTTCTTCTGTTTGCCTTTATTTGCTTCAGTTTTATTTAGTGTTATTTATCGCGTTGTGGTTGAAGCTTTTGAACGATTTAATCATATCGGATTTTTTAAATTCACATAAATTCATAGCATTGCCCGAGCACCAAATCCCTTCAGTTGTACCTGCAACAGAAGCTACGGGTGGATTGGTAGACCTTGAAGAGGCATTGACACTTTGTTTTTATGTAGCGGGGTAATAGAGAAGGGCTCCGGACCGCGATCTCACTGACTGAATGATACAGACGTCCTGACTGAAAATTACAACCTTCCGATCGATTATTTTAGGATGAGCCTTTCCGAGAACATGCTACTTTTTGCTTTGCCCATTTTCAAAATATAGAATTTTGAATTTGGTGTTTGATTGGTACAAGGAGACTACAAAGCTCATAATATCTTCTTTTTTACACACTGTAACTTTCTACATTTCTACTTTTGGGTGTGTAAGTGGCAATTATGGCTCATGGAATTTTCTCCAACACTACTAGTTATATTCGTAACAACATATTTAAATACGTGAAATTTTCGATCTTTCCCAAACCCTTAAAAAATGCCTGAAGAAGGGACCCGACCCTAAATGTCACCTAGCCATTCCCTCCATAGATAGAATGCAAAATGCTGGAGTAACTCAGTGGGTCAGGCAGCATCTCTGGAGACAAGGAATAGGTGACCTTTTGGGTCGAGACCCTTCTTCGGACCCTCCATAGACCCAGGCTTACCTGCTGAGTTCTCCAACACATTGCAGTGGCTTGCAAAAGTTTTCATACCCCTTGAACTTTTCCACATTTTGTCATGTTACAACCACAAACGTAAATGTATTTTATTGGGATTTTATGTGATAGACCAACATGAAGTGTGCATAATTGTGAAGTGGAAGGAAAATGATGCATGGTTTCCAAATTTTATTACAAATAAAAAACTGAAAAGTGTGGCATGCAAAAGTATTCAGCCCCCAGTCAATTCAGTCAATACTTTGTAGAACCACCTTTCGCTGCAATTACAGCTGCAAGTCTTTTGGGGGGTACACAAAAGGCTGGAGAAACTCAGCGGGTGCAGCAGCATCTAAGGAGCGAAGGAGATAGGTGACGTTTCGGGTCAAGCCCCTTCTTCAGACTGGTTAGGGATCAGGGAAACGAAAGATATAGATGGTGATGTGGAGAGATAAAGAACAATGAATGAAAGATATGCAAAAAAGTATCGATGATAAAGGAAACAGGCCATTGTAAGCTGTTTGTAGTGTGAAAATGAGAAGCTAGTGCGACGTGGGTGGGGGAGAGATAGAGAGAGAGGGGATGCCAGGGCCCAAGGGCTGAGGGGAGGTGGGAAGGGGAGGAGACAGCAAGGGTTAACAGAATTGAGAACATTCAATGTTCAAGCCCAGAGGATGCAGACTTCCAAAGCGGAATATGAGGTGCTGTTCCTCCAACTTGCAGTGTTGCTCACTCTGGCCGTGGAGGAGGCCCAGGACCGAGAGGTCGGATACGGAATGGGAGGGGGAGTTGAAGTGCTGAGCCACCGGGAGGTCGGGTTGGTTATTGCGGACTGAGTGGAGGTGTTCGGCAAAACGACCGCCAAGCCTCCGCTTGGTCTCACCGATATAGATCAGCTGGCATCTGGGGCAGCGGATGCAGTAGATGAGGTTGGAGGAGGTGCAGGTAAACCTCTGTCGGACCTGGAAGGATTGCTTGGGTCCCTGAAAGGAGTGGAGGGGGGAGGTGAAAGGACAAGTGTAGCATCTCTTGCGGTTACAAGGAAAAGTGCCCGGGGAAGGGGTGGAGCGGGAGGGAAGGGAAGAATTGACAAGGGAGTTGCGGAGGGAGCGGTCTTTGCAGAAGGCAGACAGGGGGGGAGATGCGAAGATGTGGCGAGTGGTGGGGTTACGTTGGAGGTGGCGAAACTGGCGGAGGACTACGTGTTGTATGTGCCAGCTGGTGGGGTGAAAGGTGAGGACCAGGGGGACCCTGCCCTTGTTGCGAGTGGGGGAATGGGGAGAGAGGGCAGTGTTGTGGGGTATGGTGGAGACCCTGGTTCGAGCCTCATCTATAGTGGGGGAGGGGTGTCCCCGTTCTCTGAAGAATGAGGACATTTGTGATGACCTGGTGTGGAACACCTCATCCTGGGAGCAGATGCAGCGTAGACGGAGTAATTGGGAATAGGGGATGGAGTCCTTTCAGGAAGCAGGGTGGGAGGAAGAGTAGTCCAGGTAGCTGTGGGAGTCAGTTGATTTGTAGTGGATGTCGGTCAGGAGTGTATCACCTGCAATAGAGATGGTGAGGTCAAGGAATGGTAGGGAAATGTCGGAAATGGTCCAAGTGTATTTGAGTACCGGATAGAAGTTAGCGGTGAAATGGATGAAGTCAGTCAGTTGTGTGTGGGTGCAGGAGGCGACACCAAAGCAGTCGTCGATGTGGCAAGAGTAGCTGGGGCCCATGCGTGTGCCTTGTGTTTGGAGGAAATGGGAGGAGTGTAGTCTTTTGGGGTTTGTCTATACCAGCTTTGCACATCTAGAGACTGAAATGTTTGCCCATTCTTCTTTGCAAAATAGCTCAAGCTCGGTCAGATTGGATGGAGAGCGTCTGTGAACAGCAATTTTCAATTCTTGCCAAAGATTCTCAATTGGACTTAGGTCTGGACTTTGACTGGGCCATTTTAACACATGAATATGCTTTGATCTACACTATTCCATTGTTGCTCTGGCTGTATGTTTAGGGTCATTGTTCTGCTGAAAGGTGAACCTCCGCCCCAGTCTCAAGTCTTTTGCAGACACTAACAGCTTTTCTTCCAAGATTGCCCTGTATTTGGCTCCACCCATCTTCCCATCAACTCTGACCATCTTCCCTGTCCCTGTTGACATTTAGGAGCCAGGCAGAAGAGTGGAAACTCTAGGTGATTGGTAAGGTATTAGAATCTGTTACAAAAAAAGAGGCTTCTGAATACTTGGAAGCACATGATAAAATAGGCCTAAAGGCAACATGATTTTTTGAAAGGGAGATCTTGCCTGACGAACCCGTTGGAATTCTTTGATGAAGTAAATAGCAGGATAGACAAGGGAGAGTCAGTGGATGTTGCCAACCTGGATTCTCAGAAGGTCTTTGATAAAGTGCCACAAGTGAGGCTGCTAAGGAAGATGAGAGCCGATGGCATCAGAGGGCATGGGTAGCAGGTTGGCTGGATGCCAGAAGGACAAGAGTGGCAATAAAGGGGGCATTTTCTGGTTAGCTGCCAGTGACCAGCAGTGTTCCACGTGGGTTGGTGCTGGGGCCGCTGCTCTTCACGGTGTATATAAATGAGGGAATTGAAGGCTTTGTGACCAAGTGTGCGGATGATACGAAGATACGGTAGATGGAGGGTGAGGAAGTGTAGATAAGGCTGGGAGAGGTTAGGAGAGTGGGCTGAGTGTTTATTGAAAAAGCAGGCCCAAAGCAGTGATAGGACTATTCTAATAATACTTTTCATACATCTGTAAAAAGCAGTAAAAATATACTTCAGGCTGTCAAAATCCAGCAAGGAAAAATAATAATATTTGTTTCCCTTCGGTGCAGAGATTTTTTTCCAAATGCCTGAAATCAGATTTCATAAAATCAGATCTTTGGCAAACAGCTGGGAACACATTTTGGGGTGATGATTCCCAATAGGAAATCACGGGAAGCACTTCCCAAATTACAGCTCTGTAACTATTCCAACCTGCAAAATTTTCAGACAGGAAAATGAGTTCATAATATCAACCTTGATATTATTACTGACACTAATTGCTTGAATGGAATTATGCCATTGAGATCAGATAACTGGGTAGTGGTAACAGTCAGGGCGTGAATTAATCACAGGTCTTTGATATTATACTCATGCTGGTAAGGATTATAGTCAGAGAGTTGTGCAGTGTGGAAACAGACCGTTTGTTCCCACGTTGACCAACATGTCCCATCTACACTAATTCCACCTGCCTGTGTTTGGCCCTTACAGTGGCTTGCAAATGTTTTCATACCCCTTGAACATTTCCACATTTTGTCATGTTACAACCACAAACGTAAATGTATTTTATTGGGATTTTATGTGATAGACCAACACAAAGTGGTACATAATTGTGAAGTGGAAGGAAAATGATACATTGTTTCCAAATTTTATTACAAATATAAAACTGAAAAGTTTGGCGTGCAAAAGTATTCAGCCCCCCTGAGTCAATACTTTGTAGAACCACCTTTCGCTGCAATTACAGCTGCAAGTCTTTTGGGGTATGTCTCTACCAGTTTGCACATCTGGAGACTGAAATTTTTGCCCATTCTTCTTTGCAAAATAGCTCAAGCTCAGTCAGATTGGATGGAGAGCGTCTGTGAACAGCAATTTTCAAGTCTTGCCAGAGATTCTGAATTGGATTTAGGTCTGGACTTTGACTGGGCCATTCTAACATGTGAATATGCTTTGATCTAAACCATTCCATTGTAGCTCTGGCTGTATGTTTAGGGTCGTTGTCCTGCTGGAAGGTGAACCTCCGTCCCAGTCTCAAGTCTTTTGCAGACTCTAACAGGTTTTCTTCCAAGATTGCCCTGCATTTGGCTCCATCCATCTTCCCATCAACTCTGACCAGCTTCTCTGTCCCTGCTGAAGAAAAGCATCCCCACAGCATGATACTGCCACCACCATGTTTCACAGTGGGGATGGTGTGTTCAGGGTGATGTGCAGTGTTAGTTTTCCGCCACACATAGCGTTTTGCATTTAGGCCAAAAACTTCAATTTTGGTCTCATCAGACCGGAGCACTTTCCTCCACATGTTTGCTGTGTCCCCCACATGGCTTGTGGCAAACTGCAAATGGGACGTTTGTGGTTGCAACGTGACAAAATGTGGAAAAGTTCAAGGGGTATGAAAACCTTTGCAAGCCACTGTATCCCCCAAGACCTGGATCTGAATCTGGATCTGGATCTGGATCTGGGTGTAGTATGCTGAAAAGCTCTAAGTAGAGCATCACTCAGCAATATGATGGGGGTGGACATGCTAGTCAAGATGGAGATGCCTCTGGAGTGCATCTTTGTATGTGTTGATGCTTTGGAGATCTCTGATGCTGGCTGGGAGCGTATTCCAATCCCTTGCTGCTTGAAGAAAAACGAGTTAGGAAGTGCTAATGAAGTGCCGTGCGGAATGAAATAATGTCCAGGTTGGCAGCTTCTGGTTGACATGTCTATGGGTGCTTGGATTAACTGGATGTGGTCCTCCATCTTTATATCAATAGTGATATTCTTGATCTTGTGGAATGTTGTCAATCTGATGAACTTGCAAGTGGGTGGATGAAGTTTAAGTTCCTTTATCATGCTGGAGACTGAGCTCTGCCACTTGTACTTGTTGGATATCAACCTTGCTGCTCTGTTTTGCACTGTCTGGATCTTAGTGATGTTCCCTTGAGTGAAAGGGTCCCACACAGAGCAGCAATATTCAACATGTGGACATACAAGGCTTTTATATGCTTGGATCTCAACTTCTTTGGGTGCATTTTGCAGATTGCGATGTAGAAAGCCGATGACGCTGCTGGCTTTGGCTGATGCCCCTTCCACATGTTCCATTTCATGCTTTCAGACAAAGTAACACCTAAGTATTTATGACTAGAAACTGCCTCTAGCTGATGTCCAGAGAGTGTATAGGAATTATGGATTGGTTTAGGTTTCCTAGTAAAACGCATTCCATTACATTTTTTCTGGTTTGAACATCATTTGCCTTTTCTTCTCCCATCTCTCCAATAAGCGCAGACCTTCTTGAAGCGTCAGGCAATCATCATGAGACTTGATCGGTCGATAAACCACACAATCGTCAGCAAAATCCTATCCATGTACCATCTAAATTTTTCTTAAACTTTGTGATAGTACCTGCCTCAACTACCTCTTCCAGCAGCTCGTTCCATACACCTACCACCCTTTGTGTAAAAAAAGTTGCCCTTCAGGTTCCTATTAAATCTCCCCCCCCCCCCCCCCCCTCTGGTTGTCTTTGCCTGCTCAACCTCTCTCCATTGCTCAGGTCCTCAAGTCCTGGCAATATCCTCATAAATCTTTTCTGCACTCTGTGCAGCTTAACATAATCTAACAGAGAGGCACGGTGGTGCAATGGTAGAGTTGCTGTCTTATAGCACTTGCAGCGTCAGAGACGCGGGTTTGATCCGGACAACGGGTGCTGTCTGTACAGGGTTTGTACACTCTCCCTGTGACCGCTTGGGTTTTCTCTGAGACCTTTGGTTTACTCTCACTCACCAAAGACATACAGGTTTATAGATTAATTGACTTGGTATAAATGTAAATCGTCCCTAGTGTGTGCAGGGTAGCGTTAATGTACGGGGATTGCTGGTCAGTGCGGATGGAGTAGGCCAAAGAGCCTGTTTCCGTGCTGTACTTAACTAAACTAAATAGGGTGGTCAAAACAGAACATAATACTCCAAATCAGCCCTTCCAACATATTGTACAGCTGCAACATGGCCTCTCGACTTCTATACTCAATACCCTAACTGATGAAGGCCACCTTGACCACCCTATCTACTTTTGACACCACTTTCAAGGAACAAGGAAGACTCCTAGATCTCTCTGATCTACAACACCCCCCCCCCCCCCCCCCCCCCCAGAGCCCTGCTATTCCCAGTGTAGGTCCTGACCTGGTTTGACTTCCCAAAATCCAACATCTTGCCGCTTCTCCGCATTATGCTCCATTAATCATTCCTCAGCCCACTTGGTCAACCAATCAAAATCCTGCTAGCAACTATCTTTGCTATCTACAATACCACCCACTTTATTGTCATCTGCAAATTTACTAATAATGCCTTGTACATTCTCATCAAATCATGGATATAGATGACAAACAGCAAAGGACACAGCACTGAACCCCAAGGTATAGCAATGTTACAACATTTTGAGATTTAAAAAATCAAGTCTGCAATTTATCCCATCAGATAAAGCATAAAAAGAAGTTTAATTTGACACCTAATTTACTTTCATATCTTCAGTATTAAGAAAGTTATGGCCATTTTCATACTCAGAAATTAGCATCTTGCTCCCCATTGCCTTTCAATTGACTTAACTCAAAATCTGTGATCTGGAAAAGTTAAAAGCCCATAACTTTCTTAAAAATTAAGAGAACTCAATGAAATGTTCAGTTATTATAGATTGAAGCATTCTGAAACAAATATTAAACAATCTTACTTGGATTACCTGAAATTAAAGCATATAATTAGTTAGTTATCTAATTGTAGCTAATCACAAAATTCAATGAGTAGATCTAAACACCTATCCATTTCTTAAGAAAAGATAAACTTTTTTTAAATTGCCTAAGTGTTCAAATAACATTCACACAATAATCCACAATATAACATAATTTTTAAATCTCATTTTCATGAATTTCTGGGCCAAATGGAAGGAATTTAGTGTTTGATTCCTGTAAATTAATGGCCATTTAAATCAACTAGCGAGTGGGTTTTAGTGGAATGCGGTGGATTGGAACGTTCATACATTTTTTGGGACCCCATTTCGCAACATGAAAATATTATTAAAGCCTCACGAAAAGCCAACTTTTAATATAAGAATAAACTATTTACCTTTTTTTCTCCCCTACGGAAAATCCTTCCGGTTGTCGGCGCTCACGGCTTTTGAAGGTGATTTTTAAATTACTCTAGTTAATAAATAATTTAGAGTAATTTAAAAATACCTTCATTGATGAAATGTCGGAGCAATTTTTCTTCCGCAATGAAATCGCCCGACATGGATCGATTTTCCCAGTCTGTCGAAAAACGGCACTTTAAGCCTGCCCCCCTCTGAAAGGCGCCAAAGTCGTGCACACGGGGAGCGGCAGAACTGCAGCGCTGCGAAAGGTAAGTTTTGCAACATACCTACAAGGTACACTACTGGTCACATGCTTGCTTCCTTCCATGAGGCCAATTTTCTACTCAGTCAGCTGATTCACCTTGGATCCCATATGTTCTAACCTCCCAGAGCAACCGGCCATGCGGAGATTGTGGAGAGACTTTAATCAGTGAAAGAATCCAGCAGAATTTGGAACGGAGAGCATCCGGATGACCCTAAAGGCAGGACTTAATACCACAGTATTGAGCCACTGATCCCCTCACAGCTAATTAAATGGGGATATACACAAAATGCTGGAGTAACTCAGTGGAAAGGAATGGGTGACATTTCGGGTGGAGACCCTTCTTCAGACTGATGTCAGGGGAGAGGGAGGTACGTAGATAGGGAAGTGGATATATAAGGAAGTGTAAGGTGTGGAAACAGGACAACGGGAACGGAGATCAAGGAACATGTAGAATAGATCATTGTTAGTTGGGAGAAAGTAACAACAAAGCGAACAGAGATAATATGTAGTCGGAGATAGTAAGACTGGTCGGAGAACTGGGAAAGGGGTGGGATGCAGAGAGTGGGAAAGTTAAAGAAGTCTTTAATTAAATGGGGAGCCTGGGAAGAGGATAGGGGAAGAAACTCTTTTTGGGAGGCAGCCGTATTTCAGGAGGGGTTTTTAGCAGTTGGAAATTGTGGGGTAGATATCTCGTACAGTGGGCCTCATTACTAGGATTTGGGACAGACATGGGGGTCAGCCATGGTCAGGATATGCAAGGGTACCGTGATTGGGATATGCAATGGTCTTACTGAGATTTGGAAGGGTGTGGGAAGCATGCAGAATAATTCAACAGTTGTTGATCCAAGGCCACCTTTTGTGGTGTCAAGAGGCATTCCTGCTTCTCGTGATTCACAAAATCCTAAAAGTAAATTCAAAGCTCATCCCACACAAGATGATGAAATCTTTAGTAGAACACAAAGTGTTGGAGTAACTCAGCAGAACAGGCAGCATCTATGGAGGACAAGGATCGGCAACGTTGCCTCAGACCTTTCAGAAGAAAGGCCCTGAACCGAAAGGCTCTGAACCGTCACTATCCATAGCTTCTCGCTGAGCTACTCCAGCTCTCTGTGTTCCAGTAGGGAGAGATAGATCAGCCATGATTGAATGGCGGAGTAGACTTGATGGGCCGAATGGGCTAATTCTACTCATATCACTCATGATATTATGATCATGAATTTTCAGCTGAGCTAGTGGGATGAGGCATAACTATTGGTGTGTAATGCAATTCAGTGCAAGGCGTTGCATTTTGGGAAGTGATACCAGGATAGGACCTTTACAATGAATGGCAGGGCCCTGGGAATTATTGTGGAGCATAGGCATACAGGTACATAATTCCCTGAAAGTTGCATCACAGATAGATTGGGCGGTCAAGAAAGATGTTGGTAGTTTTGGCTTCATCAGTCACGATATTGATTATAGAAGTTGGGGTGTTATGTTACAGTTGTACAAGACATTAGTGGGGCTGTTTTTGGAATATCATGTTCAGTTTTGGTCACTGTGCTATAGGAAGGATATCATTAAGGTGGTAAGATTGCAGAGATTTATGAGGATGTTGCTAGGACTCAAAGGCCTGAGCTTTACAGAGAAGTTGGGCAGGCTAGGACTTTATTCCTTGGACTACATTAGGCTGAGTTATATAATATCATGAGGGGAATAGATAGGGAGAATACACAGTATATTTTACCCAGAGTAGGGGAATCAAGAACCAGTGGACACAGAATTAAGGTGAAGGGGAAAAGATTTAATAGGAACCTGAAGGGCAACTTTATCACACAGAGGATGCTGGGTAAATGGAACAAGCTGCCAGAGAAGGTAGTTGAGGGACATAATGTAACAACATTTATAAGTCATTTTGACAGATAAATGGATAGGACAGGTTTGGAGGAATCTGGACCAGACACAGGCAAATAGAACTAGTTTAGATGGTGCATCTTAGAAAGGCCTGTTTTTGTGCTGTATGACTCTAACTGATTTTCTCCCACTGCTAAGATCAAGAGAGTGGCTTCACCAAACTAATATCCTATCTTCAGCTATTTTGGAGTTGGGTAAAAACAAAACCCAGCAAATGTGAGGGAAATCCTGATCATGGGAACAATTTGTTTTTGCGGCAGTCTGCAAAGCGGCCTGATGGATCATTAATGCTCCCAGCTTCTGTATTAGTAGCCAGATTGTCTACAAACACTATTTCCTTATTGAAATGCCAAAATAAAATGAAACACATCTGTCCATACACTGATGGAGACTGCTGCTAACTCCTTTGCAAAACCACTAGATGGAAGGGATAGATTCATTCTATACAAACCACTTTCAATCGAGGAAGTAAGTTATTCGGATTCTGCCAGCTAGAAATACGAACATGAATCGTGAGGAATGTTGGCATTTTCTCCATATCCTTTTCATTTCATATAAATATTTTTCAGATTGAAGTCTTTAACCACAAGTGGGCCTTGCCCAGAAGCAAGGCTGAAATACTGCACTGTGGGTTACTGCGCTAAAAACAGTGAAAAACTCAGTGCGTCAGGTAGCAACTGGGGAGGGAAAAACAAAGTTAATACTCCAGAATAATAATCTTTCATCAAAAAGTTCTGGAAAATGTTTTAGAGGGACAATATAAGTTAGACATGTATTCCAGCCTTTGATTACATGTGTTGAATTTGCGTCCCTGTCATTCTAAACTGCTTGAAATATTCTTTCAAACTCGTCAGCAAATGACATATCTACAACACAAGGACACTTGGGTCTCTTTACAATGCTCTTGATGTGGTTGCTGGGAGGACTGGCCCTCCTTGGCTGATGTCCAGGCTGGCTTAGACATATCACAGCTCTGCTTCATATTTTCCTACTCCATGTGGTTTAGTTTGGGACATGATTCGACCGTACAGTAACCATGGTAACACAAATTTCTGCAGCATCATCCTGCCAAAAAAAATCCAATCTGAGTCTTGAAAGGCCTCGTTTGTTTGGATCAGACTGCAAAGGTGTCTCGGCGTTAATTTGTGTCGCAGACATTAAAATATCTAAATTAAACACTTCTTCTGATCTTTCAAGGAGGGAGCTGTTGTTGGAATGCATCTGGTTGGTTCACTGCATTTTCATTTCTGCAAAATGCTGCTGCTTACAGTGCTTCTCCAATTGTGTTAAGGAAGGAACTGCAGATGCTGGAAAATCGAGGGTACACAAAATGCTGGAGAAACTTAGCGGGTGCAGCAGCATCTATGGAGTGAAGGAGATAGGCAACGTTTCGGGCCGAAACCCTTCTTCAGACTGATGAAGGGTTTCGGCCAGAAACGTTGCCTATCTCCTTTGCTCCATGGATGCTGTTGCACCCGCTGAGTTTCTCCAGCATTTTGTGCTTCTCCAATTTGTGTGCCATGTTTTGTACCACATAGCATGAAAGCAAGCAGATTCTTCTGATCATTTTGTAGTGTAGTTTAGTTTAGTTTAGAGATACAGTGTAGTAACAGGCCCTCCAACCCACCGAGCCCGTGCCGATCAACGAACATCTGTACACTAGTTCCCTCCTACGCACTAGGGACACGTTACAGAAAATAATTAACCTACAAATCTGCCCGTCTATGGAATGTGGGAGCAAATTGGAGCATCTGGGGAAAACCCACATGGTCACAGGGAGGACGTACAAACTCAATACGGACAGCACACATATGGGCCTGTCCCACTTAGGCGATTTCTCAGCAGACTGCCGGTGACTGTCAAGTTGCTGGCAGTCGGCTGAAAAAACGGCATCTGGAACGGCGAACTGTCAGAGTCACACACACACACACACACACACACACACACACACACACACACACACACACACACACACACACACACACACACACACACACACACACACACACACACACACACACAGCTTCCTTCACCAGCCCGTTTTGCAGGCGGGGACAGGGCAAGCGAGGGTAGCGCTGTCTAAAAAGTTCACACTGTGCAAAGCCAAGGTGAAGCAGACACACACCGTGATGAACAGGAAGGTTGGCGCTGTAAAAAGACGGCTAAAGCACAGTGTACAGTAAGCCCTTTAAAAGAGGGGGGGGGGGAGAAGGAGTGGAGACAACTTTTAAGAAGCCAGAGATACACGGCTGTGAACGTCAGCGGACATTAACATTACCGGTCGGTTATCCTTGGTTCTGAAAACTACTGCTTACCTTTTTTTTCCCCAATGAGCCAATGAAATTCACTGGCCAGCACTGGCTACAACCTACGAGAACCTCTGAGAACCTTTGATCTCCTGGCAACCCACCTACAGCATGTGAATTTTCGCTACTATCCATGCTGAAAAATTCTCAGCGACTACAATGAGGCCGCGACTAGTTTCCAGAATGCGGGAACTCCTCACCACCATGAAGGCGACTCCCCGGCAACCACCCGCGAACATGTGGCGACCATGTGATGACCGCATAGTCTCCTGCAGTCGCCTAAAAAGTCGCCTAAGTGGGACAGGCTCAATAGTCAGGATTGAACCCGGGTCTCTACCACTGTGCAGTCACTATGTCATTTCAGTGCCCATGATTGATAAGTGAGTAATGGAAACTGGTAATGAAATAACAAAGTGCATAGAGGCTGATACATTCACTGATGTATCATTCTCAAAGGAAATAGGCTGGAGAGAAGTATGGTGAAACCTATCACAGGCTTACAATTTGTACAGCTAAGGTTAGTGACTAACAATCACGTCACACTAAATGGAGACACAAGGAAATGCTGATCCAGAAATCTCGCGTCAAACAACCTTGATTCTTTTCAGAAGGTTCCTGACCTCAAATTGTATTCAATTTATTGTCATTATCTCATTTTAGAGACAACAAAATGGATTTTCCTTACAGTCAGTAACATAAAAGTAAATAATAAATAAATAAACTTTTTTTTTTTTAAAAGCACAAACACAGATGCTCACACACAACATAACCCCACAGCGGCACCAGAGTTAAGGAAGGTACCATAGTCCAGCCAGCCTCCCTGCCGATCTTCCCAGATGCAGGGCCTCCCGAGCACCCGCAGGCCCTCTCGCCGGGAACGATGCTCAGGCCCTCTTGCTGGGCACGATGGAACCCCGACGGAGAACATCCTCAGCGGCCCGGACCTCCAGATCAGCCACCTCCCACCGGAGTCCGCGGCTCCCAAAGTTCACAGGCCGAGCCGGGCACAGTCGCAGGACTCCGCGATGTTGGTCAGCGCCGCCCGCGTTGAGCTCCGCGAACCACAGCTCCGCAATGTCATTGCAGCAGGCCCAGCACTCCGGAGCTGCAACGGCGATCCCCGGTGAGGCATCGCCCGCCCCTTGATGTTTCCAACGCTGCGCCGCTGCTGCAGAAGCTCTGGTCCCGGCAGGAAAGGCCGCGCCAATCCAGTAGGTAGGCCGCGGGAGGACACAACTCGAATAATAGTCGCATCCTCTCCAGGAAGCGACTGAAGGATGGTATCCCCCTTACCGTACCCTCTTCCCCCACATAAAGACATAAAAAACCCCACAAAAAAAGTCTTCAAACAGAACAAAACATAACAAAAAAAACAAAAAGATACCGGACTGAAGGCGGGGGCAGCTAGCAACAGCACCACCGGTCCATAAGTTCTAGGAGCAGAATTAGGATGTTTGGCCCATCAAGTCTACTCTGCCATTTAATCATGGCTGATCCATTTTTCCCTCTCAACCCCATTCTCCTCCCTTCGCCCCATAACCCCTGACACCCTTACCAATCAAGAATCTATCAATCTCTGCCTTAAAAATATCCATTGACTTGGCCTCCACAGCCTTTTGTGACAATGAATTCCACAGATTCACCCCCTGTGACAAAATTAATTCCTCTCCATCTCCTTTCTTAAGCTACGTCCTTTAATTCTGAGGCTATAACCTCAGATCTTAGACTCTTCCACTAGTGGATATATCCTCTCCAGGTTCACTCTATTCAGGCCCTATCCAGTATCTGTAAGGAGAATGAACACGGCTGCCACGGTGGAGCAGCGGTAGAGTTGCTGGCTTACATTGCTTGCAGCGCCGGAGACCCGGGTTCGATCCCGACTACGGGTGCTGTCTGTGCGGAGTTTGTATGTTCTCCCCATGACCTCATGGGATTTCTCCAAGATCTTGGATTTCCTCCCACACTCCAAAGACATACAGGTATGTAGGTTAAGTGGTTTGGTGTATGTGTAAATTGTCCCTAGCGTGTGTAGGATAGTGTTAATATTCGGGGATCGCTGGTCGGTGTGGACTCGGTGGGTCGAAGTGTCTGTTTCCACACTGTATCTCTAAACTAAAACTAAAAAGATGATGATTTGGTTCACAACCCTTCTTCAGACCAAGGTTCCTTTTTATATCAACAATTCCTAATCTATAACCATTTAAACAATTCCATTATTTTCTGTTTTTCCTATCAAAGTGGAGAGCTTCATATTTATCCATGTTACATTACGTCAGTCATATCACCCACTCACTCAACTTGTCTAAATCTACTTGAAGCTTCTTCACATTCATGTCATAACCTACACATCCACACTTCTCCGTGTCACCAGCAAGTTTAGAAGTATTCCATTTTGGTCTCTTGACCACATAATTGACACAAATTATGAATAGCTGGCATCCAAACATCGATTCCTACTTAGCCCAACTACTGCCTGCCATTCCAAAAGAGTCCTATTTATTCTATTACAGAAGCTGTCTATCAGTTTGGCTTTCTTTGCAATTTTGGACATGAAAAGGTAAGAAGTGTTGATATCTCCAGCAACAAAACAGCTAAATCAGTGTTTCAAATATCGCAGGGAGGCCACCAGAAAAGAAATGTTTTATTGCAGGACTGGAAGAACGTTGGTACAACGGTAGAGTGGATCCCTTGCAGCGCTTTCAGTGCCAGAGACCCCGGTTCAATCCTGAACTGTCTGTACGGGGTTTGTACGTTCTCCCCGTGAGAGCCCTGTCCCACAGTACAAGTTCATTCCAAGAGTCTTCACGCGTCTTCCCATGCTTACCCGTGCTTACCTGCCATTAGCGAGTCTTCCCGAGTACCTGCCATTAGCGCTAAGTGACGTCCCCGAGCTCCGACGTACCTGCTAAGTTCATTCTCCGTGCTTACCACGAGTTTGATTTTTTTTTAAACTCGGGAGAACTCTTGGAATGAACTCATACCATGGGACAGGGCTTTAACCAGATGAGTTTTCTCAGAGATCTTCGCTTTCCTCCCGCATTCCAAAGACGTACAGGTTTGTAGATTAATTGGCTTTCTATAAATGTAAATTGTCCCTAGTGTGTGTCGGATAGTGTTAATGTGCAGGGATCGTTGGTCGGCACGGACTCAGTGGGCCGAAGGGCCTGTTTCCGCGCTGTATCTCTAAACTAAACTAAACCTTAAATTTTAAAAAAGCAATCTGTAAAAAACATTTTGTAATACCTGCTTTCATTCAACTTGACAAAGTATGTAACCACAGGCTCGAGATTACAATGTTATTTGCAGGTCAATGTGCAATTAATGTTGTTCGTTGAAAATGCTTCAATGTCATTCTTTCACACTAGAAATAGTATAAGATGAAAGAAGGAATTTATTGGCAGTCTTGTTGTTGCTGAAGTCGGAATAAAATGGTACTGGAATTCCACCAGGGTTTGTCGAGGCTGTGATAATATCAGTTTAGTTTTAGTTTAGTTTGATTTATTATTGCCATATGTATCGAGGCACAGTGAAAAGCTTTTGATTTATGCTATACAGTCAAAGCAAAGACTATACATAAATACAATCAAGATGTCCACAGCGCACAGATAAAGGATAAAGAGTACAACATTTAGTGCAAGATATAACATTGAAGTCTGATAAAGTTTGATTAAAGATAGTTCAAAGGTCTCCATGAGGTGGGTAGGAGGTCAGGTCCACACTCTAGCTGATGAGAGGACCGTTCTGCTACCTGATAATAACTGGGAAGAAACTATCCCCGAATCTGGAGATATGCGTTTTCAAACTTCTGTACCTCTTGCCTGATGCGAGAGGGGAGAAGAGGGAGTGACCGGGTTGAGACGGGTCCTTGATTATATTGACGGGCTTGCTGAGGCTGTGTGAAGTGTAGGTGGAGTCAAATGGACAGGAGGTTGCTTTGTAGGATAGTCTGGGCTATGTCCACAAATCAGCCATATCTTGCAGTCTTAGATGGAGCTTTTCCCAAGCCATGCTGTGATGCATCCCGATAAAATGCTTTCTACAACACATTTGTAGAAGCTGTGGGTGAGGGTTGTTGGGACATGCCGAACTTCCAAAGCCTTCTAACAAAATAAAGCCATTTCTTGGCATAGCTTTGATGTGACTGGTCCAGGTCAAATTGCTGATGATATTTATTCCTAGGAATAGAAACCTCTGTTTCAGTACCATCAATGCATACTGAGGTATGTGTACTGTTTTGCTTCCTGAAGTCAATCACAATCTTTTTTGTCTTGCTGACATTGAGGGGGGGGGGGGGGGGGGTGTTGGCATGGATGGGGGATAAGGGGTAAGAGGAACTCTAAAATAAACAGCAGAGATTATAGCATGAAACCTCAGGAATTCTGACCAACAATCCAACTGTTTATTTAGTCACTAAAAACAGGACATTTTGAAAAAGAAAATTCTGTCCAGTTTGCCACTTCTCTTCTTTGAATGTAACATTCATGCCAAGATCATTCAAAATAACTTTTTTGTCTATTTTCTTGACAAGCAAAGCTCTGCTCTCCAGTTCAGATTTATGACATAATTTTGTCTGAGTTTCACTTATATTCTCTGGCAACATAAATCTTGACTTGATAAACTTGACTAGGAGGCCATTTGGCCACTCATTTCCCCACTTACTCCCTCTTGTCTGCCCATTAATACCAATCTGATTTTCCCCTTCAGTAACTTACAGAAGAACTAATTTATAGGTAGCCAATTAACCTTACAACCAGCACATCTTTGAGACATTGGAGGAAACCGGAGCACCCACGCGATCATAGGGAGAATATGCTCACTCCACACAGACAGTATCAGAGGTCAAATTAGAATGTAGGTTGCTGGACCAGTAAGACAACTACATTATATGCAGGGTACACAAAAGGCTGGAGAAACCCGGCGGGTGCATACTTCATACTTCTTCAGACTGAAGAAGGGTCTCGACCCGAAATGTCGCCTATCTCCTTCGCTCCTTAGATGCTGCTGCACCTGCCGAGTTTCTCCAGCCTTTTGTGTACCCTCGATTCTCCAGCATCTGCAGTTCCTTCTTTAATACATTATATGCTGTGCCATTGTGCTGATATAGAGAAAATAATACTGTAAGATGTGAAAGAACAAATGGTAATTACAGTAAAATGAGATTTAAGGAGTAACAGGACATCTGCCTGGCTGCCGCTGGATGCGATTTCTATCTGATACTAGGTGCGATTGAAATGTGGTTGTTAATCTGTGGCTTCCTGAAGTGCTTGATCTATGATTGTTGTAGGACTATGTGAAGAGCAAAAAGGCTTGAGTGTCTGCGGGAAAGGGAAATCAAAGGGACTCCATGCACATCAAAGGGAAATTTGGTATTTAAGGAGCAGATGAATCTTTGTTCGTTAAGCAATCTCCTGAATTGCTCCCAATGTTCGCTGTATTTGACGTTCTTGAATAAAGTCGAGTGCCTTGCCCGATCTTTGTGGTGTGTTTTAACGTTTTCTTTAACAGCGGAAAGAGGCATACACTGCAGTGGCTGAGAAACGAAGCAGAGAAGCTAAAATGACCGTAAGTTAAAGTGCGAACAATCTAAAACCAACCACGACTCCAGCTATGGAAACAGTTTGACTATTGAAAGGTCTAGACAGAGCGGACATGGAAAGGATGTTTCCAGCATTGGGAGAATCTCGAAACAGAGGCCACAGCTTCAGAATAAAAGAATGGAGATGAGGAGGAACTCCTTTCCAATCCTGAATCTATCTATCTGCCCCTCCTCTCTTCTGGCTTTCTTTCCACCTTCCCCAACATCAGTCTTGTGAAGGATTTTGATCCAAAACGGCATCATGTTCTCTAGGGATGCTGCCTGACTCATTGAGTTACCATTACCTTACAGTATGTCTCTTTTTTGTCAAATTGCATCTGCAGTTCTTATATCTACTGTTGCTTTGGCGTTCTTGACATCCAAGTTACATCACATCATTTTATCATTATTAACTTGAACTACTAGATTGTGTGTTGTCCTGAAGACTATTACTGTGCACATACAGTAAGTCCCAATCTATTCCACACATGATCTTATACACCTATATAAGATAGACAATAGACAATAGTTGCAGGAGTAGGCCATTTGACCCTTCGAGCCAGCACTGCCATTCAATGTGATCGTGGCTGATCATCCCCAATCAGTACCCCGTTCATGCCTTCGCCTCATATCCCATGACTCCGGTATTTTTAAGAACCCCATCTAGCTCTCTCTTGAAAGAATCTAGCGAACCTGCCTTCACCGCCCTCTGACGCAGAGAATTCCACACACTCACAACTCTCTGTGAGAAAAAGTGTTTCCTCGTCTCCGTTCTAAATGGCTTACCCCTTATTCTTAAACTGTGGCCCCTTGTTCTGGACTCCCCCAACACCGGGAACATGTTTCCTGCCTCTAGTGTGTCCAAACCCGTAACAATCTTATATGTTTCAAATCACCCTTCATCTCCAGCGTTCCAAGGAATAGAATCCTTGCCTACTCAACTCTGCCAATAGCTCAGACCCTCTAGTCCAGGCAGCAACCTCGTAAATCTTCTCTGTACACTTTCCAGCTTGACAAAATGTTTCCAATAACACGGTGCCTAGAACTGAATACAATATTCTGAATGTGGCCTGACAGACGTCTTATATAACTGCAACATGACCTCCCAACTTCTATACTCAATGATGCATGAAAATTATGTTGCACAACAGACATTCCTGTTATACCCAACTTTGTCATGGCAAAGTTATAAAGATAAATCTTATTAATGCAATGAAAGCACTAGACTAAATGTGTGAAAGTTCTATATTAAGGGGTGACTCGTTGGAATCCTTAATAGACTCAGTGAACCAAACGATCGAGTGAATTTGTGACAAGTTGAACTGACAATCATGTATCAATCTGAATAGCTAACCAATTGAATAACTTCATAAAAATAAGGAATTCATTTTATGTCCTTATTTCCTTTTTAGAGGATAAATTATTTCATGTCAAAGGGGTTTCAGGGGTTATGGAAGAAGGCAGGAGAATGGGGTTAGGAGGGAAAGATACAGTAGATCAGTCATGATTGAATGGCAGAGTAAACTGGATGGGCCTAATGGCCTAATTCTTCTCCTATCACTTGTGACCTTGTATGCAGGGAATCTTCAGAACTATGGCAACAGGGCCTGAAATTATTTCGCAGAGTGCATTGTATTCATCCATTTCATCATTCCATTGCATTCAAACCTTTGTTTCCCTGAAACACTGAAACAGCATGAATCGTGCCTAATTCATATGTGTTTCTCTTTGTATGGAAATGAGGGCTGGTGTGACTTGAGCAATATTCACTTTGAGGCTCCCTTATGGAATTATAAAAGATATGTAATTAGCACACTTCACAAGAGACCCACTGGAAAGTAATTTTTAACACTAACAGTGTCAGTGCTGTTAAATGGTGCTATTGCTTCGTGGCATATTCAGACATAAATTAACTCAGTTCCATGCAAAACTCATGAGAGAGCTACAACAATTCATATGAAGAGTTTGAGTGAGCACGAGTTAATGCAAAACCAAACACCCTGCCCAAAGGACCTTGAACACAAGGTTGTTCTTCTCAAAATACAGTGCTTGAAAGGACAAACAATAGTTTAGAGGTACCATGTGGAAACAGGCCCTTTGTCCCACCGAGTCCACGCCAACCAATTAGCACCCATATGCTAATTCCATCCCACATACTAGGGACAAATTACAGACTTGATTAATCAACAAATCCAAAGATCCTATAGCAAGCAAGATAGATCACTCGACGAAAAAGACGTAGTACGGTCATGGGCAGATTCATGGGTAATTTTTGGCCCCATTTCCGAAACCGGCTTCCGTCACCGCACCAAAGATCCCATAGGATACTAGTGCGGAAATGGAATCCGGTTACGGAAACATAAAAGTTATTTGGGAAAAATCTTCACCTCATTTTCAGAATTATAATTTATTAACACAAACTGTTCCCCTGCAACGGTGATTGCACTGCGAGTCGGGTCGGGTCGGGTTACTGAAATGGATGAAAAAAAGGACCACGTTCCGTTCCGTTGCGTACTACACGCCAGCCCATTGCATTTAGAAGGAGTGGTCTATCTTGCTTGCTATAGGATCTTTGAACAAATCTCCAATTCTTTGGAATGTGGGAGGAAACTGGAGCACACGGTCTCTCCCACATTCCAAAAATGTGTGGGTTTATAGATTTAATTGGCTTCTGTAAATTGCCACTAGTCTGTAGGATGGAACTTGTGTACAGGGGTGACTGGTAAGCGTGCACTCAGTCAGCCAAAGGGCCTGTTTCCGCACTGTATCTCTAAACTATACTAAACTAAAATATAAGTCTGAGCAAGAATGTTTGCTGTGCAACATAAATTTCATGCATAGTCAGCATACTGAGGATGTTTATTAAAAAATGAAACAAGTCTAAATATAAATGAGTTTGAAAGGCAGAGCAGTTTATAGACAAAAGCAGGGAAGGTCTTAAATAACCAGTGTATTAATATAGAGAATTATAAAAAGATGGCTGAAATTAAAGTGAGAAGAATTGCTATTCATAGTTAGAAACACTATGCATAATGTCCATAATAAAACAATGAAAAAAGGCTAAAGTTTCGAGGACATGGATGGAAGAATAGCTACTGAACAATCAATAGTTAAACAATGTAAGTGTGAAATATTTAGAAATGGAAAGGCTAAAAGGGGCGATGAAGTTGCTGTAATTGTAAATAACAAAAAGGTAGCAGGAAAACTGATAAACATTACAGGAGACATGAAGATAAAATAAAGGGTAAAAAAAAGAATCAATCATTCCATAGAGTTTGTCTCTATGATAGACACAAAATGCTGCAAAAAGGATAGACACAAAATGCTACAGTAACTCAGTGGGCCAGGCGCATTTGTGGATAGAGGAGTGGGTGACTTATTGGATTCAGACCCTAGGCCATAGTCACAGTCAAAGAGTCATACAGTGTGGAAACAGGCCCTTCGGCCCAACTCACCCACACCGGCCAAAAATATCCCAGCTAGACTAGTCCCTCCACACCTGTCCTATCCATGTACCTGTCAAATTGTTTCTAAAACGATGGATAGTCCCAACCTCAACTACCTCCTCTGGCAGCTTGTCCCAGACACCCACCACCCTTTGTGTGAAAAAAATACCCCTCAGGTTCCCTCTTTTCCACTTCACCTTGAACCCATGTCCTCTGGTCCTCGATTCCCCTACTCTGGGCAAATGACTATGCATCTACCTGATCTATTCCTCTCATGATTTTGTATACTGTACCTCTCTCCTGGATCCTTCTGCTCTACAACACTCCCCAGAGGCCTACCATTTACTGTGGAGGTCCTGCCCTTGTTCGACATCCCAAAATTCAACCTCACACTATTTTGTATTAAATTCCATCAACCATTCCACCTGGCCAATTGAGCCAGATCCTACTCTAACTTTTGTATCATCAGCAAACTCACTAATCTTGCCCTGTATGTACTCATCCAAATCATTGATGTAGATGACAAACTGTAACGGGCCCAGCACTGAACCCTGAGGCACACCATTAGTCACAGGCCTCCAGTCTGAGAAGCTACCTTCCACCATCACCCTCTGCTTCCTTCCATTGAGCCAATTTTCTATCCATTCAGCTATCTCTCCTTGGATCCCATGCGATCTAACCTTCCAGAGCAGCCTACCATGCGGATCGCCTTACTGAAGTCAATGTACACAACATCTACAGCTCTGCCCTCTTCAATCTTTTTGATCACGTCTTCAAAAAAAATCAATCAGATTTGTGAGACAAGACATCCCATATACAAAACCATGCTGACTATCACTAATCTGCCCTTGCCCATCCAAATGTGTAACCTATCCCTCAGAATACTCTCCAGTAACTTATCAACTACAAATTTTAAGCTCACCGGCCTATAGTCCCCAGCATTTTCCCTGCAGCCCTTCTTGAAAAGAGGCACAACATTTGCCACCCTCCATTCTTCTGGCACCTCTCCTGTATTTAAGGACGACTCGTAAATTTCAACCAGGGCTCCCGCAATTTCCTCTCTAGTTTCCCGCAATGTCCTCGGATATATCTGCCCAGGCCCTGGAAATTTGTCTAACTTCAAACGCGACTGTACCTTCAGTAGTTCTTTGATGGTGACCCGGTCTGTTCTCAAGACACTTCCAGTGACAGCTCCAATTTCCTCCGTCCTAATGTCTGTCTCCTCGGTAAATAGGACCTTGGCCATCTCCTGCGGTTCCACACAGAGGTGACCGCTTTTATTCCTGAGAGGTCCCACACTCTCTCTAGTTACCCTTTCCCACCTTACCTATTTATAAAATCTTTTGGGATTGTCCTTAATGCTACCCGCCAGAGCTATCTCCTGGCCCCTTATTGCCCTTCTGATTTCCTTTTTTTATTATACTCCTTAGTTCCTGAAACTCCTCCAGGGATGCACTTGATCCCAGCTGCCTATATCTGTCCCATGCATCCTTCTTGTTTTTGACTAAGATATCTCAATTACCCTCGTCAGCCAAGCTTCCTTACGTTTGCCTGCTTTGCCCTTCACTCTAATGGGGACATACACATCCTGAGCTTTCTTCAGCACAACAGGGGAGTTAAAGAGGAAGTGAGTACAGGAAACGTTACAAAATACTCTCAAATTAATGGGAAGGAAAGTTCGAGTAGGGATAAGAGAGTAAGGTCAGGGCCAATTGCGAGCGGTGCGAGAGGGGAGGTGAATACCGAGGTCAAAGTGCTGGATATGAATGTGCGAAGTATAAGAAATAAAGTGGACGAGCTTGAGGCTCAGTTAGAAATTGGCAAGTATGATGTTGTGGGAATTACAGAGACATGGCTGCAAGAGGGCCAGGGCTGGCAACTGAATATTCAAGCGCATACCTATCGAAAAGACAGAGGGGGTGGTGAGGAATTCAATTGAGGCCCTTGCAGCTCTGTTGGTGAGGAATTCAATTGAGGCCCTTGCAAGGGGTGACATTGAAACAGGAGATGTGGAGTCAGTAGGGATAGAACTAAGGAATTGTAAGGGTAAAACTACCCTAATAGGACTTATCTCAGGCCCCCAAACTGTAGTCTGGATATAGGGTGCAAGCTCAATCAGGAGTTAAAATTGGCATGTTTTAAAGGTAATACTATGGTTGGTATGGGAGATTTCAACATGCAGGTAGACTGGGAAAATCAGGTAGGTACTGGACCCCAAGAAAGGGAGTTTGTGGAGTGCCTCCGTGATGGATTCTTAGAGCAGCTTGTATTGGAACCTACCAGGGAGAAGGCAATTCTGGATTTAGTGTTGTGCAATGAACCAGATTTCATAAAGGAACTTGAGGTTAAGAAGCCATTAGGAGGTGGTGACTATAATATGGTCACGTTTAATCTACAATTGGAGAGGGAGAAGGGTAAATTGGAGGTGTTATAGTTGAACAAAGGGGACTATGGAGCCATGAGGGAGGAGCTGGCCAAAGTTGACTGGAAAGATACCCTAGCAGGGATGACAGTGGAACAACAATGGCAGGTATTTTGGGGAATGATACAAAAGGTGCAGGATCAGTTCATTCCAAAGAGGAAGAAAGATTTCAAGGGGAGTAAGAGGTGGCCGTGGCTGACAAGGGACGTCAGGGACAGTATAAAAATAAAAGAGAAGATATACAACATAGCAATGATGAGCGGGAAGCAAGAGGATTGGGTAATGTTTAAAGAGCAACAGAAGATAACTGAAAAGGCAATACGGGGAGAAAAGACGAGGTACGAAGGTAAGTTAGCCAAGAATATAAAGCAGGATAGTAAAAGCTTCTTTAGGTATGTGAAGAGAAAAAAATAGTTAAGACCAAAGTTGGACCCTTGAAGACTGAAAAAGGTGAATTTATTATGGGAAACATTGAAATGGCAGAAGAGTTGAACAGGTACTTTGAATCTGTTTTCACTAAGGAGGACACCAACAATCTTCCTGATATACTCGTGGCCAGAGGATCTGGGGTAACAGAGGAACTGAAGGAAATCCACATTAGACAGGAAATGGTGCTGGGTAGATTGATGGGACTGGAGGCTGATGAATCCCCAGGGCCTGATGGTCTGCATCCCAGGGTACTTAAGGAAGTGGCTCTAGAAATCGTAGAAACGTTGGTATTTATTTTGCAATGTTCTATAGATTCAGGATCAGTTCCTGTGGATTGGAGGGTAGCTAATGTTATTCCACTTTTTAAGAAAGGTGGGAGGGAGAAAACAGAGAATAGTAAGATTGAACGAGAACTTACCAGTTCGAAGGTTGATCTTTATTTTATGAGGAGTCGAAGTGAGGGATTTCGTGAAGAGCCCGCCGGCGCGCATGCTCGACATACTTCAAAGTAGCGGCGTGGAATCACAGAAACCAACAATAGAAATGACTTCGCATAGTATGATTGAAGTGACTAAGATTACCAGATGAAGGTGATTGAGGGTTGGGCGAGGAGGGCACGAAATCCCTCACTTCGACTCCTCATAAAATAAAGATCAACCTTCGAACTGGTAAGTTCTCGTTCAATCTTACTATTTCATTTCGGAGTCACGTGAGTGACTTCGTGAAGACTTCAAAGCTTCTGTGATTACACGCCCTGGACCACGTCCATGCTGACACACCACTACCAGAGATGGATGGGAGGAACAAACTTGCTCAACAGTCCATACTGCAAAACAAGAGCATATTTATTAATAACAAATCAAACCCCTCATACGGGGACATCTCCACGTTCTTGACCTGCATTCAGCACGGCTTCTGCGAACAGTAGAGGAGCAGCAACAGGCTTGTTATAAAAACGCTGGAACACAGCTTCATTAGCCCATCCTGCGGTGGCGAGAATTTGGTCCATGGGCACCTCCATGACCCTCGCCGCTGACGTCGATGCAGCCCTGGTGGAATGAGACTTGAACACATTAGTGTCGATACCTGACTTACCCAAGACGACTCGAAGCCACCTGGATATCGTCTGGACTGTCACTCGATGATGAGGTCTCTTATGAGTGACAAGCAGGTATCTCTCCATTCCTCTGATGCGTGCCGTCACGTTGACATAGTGGCGGATATGTGAGGCTAAACATAGCCTAGCATCTGCGGGGTATGCCGGGAACTTCAGCTGCAGCCCTGTGCACCCAGGTCTATGCTGCTTTAGTAGCTCGTCAATGAAAAAGACTACTTCTGTGGGGGTAGACGTCATTCTGTCGACACGAAGTTTGTGTAGTGTCTGTACCCTCTGAGCTGAAGTCAGCGCTAGTAACATCACCAGCTTCATGGTGAGTTTGTCCAGTTGGAGCCCTTCCATGGGTGACCACGTCCTGAGCAGGGTTAATACGTCCCTGACATCCCAGGTGATATTATAGCGTGGTGTAGGCGGATTCATATTGAATATACCCCGCATGAGTCTGGACACTAGCCTGTTGGATCCTACCTCCAAACTGAGGTAGAATGATAGCGCACTTCTGGCGCTGTTGATGGCACTGTAACTTAAGTGTTCATCATGGTGCAACCCCGCGAGGAATTCCAGGACGTCGGTTATTGTCACGTCATCGTACGTGATGCGAGAGCGGCTGCAGTAGGCTTCCCACTTCTTAATATGCGAGCGGTATCTTCGCCTTGTAGACTCTCGACACGACGCCCCGATGGTATCCATGGTCCGAGCCGAGAGGCCGTATTGGACTAACAGCCTGTTCAGAACCTGCAAGCCAACAAATTTAAATAGCCATGGCAGGGATGCGGCTCCCCTGAGACAGGGTGAGTAACCAATTGTGGGCAACCCTTCAAAAGGACCCAAGGTTCGTTGAGCATGTCAAAGACCACCGGATACCAAGGCTGTGTGGGCCAGTCGGGTATAATAAGAATGCCCTTGGCAGCATCTGCCTGAATCTTTCCCAATACCCGACTGATGAGGCAAAACGGGGGGAAGGCATAGAAAAACCACTTCCCCCAGTCCAGCGAGAATGCATCTAGCGCTATTGCCCCAGGATCTGGTTCCCATGAAACGTAGGTTGGTACCTGATGGTTCAACCGTGACGCAAAGAGGTCAATGTCCGGTTTACCAAATTTGGCTGTGACTTTAGAAAAGATCTCAGGATGCAACATCCATTCAATATTGTCATTAAATTTGCGTAAATTTGAGTTCATCGTGAACCCTAGGTAATTAATCACCTGGGCTGGGTAGAACTTTGATTTCTCTGGATGGACAATAAACCCCAATTGTTGAAATATATTGACAGCAGCTGCAACACCCTGTTCAGCCAATTCCAGGGTGTGGCCCACAATTAAGATATCATCTAAATAGGCCATAACTATATGGTGTCGTTGTCTCAAATAAGCCATAATTGGCTTCACTAATTTAGTGAACAATCTGGGGGCTGTGGTGAGCCCATTAGGCAAAGCCTTGTACTGCCAGAGTTGCCCCATCCAGATGAATTTCAAAAACCTTCTGTCACATTTCTGGACGGATACGGAATAATATGCGTCTTTTAAATCGATGCATGCCATAAAGCAACCATGAGAAATCAATGATTTGGCTGTTTCAAACGTATCCATTTTAAAATGAGTATATGTTACAAAAGTATTCAAACGGGTTAGATCAATAATGACACGACAACCTCCATCCTTTTTAGGTCTGGTGAATATGTTCGAAACAAATTCAACTGGCTCATGCACCACTCTCTCAATCACTCCTTTGTGCTCAAGACTTAACAGTTCCTTATAGCCGGCTGCCTGTTCTGCAGCAGATAATTTAAACGTTCGAGCGGGCATGTGCTGGGATGGAGGAATGTCGCCATTAATAAACTCAATTTTATGCCCCTGAATATTCTGCAACACATACTCGTCACCAGTAAAATTACCCCATGCACCCAAAAACCACCGAAGGCGACCACCAACATGTGAAGTTAAACAGAGAGAAAAGAGAGAACCAGACCCCCTCACATCCATGGTTACCGGCGGTCCTTGACACGCGTGTGCGGACATGGAGGTGCTGGGTTGGCTTGAGGGCGCGGCATCTTCGTTTTCCACCAGGGTCTCTGCCGACCCTGTCCTAAAAAAGACCCCTGGTGCTGGGTCTGACGTTGCTGTCATTGTGGAGCTTGAGGGTGGGTCCTCGTCGAGGTACTAGCAGACCCTCGTGATCGAATGTATGGAGACTTTGAGCCTGACGGTGTGGGGGCACTCTGAGGGCGCATGATCCCCACCGTTTTGGCTTGCTCGTCAAGCTCTTTGACTCTCTTCGAGAGGTCCTCCCCAAAGAGCTGACGGGGCGGGGGCGGCGGCGGTGGTTTGCACAATCCTGCAAACTTTGGATTGAGCGCTGGGCGGATGCTGGTTTTGCGAAACCCGTTAATTTCATGCTGGGTCGCGCACAGGAGGGCCAGGGCATCTTCCTGGTCCAAATTCAATTCGTCCCCGTCCACCGACCGCACAAAGGCGGTAATACCGGCCGTGAGGAGCTTCAGGATCCGCTGCAGTTTTACCTCCTGTTGACGGATAGCCGCACTGATGTTGCCCCATATCGGCGTATTGACCACAGGCACGTTGAGGGAGTTGCAATTGGATGGAGCCTTGTGACGGCTCATTGCCTGAATGAGGACTTCTTCCTGTAGCTGCTGGTTGTTAAGGAAGTCCACAGTGGCTGCCAGCTTTGTGTTTAAAGGAAGTCCAGATGAATGTGGGGCCGCAAATTTGGTCGCCACATCCAGAGATCCTCCGCTGGTACCTCCACCGGAGGTGGTATGGGATCCACCAAAACCTCCTCCTCCTGTTGCTCCAGGCTGATGGTAGAGGCTGGTGACGACGCCCTGTGCCTGTGGCTGCCCTGCTGTTGTTGGCTTTGAAGCAGGAGCTCCAGCAGCCGCTCCATACGGTCAATACGCCCTTCACCCTGAACACTCAGGTGGTCGGAGTCCTCCGGCTCTGAAAAGAAAACCGGGCTCCTATCATCGGCCCGCACCTCATCGAGGCCCTGCCGGTGCCGGTAGTTGTCGCTAACAGCCGCCGAGGCGAAACTGCGCGATTCCCGCGCGGGCGTGTTCAACCGCCTCCGTTTAGCGGGAGCTGACGCCGCTGCCACTAAGGGCACTTGCAGCGTGGTGTCGGCACCAGCCGAAGCATGGCTACCTGAAGCCCGCGCAGGCTTGCCCGCTGCCCACATCGTGGACCTTGCCGACGCATGGTCTCGCCCACCCATCCATGGGGGGCTCGGCGACCATGCCGAGACCCGACTCAACCGACCCGTCCCGGCGTCGAGAGTCGGGGTGTGCCGGCTGGACCTCACCGCCGCCCCGGGTCTCGCCCTGGAACCTGACCGCTCCTCCGTGTCAGGCAATGCCTTAGCCCTGGCAGGGTTAGGCTTCTGGGCTCCTGCCCTGCCCCTTCTCGGGGGGCTGAGTGGAACGGGCCGTGCAGCCGCACGCCCCCTGCTCCAGGTCGCCAGCGAACCCGCTGACGACCTGACTGCCATGGCAGGGTCCCCCTGCTCTGGCGGCACACCACACTCCTCCTCGTCGAACTCCTCCGAGCTGTGGTGTGCTGGCGGATCTGGACCTGTAAACACAGGGCTTACCCACATCTCCGCCTGAGTCCCGGCCTGCACTGCAGTTACTGCCGATGGTAAAGGCCCCGGAACTGTTGACCGGCGAACTCGTCCTGACGTCCTCCGGCCCTTCGAACTCCCATCCATGTCCTTGCTGCAAGACATAACGAACAACAAGGACCACCAACTGAAGGTGGAATACTCACCTCCGTGGCCCCTTATGAAGGGCTGGCGAGGAGCGCGCTCCACCGCCAGCCGTCGCAGCAACGCGTTACGACGATATGTCGAGCATGCGCGCCGGCGGGCTCTTCACGAAGTCACTCACGTGACTCCGAAATGAAATTATAGACCAGTTAGCCTGACATCGATGCTGGAGTCAATCATAAAAGATGAAATAGCAGCACATATCGATAGCAGTAACAGGATCGGTCCGAGTCAGCATAGATTTACGAAGAGATCATGCTTGACTAATCTTCTGGAAATTTTTGAGGATGTAACTAGGAAAACGGACAAGGGAGAGCCAGTAGATGTTGTGTACCTGAACTTTCAGAAAGCATTTGATAAGGTCCCACATAGGAGATTAGTGGGCAAAATTGGGCAAAAGAGGAAGTACAACAGGATCTGGGGGTCCTTATTCATCAGTCAATGAGAGTAAGCATGCAGGTACAGCAGGCAGTGAAGAAAGCGAATGGCATGTTGGCCTTTATAACAAGAGATTGAGTATTGGAGCAAAGAGGTCCTTCTGCAGTTTCACAGGGCCCTGGTGAGACCACACCTGGAGTATTGTGTGCAGTTTTGGTCCCCTAATTTGAGGAAGGACATTCTTGTTATTGAGGGTGTGCAGCGTAGATTTACAAGGTTAATTCCCGGGATGGCGGGACTGCCATGTGCTGAGAGAATGGAGCAGCTGTGCTTGTATACTCTGGAGTTTAGAAGGATGAGAGGAGATCTTATTGAAACATATAAGATTATTAAGGGTTTGGACACGCAAGAGGCGAGAAACATGTTCCCAATGTTGGGGGAGTCCAGAACCAGGGCCACTGTTTAAGAATAAGGGGTAAGCCATTTAGAATGGAGATGAGGAAACACTTATTCTCACAGAGTGTTGTGAGTCTGTGGAATTCTCTGCTTCAGTGTGGTGGAGGCCAGTTCTCTGGATACTTTCAAGAGAGAGCTAGATAGGGCTCTTAAAGATAGCGGAGTCAGGGGATATGGGGAGAAGGCAGGTACGGGGTACTGATTGGGGTTGATCAGCCATGATCACATTGAATGTCAGTGCTGGCTCGAAGGCCCGAATGGCCTACTCCTGCATCTATTGTCTATTGACTATTGTCTATTAACACATGGACCCTCTCCGTCCCTATCCATAATTATCTTAAACCTAATCAAACTGTGGTCACTGGTCCCAAAAGCCTCCTTCACAAACACTTCATTAACTTGCCCCTCCTAATTTCCCAATACTTGATCCCATTCTATATTGGGAAAGTTAAAATCCCCTACTACAACAATTGACCAGCAGCTGCCTGCAATCTCCCGGCATATTTGTTCTTCTAATTCCCATTGACTATTTTGGGGTGTGTAGTACACCCCCAACAAGGTGATCATCCCTTTCTTGTTCCTCAGCTCCACCCATATAGCCTCACTAGACGAACCGTCCGTAATGTCACCTCTGAACACAGCCGTGACATCCTCCTTAACCAACAGTGCAACCCCCACCCCCCCTCGTTTACCCTCACCCCAGTCTCTCCTGAAGCTCCTGTACCCCAGAACATTGAGCTGCCAGTCCTGCCCCTCCCTTAACCAGGTTTCAATCATGGCTACAACGTCGCTTGTACCTATCCATGCCCTGAGCATTAAAATACGTGCAGTTTAAACCAACCCTCCATCCTCCCTCTGCGCCTTCTACCTGCCTGTTCTGTTCACTAGCCATTCCCTCACCACCCTCCATACCAACTTCTAGCCTCTCACGTGCCTCTGTCCTGCACAAGATCCCACCCGCCTGCCAATTTAGTTTAAACCCTCCCATGTAGCATTAGCAAACCTTCCCACTAGGATGTTGGTAAAATGAAATTTGGTAAATACCAGAATGATTATGAATTCCAGCTTTCCTGAGATCACCTGTTTCTGGCCCTGATTTGTTCTGGCTTTTCAATGACCCTTTTTCAGTGCTCCCTGACCCGCTGAGTTACTCCAGCATTTTGTATCTATCTTCAGTATTAACCAGCATCTGCAGTTCCTTACTACAAACTAGATTTATAGTCATAGAGGATCTAAAATCCCAGAAATTATTTAGCCAGATGAGTCAAGTGAATTGGGTAAAGATGCATAGCTTCAACAATCATCACAGGGCAGCTTTATTTCAGTCTGGAGGATGACTGAAAGCCTATTAAAATAAAAGCTGGGTAAGTAATAAAAATGCTAATGATGAGTACACTTACAGAAAAGTTGATTCTGAGCAGATACAAATAGACAATAGACAATAGACAATAGGTGCACGAGTAGGCCATTTGGCCCTTCGAGCCAGCACCGCCATTCAATGTGATCATGGCTGATCATCCCCAATCAGTGCCCCGTTCCTGCCTTCTCCCCATATCCCCTGACTCAGCTATTGTTAAGAGCCCTATCTAGCTCTCTCTCCAAAGCATCCAGAGAACCTGACTCCACCGCCCTCTGAGGCAGAAAATTCCACAGAATCACCACTGTGAGAAAAAGTTTTTCCTCGTCTCCGTTCTAATTGGCTTACTCCTTATTCTTAAACTGTGGCCCCTGGTTCTGGACTCCCCCAACATCGGGAACATATTTCCTGCCTCTAGCATGTCCAAACCCTTAATAATCTTATATATTTCAATAAGATCCCCTCTTATCCTAAACTCTAGAGTATACAAGCCCAGCCGCTCCATTCTCTCAGCATATGACAGTCCAGCCATCCTGGGAATTAACCATGTAATCCTATGCTGCACTCCCTCAATAGCAAGAATGTCCTTCCTCAAATTAGGGGACCAAAACTGCACACAATACTCCAGGTGTGGTCTCACTAGGGCTCTGTACAACTGCAGAAGCACCTCTTTGCTCCTATATTCGATTCCTCTTGTTATAACGGCCAACATGCCATTCGCTTTCTTCACTGCCTGCTGTACCTGCATGCTTACTTTCATAGACTGATGTATAAGGACCCCCAGATCCCGTTGTACTTCCCAATTTGATGCCATTTAGATAGTAATCTGCCTTCCTGTTTTTGCTATCAAAGTGGATAACCTCACATTTATCAGCATTAAACTTTGTCTGCCATGCATCTGCCCACTCCCCCAACCTGTCCGTCACCCTGCATTCTCATGCACTTGGAAATAACATTTGGAAATAGAATGGACATGGGATGACTAGTATCGGATGGATTGCGCCCAGGAATTTTGAAGGAAACATAGGGGGTAGATGCAACGGATTAACCATAATCTCTCAATGCTTTTCAGATATTGGGTAGGTGGTAGCAGTACCAAATAGTTTAGTTTAGCAAATGTTTAGTTTAGAGCTTCATCATGGAAATGGGCCCTTCAGCCCACCGGGTCCATGCCGACCATCGATCACCCATACACTAGTTCTATCCGAAACGCTAAGGACAATTTACAGACGTCTATTAACCTACACAACTGCATGCATTTGGAATGTGGACGAAAACTGGAACACCCGCAGAAAATCCACAGTCACAGTGGAATGTATAAACTCCATCCAGACAGCACCCATAGTCAGCATCGAACCCTGGTCTCTGGCACTGCGAGGCAGCAAGTCTACAACAGTAGTGCGTTTGATCCTGGCTGCCACATGGAGAGTTTTTGGGAGCATGCCGAAGAAGATAATCCGAGTGTTCCCCAACCGGATGAACCATGAGTTACATTCCCAGGCCAAGTCCGTTGCATATATGTCAAATCATCCCAAGCAGTCCAGGAAAGCTCGCTATGATCTTCACAAAGCCATCAGTCCCAGTCATGAGACAATACTGGGACAAGTGTGAGTGCCATTATTAATCCTTCAGACACTTGCAGAATGTGGCACGGTGTGAATGATATAACTGGCTACAAAGCAAAGTCAGGCAACTTCACGGATGATAGTGCAACCCTACCTGATAAACTTATTGCATTATATGATCGCTTTGAGCGATGACAACAGGGCAATGACATCCGTCCCATTAGACTTAAGTGTGCCTCTTCCCAGGGTCACTGTTGCAGAAGTTAGATCGGCCTTCCTGAGGGTGAACCCATGGCAAAGATGGAGTCCCTGGCCATGTCCTTAGTAGCTGCGCGGACCAACTAGCGAGGGTGTTCGCGGATATCTTTAATCTCTCCCTTCTGGAGAGAGGTAACCACCTGCTTCATTCTGAGGTACCCACCTGCTTCAAGAAGACCAGAATCATCACAATGCCAAAGAAAAGCCAGATTACCTACCGTACAGTGGCCTTGATATCCACCATCATGGTGCTTTGAGAGGCTGGCTCTGGAACACGTTAAATCCAGATTACCAAGCAGCCTTGACCCATTTCAGTTTGCCTACCGCTACAATGGGTTCACGACTGATGCCATCTCTCGGGCCCTACACTTATCCCTGAACACCTAGATAAAAAAGACACTTACTTCAGACTTCTTCATAGATTACAGCTCTACCTTCAATACCATTATCCCATCCAAGCACATTTCCAAACTTGTGTAACTTGGGGTAGGCATTCACCTCTGCAACTGGATCCTTGACTGATATCCCCAATCAGTGAAGATAGGGGAGAAATCATCCTCTGCGATAATCTTCAACACTGGTGCACCTCTTATTCTTGTGTATAGTGTGCACAGCCTAAGGTCAACTAGTTCTATTTGATCTACAGTGGCTTGCAAAAGTTTTCATACCCCTTGAACTTTGCCACATTTTGTCACATTACAATCACAAACGTAAATGTATTTTATTGGGATTTTATGTGATGGACCAACACAAAGTAGCACATAATTGTGAAGTGGAAGGAAAATGATACATGGTTTTCATATTTTTTTACAAATAAAAAACTGAAAAGTGTGGCGTGCAAATGTATTCAGCCCCCTTTACTCTGATACCCCTAAATAAAATCCAGTGCAAACAATTGCCTTGAGAAGTCACCTAATTAGTAAATAGAGTCCACTTGTGTGTAATCTAATCTCAGTATAAATACAGCTATTCTGTGAAGGCCTCAGAGGTTTGTTAGAGAACATTAGTGAACAAACAGCATCATGAAGCCCAAGGAACACACCAGACAGGTCAGGGATAAAGTTGTGGTGACGTTTAAAGCAGGGTTAGGTTATAAACAAATATCCCAAGCTTTGAACATCTCACGGAGCACTGTTGAATCCATCATCTGAAAATGGAAAGAGTATGGCACAACTGCAAACCTACCAAGACATGGCCATCCACCTAAACTGACAGGCCGGGCAAGGAGAGCATTGATCAGAGAAGCAGCCAAGAGGCCCATGGTAACTCTGGAGGAGCTGCAGAGATCCACAGCTCAGGTGGGAGAATCTGTCCACAGGACAACTATTAGTCGTGCACCCCACAAATCGGGCCTTTATGGAAGAGTGGCAAGAAGAAAGCCATTGTTGAAACAAACCCATAAGAAGTCCCATTTGCAGTTTGCCACAAGCCATGTGGGGGACACAGCAAACATTTGGAGGAAGGTGCTCTGGTCTCATGAGACCAAAATTGACGTTTTGGGCCTAAATGCAAAACGCTATGTGTGACGGAAAACTAACACAGCACATCACCCTGAACACACCATCCCCACTGTGAAACATGGTGGTGGCAGTATCATGCTGTGGGGATGCTTTTCTTCAGCAGGGACAGAGAAGCTGGTCAGAGTTGATGGGAAGATGGATGGAGCCAAATGCAGGGCAATCTTGGAAGAAAACCTGTTAGAGTCTGCAAAAGACTTGAGACTGGGACGGAGGTTCACCTTCCAGCAGGACAACGACCCTAAACATACAGCCAGAGCTACAATGGAATGGTTTAGATCAAAGCATATTCACATGTTAGAATGGTCCAGTCAAAGTCCAGACCTAAATCCAATTCAGAATCTCTGGCAAGACTTGAAAATTGCTGTTCACAGACGCTCTCCATCCAATCTGACTGAGCTTGAGCTATTTTGCAAAGAAGAATGGGCAAAAATTTCAGTCTCTAGATGTGCAAACTGGTAGAGACATACCCCAAAAGACTTGCAGCTGTAATTGCAGCGAAAGGTGGTTCTACAAAGTATTGACTCAGGGGGGCTGAATACTTTTGCATGCCACACTTTTCAGTTTTTTATTTGTAATAAAATTTGGAAACCATGTATCATTTTCCTTCCACTTCACAATTATGCACCACTTTGTGTTGGTCTATCCCATAAAATCACAATAAAATACATTTACGTTTGTGGTTGCAACGTGACAAAATGTGGAAAAGTTCAAGGGGTATAAAAACTTTTGCAAGCCACTGTATTTGTTTCTGCAAGTCGGGTTGATTGCATTTGTCGGAACAGGGTGGACCACGTGAAGGTTGAAATCTCCCACCCCACTGGTGCACTGCAAGAATGCATTCTCAGCCCCCTTCTTTACTCCTTATACACCCATGAACGTGCAGCCAAATACAAACTCAACTAAATTTATAAATTTGCAGATGAGAGCACCATAGTGTGCTGGATATCAAATAATAATGAGATGGGGTGCAGGAAGGAGATTGAGAACCTTGTAACATGGTGTGAAGAAAATAACCTTTCACTCAATGTCAGCAAGATTAAGGAGATTGTGATTGACTTCTGGAAGCAAGTGGTACAGCTATCTCTGTATACATTGACGCTGCTGAAGTAGAGATGTTTGAAAGCTTCAAGTTCCTAGGAGTAAATATCACCCGCAACTTGTCGTGGACCACCCATATTTAAGCAATGGCCAAGCAAGCACCCCAACACCTCTACTTCCTTAGAAGGTTTAGGAAGTTCAGCATATTCCCTACAACTCTCACCAACTCCTACAGATGTGCCGTATAAAGCCTCTTATTGGGAAGCATCACAGCATGGTTTGGGAACAGTCCCATGCAAGAGTGTAAGAAATTACAGTTATGGACACAGCCCAGACTATCATGTAAACCAACCTTCCTTCCATTGATTCCCTCCACACTTCACATTGGCTTGGCGAGGCCACCGGCATAATCGAGGACGAGTCACACCCCGTACACTCCCTCATCTCCCCGCTCCCATCAGGCAAGAGGTACAGAAGTGTGAAATTTCTTCCAAGCCTCTATCAGGCAACTGAATCATCCTTACCACCTACTAGAGAGCAGTCCTAGAATGCAACAACGAAGCTTAATACATGAGAATAAACTAAACTAAACTAAACAAGAAATGGTGCAAACAACTCAACATGTTAGACAATACTTCAGAGAACAGAAATATTTCATGTGATGGGCATTCAACCTTTAATTCTGTTTTCGTTCACAGATGCTGCCCGACCATGTGGATTAAACTGAATATAGACACAAAAAGCTGGAATAACTCAGCGGGTCAGACAGAATCTCTGGGAAGAAGGAATAGGTGACATTTTGGGTAGAGACTCTTCTTCAGACTAGGAGTCAGGGGAAAGGGAAACAAGAGATATAGATGGTGATATAGAGAGATATAGATCAAATGAATGAGATACACCATTAGCCATGTGAAAAAAGAAGGCAACTGAAGAGATATAACTTGATAATTGAAAATAGACAATAGGTGCAGGAGTAGGCCATTCAGCCCTTTGAGCCAGCACCGCCATTCAATGTGATCATGGCTGATCAGTTAAAAGTATTTCAAGTCAAAATGCAAACATTGAAAACACATTTAAATAATAATTTGGAATTAAGAGTAGCAATAGAATTAAATTATAAAAAGCTTTGTGAAATATCATACTGGCATACAGTGCATTCACAAATATTCAGACCCCTTCACTTTTTCCACATTTTGTTACGTTACAACCTTATTCTAAATTGGATTAATTTTTTTTTTTATCATCAATTACACAATACCCAGAGGAAAAATGCAAAAACAGGAGGTGTTTAGAAATTTTTGCAAAGTAATTAAAAAGAAATAACTGAAATATCACATTTACTTAAGTATCAGACCCTTTAGTATGATATTCAAAATTGAGCTTAGGTCATCCTGTTTCCATTGATTATCCTTGAGATGTTTCTACAACTTGATTGGAATCCACCAGTGGTAAATTAAATTGATTGACATGATTTGGAAAGGCACACACCAGCCTATAAGGTCCCACAGTTGGCAGTGCATGTCAGAGCAAAAATTAAGCCATGAAGACAAAGGAATTGTCCGTAGACCTCCGAGACAGGATTGTGTCGAGACACAGAGCTGGGGAAGGGTATAAAACAATTTCTGCAGCATTGCAGGTCCCGAAGAGCACAGTTGCCTCCATCATTCTTAAATGGAAGAACTTTGGAACCACCAGGACTCTTCACAGAGCTGGCCGCCCGGCCAAACTGAGCAATCGGGGCCTTGGTCAGGGAGGTGACCAAGTACCCGATGGTCACTCTGACAGAGCTCCTGAGTTCCTCAGTGGAGATGGGAGAACCTTCCAGAAGGACAACTATATCTTCAGCACTCCACCATTCAGGCCTTTATGGTAGAGTGGCCAGACGGAAGCCACTCCTCAGTAAAAGGCACATGACAGCACACTTTAGTTTGGCAAAAGGCACCTAAACAAGATTCTCTGGTCTGATGAAACCAAGATTGAACTCTTTGACCTGAATGCCAAGTGTCACGTCTGGAAGAAACCAGGCACTGTTCATCACCTGGCCAATACCATACATACATACATGGTGGTGGCAGCATCATGCTGTGGGGATGTTTTTCAGCGGCAGGAACTGGGGGACTAGTCAGGATCGAGGGAAAGATGAACAGAGCAAAGTATAGAGAGAACCTGCTCCAGAGCGTCAGGACCTCAGACTGGGGCATAGGTTCACCTTCCAACAGGACAATGACCCCAAGCACACAGCCAAGACAATGCAGGAGTGGCTTCGTGATTGTCCTTGAGTAGCCCAGCCAGAGCCCGGACTTGAACCCGATCAAACATCTCTGGAGGGACCTGAAAATAGCTGTGCACCGACGCTCCCCATCCAACCTGACAGAGCTTAAGAGGATCTGCAGAGAAGAATGGGAGAAATTACCCAAATACAGGTGTGCCAAGCTTGTGGGGTCATACCCAAGAAGATTTGAGGCTGTAATTGCTGCCAAAGGTGCCTCAACAAAGTACTGAGTAAAGGGTCTGAATACTTATGTAAATGTGATATTTCAGTTATTTCTTTTTAATTACTTTGCAAACATTTCTAAACACCTGTTTTCGCGTTTTTATTCTGGGGTATTGTGTGTAGATTGATGATTAAAAAAATAATTTAATCCCTTTTGGAATAAGGTTGTAACGTAACAAAATGTGGAAAATTGAAGGGGTCTGAATACTTTCTGAATGCACTGTAAATGGTGAAATGGCATAAAGCCACCAGGATTGGACAAGATAAAATTATTGGTACTAATGACAAAATGGCAAAGACCAGATTAAGTGGACGATACATCAGGTGAGACTACAGGTGATATAAATGTATCTAAAATTAAAGGGAAGGGATAATAAAAGTATAATTATACATACTTAATAATTTATTGGTTAAATAGGTAGTGACAAAGGATCAAAGCCAAGAGGGACTGTAGATGGTGGAATCTACAACACAAAAAAACTGGAAGAACTCAATAGGTCAGTACAGTGGCTCAGCAGTAGAGTTGCTGCATTACACCGCCAGAGACCTGGGTTCCATCCTGACTACAGGTGCTGTATGTACAGAGTTTGTATACTCTCCTTGTGACCATGTGAGATTTCTCCAAGTGTTCCAGTTTCCTCCCACACTCCAAAAGCATACAGGTTTGTAAGTTAGTTGCCTTTGGAAAAATTGTAAATTGACCCTAGAGTGTAAGATAGTGTCAGTGTATGGGGTGATCGCAGGACGACACGGACTCGGTGGGCCGAAGGGCTTGTTTCCGCACTGTATCTCTAAAGTCTAATGGTCAAACTACGTGGAGGTGTAAGGCAAAGTTTCACTTCAAGACCCTATATCAGAGAGTCATTTTAACTCTCCTTCCCACTCTCACACCGACCTGTCCAGCCTTCTCCGTTATTACAGAGAGATCAGGCACAACTTGGGAGAACAATATCTCATATTCTGTTTGGGTAACTCGCCAACCAATGGTATGAACACTGACGGTTCCAATTTCAGATAACCCAAACTCAACTGCCCTCTTCCCACATATGTTCACCCATCCACCATGTGTTCTTCTTTGTGTTTTTTCAAGCCTTTCTCTCTCTTCCTCCTTCCACTTAATTCCACCTACCCACCATCCCATCCCCAACTGCTATCACCTATCACCGACCAGCCTCTTTCACACTGCTATGTGCTGAAAATCCTCTTCCCTGTCAGTCCTAAACCACCTCAACCTGCTTGACTGCTGAGTTCTGCCAGCATTCTCATTTTTAGTAACGGAGGACTACTTGATAACTAACAAGGAGCTATATTTAATGAAAAGGGATTTGTTCGTCTAAAGAACTATAAGCCTGACAGCTATGACCTTGGTGGTAGGAACAGCAATGAAGAAAAAAGAAAAGCATCTCAAAAGCATTATAATTCGATAGCATGGATTTTTCGAAAGAGCAAGTGTTGTTAGGCAAAAAGTTTAATTCTCTGAAAAGGTAATAGAGGAAAAAAGGTTAATGCAGTAACGTAAATTATCTACATTTCCAATGGAGTTTTAAAGAGTTTCCCAATTATAGATTAATGAATGGCAGGATGCACAGAAAAAGTCAGTGAAAATAGTGGCTATTTAAATTTGCAGAAATGAATGTAGAGACCTAAAATGTCAATACTGCAGTTGCTGGTGTTTACAATTTATAATAATTATTTAGACTTCTGAATCAAAAATGTAATTTCCATCTTCAGGAATGACAGCAAACTAAAGTTGGGGATTTGGAGGATGTGCAACAGCACGAAGAAGAACTGCAACAGAGGTAAAAAAAAAAGTCCCATTAAATTCTGAGGCATATAACTGACAGGCTGATAGAACTGCTGCCTCACAGTGCCAGCGATCCGGGTTTGATTCTGGCCTCGGGTGCTGCCTGTGTGGAGTTAGATGTTCTCCCTGTGACCTCATGGTTTTCTCCAAATGCTTCAGTTTCCTCCCACATCCCAAAGACGTGCGGGTTTGTCGGAAATTGATCTCTGTAAAAACTTCCCCTAATGCGCTAGAGTTGCTGCCTTACAGAGCCAGAGACCCGGGTTCAATCCTGACTACGGGTGCTGGCTGTACGGAGTTTGTAGGTTCTCCCCATGACCTGTATGGGTTTTCTCCGAGATGTTCGGTTTCCTCCCACATTCCAAGACGTAGGTTAATTGGCTTGGCATAAATGTAAAGTTATTCCTAGTGTGTGTAGGATAATGTTAATGGATAGGGATCACTGGTCAGTGTGGGCTCTGGACTGAAGGGCCTGTTTCCACACTATCTCTAAACTAAACTAAACTAAATGTGCAGGGAGTGGATGATAAAGTGGGATAACATAGAACAAGTGTGAATGGGTGTCGATGGTCGGAGTGGACAAGGTGGACTCGGTGGGCTTGTTTCTATGCTGTATCGTTAAACTACTATAAGATAAAACCAATGAAAACATAGACACACGTGGTGTAGAAAAGTAAGTTGCTGGCTTATGTGAAAACCAGATTCAAGGTAAAGATCAAACACATAATTCCTTCCAGCAGTAACACATCAAAAGAATAAAATGGCATCCTTACCTTCCATCAAAGTGACTGTCCCAGCTGCTAACACACAGCATTCGTTGAGTGTAAGGTTAGAGTCGTCAAACTATACAGCATGGAAATAAGCCCTTCGACCCAACTTATCCATGCCAATCGTGGGGGGGGGGGGGGGGGGGGAGGGGGGAGGGAGGAGTGTTTGACGGGGGGTGGGGGGGCAGTGTATGACGGGGGGAGGGGTTGAGTTAAAAGTCGAGTATATTGATTGACAGATTGCCGTTTATCCTCTTGCATTCCAATGGCCCATTCTCTTCCAGACTACTTGGTTCCCATTTCTATCTCCACTTGTACTCACTTCCGTTCTCTCAAATGCAGTAGATGTCACACCCACCTTTACTTTTCCTTTCTAACCATCCATGAAGCCCAATGCTCCTTTCAGATGAAGCAGTGATTTTCGAATGCCTCTACCTTTTGTACTTACGATGTAGCTTCCTCTAAAGTGGAAATGCAAACGAGTGGCCTCTTTGCAGATCACCTTCAGTCGATCCCCTCATTTGATCAAGATGGTCACCTTGAATCTTCACCTCTGACCTCCTTCACTTTGGGCTCCTACACTGTTGTGACAGATCTCAGCACAAGGTTGAGGACCAATACGTCATCTTCGTATCAGGCACTATACATCTTTCTTGACCCATTGCTGAATTCAGCTATTTCTTTTCACCAGCCATTCCAGTCTTGTATCTCACATTTACACCATTTAGGATTTACCTCTTGCCTTTTAGTAATTTCAGATTTAATTCATCCCTTCCAACTTGTACCTCCTTTTCTTGTTCACTGGCATAGGTCATTTTCTTTCAGCCAGCACTAGTATCATTTCTGGTCCTCAATCTCCCATGATTACCACCCAGAGGCAACATTTTGTTCTCTGCTCCTTCCCCTTTTCCTTGGAGCTGATTTTTTTAAATTTCTCTAGCATTTCATCAATCTGAATAATTAACTCTGCTTCTTGCTCCATAGATGCTGCCTGGTCTATAGAGTGTTTCCAGCATTTTCTGGTCTCATTCAAACATTCCGCATCAACGATACTTTGGTTGTGAAATATTAGGAGTACTAATCCTCTGAAATGTTTCCTGTTCCCTTTAAATAGAAACAGCTCCAAAAAATATTTTGCTTGCACAAAATGGAATTGGTGCTCCCAGCTCACCGTGAAATTTAATCAATCATCCCTGCAATATCTTTCAGTGGGAGAAGTTAATTCTCCATCTATTCACTGCCCACTTCACATGCCATGCGAAAATTAATTCTTTGGATTTCTTTCACTAATGCAACAGCATAATTCGTACAGTATCTGCATTTTTTTCAAAATAAGGAGGATGGAACCTTTAAAAAAGAGTTTACAAAATGAAAGATTCATGACCTTGTAAGTGGTGGAGTGACTGATACATTTCCGTGCCAAGCCAACAACATAAATCTAATTGGATTATTAGCAAGTCTCTTTGAAGAAGTGACTCATTGATAGTGCTACTTGACACTAGATATTTTTTGTTATTTTTTTCAATAACATGGATAATATTTATGGAGGACAGTAGCCAATCTGATTTTCTGTTGCCTTGCTCACTCTTTGTAACTTCAGAGTGCCTCCTTTGAATATAGAATGAAACTAAAACTGAAGAGACCCATGATCCTTTTGAAGTAAGCAGCCCATCTACCTCAATCAGACACCAATTCTGCACCATGTCAATTCAATATTCAATTTCAGTATTTCAGAGGCTTAACTCAGGACCAGCTTCCTTCCTTCTGTTATCTAACCTGATCGTCCTTCCATAGCAATTTAGGGTACCAAGCGACAATGCAGGGACAAACTTGAGTCCCAGTATAATCACTCAGACACACGGAGAATGTGGCAAGGTCTGAATAAGATTGGCTGAAAAGCAAGGTCAGGCAACATCATTGGTGCGACCCTACCTGATGAACTGAATGCTTTCTATGCTCGCTTCAAGCAGCAGGCCAACAGGTCAGTGACACCCGGCCCTTCAGACTCCAACATGCCTCTCCCCAAGGTGACTGTAGCAGAGGCCTTCCTGAGGGTAAACCCACGAAAAGCAACTGGCCCAAACGGAGTTCCTGGCTATGTCCTTAGTTGCTGCATGGTCCAGCTAGCTGAAGTATTTGCGGACATCTTTAATCTCTCCCTACTCTGTTCTGGGGTACCCACCTGCATCAAGCAGACCATCATAATCTCGGTGCCGAAGAAGCGCAGGACCTCATGCCTAAATGACTAACGTCCAGCAGCCTTGACTTCCACCATCATGAAATGTTTTGAGAGGCTAGTTATTGAACGCATTAAATCCAGTCTACCCAGTGGCCTTGACCCACAGCGGTTCACCTACCGCCACAACAGATCCATGGATGAAGCCATCGCCCTGGTCCTACACTCATAACTGGAACACCTGGGTAAGAGGGACACTGACAGTATGTCAGACACTCATTCATAGACACAGCTCTGCCTTTAACACCATTATAGTATCCAAGCTTATGACCTGATGACCTTATCACCAAACCTGCGGGACGGTGTCAGCACTCATGTCTGCAACTGGATCCTCGACTTCCTGACCAACAGACCCAATCAGTGAGGAAAGGGGACAAATCATCCTCTATGATAACCCTCAACACTGGTGCTCTGCAAGGATGCGTTCTCAGCCCCATTCTTTACTCCTTGTACACCCATGACTGTGCAGCCATGTATAAATCTAATTCAATTTTCAAATTCACGGACGACACCACCATTGTGGGCCAATATCAAATAATGATGTGACTGGGTACAGGAAGGAGATTGAGAATCTCGTGTCCTGATGTCAAGACAACAACCTTTCTTTCAAGATAGAAACAAAAAGCTGGAGTAACTCAGCGGGTCTTCTTCTTCTTCTTGCGAATGGAACATAAACCAAATGAATAGTTAGATCTCAAGCCGGGTGTTGAGCAGCCAGGTTGTTGTCTCTGTGTCAATGTGTGCCCGGCCCTGAGCTCCATTGGTGGGTGGTAGAGCAGGCACCCAGAGATGACGTGGTTGGCTGCCTGCTGTTCTGACTCAGCGGGTCAGACAGCATCTCTGGAGAAAAGGAATAGGTGACGTTTCGGGTCGAGGCCCTTCTCCAGGGGAAAGGGAAACATAGAAACATAGAAATTAGGTGCAGGAGTAGGTCATTCGGCCCTTCGAGCCTACACCGCCATTCAATATGATCATGGCTGAACATCCAACTCAGTATCCCGTACCTGCCTTCTCTCCATACCCTCTGATCCCCTTAGCCACAAGGGCCACATCTAACTCCCTCTTAAATATAGCCAATGAACTGGCCTCAACTACCCTCTGTGGCAGAGAGTTCCAGAGACCCACCACTCTCTGTGTGAAAAAAGTCCTTCTCATCTCGGTCCTAAAGGATTTCCCCCTTATCCTTAAGATGTGACCCCTTGTCCTGGACCTCCCCAACTATCCTGGACCTCCCCAACAAGAGATATTTATGGTGATGTAGAAAGATATAGAACAAATGTATGAAAGATATGGAAAAAAGTAACGATAATAAATGAAGCAGGCCATTGTTAGCTGTGCGCTGGGTGAAAACGAGTTGCAGACAATGAGACGCAACAAGACGACTTTGAAGCTGGTACAACTTTGGTGGGGGAGGGATGGAGAGAGAGGGGATGCAAGGGTCACAAAGTTAGATAAATTAATATTCATACCATTGGATTTTAAGCTACCCGAGCGAAATATGAAATGCTATTCCTCCATTTTGCGTTTGGCCTCACTGACAATGGGGGAGGCCCAGGGCAGAAAGGTCAATGTGGAATGACCCAAGTCATCCAAACTAAGGTCTTCCAACAGTTACATCACTAGCATTTACTTATCATGTGTCTTATTCTCAAAATAAGAGCATCCGACTAAGTACCATCCAACCAGTTCGCATTTAATCAGCAAAGTGATGAAAGGTGCTAGAAAAATGCTTTAAAAGCATCACTTACTCACTAATGCTCGCTTTGAGTTTTGTTCAGACCACTCGATTCTGAAATTCATAACAGCCTTTGTCTTAGGAAAAGGATGATAGCCTGTTGCAGGTCACGCTGGGTAGAGATGATAGTTGATGGTACTGTGGATCAATCACTGTTTTGTGTCTGTAGATACAGATACAGATACAGCAGGTCCTTATTCAATTAATATGATCGAGGCAACGTGAGACGGACTACATTAAATCAACAGTTGACTGAGTGTCACATCAGAGTGCTCAGGTAAAACTGAAATATAAGGTCATAAGTAATAGCAGAATTAGGCCACTCAGCCCATCAGGTCTACTCCATCATTCAATCGGGACTGATCTATCTCTCCCTCCTAACCCTATTCTCCTGCCTTCTCCTCATAATCCTTGACACCTGTACTAATCAAGAATTTATCCATCTCTGCTTTAAAAATATCTATTGACTTGGCCTCCACAGCCTTCTGTTGCAAAGAATTCCAGTGATTCTGACTAAATACATTTCTCCTCATCTCCTTCCTAAATCCTCACCTCCATCTCCATCATAAGAGATAGGAGTAGAATTAGGACATTCGTCCCATCAAGTGTGGCAAATAATTCCACAGATTCACTATCTTCTGACTAAAGGGGTTGTCCCACTGTACGAGCTAATTCAAGAGGTTTCCCGAGTTTCCGCTGATCCGAACTTGGAGAATTACGGTAATAGCCGCTTGTAGGTACTCGGGGCTCTCGTGGACATTTTTCAACATGTTGAAAAATCTTCACGAGTCTTCACGAGCTTACCGCGTTTCCCTAGTACCTGCCGTTAGTATTACGAGCCACTAAGGGACATAACGAATTCCGATGTACCCGGTACGTACATTCTACATGCTTACCACGAGTTTGATTTTTTTTTAAACTCGGGAGATCTCTTGAATTACCTCGTACAGTGGGATAGGCCCTTAAATAAATTCTTTCCCATCTCCTTCCTAAAGGAACGTCCTTTAATTCTGAGGGTATGACCTATACTCTCTCACTAGTGGAAACATCCTCTCCACATCCAGTCTACCCAAGCCTTTCACTATTTGACCAAAAGGCAACCAAGCAGGAAATTCTCTGCTCTCTTTTAAGGAATACCAGCCACTTACAATATTGACTCATTAACCTATGCAATCAATGAACCAAGCTGATAGTGCAGGTTGCACGCCTCAGTAGTGAAGCAGTGAATAGTTCAAAATTAATGCCTTAACCCTGTTAATGGGGATAGTGCGAGTCTTCACATCCTTTGTAGGAATGTACCTGTTTCTAACCCAGTCACATTCAATGAACCGAAAGTTTCAGCATCTTTGCCATTTCCACAAATTATTTCCACATAAATCAGGCTGAATTTAAAAAGGTCACACATTCTTCTCTCCCAGAGTTTCATCAAACAAAGTCACACAAAAAGCACTTACATAAGGTGTCACATTTTGAATCTGGAACGTAGAACATAAAACAGTACAGCACAGGAACAGGTTCTTCAGCCACAATGTCCACGCCGAGCATGATACCAACAAAACTAATCTCCTCTGCAGGTTTTTCAAATTCCTCTCAGTATATCCTTGTGCCTATCTACAAGCCTCTATTGTATCTGCCTCGACCACCACCTCTGGCAACAACCTAAACCTGCAACCCCTGCATAAAACAACTTCCCCCGTACACTTCCTTTAAACATTGCCCCTCTCATGTTAAAGTTATTTCCTCTATCACATTTCCACCCTGGGAAAAAGGTTCTTGCTGTCTACACCTCATACTTTTATACACTGTGCATCACCAACAACAAAGCTTTCAGAATATCCATAGTATATCGCCAGATCTTTCTAATATCACCGAGAGACAAGGAACTAATGATATCTGGCCCAGTAGTGCAATATGACACTAAATAGTTACCGTATTTATAAAAGCTGTAAATAGCTTCAGTTTGACATGATGAGAATGTGCATGTTGATGTAAGGTCCAGTCTGACCATTGGGTGTCCTTACCCACAGGATGTGAACTGGCCAGAGGAAAATGAACCATTACCACTCAAAAATTGCAGTCAAGTAGGCTTGAAACCAATCCAAGAATCGGCCTGGCAGAGCCTGACCAATTTTCCTTTGAAACTTGATTTCCATTAACAGTTTTTATTATATGTGAAAAAATTCCCTAGATGCCTCCATTCTTTAAATAAACCTGCCAGGACAGAGCCATTTGTTTTTTTTTTATTAGTTTTATTGGCCATCTGTTGATGCCTTCACTTTTAAAGGTTGTCAACATTATTGCTTTCCAAAAGAACCTTTTAATTAAAAATGATTGTTAAACGTTGGTCTCATAGTGCCACCTAGAGGTGTGTGTGAGATCAGCTAGCCTTTCAACCATGCAATACACAAACAGGATTACTGAACCTTGGGATTCTGCTCCCAATAGTAGCAGATAAATGCTTGACGCATTTACATGGATTTCTTTGGTCTTTTATAATAACAAATATATTCGTCCATTTATTTTAAGTAGGAAAATTATTGCACTAAAATAGCAACACAAGCAATATTATACAATGTGTAGGAAATAACTGCAGATGCTGGTTTAAACCAAAGGTAGACGCAAAATGCTGGAGTAACTCATAGGAACAGGCAGCAGCACTGGAGAGACGGAATGAGTGGTGATCAGGTCGAGACCCTTCTTCTGACTGATAAGGGTCTCGAGCCAAAACATCAACCATTCCATCCCTCCAGAGATGCTGCCTTTCCTGAATGTTATACAACATTGAATGATTTCTACTTTCACCTAAACTTGCAGGTTGCCTTTCTTGTGAGAAAATGAGTTAAACGAGACCTGGCAAATGGAAAATAAGCCGATGTTCTGCAGGAGAGCAACACAATAAAGTATAAATGAATGATTGGAAGAAACAAAAGTACGATAAAGACCCAGAATGAATGATTTGATATATAAAAGGAAAAAATATGCATGCGGAAGGGAAAACAAAATGGAGAATATGTTGACAAGCAAAGGATGCAACAGCTGTGAGATATCAGTAGACTGGTAATCAGTAATGTTCAGTAAAAATACATTCTACAAATAAGCTATAATAAATTTACAAATAATGAAACTGCAGGAAAGGATACACACCAAGCATGTCAATAATAAAAAAATGAAAATAGCATAGCTAATAGCAAATTTTAAAATTGGAAATGAAAAGAAAAGTACAAAATATAATTTTCATTGACTGAAATTGCAGAAAATTGTGAATGTAGCCCAGTCTGTCACAAAGACCAGACTTCCCACCATTGAATCTACCATCACTTCTAGCTGCCTCAGGAAAGCAGTCAAGGACATAATCAAGGATCATCATGCCTTTGGCTCCCTGCTCCCTTCGGGCAGAAAATACAGCTTCTTCCCCTCAGGTTATCAGGTTTCTGTATGGTCCTTCCATAAGCTATGGTAGAGTCCTGATTCTCCAACCTACCTCATTACGGACATTGCGCCTTTTCTCTGGAACTGTTACGGTACAATGCAGGGAAAATGATATTCTGCTCTCTGATATCTTTCTCTACACTCTACCTGGTGCACTTGTATATGGCCTGATTGCATTCACGTATAGTGTTGTCTGATTTGATTGGATAGCACACAATCAATAGCTTTTCACTGTACCTTAGTACACATAACAATAATAACACCAAAGCCAAAATCAAATGAGTTTGTCTCTCTTCAAATCATTTTTGATGCATGTTGGATAGGTTTACCAGTCTGCAGGGAGCCTGAGAGCTGAGAGGAAAACTAAGCTGTGTAGACTCCACATTGGCTGTTTGGCCAGCAGGAGCAGGAGTATATTTTCTATATTCTCACACCTTTTGTCTTTTCAACTCTGGCCTTTGTCCAATCATCTGCATATTTGAAAAAAAAATCCTCACCTGTATCTATCTATCACTCACCAGACCTGCCCCTGTTCCCTTCCAGTTTATCCCCCCATCGACCCCCCTTCACAATCAGTCTGAAGAAGGGCCCCGAAACAATACATCACCTGTCCATGTTCTCCAGAGACGCTGCTTGATCCGCTGACTTACTCCAGCACTTTGTGTCTTTTTTTTGAAAGAGAGACCGCTGATTTTCTCAACACTATTTGTGAGACAGGAGTGTTCCACACTTTATATTGAGCAATACTAAACCACTATGAGTAAAGAGGTTGCCACAACATTTGGAATGCCAGTATAGACTCTCTCTCCAGAGTTCTTTTTGCTCTATCACAGGTAATAGAAACTAGAGCCATGCCACCTGCGGGTAAAACAAAGCCAGATGAGCACACAGAGGAGAACAGATGCAAGCACTTGCCTATAGGGTGGGATAAAGTGGGACAAAGCTCACCTGGAGTAAGTGCACAGGAATAAATCTATTGCCTAGGTCTATAATCTGTTTCATCATGCCCCTTCCACAGTGTTTCTGCTGCTCCATCTTGGATCCATGGCCAGTCAAAATTTATGGCAGGATTGCTAGATTTTATGTGTAGGAAGGAACTCCAGATGCTGGTTTAAACCGAAAATAGACACAAAATGCTGGAGTAATTTACTATTTGTTAGGCCTGTACCTTATCTATGTGTCCCATTAATGCAGAAGCTCCCATGGCTACAAAGTCTTTGCACTATGCACTGTGGACTTCCCTAAGGAGAGGTCATAAAAGAACAAGTTGAAACAAGAAGGATAATTGTGCCCAAAATAGACACATATTGTTTGAGTAACTCAGCGGGACAGGCAGTGTCTCTGGAGAGATGGAACGGGTGGCGTTTCGAGTCGAGACCCTTCTTCTGAAGAAACATCACCCATTCTTTATCTCCAGAAATGCTCCAGTGCAGAGTGCAAAGACTTCGTAGCCATGGGAGCTTCTACATTAATGGGAGGAATGAATAAGGTGCAGGCCTAACAAATACTAACTTGCCCCTAGTAATGCCTAAGAAATGTCTGTAATATATATTGATCAGTTGCTATTTCAGTCTATGGATGCTTGATGGTAAAGAACTAACATCCAATCTGTGGTAAGTAATATCCAGATAACTATTGGCCTGCAGTAGGGTATGCACAGCCACATGAATATACTGTGCCCAGAACAATCAATGATCAGCTTTGTTGAAGGCTTTTTAATAGTCCCTTCAAATTTTAACAGCTTCAGAAAAGTTTGGGGCTCAGCACTTGTAAAAAGGTGTAATTGTAAATTGTAAAATGAGCTAATCTCGACAGGGGACATGAAGAACACAAAATACTGGAATAAATCAGCGGGTTAAGGCAGCATCTTGGGAGGAAATGTATAGGTGATATTTCTGGTCATGTCCCTCTTGCAGTCCCAACCAAAAATGTTGCTTATCCATGTGCTCTAGAGATGCTGCCTGACACGTTGAGTAACTCCAGCATTTGTGTTATAACCTCTCTGTGGCTTTATATAACAAAAGCAACCTGAAATAAAATGAGAGATTAAACAAAGCCCCAGGCCAACTCAAACCTTTCTGCTTCTGCCCCTTCAGTGCTGTTCCCACTCGAGACGTTGTACCAGCTCAGCCATTTAATGATCCTGGCTGATCTATTAACTCAGAGCTACTTTTCTGCACTAACCCTGTACCCCATGAACCCCTTCACATCTAAAACTCTTGCTTTGTGTGAGTGAGCCTCCAGAGTTTTCTTGGGTGGTAAATTCCAAAGATCCATCACTTGCTGGGGAAGAAGTTTATTCGTCTGAAGAAGGTTCTCGACCTGAAACGTCACCCATTCCTTCTCTCCAGAGATGCTGCCTGTCCCACTGAGTTACTCCAGCTTTCTGTGTCTAGCTTCGGTTTAAACCAGCATCTGCAGTTCCTTCCTACTCACGGTTCTTCTTATCTCTGTCTTGAATGGTGAGCCCTTTATTTTGAGGCAGTTACTCCTAATCAGATCCAACACACCCACATCTCCAATGCTAAGCCTTATAATAACTTTATATATTTCAAATGAGATATCCTCACTTCTAATCTTAAGGGAGTATCAAACTAAATATCTTCATTTCTCTTTGTGTGACAAGTCTGCTAACCCAGTTATTAATCAGGTGGTGCTGGCCTTTATGGCCTTATGGTCTGAGTGCAGGTAGATGGGACTAGGTGAGAGTAAGTGTTCGGCACGGACTAGAAGGGCCGAGATGGCCTGTTTCCATGCTGTAATTGTTATATGGTTATATGAATCTTTGTAGTGCTCCTCTATATAATCTATGGTTTTCTTCAAGCAGGGGATCCGCACCTGGTCTGAATATTCCAGATGAGTTTCCATGATAACTCTCACAATAAGTTCATAAGTTCATAAGTGATAGGAGCAGAATTAGGGCATTGGGCCCACCAAGTTTACTCCACCATTCAATCATGGCTGAACTATCTCTCCCTCCTAACCCAATTCTCCTGCTGCTCCCCATAACCTCTGACAGGCGTACTGATCAAGAATCTACAGTATCTATCTCTGCTTAAAAATATCCAGGGACTTGGCCTCCACAGCCATCTGTGGCAAATATTTCCACAGATTCACCACCCTCTGACTCTATCGTTAAAGTAAGATGTCTCTGCTCTTGTATGCAATTCCCCTTCAACTAAGGCCAATATACAATTTACCTTCCTAACAGTTTGCAGAACCAGCATATTAACTTACCGTGTAGGAATGAACTGCAGATGCTGGTTTAAATTGGATAAACACACAATTCTGGAGTAACCCAGTGGGACAGGCTCTGGAGGGAAGAAATGGGTGACATTTCTGGTCGAGACCCTTCTTCAGACTTACTGTATTAACTTACTGTCATTTGTATATAAGGCCATCTAGGTCATTCTGTTAAAATACCATCTGCTAGGGGGAAGCACCCCTTAAAAGTACTGTAACATCATTTATTAACCGTTGCTTAATCTTGATTTGACCTTATTTTTGCCTAATTCTATAGTGTCCCAGGGCTAAATATTTTACGATAGAGTATATATTTGTCCCTTTGTTAATCATATTTCAGTTATTTAATAGCCAATTTTCTTATCATATAAGATGAACTTGGCTCCAAGCACATATCTGTGACCTGTCACCAGATTCGTATATGTAAGTTCTAATACATCATAGTATAGTTTGTCTCCTATATATTGGTTACGTTTTTTAATTTTAATTAACTGAAAGAATAGTTCAATAGTTGATGAAACTGCATTTAAAAGGGGAATGTTTGCGATTGGAACAACTAATAACTGGCTCAGTGATAAAGAACAGAAGACAATGAGAGGATTGATGAGGCAGAAACAAATACTAAATTGCCCCTTAGTAATGACCAAGAAATGGCTGTAATATATATTGATCAGTTACCATTTCATAGTCTATGCATCCTTGATGGTAAAGAACTAACATCCAATGTGTGATAAGTAATATCCAGATAACTATTGCCCTGCAATAGGGTAGGCACAGCCACATGGATAAACTGTGCCGAGAAAAATCTATGATCAGTCTTGTTAATGGCTTTTTAATAGTCCCTTCAAATTTTAACAGATTCAGAAACTTGTAACAGGTTGTAACAGAAACTTTTAACAGGTTCAGCACTTGTAAAAAGCTGTAATTGTAATTTCAAAATGAGCTCATCTCGACAGGGGACATAAAGGGAACTAACATTTTAAGCTTACATGAGGAGAAATTCTCAAGTTCGTCCACTGCCGGAAAGTCTTGCTGTAGCTGTCAGCTGCCATTATGTTATTGTGGGACCACTATGCACAGCTTCAGGCTTACCACCAGTAGCACAGACTCAGAAAATCAGCCCTGTTTATATGTGCTGATGGATATGCGGTATCAGAAAGCTTGGGGCAAAAGTCAGGACAAATTTGCGTTAGGTTTGACCTTGACTTTGCAAAATTCTAAAAGCAACTCAGCCAATCCAAATGGAACGACTAGGAACTGGAATAAACAATTTAGCCCCTGATGTCCGTTTCACCATTTGATGTAATCTGTGGCCTAAAGGACCTGTCCCACTTGGGCGACATTTGCACGTCACGCAAGTGGCGCGCGAAGATTTTGTGATCCCAAAATCCTGGGGCGCCGCATGCGACCGCACTTCACTGCCAATGCCACCACGCCTCACCACGCGCCATGCGCATGTAATGCACGCCATGCGTCGTGACGCGTAAATGAGACGCAAATGATGCACAAGTGGGACAGGCCCTTTACTCAACACACATACCTGCTCAGACATAAAATACTGGAGTAACTCAGCGGGACAGGCAGCATCTCTGGAGAGAAGGAATGGGTGACGTTTTGGGTCGAGACCCTACTTCAGACTCAGAGTCTCCCTTATCCATTTTCCTTGTTACATCCTTAAAAAATTCTAGAAGATTAGTCAAGCAAGATTTCCCCTTCATAAATCAATGCTGACTTGGACCAATCCTGTTACTGCTATCCAAATGCAAATTTCATCTTTAATAATTGACTCCAGCATCTTCCCCACCCCTGATGTCAGGCTAACTTGTCTATAATTTCCTGTTTTCTCTCTCCCTCCTTCCTTAAACAGTGGGATAACATTAGCTATCCTCCAATCCAGAGAAACTGAATCTATAGAACATTGGAAAATGATCACCAATGCGTCTACGATTTCTCGAGCCACCTCTTTGAGTACCCTGGGATGCAGACCATCAGGCCCTGGGGATTTATCAGCCTTCAGTCCCAGGTTAATTGGCCTTTCATAAATTGCCTCCAGTATGTCAGGAGCGGATGGGAAAGTGGGGTAACTTTGTATTAGTTTGAACTGGTTGGCATGGACTCAGAGGGCAGAAGCGCCTGATTCTATGCTGCATCTCTAAAACCAAAACTAAAACTAAATAACCCATTGCTTTGTATTTATGAAAATAGTTTCATTTTTGATATAGTAACAAGAATTTTTCCTTGTCCTTCCATGTGCTGTCAAAAGCATTTATTATATTGCATTATTTGCTCCAGTTAGTCTCCGGCTGTTTCAATATTCTTGTTGTTTTCCTCTAGTCAGTTTCACGTTGAATGTGTATAAAGGGCAGGGTTGATTGGAAAGGTGAACTACCTGGATCTGTGGCTTGTGTAGGAAGGAACTGCAGATGCTGGTTTAAACCAAAGATAGACACAAAATGCTGGAGTAACTCAGCGGGACAGGCAGCATCTCTGAAGAGAAGGAATTGGTGGCATTTCGGGTCGAGACCCTTCTTCAAACTAGTCAGGAGAAAGGGAAACGAGAGATATAGACAGTGATGCAGAGAGTATTAGAACAAATGAATGGGAGATATGCAAAAGAATTACGATGATAAAGGAAACAGGCCATGTAAGCTCTTTTTGCTAGGTGAGAACAGGAACCTGGTGCAACTTGGGTGGAGGAGGGATGAAGAGAGCGGGAGTGCAGGGATTACATGAAATTAGAGAAATCAATATCATACCACTGGGCTGCAAGCTGCTCAAGCGAAATATGAGATGCTGTTCCTGCAATTTGCAATTAGCCTCCCACCATGGAGTGGTGGAGACAATGGAGGAGGCCTAGGACAATGGTCAGTGTGGGAATGGGAGGGGGAATTAAAGTATTTGGCAAACAGGCGGTCAGGTAGGTCCAGGCGGACTGAGCAAATGTGTTCAGCGAAATGATTTGAATGAATATGTTTGGTCTCGCTGATGTATAGCAGTCCACATCTTGATCAACGGATACAGTAGATGACGTTGGAGAAGGTGCATGTGACCAGGACATAGGTTTAAGGTGAAGGGGAAAAGATTTAATAGGAATCAGAGGGGTAGCTTTTTCACACAAAGGGTGGTGGATGTGTGGAACAAGCTGCCGGAGGAGGTAGTTGAGGTAGGGACTATCCCAATATTTATGATGACGTTAGACAGACGCATGGATAGGACAGGTTTGGAGGGATATGGACCAAACGCGGGCAGGTGGGATGAGTGTAGCTGGGACATGTTGGCTGGTGTGGGCAAGAAGGGCCGAAGGGCCTGTTTCCACACTGTATCACTCTATGACTCTGCCGAACCTGAAAGGACTGTCGGGGTCCCTGGACAAAGTCGAGGGAGGAGGTATAGCGAAAGGTGTTGCATCTCCTGCGGTTGCAGGGGAAGGTACCTGGGCAAGAGGTGGCTTGGGTGGGAAGGGATGAGTTAACCAGGGAGTTGCGATGGGAACAGTCTCTGTGAAAGGCGGAAAGGGGTGGAAATGGGATGATGTGACTCGTGGCGAGATCTGTAGCTTACCTACCCACTAAACCTGCTCTTACCTTGATCGACTCGGTGGATAAGGCCAGCACTCCAGCAGCAAATGGCAAATCCCAACTGATATGTTGTTCGAAGCCACCTGATCTTGTGACTAAACTGGATGCTAAAGTCTATGAGTGCCTTTCAGTATGGTTTCCAATGTCTCTTCATTAGAAAACATATTAAACAATTAAATAAATTGGAATTAAATAAATTAAACCGTAAAGTTGATTACTTGACAATTTCCTTTTGGCTCTAAAACCTGTCCTCTCTATTGAAATAAATGAAGGCATTGATTAAGGAGAATCCCTGTACAAATGCCAAGACACTGCAGGAAATTCACATAACACCATGTTCAGTGCAGAAGCAAATTTGGATTAGGGTAGTGCTGGGACAATAGGAAGACTGGGACTTACTTGCTAGAGTCCCTTTGCACAGAAAGGATGTTGGTGGCGTAGCAGTAGAGCTGCTGCCTTACAGCACCAGAGACCCTGGTTCGATCCTGACTACGGGTGCTGTCAGAACGGAGTTTGTACATTCTCCCTATGATCGTGTGGGTTTTCTCTGGCTGCCCCGGTTCCCTCCCACAGTCCAAAGATGTCCAAGTTTGTAGGTTAATTGCCTTCTGCAAATTGTCCCAAGTGTGCCGAATATTACAAGTGTACGTCGGCATGGACTCAGTGGGCCTGTTTCCACACTGTACCTCTAAATTCTAAAGTAAAATCTAAAGTCTTCTCTCTCAGTGAGGCAGAAATGCTATTTGTTTTGGGTGGAAATATTGATTCAGTAAGCTGTGGTGTCAGTTCTTCCATGCAAGCCAGAAACATAAGATGTTTCCAGTTCACTATTTAAACATCCACTTAAAACAATGGTCATAGGCCAGTTTTCAAGGAAAAAAATCGAAATTTGCTTGTTATTCCAGAGATGTAACCTAGCATACTTTAACTCACCAGCTAGTTAACTCACTAGCATTCTCCAAACAATATTAAGGCAGATCTTCCCCTTCTCACCCTACATGGAAAGTGAAAAATCCCCTTTATTTATTTTTACTGGTCGTGCAACTGAACTAAAATTGCAGTTGGATCTTGTGGCACAAATGGTATGGTACATTATTTGTCACGTGTACCGAGGTACAGTGAAATTCATTTTTGTATACAGTTCAGTACGTATCAAAATACGTAAGCCCTTAGATACATCTTAGCAGTAGTACACTGACAGTACATAGTCGCCAGTTTGGCGACATTTCCAAATCCCAGTTGTTGTAAGTGTAGGGATCTTGATCTGACCGTGAAGGCCTGTTGTCCTGGCGGCGTTGCAGAGTCAAGCTGGCCGAGCACGGCTGTGGTATCCTCTGCCGCTGCTCCACCACTGCAGGCCGCGTCTGTTCCACGTACTCGGCCTCTGGGAGTGGTGCCCGGTCCAGCCAAGCCCCAGGCTGTTGCAGGGCCTCCAGTGGCCAATCCGCCATCAATGCAGTGCACTCCTGCAGCTGGTTCCATTACCGGCCCTCTGTCCAACTGCTACCCAGTCTGCGCGAGTCCTCCGTCCATGGCAGGCGAATCCCACGATCTCCGGTAGGCGAGTCTCCGGTCTCCTATCCAGGCCGGCGGCACGGTGGCGCAGAGGTAGAGTTGCCGCTTTACATCGCTTACAGCGCCAGAGACCCGGGTTCAATCCCAACGATGGGTGCTGTCTGTGCGGAGTTTGTACGTTCGCCCCGTGCTGCATTGCATTTCACCGAGATCTTCAGGTTTCCTCCCACACTCCAAAGACGTGCAGGTTTGTAGGTTAATGGGATTGCTATAAATGTAAAATTGTCCCTAGTATGTGTAGGATAGTGTCAGTGTGCGGGGATCGCTGGTCAACGTGGACTCGGTGGGCCGAAGGGCCCGTTTCTGCACTGTATCTCCAAACTAGAGAGGAGACATTTCTTGCAATCTGTGGAATTCTTTGCCACAGGAGGCTGTGGAGGCCAAGTCAGTGGATAGTTTTTAAGGCAGAGATAGATAGATTCTTGATTAGTACGGGTGCCAGAAGTTATGGGGAGAAGGCAGGAGAATGGGGTTAGGAGGCAGAGATATAGATCAACCATGATTGAATGGTGGAGTAGACGATGGGCCGAATGGCCTAATTCTACTCCCATCACTCATGACTAAAAACTAAACCTGCTGGTGGGTTTAGCTGTGGGGGGACAAGTGAAGGACATATTAAAAATCATTATGCCAGCTTTGGGCAGATGTGATTATCATCTGTTCAGGAGTGCGTGTGGAAATCAAACCCCGTTAGGCTGGCAGGCATGAAGAGGTGAATGGCCTTGCCGATTTAAAGTGTCCATTGCTCATGTTCTCACTGGCTGCTTAGGGTTAAAATCATCTTGATGTCTTGGGAATATTAGTTTGAATAATTAGCTTGTTCTCTCATTGCATGAGCAAGCATCAAGGCAAAATGCAGGTTTTCACTGCCTAATTAGAATGCCCGCAGGTTTCAAAGTGGCGGGGCTGAATGGGCTCAGTTTTCTAGCTGTCGTTAGCTTTCAGCAACACTTAGTAGTGCGGGCATGACAACTCCCTTGGCCTTCAAAGTAGTCACGGAATCTGGGCTGCAGAGAAAGAGAACAAGTGCAGATAGATCAAATGTGTTCAGATTTTTTTCATAAATAACAGGAAGAAATATATTCGGGAATCTGGTTTCTGTGGCAACGAGATGAGTCATGGCTGAACAAAACATGGATTTTGTCTGTGTTCAAGGATGCCGGTTGGTTTATTTTTCTCTCAGGGGAAAGGGAGGGATGGTCGCTTGAAGCCAGTAGTCACGACTGTGGGATGGACAAGAAAGAACAGGAGTGGAGAAAATAACAGCTACAGTAACTTGAATGCGTCATGTTGTGGAGCAGCGCGCTACTTTATTTGAAATGTAAGACCTTAATGAAAATTCATTGCCTGTAAAGCAGAGGATTGCAGACAGTTAATTGTACCTGCGGGATTTCAAGCAGCAAGCAATGAATTATCCTACTGTGTTTTGGTAAGACATACTCTTGTCACACAGTGTGGCAATTCATGTGTTGCCTGTCTATTTCTAAGAGAATGGTAGGAGCAATATCTGATGGATGTGTCCACTTTAGATTGTGCCGTGGTCTGCTAAGCTCCATCCTGGATTACCTCTTCTCCTTCTCTATGATAGTGACACAATGACAGATACATGTTCGAGTCCCTCAAGGGGAGATCAGACCTATTAAGGTGAACAGATGCTGTGAGAAGTCCAATAAATACTGGGGTGTGACCTAAAAATAGTTCTGAGAGTGTTTCCAAATATCAGAAGTTATTGCTTGGGGTGGGAGATTGCAACCTTCACGTGGTCCACCCTGTTTCGACCAATGTAATCAACCCGATGTGCACAAACAAACAGATCAAATAGAACAACTTGACCTACAAATTTAGGCTGTGCACGGCATACGCAAGAAGAAGAAGTTATTGCTGAAAATCTTGACCACCAGGTTCAGGAATAGGTTCTTTTCACAACAATCATCTGGCTCTTGAACAGTGCATACACTGACCACAATTGTGAGCTATGGCTCTCTTCAGTTGCACAAAGGACTTCATTTTGTTTTGCATTAGTATTGGATGATTAATTGATTACATTTTTGTTTATTATATATTATCAGAATGTGTTTTGCTGACAGGCCTATTACACAAGTAAGAATTCCATTGTTCCATTGTCACTCATTGTTCCTTTGTCGGTACATACTGTATGACTATTAATTGCTTTTGATTCTTGACTTGTATTGAGCCACTCTTTCTTCTTTACCTTTAACTTTTTTTAGAGATACCGTACATCGCGAAAACAAGCCCTTCGGCCCGCCGAGTCCACACCGACCAGCGATCCCCGCACATTAACACTATCCTACACACACTAGGGACAACTTACACATACACCATCCCAATTAACCTACATACCTGTGCGTCTATGGAGTGACTGACCTAGAGTTGCATATCAGCATTCGCATTAGAAAGACAAAACTAGGTGATCACAAGCTCTCACTCTAATTGAGGAATTCTAAAGCTCAAAAAGCATGATTAATTGGTGAGGAATGATTGCAGTTCACAATTATCAGGGACAGTTTTTAATTGAATTTTCTCCGCATTACAGTTTTCTTCAGAGTATAAGAAGCAGGAACAGGAGCAGACCCGCTTTGCCAATCGTGTAGATCCGACCTAACATTCTTCCCACCAAGGGCCCATAATCCTTAATTTGTTTCAGTGTCCAAACTCTATCAATCTCATTCTTAGATGGGCAACAAAATGTCTCTGAGATGGAAGATTTGAAGGTTCACAACCCTCTGAGAAAAGCAAAGGGTTCAAATGTTCTTACTTGTTAAACAGCTTCAGCAGCGCTTCAGCAACCAAGTGTAGGTCCACTCAGAAACGGAAACGTTTCTGCAAAATCTGGCTCTTTCTTCTAAATCTGAAAGACTAGTGGCACATCCTGCTGGGTCTCTCTTCGCATGGCAACAAGAAACCTTTGTAGATCCTCTGCCCCAACACCAGTATGAGACTTCCATCTGATATCAAGTATATGAGATTCTATTGCTGCCATCATTCTAACCAGGCAGCGCCAGGTTCCACCTTGCTGTGTATGCTGTCAGCTGCCCTGGACCCCTTACAGGGCAGTAAAGTCCCCTGCCAGCCTTCCAGTCACGCAGAAGGACATTTAAATCTTGCTACGAATCACCGCTGGATTAAAAATGACTTCAGTATGTTTGTGCCATTCAACATCAGCTCCTAGGAGTAAGGCAAGTGATATCTTTGTTACTAATTTAATTTAATTTTAATTATTATTTTTTAAATTTTAATCTGTATATATGGTTTCTAACTTTTTAACATTTAAACCAAATAGGATACTTAATTGTTTTAGAAACAAGTAGATGTGTACTGATTTTTATGAATGTTTCTGAATGTCACATATGTTTGCTTTCAATGCAAACTTTCAGTGACCTTCCTGGCACTGAGAGCTTTGACAGCCCATGAACCAGAGACCGTGCACTCACTAGCTGTCCCACGTTGGAAAACTGGAAGGCAGGGGCCCAGGGAAATGTTGCATTGGACAACTGACCTCAACAAACAGCCTGGTTCAGAGGAAAAGGGCAACGATTTCCGAGCAATATAAATTCTGCCTCATTGTTGCACTACCTACAAGTCACGGATCATTTTATTTTACCTTATACCAGTGAAATCCACAGATTCGCCACCCTCTGGCTAATGAAATTCCTCGTCTCCATTCTAAAGTTGCGCCCTTTTATTCTGAGTGTGCCTCTGATTCTAGACTCTCCCAATATTGGAAACATCCTTTCCACATCCACTCTATTATCTTCCATCTATTAGCCTTCCATTATTCGGTAGATATCAGTGAGATCCCCCCTCATCTTTCTAAACTGCAATGAGTACAGGCCCCCAGAGCCATCAAATGTTTCTCAGGTATCAACCCAATCATCCACGGGAACAATCTCGTAAACCTCCTCTAGACCCTCTCCAATGCCAGCACATACTTCCCCAGATATCAGGCCAAAAATGCTCATAATATTCCAAATGTGGCCCTACCAGTGCCTTATAAAGCCTCAACATCACATCCTTGCTTTTATATTCTAGTCCCCTCAAAATGAATGCTGGCATCGCATTTGCCTTCCTTACCACCGACTCAACCTGCAAATAAACTTTTGGAAATCCTGCATCAGCACTCCCAAGTCACAGCACTCTCTAGTTGTGTTAGGATGTTTTAGTTGCCTGATAACAGCTGGGAAGAAACTGTCCCTGAATCTGGAGGCGTGCGTTTTCACACTTATATCCCTTTTGCCCGATGGGAAGGGGGAGAAGAAGTAGTGGCCAGGGTGCAACTCATCATTGATTATGCTACTGGCCTTGCCAAGGCTGCATGAGTTATATAGAGAGTCGATGGAAGGGAGGTTGGTTTGTGTGATGGTCTGGGCTGCGTCCACAATTCTCGTGCAGTATTGGGTGGAGCTGTTCCCAAACCAAACTGTGATGCTAGCCTTCTGTGAATGAGAGCAAGACAACAAAGGTAGGGAAAGCATTCAGAGCTTGTATAGGGCGTGTGGTGATAAAAATAATTGGATACCCTGGCATTGGAATCAGGGCATAAATTTATAAGATTGATCGACAGGATCATGGATTGAGAGTGACCGATGCAGAAAGATTAACAAAATTTGAGAGAAGAATGAAAGATTATCTCAGTAAAATTCCTCATATTTCATGGTCATTGATTTCTCCAGTATGGAAACAGCTCAAGTTCAAGTTCACATTTATTTGTCACATGCTCCAATTAAGGTACAGTGAAATTTGAGTTACCATGCAGCCGCACAATCAAAAACAACACAATAGAATTTAATACAAACATCCACCCACAGTGGAATCAACATTCTTCACTGTGATGAAAGGCAATAACGTTCAGTCAATCTTCCTCCTTTATTCACCGTGGTCAGGGCCATGAACCCTCCGTAGTCGCCACTATGGACGGCCAGATGTACAGTCCCTCTCGTCAGGATGATCGAAGCTCCAGCATCGGGACGGATCGGAACACACACTCTGCTTGGAGTTCCCGAATCGGCCACTTTCTTACCGGAGACCGCGGCATCACGATGTTATAGGCGCAGGCCGAGGGTCGGAGCAGTTTTTCTGGCGATCACCGGCAAGGGATCATCCCGATCCGCGATGTTAAAGTCCGCGCCGCGCCTGCCACTGAAGATCTGGGCTGGTCTCCGAAAAAGGCCGCACCAACCAGTTGTTAGGCCGAGAGGGGGGCAAAGATGTGACAAAGAGAAATTTGCATCTCCGTCGAGGTAAGTGACTGAAAACGGTTTCCCTCTATTCCCCCCCCCCCCCCCTCCCCCCCACCTCCATACTAAAACATACACTAAAACATACATTTAGACATGCTGAAAAACAAACAAAAGTCAAAAGGACGATAACACTGCTGGCATGGCTGCCGTCTCGTGGTGTTACCCAATGAAAAACAGGCCCTTCGGCTCAACTTGCTCACAACGACCAACATGTCCCATCTTTCCCCCCCTCACCTTAAACCTATGTTCTGTGGTTCTTGATTCCCCTACTCTGGACAAAAGACCCTATTCCTCTCATGTTTTTTATACACTTCCATAAGATCATCCCTAATACCTCTTCCACATAGGAAGTGGCCAATTTGCCCACTGAGTCCCTGCAAGCAGAGAAATCTCTTTCTCCCACTTATTTTCCGTAATTTATTCTCTCTTTTATATCCAACAATCCAACAATGCACCCCTGATTTACAAGAAACTATGAGATATTGGTGTTTCAACTGAGAGGCTGTTTTGCCCTGGCAGAAAAATGTAGATCCAAGAGGCCCGGTCTAGCATAAGCAGTTGGCCATTTAGGAATAAGATTTGGAAATATTTATTTGAGAAGAATATTATAAATATTATTTGGAATTCTCTACCTCAGATGTCTGCATATCAATATAAGACTGGGATCAATATATTTAGGGAAATCCAGCATTTCTGGAAAGAAAAATGAACGCAATGCACATGAGCAGTTATATTGAATGGTGGAACAGACTCAAAGGTTCCCATTGTCTGTTCCTGTATTTTTGAACAAACAAGTATTATTTGGAAAACATTTCATATCATAAATCCTACAATTATGTTTTCAATGTACGTTGATGCTCGGCTTGTGTGCAGATTAGCTGTCTGACAGGTTTGTGTAATACCCAGACTTCCCCGTGAAATTATTTTGGGTTAATAGCTGTGCATCCTTGCTCTCACTGTGTGGTGACTGTAACTTCAGGCCTCCGATGGGAAGAGTTCATGATCTGCGCGGGAAGGCCGTGTTTCTTTGATCCCGCAGCCGTCATTCAATTCATAATTAATATAAAAGATTGTATAATTTAAAACAATCTAGATCAAACAGAACAGTTTATTACTTTTATTCCTTTGCGTGCTCTTTCGCAAGTGAACATTAATTTAGTTTAGTTTAGTTTACTTTAGTTCATTTTAGTTTAGTTTAGAGATACATTGCAGAAATTGGCCCTTCGGCCCACTGAGTCCATGCCGGCCAGCGACCCCCGCACACTAACACTATCCTACACACACTAGGGACACATTTATACCCCAAGCCATTTAGCCTACAAGCCTGAGCGTCTTGAGTGTGAGAGGAAACCAGAACACCCGGAGAAATCCCATGCAGGTCATGGGGAGAACGTACAAACTCCGTACAGACAGCACCCGTGGTCAGGATCGAACCCGGGTCTCCGTCGCTATGGCAGCAACTCTCCCTCTGCACCACAGTTAAGAGGTTAATAATCAAAACTAATTCAATTAATTTTAATGCAATCAATTAAATGTGCATTTCACAGGCAAGATTGATTTTCCTCCTTACCCCAAGAAGAAAGCTTATTGAGATGTTGGAGGTGGTCCAAAGGAGATTCATCATGCTCATTCCTGAGATGAGAGGACTTTCCCATAAAGAAAGGTCAGACAGATTGGGTCTTCATTCTTAAAGTATTCATTCTTTGGATTGCGAACATGAGCCACATGCTAAATGGTGTAAGATCAAACTGACCAGAGTTGAATGCATGGGCTCAAAGGGCCATGTGGAAAAAGGGATCATAAGTGACTGCAGATGCTGAATTTTAAGAAGAAAAAAAGAAATACTGGAGGAACTCAGCAGATCAAGCAAGATCCTAAGGAAGCATGACAGGGTAGATGTCAAGGAAGGAACAGAAGATGTTGGTTTATATTGAAGTTAGGCACAAAAAGGTGGATGCCAAGATGTCTTCACTTACAGGAGAATCTCAAACGAGGGGATATGGTTTCAGGTTAAAAGGTTGGTCATTTGAGACTGAGTGAATCTCTGGAATTCACCAGTCCAGTCAAGTTTATTATCACGTGCACAAGTATGGTGAGGTACAGATACTCGCAGCAGCACTGCAGGAACATAGACTCAAAAAAGACAGAAAAAAAAACATGCATTTTGCAAGTCAGTGAAAAGAAAAAGACTGCAGAAAATGGTTTGTTATGTTCGCTGTCTTCAACTTTCTGAATGGTGCTGTTATGAAAAATGCAGCAGAAAGTCATGTTTAGAGTCATAGAGTTATAGAGTGAAACAGTGTGGAAACAGGCCCTTCAGCCCAACTCGCCCATACCGGCCAACAATGTCCCAGCTACACTAGTCCCACTTGCCTGCGCTTGGTCCATACCCCTCCAAACCTGTCCTATCCATGTACCTGTCTAATTGTTTCTTAAACGATGGGATAGTCCCAGCCTAAACTACCTCCTTTGGCAGCTTGTTCCTTTCACCCACCACCCTTTGTGTGAATGAGCTGCAGAGCTTCACTATTTTTAACCAGACATCATCATCAAGACCTCTCCAGCATGTGTATAGCACTATTAAAATTCTTGTGATCTCGCCAGTATCAGAATATTTATTCAATCCAGTCTATAGTGAATGCGTAATTGGAGTCACAAGTCCTAATCATTTATCGGCCAACTTGATACTTGGCTCTCAGTGATTAAGGCTGAGTATGATGGACTGCCACAGGAGACAACATCATGGCAAACTTCCTGGTTCTGCACTTTCACTTGCTGAAAAATGTTGATCCACTCATCAAACATGATTGCGCAGCGGTAGAGTGATTGCCTTACAGCGCCAGAGACCGAGGTTTGATCCAGATGACAGGTACTGTCTGTATAGGGTTGTACGTTCTCCCTGTGACCTGTGTGGGTTACTCCGGGAGCTCTGGTTTCCTCCCACACTCCAAAGATGTACAGGTTTACTGGTTAATTGGCTTGGTGTAATTGTAACTTGTCCCTAGTGTGTGTAGGACTGGTGTTGGCGTGCGGGGATCGCTGGTCGGCGCGGACTCGGTGGGCAGGAGGGCTTGTTTTCGGTGCTGTATCTCTAAGCTAAACCAAAGAAATTAAAAAAACAATAATGAAAAATCAGGCCAGCATCATTTTTGATGAATGGAGCAGTTCACGAAGGAGTGGGAAAACCATTGAGAATTTTACTCTGATTGGATGCATGGAAGGACTTGGCGGTGAGGTAGTGGGTAGTGGGTAAGGAGGAGAGAGAATGAAGGGTGGGAGTAGCTAATACTCCCCCATCCAGGCATCATTCTGGTGAGGTTGGAGGATCATGCTTTGTGATGGACAGTGAATGAGTGGGATTGTTGACTGAAGCACTACGATCAGCTCTGTACATTAATGATTTGGATATAAATGTGGCAGCCAATGATGAGAAAGTTTGCACACGTTTCATGCGACGGGGTGGGAGATTGCAACCGTCACGTGGTCCACCCTGTTTCGACGAATGCAATTAACCTGGCATGCACAAACAGAAGTTCAAACAGAACAAGTTGACCTACAACTTTAGGCTGTGCACGCCATACGCAAGAAGAAGAAGACCCCATGCAATATGATGGAGGAGGTAACTGTTCTGCTCAATTCCAGAAATCCAATTTTAATAAAAAGTGTCAATTCTTTAACTAAAGGCTGGAGTTAAAAGTTGTTCTCCCACATATGCTGTCGACTCTTATGCCATTCTCTTTTCCATGCATCTTGTGGTAGTCTGAAAATTAAAAAACAAGTGCTTAGAATTGGACCCACACACAAGGTCAGTGAAATTCTCTGAAAATGTAAAGGAAACATATGCAAAGAGATTGAAAACTTTTTAATTGAAGTAATGAATTTCCAAGGTGAATTAATGACCGGATGAACTGGTCCAGCATGACACAAGGGACCATATCCCATCCTGACATTCTCTCAGCATCACTAAGCAGATTGATGAACAGGTGCAGAACTTGCTTTAATAAGATTTAATGTTTCAGAGACTTAATTAATTGGGAAGTTGCCATCTGTTTGTAGCGAGATAAGAAACAATATGTCTACTATGGGTAATGTCCAATAGCATTCAAAGGCTAAATAGTAGCAGAATAATTTGTTGCTACAATGACAAAATTAAATTGCTCAAGGCCTAGGTTAGGACAGTCAAATATCAACATATTTTGCTTGGGCCAGTGGTATGAATATAGGTTATTATGTCATTGTGTCATGGGGAGAAGGCAGGAGAATGGGGTGAGGAGGGCGAGATAGATCAGCCATGATTGAATGATAGATGGGCCGAATGGCTTAATTCCCCTCCTTTCTGTTATGATCTTATGAGATGATTATATTGATTTCTCTAACAGCAAATAACTCCTACATTCCCTCTCTCTCCATCCCTCCCCCACCCAAGTCACACCAGTTTTTCATTCTCACCTAGCAACAACAGCTAATGGCAGTGAGGCATTGTCTGAACTGTCAGGAACAATCAACGCCATGTTCCCCTATATATGATTGAGTCAGTACCAAGAATTAAGATGCTCCACCACTGGTGAAGTGTAAAATGGCAACAATAACCCGTAATGCAGGAAATGAGTGTGACCTGAACTGAACTATCAATGCCATACTATCATTGGAGGAGAACTAAGAAATAGGAGCTGGATCTTGGATGCAGAATATAACTCCTTGTGGTGTATCACAAGAATTTGGGAATGCAGAGGCACCCTCTTGAAACGTACAGAATAGGGAAAGGCTTGGATAGAGTGGATGTGGAGAGGATGTTTCCACTAGTGGGAGAGTTGAGGATTGGAGGTCATAGCCTCAGAATTAAAGGACATTCTTTTTGGAAGGAGATGAGAGGAATTTCTTTAGTCAGACAGTGATTCATCTTTTTGCCACAGAAGTCAATGGATATTTATGAGGCAGAGATAGATAGATTCTTGATTGGTACGTGTGTCAGGGGTTATGGGGACAATGCAGGAGAATGGGGTTAGGAGGGAGAGATGGATCAGCCATGATTGAATGGTGGAGTGAACTTGATGGGCCGAATGGCCTAATTCTGCTCTTATCACTTATGACCCTCAGACAAAGGAGAGATGTTGACTCTGGTTCTCTGAGAACAAAGTCACAAAACTGTCTGAAACTGTTCACCCAGCTTCTTGACAGGTATTATACTCTGTAGGGTGTGAGAGTTTCTACATTGTCTTTACAATTTCAATGTTGAAATTGATTTTGAATAAGGCTCTGTGTATATCTTTCACTGGTTGTCACTTCTACACTTATATAATGCAGTTATATAAATGCATGTCCCCTATGCACATATAGAAGACATTTTTACAGGTGTGCCGTATATAAGCTCAAACTCAGCACAACAATGGACCTTCTGACGAGGGATCAAATGGTCCTGACCTGAAACATCACCCGTTCCTTCCCTCCAGAGATACTGCCTGTCCCGCTGAGTTACTCCAGCATTTTGTGCCTAACTTCCAAATGGTTTAACTCCCTTTGTTATGGTCGCTGTCTTCAACTTTCTAAATGATGCTGTTATGAAGCAAGCAGCACAAAGTCATGTTTCTGGACATTTACTGTGATGAGCTGCAGAGCTTCACTATTTTTAACCAGACATAATCAGCAAGACCTCTCCAGCATGTGGATGGCACTATTAGAAATTCTTTATCTCCAGAGATGCTGTCTCGCTGAGTTACTCCTGCTTTTTGTGTCTATATTCACTGTTAAAATTCTTGTGGATTTGCCAGTATCAGATTATTTATTCAATCCAGTCTATTAGTGAATGCCTAAATGGAGTCATGTCCCAATCATGAGTCAGCCAACTTGATACTTGGCTCTATGTGATTAAGAGTGACTATGATAGACTGCCATTTGAGAAAACATCATGGCAATCTTCCTGGCTCTGCAATTTCTCTTGCTGAAAATGTTTATCCATTCATCAAAGAAAGAACAAGAATGGTGATATATGAGGTCGGCATCATTTTTAATGAATGAAAACTATGGAGGCTTTTATTCTCACCAAATGCATGGACCTGGCTGTGGGGTATAGGATAGTGAGTCGGGAGGAGGGAGAAGGAAGGGTGAGAGTGGAGAGATGGTCTTAAAACCATGTAAGATGTACAGGTAAGTGCATCAGATTGGAAGAGGCAACTTCAGCAGTTGACTGGAACACGTTGTGACTTGGTTATGTCAGAGGTGACAGAGGTTATGGGGAAAAGGCAGGAGAATAGTCTTAGGATGGAGAGATAGATCAGCCATGATTGCATGGCAGATGGGCCGAATTGCCTAATTTTGCTCCTATGGTCTTATGACTTGTGTCACACATCTTCGTCAGCTTCAATAGGTTCCCAGAGGCAGTGTTTTGTTCTGTGATTGTACTCACCAGTACTGTGTACCGGCACCTCTAATATGACACAAATGTTTATTAATCATGCTTAGCTAATGGATAATGTAAGTGAATGAATTAGAACATTTATTTATTTAGACTTGGAGTTCAGTTATTGGATTACAAGTTAAAGTTTTGTCAATGTTGGGTACATCGATGGAAAAAAATCATAATAAACTAGACTGAGTGGGACCCATTGGGTCTCAGCATCACACGGGAGGGCTGGTCACCCAACGCAATATTCCACCTCTTCACCACTCCATCAATTCCAATATTGCTGGCCAGTGGGGGGGGGGGGGGGCTTTCTGTTGCGCTATTTGTTATTTGTTGATCACACACACCCTCCACCTCACACAGACACTCACACACAGAATCTCTCACACACACACACACACACACTCGTTCACACAGCCACACACACACAGACTCATTCTCACACACACACAAACACACACACACTCATTCACACACACACACACACACACATTCATTCACACACACAGACTCATTCACACACACACACACACACACACTCATTCACACACACACACACATTCATTCACACACACAGACTCATTCTCACACACACACAGACACACACACACTCATTCACACACACACACACACAGACTAATTCACACACACATTCATTCACACACACAGACTCATTCACACACACACACACACATTCATTCACACACCCACACACCACAGACTCATTCACATGCACACACACACACACACACACACACACACACACACACACACACACACACACACACACACACACACACACACTCCCTCCCTCACACACACACAGACTCATTCACACGCACACACACACACACACACACACACACACTCCCTCCCTCACACACACACACACACACACACACACACACACACACACACACACACACACACACGCTCCCTCACACAGACAGACTCATTCACTCACACACACACACCCAATACTAAAATGCCAAGTAACCTCAGAACGTGCTGAATATACAGTGTGTAAAACAAATGTTTAAAGCCTCCTGTAGAGGCTGCTCCTGCTGAAGCAAAAACATGCTTTAAATAACATCCAACAAACACACTCACCATAGACAGAGCAGTCAGTTCTCTTGAATTACAGTAACATCCAACAAACACATCTTGCAACTAAGCGAAAATCACAGAATGAGCGCCAATTTTGAAATTAAACACAGTCCTGATCTAATAAAAATTTTATTCACGCTTTATCCATCCGAAAACTGTTGCAAGCAAGCCCTTTAAAAGCCAAGCCAATTGGACAAAAACATTTGCAAGTCAACAAAACACATTTGCTGAAAGCCCTTTAAAAAGCCAGCCTAATTGGGCAAACACTTTGCAAACAACAAACACATTTGCTGAAAACCACATCCCGGGGACTCGCCATGGAGTAGACGTGCGTTCAGTGTTACTCGCAGCTCAGAGAGCCGTGACCCTCTCGCTTCCTCCGTCTGGCAGAGACTGAGTGAGCCACGACACTTCCGGGTTTTATAGTCCCTCCCCCCTGCCATCAGCGAGGGCAGCAGAGAGAATGGCAAAATGGTTTAAAACATTATTATCTCTCTGATTTTCCATCGATGGGTAAAATCCTCAGGTCCAGTCCGGCAGAGGGGGGCTCTGAGCGAGGTGGCCAAAAATAATGGCCGTAAGTGGCAGCGTTCTCTTGGAAATCACATCGCAGTGAGTCAAAAACGGTCAAGATCTTACTTTTAGTAATATAGACGTAACTTAATTTTATTTGATATATGTCCTGGCACCTTTTTGTCTAGAAAACAGGACTGCCTATTAACATCCATAATCAGCCCAGTCAGTGCAATAGTTCACCCATCATTCAGATTTAACAAAATACTAACAGGTTCTGAAATGAAGGCAACATGGCAGAATATAATGGGTTGATAACTGCTTTCCCCGCATGTCATCATACCCATATATATATTATTATCATATGACAGAGATAATATCTTATGTTAATCTTAATGTTCAGGCTTCGAAATAAGGTTAAGTATTTGATCCAACTACTGGTATGTGCTGGGAAAGTCTGGAAGAATTAGCCTTGGCAATGTATTTGCAACAAGGATATGATTTGAGTTTACATCAGTGTAATAAGTGGTCATATTTTCCATGAGCAATTCATTATCTGGTTCAGAGAAGTTCATATATTACGGAAGATGCACTTAAGGTACCTGTTCAGTCAGACTGGCGATGCATCCTTTTTATAGGGACAATGTTATGGTTCAATAAATCAAGGTGTATTATTGTCCACTGTGCCGCAGCGGTAGAGTTGCTGCCTTACAGCGCTTGCAGCGCCGGAGACCCGAGTTCGATCTCGACTACGGGTGCTGTCTGTACGAAGTTTGTACGTTCTCCCCGTCACCATGTGGGTTTTCTCAGAGATCTTCGGTTTCCTCCCACACTCTAAAGACGTACATGTATGTAGGTTAATTGGCTTGGTGTATGTGTAAAATTGTCCCTAGTGTGATAAGAATAGTGTTAATGTGCGGGGATCGCTGATCGGTGCGGACTCGGTGGGCCAAAGGGCCTGTTTCCGCACTGTATCTCTAAACTAAACTAAACTAAACATATAGCTTACAAGGATGTTGTTGAAATGATGTATAGTTGAGCCTTCATTTTATTACTCATAATCAATATGTTAGCAATTGGCTACTGCTGAAAAGACAGCAATCATTGTGTAATGCTTCCTTTATGTTTTCTTGGAAAGTGTTCTGGAGCTGCATTCAAGAAATTTGCATTTATAAACACTGCATTATCTTCAGATAAATATCATTAGAAATGTCTCAATAGGTAACGGAAATGTGAGCCAATTATCCCTCAGGAAAATTGACAATGTAAGTCACCTAGAAGATGTAATGGAGCTAACGTGTAACCTTTGATGTGGGTAAATGGTTTGTCAACTATTTTTTGTGCAATCTTTAACATTTTCTTTCAAAGTAAACCATTGAACCTTTATATGAAATGTTATCTGGATATAATTAGTGGCTATACTTCATGGTTCCAAGGTTCCAATAAATGGAATTGTTTGTGATACCACATCAAATGTGACCTCTGCATGCACCTTTGTGTACTTCCTAAGATCAAAAATACTTTCAAATTGGTGGGCTAAATTATACCGTGCTTTTGGAAGAAGCATAGACGTGATATAGTTCAAAGCACCTTACCACAACATAGCAGTTGCCAATTGCTAATATTCGGTTGCAAGATCAATGCTACATTGTCTCAAACTTCAAAGCTGTGGCCGATATGCGTGTTAGCTGTGTACAAAGCAGGCAATTGGTTGCTGAAGGTAAAGCCGCTGATATGTACAACATTGGTGATTCTATTAGTGCCACAAATTACAGACTAAGTCTCAGAATAAAAATCTTGAATCCATTGGAGTCAGACATTTTTGAGAGCTCTGAACTTGGTGTAACAGAGATGATAGGAAATAGTTGACTAATTCATGGTTGGGTTAAAGGTACTAGCAAATATGTGCCATTTCCAAGAGTGATATTTCTGGGTCAGGCATTGTAAGATTGCTTCACTGTGTGGATGGGCAGATATATTCCGTATGTAATAGACAGAAGCAAAGAGGCAAGTCATAGAGTGATACCGTGTGGAAACAGGCCCTTCAGCCCAAATTGCCCACACCGGCCAACATGTTCCAGCTACACTAGTCCCACCTGCCTGCATTTGGTCCATATCCCTCCAAACCTGTCCTGTCCATGCACCTGTCTAACTATTTCTTAAATGTTGGGGCTTAAATGAAGTCCCAGCTTCAACTATCTCCTCTGGCAGCGTGTTCCATACACCCACCACCTTTGAAAAAGCTACCCCTCAGATTCCTATTAAATCTTGTCCCCTTCACCTTAAACCAATGTCCTCTGGTTCTCGATTCATCTACTCTGGGCAAGAGACTGCATCTACCCGATCTATTTCTCTCATGATTTTATACAAGTGAATGCAATAGTTCTGCTAGAGTAATATTCAAGGATAGTTCCAGGCAATGAGTTAGTAGAAAGAAGAATATTTAATGGTATATATAGCACACCTGAACAGGTTGGTAAGGACAGTACTTTTAAGACAACCTTGCAAAATGAGGAAACAACCATAAATCAAGTGTCACGTCTTAGTATTCTCCATAAAGGTTGCTGAGGTGAAGGCTTTTCAGATGCCTGCTTGCAAGACCTGGGATTGTGGTGATTTCCCCACTGGTCAATAATGGAATGCATTTTAACGGTCAGATGATATTGATTACAGAAGCATCCAGAGAGGATGCCATGACGTTAAGATCAGAGCTGCAAGTGGTAATTAGGATGTCACAGAGCCATGCCTCAGAAAAAGAGATTCTTGGTATGAGGCCATCAGAACACAACCTGTGGAATTTAATCACGATTTAAAGATACAAAATGGCTTCCGCTGAAACTACGACAGGCTTTCACCGTCTTCTATTAAATTGCTAAGCTGGCAAAAAGGCAGTAACCCTTGCTTTCAGTACATTAACAAGGTCAGCAGACTGTCGATGTTCCTCTTTCCAATAACATAAGAAAGATAACAAGCACAACTTCATCAATGTCTCCTCTATAACATAAACATAGGAGAAAATTCAGACTATCCCTTGTTCCAGAAGATTATAATGTGCGTCATAAGTAGAAAAAACCAAAATGCTTGTTCTGCAGAAATATAACCTTCTCATGTAACCATATATGGCTAACCCTTCCTCTGTCAGAAGAACCTGTCAATCTTCTGATGCTGTCAATCTTAAGGATCTGTCAATCTTAAGAAGCAAGAGGCTGTACTAAACTTTATAGATAATGTATTGCTGAATCGTCGAGTAAAGGGGTATATATACATGTACTGAAATCATTGTCCCTTGGTGTGGGACTTCTTTGCATAGTCTGTTATCAGCATACTGTAAAGAGTTTTTAACCACACCTGCCTGGCGAAATAAACATTACTGCTTATACTGATTTTATTTGCGTTTCTGCCTAAGAATATTTGGACCACGACAAACCCATTACGAGTAAACTGAATCATAGGCATCTCTAGCTCAGTGAGTTGACCACCTCAGATCAATGTATTGTTTTAGAAGTCCACAAAATGAAGAACAATTGACTCAGCACGAAATACTGCAGTGAGCTGAAATCAATGTCGTCTGCCAAAGGCGATGCAGAGAACATGAAACCACATGAGTTGAGGAGAATATTTCAATGCCTGCTTACATGCCACAGGATTAATGGATAGACCAAATCTATGCTTTGGAAAAAGACTGCATTGGTTCCAAAGTTTTGTATGTTCTCTGAAGGACATATGTAGCAGGCCTGGACTTATCAAAGTCAGCCCAACAGTGTTGTGTGAGTATGAAAAGATAGGCAGAAGTTTCAGAATTGAAAGGGTATAGGGCCTGTCCCACTGACGCGACTTTACAGCAACTGTCTTCGACCTTCAAGCTCAAGGGCGCTCGCCTGGAAAACCTTGAGCTGGATCCACCATCAGCGATGAAACCGCGAGCCGGATCGACCATCTGCACACACACGCACACACACACACAAACACATCGCAAAGACGGGGGCCGGGGAAAGCAGGGGAGCGCTGTCTGAAATTCACACCCGCGATGAATAGGAAGGTAAAAGACGGCTGGCACAGTTCGGTAAGTCCTTTAGAGAGGGGGGGGGCAGAGAAGGGGAGAGAAGGGGAGAGACGGGGAAAGAAGGGAAGAGAAGGGAAGAGAAGGGAGTGAAGTGGAGAGAAGGGGGTAGAAGGGGAGAGAAAGACTGGAGACACTTTTAAGAAGCCGGACAACGTTAAATAAAATTTAGCGGGCATTCTTACCTTTTTTTCTCAACTAGCTTTACCTTTGTCTACCTTCGATTAACTTCGATTGACTGACTACCTAAAAATAGCATTATGACCTACTACGACCTACCTCAACTAAACTCACGAGTAAACAAATATAAATTTTTTCCATGGCGACCTTTTTTTACTTGTGGGAATTTTTCAACGTTGAAAAATATGCTGTGACCTAGCTGAGGCCTCAAGTAGATGGGTACTACTCTCGTGCATGAAGGAAATTTACAAAGTACTCCTAGGACCTCGGGTCGACCATGCTGCGAGTATGAGTCGAGGGCAAACTCGTCTGAACTCGTGAATTAGGTCGCCACAGTGGGACAGCCCCTTAAGAGAGCATGGAAGGCTGGTCAGAAGAAATGATAGAGAGGTTACAGCATGAAAGAGAAAAGAACTGGGTATTTAGTGAGTCTGACAAATAATACTAAAGATAATCCCAAGAGATTTTATAAGTACAGGATGAGAAATGATCTTAGAGAGGGGAATAGGATCATGAGTGGAATAGATATAATGCTCATAGTCTTTTACCCAAAGTAGGGGAATCAAGAACCAGAGGACGTAGGTTTGAGGTGAGAAGAGAAAGATTTCATAGGAATCTGAGGGGCACCTATTTTACACAGAGGCTAGTAGTTGTATGGAATGAGCTGCAGGAGGAGGTAGTTGAGGCAGACACTATAACAACATTTAAATGGCATTTAGATAGATACAGTGGCTTGCAAAAGTTTTCGTACCCCTTGAACTTTTCCACATTTTGTCACGTTACAACCACAAACGTAAATGTATTTTATTGGGATTTTATGTGATAGACCAACACAAAGTGGTGCATAATTGTGAAGTGGAAGGAAAATGATACATGGTTTCCAAATTTTATTACAAATAAAAAACGGAAAAGTGTGGCGTGCAAAAGTATTCAGCCCCCCTGAGTCAATACTTTGTAGAACCACCTTTCGCTGCAATTACAGCTACAAGTCTTTTGGGGTATTTCTCTACCAGCTTTGCATATCTAGAGACTGACATTTTTGCCCATTCATATTGCAAAATAGCTCAAGCTCAGTCAGATTGGTTGGAGAGCGCCTGTGAACAGCAATTTTCAAGTCTTGCCAGAGATTCTCAATTGGATTTACGTCTGGACTTTGACAGGACCATTCTAACACATGAATATGCTTTGATCTAAACCATTCTATTGTAGCTCTGGCTGTATGTTTAGAGTCGTTATCCTGCTGGGAGGTTAACCTCTGCCCCAGTCTCAAGTCTTTTGCAGACTCTAACAGGTTTTCTTCCAAGATTTCCCTGTATTTGGCTCCATCCATCTTCCCATCGACTCTGACCTGCTTCCCTGTCCCTGCTGAAGAAAAGCATCCCCACAGCATGATGCTGCCACCACCATGTTTCACAGTGGGGATGGTGTGTTCAGGGTGATGTGCAGTGTTAGTTTTCCGCCACACATAGCGTTTTGCATTTAGGCCAAAAACTTCAATTTTGGTCTCATCAGACCAGAGCACCTTCCTCCACATGTTTGCTGTGTCCCCCACATGGCTTGTGGCAAACTGCAAATGGTTTGTGGTTGCAACGTGACAAAATGTGGAAAAGTTCAAGGGGTATGAAAACCTTTGCAAGCCACTTTGTTTCAACAATGGCTTTCTTCTTGCCACTCTTCCATAAAGGCCCGATTTGTGGAGTGCACGACTAATAGTTGGCCTGTGGACAGATTCTCCCACCTGAGCTGTGGATCTCTGTAGCTCCTCCAGAGTTACCATGGGCCTCTTGGCTGCTTCTCTGATCAATGCTCTCCTTGCCTGGCCTGTCAGTTTAGGTGGACAGCCATGTCTTGGTAGGTTTGCAGTTGTGCCATACTCTTTCCATTTTTGGATGATGGATTGAACATTGCTCCGTGAGATGTTCAAAGCTTGGGATATTTTTTTATAACCTAACCCTGCTTTAAACGTCTCCACAACTTTATCCCTGACCTGTCTAGTGTGTTCCTTGAGCTTCATGATGCTGTTTGTTCACTAATGTTCTCTAACAAACCTCTGAGGCCTTCACAGAACAGCTGTATTTATACTGAGATTAGATTGCACACAACTGGACTCTATTTACTAATTAGGTGACTTCTGAAGGCAATTGGTTGCACTGGATTTTATTTAGGGGTATCAGAGTAAAGGGGGCTGAATACTTTTGCACGCCGCACTTTTCAGTTTTTTATTTGTAAAAAAATTTGAAAACCATGTATCATTTTCCTTCCACTTCACAGTTATGCGCCACTTTGTGTTGGTCTATCACATAAAATCCCAATAAAATACATTTAAGTTTGTGGTTGTAACATGACAAAATGTGGAAAAGTTCAAGGGGTATGAAAACTTTTGCAAACCACTGTATATGGGCAGGAAAGGTTTAGTGGGATATGGGTGGGCAGGTGGAACTGGTGTAGATAGGACACCTTGGTCGGCAGAGGGTAAGCTGGGCTGAAGGGTCTGTTCCCATGCTGTATGACTCCATGGCTCTGTGACTAGGAGTCAGATTGCAAGGCAATTGGAAACCAGAGGCACTGGGTTGAAGAGCTTAAAGAACCAACCATCGTAGAGATTGTTGCGAGTGAGTTCATGGTTTGCATAATATTCAAAAGAGAGTGTATAATTGTTAATTCTGTAGTTACTAATTGCTGTTTTTTATTTCTTATTTATACTTTGTGTGAATAGATTAGCGCGCAAGTGACATCAAAAAGATCACGATCCAGTATATGTAGGATAATACATTCAAGACTGTGAAGGCTGTTAAGCAATTGCTGGACGGATGCAAGACCAGGAACCAACAAGCGGGGAGCGGGCAGCGGGCAGTGGTGCATACGTCAACCAAAGGACTGCGTGTTCAGCAGCTTCAATCCACAGAATGGGGGGGGGAGCGGCTGGGCTGTGGATGGGACGGGGCAGATGGCCAGCCGAGTGTGAGCCGACTGCGAGCGGGCGGGGCCACGGCAGGCGGGCGGCGACCAAATGACTGCGAGTCAGGGGGGTGAAGGAACAGTGCGCAGCAGGCGGCGCGTGGAAAACAGTGCGCAGCGGATGGCACGATGCAGACCCATTTCAGATTTGTGAACATTTTCTTAAATAACACAAGAAATAAAGCTAGGAATTTTCTTTTTTTTTTGAACTCCACATTTATTGACATAACAAAATACACATACAGGCAAAACAAAGAGACACACAAACGACAATCGCAAAATGACAAAATACAAATCACCTAACCTCTATTTGCATCACATCGGATCCTCTTAACATTCTATCATAGAAGCATCTTATTCACAGGCACCATAGCAAGCTCGTCCATTCATATCCTTAATCAATCTTGGCATTTGTAATAGTACCGGTTTCCATATAATATTAAAGGCATCAGTCCTCAACTGGAGTTTAGCGGTTATACTTTCCATCAAGTATACATTTTTCAATCTTTCCCTCCACTGTTGAACATTTGGTGGCATTTCCTTTCTCCATATCATCTTTTTAGCAATCAACAGCATCACCCCAAGCAAATAATTCTGATTTTGAATATCTGTTGCTGCTGGAGTATCTCCTAATACAAAACAAGCCGGTTCCAAAGGTAGATCTACTCCCAGAATTAATTTAATCTCTACCTGGATGTCTCTCCAGTATTGGTACAATTTGGGGCAATCCCAAAAAATATGTGTGTGATCTTCCCACATTGTCTCCAGCATAAATTTGAGGTGTTACTGTATCTGGCCAGCACTAAAGGGGTCCTAAATACTCTCATTTTAATTTTCCAGTCGAACTCCCTCCAAGAGGGGCTGCTTGTCAGCTTATGTCCCAAGAGACATGTCCTTTCCCATGTTTCATCTGTAATAAAAATGTTCATTTCCAATTCCCATTTCTGTTTTGTTTCTATAGTATTTCCTTTTATAGAGTCTTGAAGTCCATATAACCATATAACCATATAACAATTACAGCACGGAAACAAGCCTTCTCGGTCCTTCCAGTCCGTGCTGACCATTTATTTTCCCCTAGTCCCATCTACCTGCACTCAGACCATACCCCTCCATTCCCTTCCCGTCCTTGATATAAATGGGATATCAAATTATTTTGTAACACTCCCCCTATAGTCATCAAGAAAGTATTTCCAAATTTGAAGGTAGTCTACATATCTGCTCCCAATCTACATGTGTCTGTAAGTAGTGCCGTATTTGGAGGAAGCTAAAGAAATCCGACCCTGACAGTCCAAATTCATTCTGCAAGTGCTCGTAAGATTTCAAGACTCCCCCACAAAAAAGCTGGTCCACAGTAATGAGCCCTTTATCTGCCCAGTTTCTATAAAATTGGGACTAGCAGCTATCTTCATTGCTCTAGATATCAAATTGAAAAGATTTAATTGCTTTCTTATAGCTAACCACGTTTTCATCGTGAATTTAATCCAATCGTTATCTACTTTTAATTTCTTCCAATTTACTTGAGTTAGAAATGGGAGCCCAGTCAGGGCAATACTAGAACATGCATTTTGTTCTATTTTCACCCATCCCGTTTCCTCATCGTTCGTTAACCATGCTATCAAGGTTCTCAGCTGCGCTGCCCAATAATAATATTTAAAGTTGGGCATATTTAAGCCCCCTTCTTGTTTTGATAACAACAGTGTCTTCAGTCTGACTCTGGGTCTTTTATTTTGCCACACAAATCTTGTTAACTCTTTGTCTAACGCCTTAAATGCCGCGCCAGGGACCCCTACTGGTAAAGATTGAAATAAGAAAAGCAATCGGGGCAAAATGTTCATTCGAACAACTTCCACTCTACCAATTAAAGATAAAGGTTGAATATCCCATCTGTGCATGTCTACCTTAATATTCTTGAGTAATTTACCATAATTAGCTTCATACAATGCTAGGAATTTTCAATTAAGCCGATATCTGAATCCACGGGATAAAACTCTACAGGAATATGTAAAAATGTTACCGTTAGAGCATCTTTTATTGAGCACATGTGCACACACACACACACACACACACACACACACACACACACACACACACACACACACACACACACACACACACACACACACACACACACACACAAGATCAGAGTTTTATAATTATAGAGATAGTGTGAAAACAGGCCCTTCGGCCCAACTTGCCCACACCGGCTACTATGTCACAGCTATACTAGTCCCACCTGCCCACATTTGGTCCATATCCCACCAAACCTCTCCTATCCATGTACCTGTCTAACTGTTTCTTAAATGTTGGGACAATCCCTGTCTCAACTACCTCCTCGGGCAGTTTGATCATCTGGTTTTAATGCTCTTTGAATGTGTTTCTAATGTCATAATTTTAAGCATTCAGACACATCGTATATTTTTTGACATTTTTGACAGCCACCTAAAGAGTGGCTAAAGAAACCTCATTATCAAACATTTTTTCTTGAGTGAAATTTAATCAGCCCGCCACTTTCTGACTAACATCCTCACACCTTTCCACCCCACCTGGCTGCAACCTTCCTCCCATCAATGAACTGTACACTGCAAGGGCGAGGAAGCGAGTGAGTGAGATCATCTCTGACCCCTCTCACCCTGGCCACAAACTCTTTGAAGCATTTCCCTCTGGAAGGCAACTCCGGATTGTCAAAGCCGCCACAGCCAGATATAAAAACAGCTTTTTTTCCACAAACTGTAGCTGTACTCAACAGCCAAAAGTCTGTAGCCTCCCTTTGCTCTGGTATTTTATTTCATTCTTCACATGTGTAAATTATAATGTTTTATTTTTATTTGTCTGCTATATATGGTGTTGTTACTTGTGAGCAAAGCACCAAGGCAAATTCCTTGTATGTATACATAGTTGGATATTAAAATGTATTCAGTTATTCAATTATTATTATTCAATTGTTCAAACCATTTTACAAACATAGAACATTGTTTGTCAACTGTGGATTCAGAAGGAATAGGTTTCTGTTAGTCATCTAAATCTGCAGCAAAAAATTGGCAATTTTTATTGTGCAATTTTCGGCCTATTTGCCAAAACCATTGAGAGATCCTAATATTTTAAGAATATGACATGCATTGAATTTAATGTCCCTTGATGTTAACTTCTGTTATTTACCACACGGTGGCAGTGTGGCATGTCATTTCACAGTCCTAGGACTGTACAACACAGAAACTGGCCCTTCATCCCACCATGCTGACCTCTTTGCCCATCTACATTAATCCCATTTGCCTGTATTAGGACAGCTTCTTTCTCTGCCTTGCTTTTACATGTGCTTGCCCAAAATGCCACTTGCACATAGTGCACTCATAGTGATTCAAGCAACTCCTCTGACAGCATGTTCCAGATACCAGCCATGCTCTGTGAAAAAAAAATCACCCCATGTATCCCCTTTAAAACTCTCACCTTAAACCCATGCCCTTTCATTTGACTGTCCTATTGTGGGTAAATGATTTCCCACATCTGCCCTATCTGTGCCTCATGACTTTAAATACACAGAGAAAACAAACCCAGCCTACCCGATCTCGCCCCATAATTTAATTTCTCCAATCCTGACAACATCCTGGTGAATCTCCTCCGCTCTCTCTCCTTGACAGTGTGGTGACCATAACAATGCACAATATTTCAACTGCACGCCAAACATGTTGGCATATTGGGATATTCCCTTTTCCCTGCACTTGGCCCATAGCTTTTTAAAGCCTCTCTATCCACAAAATCTGCACAAATGTCTTTTAAAAATTGTAATTGTATCCACTTCAATCACTTTTCTTGGCAGCTAACCCCAAGTACACACTACCCTCTGAGTGAAAAGGATGCCCATGATGTTCCCTCTTAAATATCTCACCTTAAGCCTATTTTCTCTACCTTTGGAATCCTCTACCCTGGGAAAATGACTGTGGGCATCCATTTTATTCGTGCCCGTCATGATCTTGTACACCTCAATAGGTCATACCTTAGCATCCTATGCTCCAAAGAAAAATGTCCTAGCACATCCAACCTCTTACCATAACTCAGGCCTGCAAGTTAGTCCTGATTCATTTATTTTGCATCCTTTCAAACTTAATGCCATCCTTCCTATACCTGGGCAAGCAGAGTTGCAAACAGCACTCCAAACACAGTGGCTCCAAAGAATGTCGCTGCTGCATCACAATGTCCCAATGGTTCTTCTCAATCCCCTTCTCAATGAAGGCCAATGTGCCCCACAGGCCTGTTTCCTCACACTATTCACCTGACCCGCCACTTTCATGGAACCATGCACCTTTTTTTCCAGATCTCTCTGTTCTGCAAAACTCTCCAGGACTCAACCATTGACTGTGTATGTACCGCCCTGTTTATCACCAAACAAAGTTCAACTCATCACACTTGTCACAGTTAAATTATTTTTGCCAATCCTTAAACCTACTTCCTAACTGATCTATATCCCGTTATAAATGTAGATATCCTTCTTCACTGTACCACCTATTTTGCTGTCATCTGCAAATTTACTAACAACAATGTTAACTACCATGTCATCTAAATCGTTAATGTAAATAACAAACAGCAGAAGACTTAGCATTGACCCCTATTGCATTCCACTGGTCATTGGCCACCAATTAGACAAACAATCTTCCACAACTGTGCTTTGGCTCTGTCCTCCAAACCAAACTTGACTTCGTGACAACTTTTGCTTTCAGGAAATGGCATGCAAGGACATCCAGATCTTGATGTCCACTGCCTATTTCCAATACACCACCACTCAGATAATGTGTGTCATTCCAGAAGCATGCAACTTTATTCCGGAGGCAGAAGTTAACCAGGCGTTGATAGAAGAGAAGTGTAGGAAGGAACTGCAGATGCTGGTTTAGACACAAAAAGCTGGGGTAACTCAGCGGGACAGGCAGCATTTCTGAAAAGAAGGAATGGGTCACTTTTTGGGTCAAGACCCTTCTCCAGACTGAGTCTCGAACCGAAACGTCACCCATTCCTTCTCTCCAGAGATGCTGCCTGTCCCACTGAGTTACTCCAGCTTTTTGTGTCTATTTTTGATAGAAGAGAAGTTTGTTGAACAAGAGAATACTGTAGATTCAAGGTGCAGTGGCCACTGGCAGGAAAAAGCAGTGAACGATGTTTAAGCTGATAGATACAAGTAGGTTCATGTGTGATATGCATGATGAACTCGTGAACAATCACATCTTGAACTGATCCCTGTGAGGATACAAATTTAAGAACAACAGACAAAAAATCACCAACAAAACGTTAATTCAGCACACATTTGCAATTGAATTTAGAGTCAATAAAAACACAATGAAATAGAGAATCATGAACTTGTTCACCACATTTAGAGGCACATTTGGCCCATATTGGGTTAATTGGACACATTTTATTGAAGTTCCGATGAAAAGATATTGATATAAATTTTTGAATTGAATCTCTCTCCAAATATCTATTCTAAGTGTGCTGCAGTATCTGATTTTATTTTCTTGATAAATAATGCCAGGAAATAATGTCAGAAGCTAATAAAAAAAAGACGTATGGTAATTTGTGAGTCCTGCAATGGGCCGTGTCACTTCTGATTCAATACTGTGTTTGCTGCAAATTTTCAAATTCAATTTTCCAGGAAAATTTGCCAGTAAGTCATTAAAGGAAAGCTTGGGGAGTAAATTCTGGTATAAATCACTGATCAGATAATTTCAAGTAATTTCTTGCCTTTCCCAGCTGTTCTATTTACTTCCAGCAGTCTCTAGGCTTAGTTAACCATGACTTCCAGCAGATTCATGTGACTCTGATAACAGCAGCAACTTATATATTCCTTTTCAATGAATTTTACTTCCTGACACTAAAAGAGTGAAATTTGGGGCTCACAGTAGCATTGGACCTCATTCCAATTTATGTTCATTAGTCACAAGGGACAAAATGGGAGGAATGCCGGGTACAGTCAAAATAGAACCTTGTTGGGGCTGATCGATCACTGGACAAAAAAATGCAATGGAAAATGCCAGCCTTGAATAAACACAGTAGACAAACCAAAAATAGCATGGAATTTCATTGGACTGTGTTCTATGTAGTAATAAGACCAAGATGCCAACACAAACCAGATCAGGAAGTACACTAAATCATTCTGTGGCAGATTCACACTCTGTTTTTGGATTCCTTGACATGTTATTTTCTTTTTATACTTTCCAATTGAGGTGTGTCATGATCGGGCCTTCTAACACTGGCAGGACATAATACAGAAAACGGCAGAGAACTTGGAAGCATTGACGTACAGAGTGCTTTTGGGGTGTGAGTTCAGAGCTCCCTGAAAAGGTTGACAGAGGTGCATAGGGTAATAAAGAAGGCATTTATCTTGAAGGAACAAGGAACTGCAGATGGCAGTTTCCAAACAAAGACACAATGTGCTGGAGTAACTCAGCAGGTCAAACAGCATCTCTAGATAACATGGATACATAACGTTTTGGTTCGGGTTGTATTTTAAATTGTGGTGGGGGAAGAAAGCTGAGAGAGGTTACAGGACAAACCCTGGCAAGTAATAGGTTGATATAGGGGACGGGTTTTTTGAAGACAAGTGGTTTGACAAAGGCCAGAGATGAAAAGACAGAAGGTGTGAAACAAAAAGATTAAAAGGGCCTGTCCCACTTGGTGATTTTTTCGCGACTGCCGGCGTCATATCAATGTCGCCAAAAGATTTTGAACACTTCAAAATCCAGCGGCGACAAAAAAATGTTGCGATACTTGAAAAAACACTGCGCGAGATATGTCATCACGTTGCGTCACGTTGCATCATGCCGCAAATTCTTTGGTGACCTGATCCATCAGTCAATGATGCTGGCAGTCGTCAAAACATTTGCCAAGTGGGACAGGCCCTTAAAGAGTTGTGAATTGTGAAGTGATAAGAAGGGATGTAGGTGGAAAGGGAGGGGGAGGGGAGAAATCGTTATGAGTTTAAGACGGGCATAAAGGAGAGGGGAAGGGCAGAACAGAACTGTGGGACGGTGTTATGGGGGAAGAAAGAATAGAGGGGGCTGTTTTGTTGTCACCTAAAATTGAAGAAATCAATGTTCGTGCCATTAGATTGTAAGCTATCCTAGCAGAATATGAGGTGCTGTGCATAATTCATAAGTTATAGGTGCAGAATTAGACTATTTGGCCCATCAAGGCTCCACCATTCATTAATGACTGATCTATTTTTCTTCCCTCTCAGCCCCATTCTCGTTCCTTCTCCGCATAACTCCTGACACCATTGCTAATCAAGAATCTATACATTTCTGCCTTAAAAATATCCATTGGTTTGGCCTCCTCAGCCTGTGGCAAAGAATTATACATGTTCACCACCCTCTGGCTAAAGACATTTCTTCTCATCTCCTTCCTAAACGAAGATCCTTTAATTCTGAGGCTATGACTTCTAGTCCTAGACTCTCCCACTAGTGGAAACATCCTCTCTACATCCACTCTATCCAGGTATTTCACTATTTGATAAGTTTCAATGAGTTCCCACCTCATCCTTTTAAACTCCTGTGAGTAGAGACCCAGTGCCATCAAATGCTCATCATATGTTAACCCATTCATTCCTGGGATCATTCTTGTAAACCTTCTCTGGACCTTCTCCAGAGCCAGCACATCCTTCCGCAGAAATGGTGCCCATAATTGCTCACAATATTCCAAATGCAATCTGGCGAACTCATTATAAAGCCTCAGCATTATATCCCTGTTTTTGTATTCTAGTCCTCTGAAAATAAATGCCACCATTGCATTTACCTTTCTTACTACCGATTTGACTTGTAAACTAACTTACTAGAAGTCATGCACCAGCACCCCCAAGTCCCTTTGTACCTCCAATTTCAGAATTCTCTCCCAATTTAGAAAATAGTCTACGCATTTGTTCCTACTAACAAAATGCATGACTCCACACTTTGCTACACTGTATTCCATCTGTCATTTCTTTGCCCACTCTCTCAACCTGCCCAAGGCCTTCTGCAGGGTATAGGCTTTCTCTACACTACCTGCCCCTCCATCTTTCTTCATATTATCTGCAAACATGGCCATAAACCTTTCAATCCCCACATCCAAATCATTAAGTCAAGAGTCAAGAGTGTTTTATTGTCATATGTCCCGGACGGGACAATTAAATTCTTACTTGCTGCAGCACAACAGAATATGTGAATATGTAAACATTATATATAATGGGGAAAAAAAAGAAAAAGTTCAATAAATAACAAATATAGTGCAAGTAACAAATAATAATATAGTCTTTTGCAATTCAGAGTACATAGCTTATTCGTTGTGTTTAATAGCTTGATGGCTGTGGGGAAGAAGCTGTTCCTGAACTTGGACATTACAGTCTTCAGGCTCCTGTTCCTTCTTCCTGAAAGGATGAGTGGACCAAGGAGTTGCAGTGGGTGCGGTCTCTGCGGAAGGTGGAAAAGGGAGGGGATGGGAAGATGCAACCGGTAGTGGGATCACGCTGGTGGTGACAGAAATGTCGGAGGAATATTTATGTTGCTAGCCTTCATTGGGAAAGGTAGAGTCATAGAATCATACTACATGCAAACAGACCCTTTGGCTAAACTTGCCCACACTGACCAACATGCCCTATCTACCCAAGTCCCACCTGCCTTCATTTGGCCCATATCCCTCTATTCAATTCAACTTTAATGTCATTGCACAAATACAAGTATAGGTACAACAAAATGCAGTTTAGCGTCGTTCGTAATGATAGCAATATGGAAAAATAAATACAGAGTGCAGTGATATCAATATGGAAAAATAAATACAGGGTGCAGACAATGTGGACGGAGAGACTGGAGAAATCTATCGGCGGGACTCCGAGTTCAGCAGTGTGATGGTGTTATTGTAGAAGCTGTTCCTCATCCTACTAGTGCGGGACCTGAGGCTCCTTTACCGCCTCCCTGATGGTAGGAGAGCAAACAGTCCATGGTTAGGGTGTGAGGGGTCCTTGATGATCTTCCCGGCCCGCTTCAGACACCGTTTTCGGTGGAGGGCATTCATGGCAGGGAGCGGGGGCACCGATGATGTACTGGGCGGTTTTCACCACCCATTGTAGTGCCTTCCTGTCTGCCACGGTGCAGCTGCTGTACCATACCGTAAAGCAGGTGGTCAGGATGCTTTCGATGGTACAGCGGTAAAAGTTCGTCAGGATCTGGGGGGACAGGTGGGCTTTTTTGAGCCTCCTCAGAAAGTAAAGGTGCTGCTGTGCCTTTTTGATCAGCTTTGAGGTGTTGAGGGACCAGGACAGATCCTCCGAGATGTGTACCCCGAGGAATTTGTAGTTGGAGACCCGCTCCACCTCCGTCCCGTTTATATGGATGGGGTGTGTCTGCCCCCTCTGTTCTTCCTAAAGTCAACAATGATTTCCTTCGTCTTCTGGGAGTTGAGGACGAGGTTATTGTTGGCACACCAGGTAGTCAGGTGCTGGACCTCCTCCCTGTAGGCTGATTCGTCGTTGTCACTGATCAGTCCTACCACCGTGGTGTCGTCGGCAAATTTTATGATGGCGTTGGAGCCATACTTAGGGATGCAGTCATGGGTGAAGAGGGAGTAGAGGAGAGGGCTGAGCACACAGCCCTGTGGCACGCCGGTGTTCAGTGTTATAGTGGAGGAGGTGAGGTTGTTGACCCTAACAGTCTGTTAGTGAGGAAATCTAAACTTACCCTTTCCATGTACCTGTCTAAATGGGTAGGCAACACATTCTGGTCACCATATTGTAGAAATTCAGTAGTGAGAGAACGAGTGCTCAAAAGATTCACCAATATGTCTGGAATGGTGGGGTGTACTTATAAGAGGAGGTTAGATAGTCTGGAATGTATTCTCACTGGAATGTAGGGGGCTGCGGAGGACCTAATAGAGGTTAAAAAAATTATGAGAGGCATAGACAGGGTAGAGAGTCACAGTCTTTTTCAATGGGTGGGAGATTCTAAAGGTAAAGGACATGGGTTTAATGTGAGAAGGGAGAGAATTCAAGGAGATCTTAACAGGGCAAGTTTATTCACACAGTGTGGTGGATACATAACTGAAGCGTTCAGAGAAGACAGTTGCATCAGATACAATCAGAGTGTTCAAAAAGCATTTAGACAGGTAAATGGATAGAAAAGGAATAGAGGGATATAGCCACATGCAGGAAAATGGGATTAGCATAGAATCTTGGTTGGCATGGACTGATACAGCATGGACTGTTTCATGCTTTATAACTCTCTAACTACGATTAGTATAACGATTATTTTGCTGAAAACAAAAATGTTTCTATAACAGATATTTATAAACGATTTGTTATCCTTCCCTATAACAGTGGAAAGCATGTTACTGTACATTATCAAAACTGTGCATTACTGATTTGATAGATACACAGAACCACCAATTACTGCCTCGATAGATCAGCAATGATTTGCCAACTGACGAACACCATAGCATAAGACATGATGAAATACTGGAGATACAAAATCTTGTGCATCAGAATCTTGTGCCACATATCATTGAGTTTTGTATCAGAAGAAATATTTCCTAATCCTCAGCTGTTTGCACTTGTGAATATTCATGATCAATGCAGTACTCTCTGGGGAACAACAACTAACTTGATCTCTTGCTGTGTCCATTCTATTTTACTGACTAGTCCTCTGTGCATTCAGCCAGTTGCTGGAAGAGCTGAATATGCTGTAGTCCAGATGTGGTCCTTTGGAATGCTGCCCATTCATTCAACTACTTTTTTATTCTTGCTCCAGCAAACATTCCATTCAGGCAGGCAAACAGAAATGTTTTTAGCTTCATTTATTTATTTTACTCCGCTGGCCCAGCAGAGAACTATCTTCTGGTTTTCATTGCTGAAGGACTTTATTGTTAGTAGTGGAAGCAATTAGAGAAAGGAAGCGTTGTGTCTTGGGGTTTGAACTTCCTTTGGGAGGAACCAAAACCTTCGGTAGGATCCTGTTCCAAACTGTTGCTCCATTGTAATGGCTTTCCGTTCCTGACCACTTCCCTTATCAGCAAAGGCAGGCGTCATGGATGAAATCCACTCCCGCCATTGATGCACCAGCACAGCTCTCTGAAAAATAGCGTTTGGAAATAGTGTTTGGAAATGAAAGCCTCAGAAGGAACACACAACTTATGGACTGACTGGCAGCAGTGATCCCTGCCCTCCATTATGCCTCTAAGACTTGGACTACGAACAGCAGATGTCTCAAGGCGCTGAATATACCACCAACGCCAGCTTTGCAAAATCTGCCAAATTCTCAGAAGCACAGCAACATGAGTGTCCCCTCCAAGGCCAAAATTGCCACTCATCCTCGGTCAGCTTTCTAGGACAAACCACATCATTCACATGTCAGACACCAGACTTAAAAAAAACCACGTCTGTTCTGAGATCTGCCACAGGAAGATTTTGAAGAGTGTGCCCAAAGCCTATTGGAAACGACAGAACAACTCCAGATCCTGGTGAGCACGCAACAACAAATATTCACTGTAACAATAAACTAAACTAAAATCTTGAAAAACCGCTAGCTCACAAATGCTCATAGAGTGGAGATGAGACATTTGAGATGGTATTTAAGAGTATTGAGTCCATGCATCGAGAGCACACAGAAGTCTCACAGAAATGGCAGAAGGAAGGCACCATCTCACTAGGTCCATACCAAGCTGCCCATTCAGGATGTACGATCAACATGAGGGAGACTACCTGCTGAGGAGAGGTCCTTGCAAACTCAGCACGTTGCCTGGCTGAAGGAGACTTTCTTCCTCCTTAAAGGCAGAGGGTACACTGAGACTAAAATTATCCTAAGAGCAGGGAATATAACAAACCTGCTAGTTCGGCTCACAATCAATGCTTATTTGTGGTTGCTACATCTTTCTATGCCATTCTTTCTTCTGCATTCAGTTGGGAGGTGAGGATGTGGACATGAATCAAGAATATTCCTGTAGCCTTTTTAGTCCTCATGATCATAGTCATTTAACACAGAAGAATGCCCTTCAGTTCACTGTGGTCCATGCCAACCATCAAGTAGTTATCTATGTTAATCTTATTTATTAGTACTTGGTCCATAGCCTACTGTGCCTTGACAATTCAGGTGCTTGCCCAGTTGCACCTTAAATTATGTCTTCTTCTTGTGTATGGCGTGCACAGCCTAAAGTTGTAGGAGAACTTGTTCTATTTGAACTTATTTGATTGTGCACACCAGGCTGATTGCCTTCGTCGAAACTGGGCGGACCACGTGAAGGTTGCAATCTCCCACCCCCTTAATTGATGTGAAAGTACCTGAGTCCAACTCTTTCTCAGGCAGTGTGTTCCAAGTTGCAAACAACTTCTCGCTGCTGCAATTCTTCTTCAGATATGCCCTGAATCACTTTCCTCTTCCTCCTGTCGCTTCTGCAGCTCCACCTTATGGACCTCTGACTTGATATTCTTGCTCATCATTCTGCAGCAGTAACTGCTGTCCTCTATTGACAGCATTCTGGTTCAATGGTGCTTTATTTGTCACATATTTGTAACTGCACGGTGAAATTCCTCTTGCATACTTACACACGCCATTTGTGGCACCATTATTCAAAATCCAAAGACCGGTCGGCCACTGCTCTGGGAGTACTGGAGCAGTTCCAGCGAACCAACGCCCCTCTCCTCTCCTCGTACGACCGACCATCTTTGTCTCCTGGGGTTCTGAGTCTTTGTGTTCTGAAACATGATGCGCAGCACAATAAAGTATCAATGTTTGATGTGTATTGCCAGTTACCTTAGAATTCTTTGTCGCGGAAGGCTGTGGATGCCAAGTCAATGGATATTTTTAAGACAGAGATAGATAGATTCTTGATTAGTACGGGTGTCAAGGGTTATGGGGAGAAGGCAGGAGAATGGGGTTAGGAGGGATGATTGAATGGCATAGTAGACTTGATGTGCCGAATGCTCCTACCATATGATTTTAAGAAGCAATGCAAGCAATGGAGTATTATCATCAGGGGAAGTTGGCCTCTTCCCCACTGTTCAGTTTCTTGCGTGTCTCCAGCTATATTTGCTTCCAATTGGTGTGATTTCAGAGATCACTGGCATGAGGACCAAAAGATCTTGTCCAACCCCCCCCCCCCCCCCACCGCTCCCTCCTCCCTTCCAATATCCAATCCTTTCCGCTCCTTTCAGTTCCAGCTGAAGGAAATTAAATGATAAAGTAATACTTCCAAATGATTTCACTTCACAATCAGCAGTATTCCCACTCCTGGCACATCTGAGATTAAAGTAGAGGCAGGATCTACACATAGTGAGAGACAAGAGTGCTTAGTTCAGGTAGGTGGTAGGGACAGCACATGAGTAGATCACTGGTGAAGGAAAGTCATACATATGTACGGCTACAGGGAACTTTGATGAATTTGATGAGCGGTCGCAAAATGTAAAATAAATGATGGGTTTTAACAACAAATTGGGGGGCAAGAGTGAAATCACACCGATCTTTTTTCATTATGAAGTCCTAATTTTCAGTATGTATACCAATTTTCCACTTGTGAAAATATCACATATGTACCCAACTGTTGTACAAATCCAAGACAACATATTTGCATACAGTATACACACATTCCAAGTGGTTGAAAGTATCAGCAAATTTCACAGAGTCATGCTACACATTTAATATTATTTTTTTCTATTTCTATTTGTCTACCTGTATTAGTGCTTGCTTGAGGCGGGTGAATTTCAAATAAGCCTTATTGATCAGAAATATCCATGAGATTAATAAAGATACACAACCCTGAACATTTTCAAATCCAGTCCAATAAAATATGGCTCATCAATGAGGACTTCTTCTTGAAGCTCTAGATTGTATTTTCTTAACACATTACCCAATGTTGCTCTATTCCTTGTCCAATATTCATAATCCAGTAGCTATTTCAGGAAATAAACAGTCTGGCTCTGTCATGATCTTGCTTCAATAGAAAGTAAGTTGCAGAAGGGAAGAGATGTGAGGAGACCAGTGCTGAAGGAGACACTTTTGTTCCCCAAACTTTGACCAATCTATGTATCTGTGGACAACAGGAATTACTTGTAACAAAATCGGGTACCGTTTTTGCGCAAATTTAAAAACAACACAAACTGGAAGAGGACAAGATGAGAGTTTTAGCTAAGTACTAGATCATTAGGTCCCATCCCTCAACGAGCAGTTGCGGTGGGGGGGGAGGGCTGCGGCATCACACACATACTAACCACCACCACACACACATTGACCACCCCCCTCACACACGCACTAAGACGGAGGCGGGGGGAGAGAGGGGGGGAGAGAGAGAGGGGAGAGAGAGGGGGGAGAGAGAGGGGGGAGAGAGAGGGGGGAGAGAGAGGGGGGAGAGAGAGAGGGGAGAGAGAGGGGGGAGAGAGGGGAGGAGAGAGGGGGGGAGAGGGAGGGGGGGAGGGTGGAGAGAGGGGGCGGGAGGGTAGAGAAAGGGGGGAGGGGGGGAGGGGGGTGGAGGTGGGGAGGGGGAGAAAAGGCCAGAGATGCTGTCTGACCAGCTGAGTTACTCCAGCTTTTGTGTCTATCTTTGGTGTAAACCAACATCTGCAGTTCCTTCCTACGCAAGTATATATATATATATATATATATATATATATATATACACACATATATATATATATATTATATGTTTTTGTGTGTGTGTATGAAATGGCTGCAATGGGACAATAATGACATGAATTCCATCATGAAGCAGGTCATTGTGGTGAAGATTGTGCAGATAATTGAGTCCCCAGTATATTTGTTGTATCGGACATGGGTGAAACACTTAGTCATTGAGTACAGATAGATTGGTGGATGTACAGCTCGATGGAATTTTTCCTGGGCTTTGATATAATATGTTCAAGCACAATTTGAATCATATTTGACTTTGACTTGGCAATTATTGTTAAAAGTAATTGCTGTTTGTCCACAGCTACATATATTTGTCAAAGTTTGTTGAACAAATTTATCTATTTCAGCACTGATCTCCTTCCGTGTTGAATAACAGGCACATACCTGGAATCAATGGCATTGTCAATGGCAGTACAACAATGAATGAACAGTTCACTGTTTCTATTAATTGAATCCACTGAATGTTTATCTCACCCATCTTTCCCTCACCTACTGATGCCATTAGTTCTGGTATTCCTTTTCCAAACACGTCTGTTTAAGATGCTCTTTTAACATGTTTTCAGTAAAAAATAATTTTTCCACCAATACTTAGAAACATAGAAACATAGAAATTAGGTGCAGGAGTAGGCCATTCGGCCCTTCGAGCCTGCACCGCCATTCAATATGATCAAGGCGGATCATCCAACTCAGTATCCCGTACCTGCCTTCTCTCCATACCCTCTGATCCCCTTAGCCACGAGGGCCACATCCAACTCCCTCTTAAATATAGCCAATGAACTGGCCTCAACTACCCTCTGTGGCAGAGCGTTCCAGAGACCCACCACTCTCAGTTGATGAATTGATCATGGGGAACAAGGACATGGCAGACCAATTGAATAACTACTTTGGTTCTGTCTTCACTAAGGAAGACATAAATAATCTGCCGGAAATAGCAGTGGAACGGGGGTCAAATAAGATGGAGGAACTGAGTGAAATCCAGGATAGCCGGGAGGTGGTGTTGGGTAAATTGAACGGATTGAAGGCCGATAAATCCCCAGGGCCAGATAGTCTGCATCCCAGAGTACTCAAGGAGGTAGCCACAGAAATAGTGGATGCATTAGTGATAATTTTTCAAAATTCCTGAGGATTGGAGGGTAGCTAATGTAATCCCACTTTTTAAAAAAGGAGGGAGAGAGAAAGCGGGGAATTACAGACCAGTTAGTCTAACATCGGTAGTGGGGAAACTGCTAGAGTCAGTTATTAAAGATGGGATAGCAGCGCATTTGGAAAGTGGTGAAATCATTGGACAAAGTCAGCATGGATTTACGAAAGATAAATCATGTCTGACAAATCTGATAGAATTTTTCGAGGATGTAACTAGTAGAGTGGATAAGGGAGAACCAGTGGATGTGTTATATCTAGACTTTCAGAAGGCTTTCGACAAGGTCCCGCATAAGAGATTAGCATACAAACTTAAAGCACACGGTATTGGGGGTTCAGTATTGATGTGGATAGAGAACTGGCTAGCAGACAGGAGGCAAAGGGTAGGAGTAAACGGGTCCTTTTCAGAATGGCAGGCAGTGACTAGTGGGGTACCGCAAGGCTCAGTGCTGGGACCCCAGCTATTTACAATATATATTAATGATTTGGACGAGGGAATTCAATGCAACATCTCCAAATTTGCAGATGACACCAAGCTGGGGGGTATAGTTAGGTGTGAGGAGGATGCTTGGAGGTTGCAGGGTGATTTGGATAGGCTGAGTGAATGGGCATATGCATGGCAGATGCAGTATAATGTGGATAAATGTGAGGTTATCCATTTTGGTGGCAAAAACATGAGGGTAGACTATTATCTGAATGGTGGCAGATTAGGAAAAGGGGAGATGCAACGAGACCTGGGTGTCATGGTACACCAGTCATTGAAAGTAGGCATGCAGGTGCAGCAGGCAGTGAAGAAAGCAAATGGTATGTTAGCATTCATAGCGAAAGGATTTGAGTATAGGAGCAGGGAGGTTCTACTGCAGTTGTACAGGGTTTTGGTGAGGCCACAGCTGGAGTATTGCGTAGAGTTTTGGTCTCCAAATCTGAGGAAAGACATCCTTGCCATAGAGGGGATACAGAGAAGATTCACCAGACTGATTCCTGGGATGTCAGGACTTTCATATGAGGAAAGATTGGATAGACTCGGCTTATACTCGCTGGAATTTAGAAGATTGAGGGGGGATCTTATAGAAACTTACAAAATTCTTAAGGGGTTGGACAAGCTAGATGCTGGAAGATTGTTCCCGATGTTGGGGGAGTCCAGAACAAGGGGTCACAGTCTAAGGATAAGGGGGAATTCCTTTAGGACCGAGATGTGGAAAACATTTTTTACACAGAGAGTGGTGAGTCTCTGGAATTCTCTGCCACAGAAGGTAGTTGAGGCCAGTTCATTGGCTATATTTAAAAGGGCGTTAGATGTGGCACTTGTGGCTAAAGGGATCAGGGGGTATGGAGAGAAGGCAAGTACGGGATACTGAGTTGGATGATCAGCCATGATCACATTGAATGGCGGTGCAGGCTCGAAGGGCCGAATGGCCTACTCCTGCACCTATTTTTCTATGTTTCTATGTTTCTATGTTTCTCTGTGTGAAAAAAGTCCTTCTCAAATCGGTCCTAAAGGATTTCCCCCTTATCCTTAAGCTGTGACCCCTTGTCCCCAACATCGGGAACAATCTTCCTGTATCTAGCCTGTCCAACCCCTTAAGAATTTTGTAAGTTTCTATAAGATCCCCTCTCAATCTCCTAAATTCTAAAGAGTATAAACCTAGTCTATCCAGTCTTTCTTCATAAGAGTCCTGACATCCCAGGAATCAATCTGGTAAACCTTCTCTGCACTCCCTCTATGGCAATAATGTCCTTCCTCAGATTTGGAGACCAGAACTGTACGCAATACTCCAGGTGTGGTCTCACCTCATATCTATTTTGTTACCTGACATAAAAATGTATTTGATAATTTTGTGTCGTAGCCTGGAATATTTTGTGCATTAAAGGCATTTTTGCTGATTAAAATCTCGGAACCCCAGATGCCCAGTTCCTCCACTTTCCAAATAGATGTAAACATGAATAAGAATTTAGAATGAGGTTACTATGAAATAAGGATAGTTAATGATTGCTTGGTGCAGTTGTAAATACATTTTATTTCATAGGTTTTTCATAAATACAAAGCTGAATGTAATTAAGATTTGCAGACCAAGAAAACAAAGTTGCCTTTTATTAATTAAACAGCTAAATGTGAGAAACATCTGTTCTTGCACCAAATATTCATAACAACACTCTCACATTAATATTAGGATTTTGTACTATGAGCATCCAAAATTGAAGCAGAAGAATTAATACTGATGCAGATGTTTTTTCCTAGTGAATTTTTTTTAAATTTTACTCCTTGGTGATTTCCAATAATAGGCATCTGAATGTTTCCTGTTATAATTTTACTACGTGTCCCTTCGTTACAAACATGGAGTCAACAGACCCTTCGGCCCAACTTTCCCACACCTGCCATTGACGTTCCAATTGCATTAGTCTCACCTGCCCACATTTGGCCCATATCTCTCCAAACCTGAAGAATGGTTTCGGCCCGAAACATTGCCTATTTCCTTCGCTTCATCGATGCTGCTGCACCCGCTGAGTTTCTCCAGCACTTTTATCTACCTGCCCTATCCAAGTACCTGTCTAACTGTTTCTTAAATGATGGATAGTCCCTACTTCAACTACCTCCTCTGGCAGCTTGTTCCATACACCCACTACCCTTTCTGTGAAACAGATACCCCTCAGATTTCTCTTACATTTGTTCTCCTTCACCTTAAACCTATGCCCTTTTGTGGTCAATTCGCCTACTCTAGGCAACAGACTCTTTGCATCTACCCGATCTATTCCTCTCATGATATTACATACCTCTATAAGATCACCCCTCATCCTCCTGCACTCCATTGAATAGTGTCCAAGCCTACTCAACCTCTTCCTATAGCTCAGACCTGCTGGTCCTGGCAAAGTTCTCGTAAATCTTTTCTGTACCCTTTCCAGCTTGATAACATCTTTTGCAAAACATGGTGCGCAGAACTGAATACAATAGTCTAAATGCGGCCTCACCAACGTCTTATACACCTGCAACATGACCTCCCAACTTCTATACAATACCTTGCCCAATGAAGGCCAATGTGTCAAAAGCCTTTTTGACCACCCTATCCGCCTGCAACTCTACCTTCAAGAAACTATGCACCTGTACTCCTCGATCCCTCTGCAATTTTTCACAACCATCTTCACTATCTACAATACCACCCACTTTTGTGTCTTCTGCAAACTTCCTAATCTTGCCATTTATGTTCTCACCCAATTCATTGATATAGATCACAGACAACAATGGGCTGAGCTCGGAAGCCTGAGGCACACTACTAGTCGCATGCCTCCAGTCCGAAAAGCAACTTTCCACAATCACCGCAAGAGATGCTACACTTGTCCCTTCACCTCCCCCATCCACTCCTTTCAGGGACCCAAGCAGTCATTCCAAGTCCGACAGAGGTTCACCTGCACCTCCTCCAACCTCGTCTACTGCATCCGTTGCTCCAGATGCCAGCTAATCTACATTGGTGAGACCAAGCGGAGGCTAGGCGATTGTTTCGCCGAACACCTCCGCTCGGTCCGCAATAACCAACCCGACCTCCCGGTGGCTCAGCACTTCAACTCCCCCTCCCACTCCGTATCCGACCTCTCGGTCCTGGGCCTCCTCCATGGCCAGAGTGAACAACACCGCAAGTTTGAGGAACAACATCTCATATTCCGCTTGGGGAGTTTGCATCCTCTGGGCTTAAACATTGAATTTTCTCAATTCTCAGACTGCTCCCTTCCCCCCCCCTCCACCTCTCCCTCAGGCCTCGGGCCCTGACATTCCTTCTCCATCTCCCCCCCCCCAAGTCGCACTAGCTTCTCATTTTCACACCAGAAACAGCTTACAATGGCTTGCTTCCCTTATCACCAATACTTTTTTGCATATCTTTCACTCATTGTTCTTGCTTTATCTCTCCATATCACTGTTTATATCTCTCGTTTCCCTGATCCCTGACCAGTCTGAAGAAGGGTCTCGACCCGAAACGTCGCCTATCTCCTTCGCTCCTTAGATGCTGCTGCACCCGCTGAGTTTCTCCAGCTTTTTGTGTAACCCTTTCCACAATCACCCCCTGCTTCCTTCCATGAAGCCAATTTTCTATTCCTTTAGATATCTCTCCTTGGATCTCATGCAATCTAACCTTCCAGAGCAACCTACCGTGCGGAACCTGGTCGATTCCTTTGCTGAAGTCCATATATACATTGTTTACAGTTCTGCCCTCATTGACCTTTTTGGTCACATCTTCAAAAAACTTGATCAGATTTGTGAGACACGCCTCCCATGTACAAAACCATGCTGACTATCCCTAATAAGTTCTTGTCCATGTAAATGCCTGTATATCCTATCCCACAGAATCCTCACTAGTACCTTTCTGACTACAGATGTGAAACTCACTGGCCCATAGTTCCCAACATTTTCCTTGCAGCCCTTCTTGAATAGAGGCACAACATCTGCCACCCTCCAATCTTCCGGCACCTCTCCTGGATTTACGGACGACTAATAAATTTCAACCAGGGCTCCTGCAATTTCCTCCCTAGTTTCCCTCGATGTCCTTGGATATATCTGATGACATGCAATTACATGCAATTCAAGTCAATTACATGGACCTACATAGGAGCAAACCAAAACAAAAGAATTTCAGATTAAATAAGTGTGTTTACTGCAAATTAAATCCTCTTTGTAGTAACTGTAAAGAAAGTGTTAGAACAGGCATGGGGAAACATAGAAACTTAGAAAATAGGTGCAGGAATAGGCCATTCAGCCCTTCGAGCCAGCACCGCCATTCAATACGATCACGGCTGATCATCCAGAATCAGTACCCTGTTCCTGCTTTCTCCCCATATCCCTTGATTCCGTAAGCCCTAAGAGCTAAATCTAACTCTCTTGAAAACATTTGTAACAGCAGATAATCAGATGCCGAGATGAAGATAAAGCAATATAAAGGCACAATCTATGCTTAAAAATCTGACTTTTAAAAAGTCCCTTTTATATAATCAAGTACTTAGCAAATAATGTCTTTATATCTAATCTTGACGCATTTCTTTCTTCAACTTTGCTAATGTGACATTTCCGTTCTAGCATATCTGAAACTATAGTCTGCTCTTAAACAGGTTGAAGTACTCCAGCCTGATCATAATTATATGATACGATACGATACAAGAGAACCTTATTTATCCCAGGAGGGAAATTGACCTGCCAAGTCATAAAACGCATGATACATGAAATGTGAAATTAAAGTGATGAGTGGAAAAGATTGGGAGAATACAGTTCTCGCAGAAGTACAGTTTTCAATTATTTTCCTTGTATATTAACTTGTTACTTCTTGATTAATGGGATGCAAACACTGCACACATCTACACTAATTGCTTCAATTGCTTAAAATGTACATCGCCAATAACCACATTACTGAAAGAATTTCATGGTTGTCATGACAACACAATAACAGTGAAAATAGGAGCAAGGATTGATATTTCAGCCTCCCCAGTCATTCATGGCTAGACTCATACCCAGTGCCATTTGCATTGATACCCATAATATCCAGAAATCTATCAATTTCTGTTTTGAATGAACACCATAAGCAAGTCTCCATAGCTATGGGACAGAGAATTTCAAATATTCTTCATCCTCTGGCTGAATAAATCTTTCTTCACCTCAGTCGTAAATGATACGAGGCGTGAATGACATCGCGGCCTACCATCGAAACTGGAGCGGCGTTTCCTGTCGGGACTGGCCGGGATTACAGCTTCGGCGGCGGCACAGCGCTGGGACACCGACACGGAGCGGGCGATGCCTTACCGGGTCACCGTGCGGGAAGCTCCGGAGTGCTGTGACCACCGACTCCCAACATCGAGGAGCTGTGGCTGCTGGCGTCCAGCGTAGACGGCACTGGATTTAAAACACCGCGGAGCCTGGGATCGAGATCGTCAAGAGTCGGAGCCCCAGCCAATGCGGCCTGAGGACTACGGGTGCCACGGTCTCCAGGGAGGAAGCAGCCGCTCCAGACATTTTCCAAGCCGCCGAGGAGTGTTCACCCGACGCCGGAGTTCCAGCTATCCGGCAAAGAGGGCCTGAAAACATCGGACTGGCTGCAGAGGCCACAAATAGGCCCCAACCTCGAGTGTTTCACAGAGGAAGAGGACTTCACTTTTTGATGCCTTTCCCCACAGTGGAAAATTTTGATTCTGTTGTGGAGAGACATTCTTGTTGAATTCTATAATGGGTTGTGTCAGTGTCTATGGATGTACGGAAACTTTATTATTTCTTTAATGTAAAACACTTTGGTTTCAACGCAAGTTGATTTAAACGTGCTATATAAATAAAATTTACTTACTTACTACTTACTTATCTCATTCTATGTCCGCTGGTCCTGGACTCTTTATTTAGGGAAAGCATTCTCCATGCATCTAACCTGTCAAGCCCCTTAAAATGTGTAACCTTTTAGGTGATCTTCCTCATTGTACGAAACTCCAGAAAAAACTCTTCCACATTACTCAATCTCTCCTTCTTGGGCAAACTCACCACACCCAAAACCAATTTGTTGAATCTTTGCTGCATTTCCCCAATGCCAAGTATTTCCTTTTGTAGCAAAGAGATCTAAACTGTACCAAAAATTACAATCCTGTAACCAAACCCTCTTGTTAGAAAGGCCAATATGTAGCAGCACCAAACGTGGTGAACAAACTGTTGCTTTATTCAGACATTGCATGGTTGACGTCCATGCAAGTTTGGTCCTCTAACATATTGTCATTGCTGCTGCAGCTGAGCGAGGGTGTTGTCTCGAGCTCAGCTACCTGTCGACTCCCCTGATCTCAAGGTGAGATCTGCTTATGTAGCAGGACACTCTGCTTAACCCATGACGTCACGTGACTGCCCTCGTAACCACTGACGAGGCTTCGACCATAAGTGGTCTATCAGCTGATCCCACAAATATACCATGCAGGGCAAATATGCCCTGCATGATTGCCTTTAATTTTTCATTGTGAGTTATAGTGGTATCTGCCCAACATATTCCCAAGCAGTTAAAACACAAGCCTGGAAGAGGAGGATGAAGGAAGGGACACAGGTTCAATGAGGATTTGGAAAGGTGTAGATCATTTATCTCCTAAAGGGGCTACCCCACTGCGGCGCCCCAATCTGCGAGTTTAGACGAGTTTGTCCTCGACTCATACTCGCAGCATGGTCGACACATGCTCTCCTTCATGCTCGAGGGAAGTTCCCGAATATTCGCGGCCTCAGGTAGGTCGCGGAAAATTTTTCCGCATGTTGAAAATGTTTCCGCAAGTAAACTTTGGTCGGCATGTTTCTTTTTAACTCGTAGTGCAGTGGAGTGGGGTCGCTATTTAGTTACATGTTGTCGAGGGCAGCCGTAGTCAATCTCCTTCGCTGACCGGGTCTCTTGATTGGCACATTGGAGTTTTCAGGACCAGGGAAAATCGACCGGTAGGTAAAATGCCCGCTAAACTTCATTATTCTTCTTAAATGTGTCTCCACTTTTTCTCCCCCTGCTCTCCCCCTCTCTCCCCCTCTCTCCCCCTCTCTCCCCCTCTCTCCCCCTCTCTCCCCCTCTCTCCCCCCCCCCACACCCCCCCCCCCCACCCCGCGCTCTCTAAAGAACTTACCTTACAATGTGCAACCGTCTTTTACCTTCTTCTTCATCGCGGGTGTGAATTTCAGACAGAGCTCCCCCGCTTTCCCTGGCCCCCGCCTTTGCGATGTGTTTGTGTGTGTGTGTGTGTGTGTGTGTGTGTGTGCGCAGTCAGACGATCCAGCTCGTGGTTTCAACGCTAACGGTCGATCCAGCTCGAGGTTTTCCAGGCGGACTCCTCGAACTTGAAGGCGGAAGACACTCTTCTTAACTCGTGGATTAGGTCACCGCAGTGGACAGCCTAGTAACTTCATCATGGTTGGGGCAGCAAAGCATAAAGCGGCCTGTCCCACTGCGGCGACCTAATTTGCCAGTTTAAAAGAGTTTGCCCTCGACTCATACTCGCAGCATGGGCGACACGAGGTCCTAGGAGGTCTTTGTAACTCTCCTTCATGCTTGAGAGTAGTCCCCGCGTACTCGAGGCCTCAGCTAGGTCGCAACGTTTTTTTCAACATGCTGAAAAATGCCTGCGAGAAAAAAAAGGGCGCCATGGAAAAATATCAATATTTTTTTACTCGAGGTAGGTCATAGTAGGTCGTAATGCTATCGTAAGTAATCAAAATCAATCTAAGCTAATCGAAGGTAGTCAAAGGCAGTCGAAGGCAAAGCTCGTTGAGAAAAAAAAGGTAAGTAAACCGACCGGTAATGTTAAATGCCCGCTAAACTTTATTAAAAGTTATCTGGCTTCTTAAAAGTGTCTCCACTCCTTCTCTCCCTCTTCCCCCCCTTCCCACCCCCCCCCCCTTCCACTCCTTCCCACCCCCACCGCCTTCACCCCCCTTCCCCCCCCCCCCGCCCCGGTCGATCCAGCTTGAGGTTTTTCAGGCGAGTGCCCTTGAGCTTGAAGGTCAAAGACAGTCATTGAAAAGTTGCGTTAGTGGGTCAGGCCCTAAAGGCACTAGAAGCTAGACTTTGACCCTCTGAGCAAACAAGTGTTTAAAGATGAAGATAAATCGTTACACGTAGTTCATAGTCCACACATTAGACTCCTAATATAAATGCTCGAATCTGAGTCCATCGCAAAAATAAATGAATAGATAGACAGATGAAATGATTCAGGCATGTTGCCAAGTATCCTTGAAAAAGCGTCACATCCTAACCAACTCCTAGAAATTACAGCCAATAACTGCTCAGCCCTGACTATGAAAACATCCAGTGATAGATTCACAGTCATAGAGTCATATACATGGAAACAGGCCCTTCAGCCCAACTTGTACATACAGACCAAGATGTCCAATTTACTCTAGTGCCACCTGCCTGTGTTTGGCCCATATGCCCCTAAACCTTTCCTATCCATCTGTCCAAATGTATTTTAAATGTTGTTATAATACCTGCCTCATTTTCCTCCTCTGGTAATTTATTGCATCCACCCACCACCCTCTATGTGAAAAAGATGCCCCTCAGCTTCATATTAATTTTTTTCCATCACACCTTAAACCTATATCCTCTGGTCCTTGATTCCCCTACTATGCGTAAAAGACTGTGCATTTGCCCTATCTATTCGCCTCACAATCTTATTCATCTCTATAAGAACCCCTCAACCTCCTGCATTCTAAGGGATATAGTCCTCACCTGCCCATCCGCTCCCTAGAGCCACATCCTTGAAAATCTTCTTTGCAATTCCTATAGCAGGGTGTCTTCAATGGGAGAATGAAGAACTTTGGTGTAAATGGTGGAATGAACATAAGGAACATAGAACCTGATGAGCTAACAACTCACTTATCCTTTCACGCTCCTCCTATCCTACCTGTGGCAGAGTCTGTGGATTCCACATTGGTCTCTTCAGTTGCCTCAGAACAAAAGAGGAAGTAAAGGGCCTGTCCCACTAGCATGCGATTCCATGCGGTGAGCACGACCAAACTGACAGCGGGGACCGCGCGGAGGTCGGGTGATCCCCGTACAGGGCCCGTCCCATCAGCATGCGCCTGCATGCAGCAAGCACGACCAAACCAGCAGCAGGGGCCGCGTGGAGGTCAGGTGAGTGGCGCAACGTGGTGCAAAGTGAGGCGAACTTGGAGCAAAGTCTCAAAGGTAAGTTCGCCAGGACAGAGAGGGGCACAGAGGCACACACACAGAGTGTCATGGAGCCACACACAGAGGGTCACGGAGGCACCTACAGATAGGTTTACGGAGGCACGACGTCGAGGCGGTGTGTAATGCGTCGAGGCGACTGCGAGCCGACAAGCCGTTGCCGCGCGGAATTTTTGAACACGGTCAGTTTTTCGGAGCCCCGCGCGATGTCGGGACGATCTCCGCACAATTCCGCACGGCTCCGGCGATCGAAGTGGGACCGGCCCCGCGACGCCGGACGGCTCAAGCGACCACGTTAGGTCGCGCTCATCGCATGGAGTTGCATGCTGGTGGGACAGGCCCTTAAGTCATCATTGATCCCAGGACACTGCCTGAACAAAAAGAAGATTCTTAAACTATAAGGGGGATGGATTCAGGTGATGGACACCTGAATAACTGCCCTCCATCAATGCATTTGCTTTAACTTTAATTCCTCCACCGTGTTACAAAAGAATCCATAACAAAGAGGTATCAAACTGGAGAAAGGGCAGTATACCTCACCAAGGCCTATCAAAGTTGAATGTAATACATTGGAAATGCAATAAAGAGTTAGTTGACTATGAATGGCCTTTGAAACTTCCAAAGAAGAAACCTGACCCAAAATGGGCTGTAAAGAATCTAGGCATCTCTAATGACCCCTCCTCTCCTTACCAGTGACCTCTTGTAACCTTCTCCTGATATACTATCTCTGAGATTGAGGCATCCCATCGATTCTTACGTTTTCTACTCACCTGACTTCAACACTTTACCCGTGATTGCGATGTCTTTAACTGCCAAGGCCCTACTTGCTGGAAATACCACCTATTCTGTCTGCCACTCTTTCTTTCCTCCCATAAGATGCTCCTTAAAATCACCCTTAAGACAAGGATTTTTATCATCTTTCTTTATGCTTTAGAGATACAGCACAAAAACAGGCCCTTTGGCCCACCGAGTCCACGCTGACCAACGATTACCCCATACTCTACCACTGTCCTACATGCTAGGGACAATTTACAATTTTACTGAAGCCAATTAACCTACAAATCTGTAGGTCTTTGGAGCGTGGGAGGAAACCGGAGTATCTAGAGAAAACCCACGCAGTCGCGTAGTCAGGATTGAACCAGGGTCTCTGGTGTTGCAAGGCAGCAACTCAACTGCTGCTTCACTATGCCGCCCTTTCTGTGAGTCAGTATTAAATATTTTGACATTCTTATTGGTACTACTGTAGTGACGCCTCTCTGAAAGTTTCACTATGTGAAGTGCTTTATAAAACCTCAAGTCAAGTCAGGAGTCATTGTCATGTGACCCAGACAGGACAATGAAATTCTTGCTTGCTGCAGCACAACAGAATATTGCAGGCATAATACAGAATACATCGGTATGTCTATATATCATAGACATATATATACACATAAATAAACATATAAAGTGCAATAGGCTGTTATAGTTCAGAGTTTGTTTGATGTTATGTTTAATAGCCTGATGGCTGTGGGGATGAAGTTGTTCCTGAACCTGGATGTACCAGATTTCAAGCTCCTGTACCTTCTACTTGATGGCACCTGATGGAGAGATGAGTGTGTGGCCAGGATGGTGTGGATCCTTGATGATGTTGGCAGCCTTTTTGAGGCAGCGACTGCGATAGATCTCATCCTGTTGTTGTTATTGCTGAAGAAGGTACACTCAGTGCATGCAGCAAGGTGAACATAATGAAAAGATCACTGAGTGATGTAGTGTCAAGTGAACAGGGCTCAAAAGGCCCCGCTGCATATTCACAGATTGAGGAAAGGAAACATAGAGAAAAATGTGATGAAAATGATTCCGAAATACCTGCACTCAAAGAATTCTTGCCAAATAACTTAACTGATCCTGGATCTGAAATGTACAATATCACACCTGGAAAATATTTTGGAAGACAAAAGAAAAAGCTGGAAAGATCAAACGGCATCTGTAGAAAGCTAATGTTATTGTCAATGTTCGAGATGTAGCAGGTTACAACCAAGTATGAGGCAACTACAAAGAGTGAACTGAGGGGGGAAAAAGGGAGTTTGGAGTTTTCTCTTATTTCCCCATTAGAAGATCAAATATCTGCAATATTGCAATATCTTTTATTTGTGAGGTTAAATGACCTGGGGAGAGAGTATCAGAAAATTAACTGTAAATGCTGTGTAAAAGGAATGACTTGATGTAGCAATCAGCCACTTTGTGTTTTGCCTTATTTAATATTAACTTTCTCAACCCATACATTCCTTGTTAACCACCCAGTGGGGGCAAAACAACTAGAATTCAACCATGGATGTTATGCATTTGCATTTCTATCGTGTGAACCATTATACTGGAAGCATTAAACATGTAAAATGTAAGTACACCAGTTTGAATCATGTGCACAGAATAATAACACCAAGTAATAGAGCAGACTTCTAACAATAAACTTACTGTACTTGAAGGTCATGAACTCTCATCTTGATGGTTATTATTACGCGGCCCGACATTACGCGACATGAATTATTAACTGAGGTACAGACATCATGACTGGATCACATGCAAATGCAGACAAAGTAAGTTACCTGAAGTCTTTAAAATGTAATTAATTAAAAATGACTGCACTTACATTAAGGGGTTTACTTCCCATCGATTGTATAAACCTGTTTCCTGAAGTATTACCCTGAATATCAGATGACAATAAAAAACAGCAGCTTGCATTTATGTGGCACATTAACACAGTCAAATTGTACAAGATGCTTTACAGGAGCCATTACCAAACAGTATTTGAATCTCAGGAACATATGTGTCACTACACAACAACAAAGGCTTTAGTCAAAAAGGTGTTTAACGAATGGGAAGGTAGGTTTGAGAGCACTGGGGAAGAAATTTCAGAATTCAAAGAACAAGCCAAGAATTAATAAACTAATTAAAATGGAGAATGCTCAATAAACCAGAATCGTACTTAACACTTAGAAATACAGTGTGCAAACAAGCCCTTCGACCCACCTCATCAATCACCCATTCACACTGATTCTATGTTATTCCATTTTTGCACTCACACGCTGCACACTCAAGCCAGTTTACAGTAGCCAATGAACCTACAAGCCTGCACATCTATAGGATGTGGGAGGATACCAGAGGAAACCCATGCAGTCACAAGGAGAACATGCAAACTCTACACAGGCAATTGGAGTAACATTCCCTGGATACTTTCTAGAGAGAGCTAGATAGGGCTCTTAAAGATAGCGGAGTCAGGGGATATGGGGAGAAGGCAGGAACAGGGTACTGATTGGGGATGATCAGCCATGATCACATTGAATGGCGGTGCTGGCTCGAAGGGCTGAATAGCCTACTCCTGCACCTATTGTCTATTGTCTAAAACTCTGTAGAGCTAAAGAAGAATACAAAGGGAGAAATGAAGACATAGAGACCAATTGCCATTATGAATATAATTAGTAATAAAAACTCAGAGATGGACTAAAACATCATTAAAACCCTTTACCTGATAATTTGGTACTTGGGCAGTGTACTAGCTCTGTGTGTTGGTTCATACACTGAGTCCATGACTTTGAAGTTCTTGTCACACATGATTAGGAAGCCAAATGAGCCACTCAGTGCAGTTTCCTACATACAATATTACGTCGGAACTGTGAAAAGTAAATCACGACGGGATACAAGGTTATGATTGCAGAGAATTGAAGTCTTAGTTCTGCAGGGCAAAAGACTATCTTGGTGTTGGAAATGTGGACGTCCAATCCTCTGTTGCCCAGAAAAATAGCAAAATTGTTACCTTAGCTGAACACCTTTCCGTTTTTACCACTGGAATTCAATTCAATTCAATTCAATCTTTATTGTCATTGTGCAGTGTACAATACAGAGACAACAAAATGCAGTTGGTATCTCCGAAGGGCGAACTTACGAATGAACAAGTAATTGCGCATGTTACAGGTTGCAGACAGTTAATCCTAAAATGCCACTTCGATGTAATATCACAGATGCTTACTGCCTATGTAAAAAAGAGCTGATATCTGAATCAGACCTTTTTTGGACATTGAATGTATTCCCCAATTTATTTCTAAGAGCGACATCACACCAGTTGCAACCAAGTACTAATCACATTTGAGACATTAAATATCCTGTTAATACTAAAGCTACAAAGCTATTTGGGCTCCTCTGCAGAATGTTCTGTAACAACATAAACATGTTTCATATATTTGAAAAATGTCTCCAAATGTATAAAGGAATAGGCATACACAGTGGGATAATCGAGCAAATTAGATCTCAAAATGCTGTATTTAATGGAGACTTACTGCTGACAGAACAAGGTATTTGAATAATGTTCCCAGTCAAAGGTCAACCCAGGAAAACAAATGTAATGATTGTACAATGGCACAATGGTCTATGGCTTCTATTATGCTGCAGATGTATTTTCAGAAAATAAATCTCCCCAAATCATTCAAAAAAGACACAAAATGTTGGAGCAACTCAGCGAGTCAGGCAACCTCTGGAGAATGTGGATAGGCGACGTTTTGGGTTGGGACCCTTCTTCAAACCTTTTTTGCAAACCAGCATCTGCCTTTGTCCAGTGTGTCCACAATTATCAAAGGTGTGTAGTTGAAAGTAGAAAGTTCAATGTAGAAAGTAGAAAGTAGAAACATTCAATTAAAATGGGGACTATGGAAATGTCGGAGACCCTACATTTGGAAAGATTTGTCTTAATGGACAAACAAGAACTATTTACTAGAATATGGTCCCCATTCATTGAATATTTGAAGGGGCAAACTGGTTCGGCACGAGAACCTGAATGAAACCTGAATTAAGGAATAGATGAAGAATTACATTTTATAATCCGCGGACATATCTCCAATGATGCATAATCAGTTGAATACTCCATTCTTTTTTTGGTTTAAAAAAAAAAATATTCAATAAATTGTCAGTAACCAGACCAAATTAATCCAAGTCAAACTACATAGTGCAGCTCTTCAACAAAGTTTGTAGCATTTCATTGCTGAGGTAGGGATGTAGTCAGGATAGTACAGTGTGGTTCAAAAGTTTGATGGTCGATGGGAAGAAGCTTTAGACTTTGGACTTTAGAGATGCCGAGTGGAAACAGGCCCTTTGGCCGACCAAGTCCGAGCCGACCAATGATCACCCCATACACCAGCACTGTCCTACGCAATAGGGACAATTTACAATTTACAGAAGCCAATTAAACTACAATCCTGTACGTGTTCGGAGTGTGAGAGGAAAACGGAGCACCTGGAGAAATCCCACGCGGTCACAGGGAGAACCTATAAACACCATACAGACAGCACCCACAGTCAGGATCATAACCTGGTGTATCTGGCACTGAAGGGCTGCAACTCTACCACTCCGCCACCCTAACCTGCTCTTGAACCTGGAGATAACATGCCTTAGGCTTCCTTATGACAGCAGCAAGATGCGAGCGTGGCCAGGGCAATGTGTGTTTTTGATGATATCAGCCACCTTCTTAAGGCAGTGCTTCCTGTATCTCCCTTCAGTGATGGGGAGATGAATTTTGATGATGGATTGAGTCACAGGCTCCTATGCTGTCGGGCATTTGAGTTACATAATGCAACCAGTCAGTATTGCCCTCCACCGTACTCCTGTCGAAGTTCAAGAGAGTATTCAGTCAAATGCCCAATCTCGTCAAATATGTGAGGAAGTAGAAACATTTGTGAGCTTTCTTTGTGATCTTGTGAACAAAGATGAACAAGCTTTGGTGCTTCTCTTGTGAAACACATGACCATTTCGTCTGATTCCAGTTTGAACCTATGAGGTTGAATGAGGCTGTATAAAGTTTTGTTCAGAGACCCCAAATATCATCAGATTACATGAAATGAAAATATTAAAAATTGTTTTTTTTAATTCTCCCATACCTTGTTTGTACATTTGTTTCCCTTGGACTCCCAATGGGAAGAGGAGCTTGCTATTAGTCACTGCAACTCGAGCATCGTCCTCTGTGTTAACAATTGTATGACACTAATATTGCTGACTCTGCCTCTATTGGGAATTGCTGCATCAATGGTGAAGCTAATACTGCTGACAGCGCTGATATCTGCAAAGCACGAGTCAACCACTAATGCATTTGTCCATTCATTGTTGCCCAACTGCGGATGGTTAGACTGCTCCGACCACGGGAGCAAAGGAGGGAAGAAGATAATACATTGAAGAATCAACCCGAAACGTCGCCTATCTCCTTCGCTCCTTAGATGCTGCTGCACCCGCTGAGTTTATCCAGCTTTTTGTGTAACCCTCGATTCTCCAGCATCTGCAGCTCCTTCTTTAACAAGATAATACATTATTGCCTTCCATCACAGTGCGCTGTGGTGGATGTTTATGTTAATTTTTATGTAATTGTGTGTCTTGTTACTATTTTGCTATGACTGTGTGACTGTATGGCAAATCAAATTCTTTGTATGTTTTCACATATTTGGGTAATAAATTAATTAAAATTACAATTACAATTTTCAATTTTGCTCTCAAAATCGGTGGAAAATTCAACACGTCTGTGCTCTCAATTAACTGAGAGTTCTTGACACGTTTGTCAGCTTTAACAATGGATGCCAATTTAGTAAAACCATTTTTCCTTTATAGAGCACTTTTGGCATAAGATATTTCGCAAATAAGTCCTTAGAAATTAAATGCATCCAAATAAAAAACAGAAATTCGGTAAGTCAAAGGTATTTTTATTAATGTGAGATTCAGCTGAGGATATCCTGAGAGTAGACAACAGAACTGGGAGGCAAAAATGTTCCTGAGACTTTGGAGACCAGGTGGATAGTTAAGATTAGTTTAGAGATACAGCACGGAAACAGGTCCTTCGGCCCACCGGGTCCGCGCCGACGAGGGATTCTCGCATATTAACACTATCCTATACACACTAGAGACAATTTACACATACACCAAGCCAATTAACCTACAAACCTGTACGTCTTTGGAGTGTTGGATGTTGGCGATGGAGTGGCAGTGGAGAAGATGGAAATGCCAACTGTGCTTCTCTTTGTGGAAGGGATTGATGACAGTGATTTGGAAAATGGTGAGGAAAGTGAACCACTGATTATATGTTGGACAGCAATTATGGTTGAGTACTATGGAATTGAATAAGAACAATCAAGTAAATAAGGACAAGGTAGACAAAAATGCTGGAGAAACTCAGCGGGTGAAGCAGCATCTAAGGATAGAAGGAATAGGCGATGTTTCGGGTTGAAACCCTTCTTCAGACTGATGTTGGGGGGGCAGGAAAAAGAAAGGAAGAGGCGGAGACAGTGGGCTTGTGGGTGAGCTGGGAAGGGGAGGGGAAGGAGGGAGAAAGCAAGGGCTACCTGAAATTGGAGAAGTCAATGTTCATGCCGCTGTGGTGTAAACTACCCAAGCGAAATATGAGGTGCTGTTCCTCCAATTTACGGTGGGCCTCACTCTGGCAATGGCGGAGGCCCAGGACAGAAAGGTCGGATTCAGAATGGGAGGGGGAGTTGAAGCACTGAGCCACTGGGAGATCAGGTTGGTGATTGCGAACTGCGCGGAGGTGTTGGGCGAAGCGATCACCAAGCCTGTGCTTGGTTTCACCTGGAGCAGCGGATGCAGTAGATGAGGTTGGAGGAGGTGCAGGTGAACCTCTGCCTCACCTGGAAAGACTGCTTAGGTCCTTGGATGGAGTCAAGGGGGAAGGTAAAGCATCAAGTGTAGTATTTCCTGTGGTTGCAAGGGAAAGTACCAGGGGACGGGGTGGTTTGGGTGGGAAGGGACGAATTGACCAGGGAGTTACGGAGGGAACGGTCTCTGCGGAAAGCGGAAAGAGGAGGAGATGGAAAGATGTGGCCAGTGGTTTTTTTCAGTTTCTTACCTTGCCGAAGATGCGATTTTTTACCGGATCTCATCTCCGGTTGCTCTGCGGCCTACCATCAATGGAGCTGGAGGCCTCCTTGAACTGATTGAGCCATATGTTTTGGTCTAGCCCTAAGCTGCCAGCCTTTTGGAGGAGTGCTTTCGACGTGATAAACAGAGCCTATGGCCAGACTATTCCTCCAAACCCACTGTCAGCTATTTCTGGTACTCCTCCCAACACCAACCTCTCTGTTGCGTAGAAGCGGATCCTGGCTTTTACAACCTTGTTAGCCCAGAGACTGATCTTGCTTAACTGGAGGCTTACCTGTCCACCGACACACGCCCGCTGGATCAAGGAGGTGCTCTACAATTTAAAGCTTGAAAAACTTAGGTTTTCTCTCAAAGGCTCTACCAAGACATTCCTAGATACCTGGAACCCTTTCCTGGAACTTGTTAACTCTCTCAACTTGTTTCCGGACTCGGAAGAGGACTGAGTGCCTTCTATCACTGCTCTGTCTTATTGCAGCTGCTCTCCCCTCAACGCCCCCCCCCCCCCCCCCCCCCCCCCCACACCTTATTATTTTTTTTTTGTACATTTTGTTTCGTTTATCTTATCGTATTTGTGTGGATGTGTACGTATGTGAGTGTTGTTTGTCCCCGTTTGGTTCCGACCTGATTCGGGTGGATTGAGGGGGGGTAAGGGTAAGGGCTTTGAGGGTCGCTAACATACTGTTGCACAATTATGTCCTGACTATCACTGTCTGTTATCATTGTATGTATGAAATTTGCTGTGAAATTCAAATAAAAAGATTTAAATAAAAAGAACTGATTGAGCCCCACTGCGGGGTGTGGCCTTAACATCAGAGTCGATCCCTTGCCTGGGATCGACGCTCCAACCGCGGCCTGTGGACTTTACCATCAAGAGCTCGCAGTCTCGGGAGAGGCTAGTCGGGAGCTCCAACGATGTAGAAGATTCGATCAGCCCCGACCCGGGGTCCGATCACCTGGCACAGGGGAAGCTAACATCCCCAATGCAGGAGCTTGATCACCCCGATGCCGAAGGCCCGACCACCTGCTACGGGAGTCAAGATCATCCTGTCAATGGAGGGCTCGAGGCACCTGACCGCTGGAGGACAAAGAAGAGATTTAACTTTTTTTTTGCCTTCCATCACAGTGAGGATTGTGTGTTCCATTGCTTTTGACTGACTTGGCAAATGAAATTCCTCGTATGTTGCAAAACATACTTGACTAATAAAGTATTATTGTGGTTGTGATTGTGATTCCAAGCTGTACCTTTTAATCAATTCAATCAAAACCAGCCTGTGGCCTCTTATTTTCTCCTCCATGTGGCAGTGACGTTAGCAACAACAATCTCACTCTTTTTTTAAACTGTACAGATACAGGAATACCTTGCATAATTAGCACTCAACACAACCCTGACCTTGAATGGAAACAGGCTTTATTCATTTTAACTTTCCAACTGCCTTGAGGTACAGAATGGCACTGCTTTTTGTTATACTGAATGAGAAGAACCAACAAGGAAGAAAATCAGTTTTCGACAATGTACAGAAGGAAGAAAAATACATCATGATGCCAGAAGGCTTTAGTTTTATCTGAAGAAGGATCTCGACCCGAAACGTCACCCATTCCTTCTCTCCAGAGATGATGCATGTCCCATTGAATTACTCCAGCATTTTGTGTCTATCTTTGGTTTTATGATAACGTGCTATGCAAGTTGGATAGATTTCAGGTCTTAAAATGATTATGCTAAGATCACGGGAATCAACTAATCCACACCTCTCCTCACCATATCCTCCCCAAACAGTGACTCCCCTATTGAAATGTGGCATCAGTCCAGAAATGAGAATCAACTGTAAAATTTAATGTGGCTTTACAGAGATAAGATAAGACACCAATTATCTGATCATCGCCCATAAATTATCATCTGGATAGTAACATTGTTCATTATCTGAATTTGGGGGAGGAGGTTATTTTCAAATAGAAGCTGGCAGCAGGAAAGTTCCCCTGGCAATATGTTCTAAATATGACCAACAGATTTATAATGTGTGGATCAAGCCCAGAAAATGCAAATGGACCAAAATCTGCCATGCCCTATTCAGTAAGTCAATCATAGAGTCATAGTCATAGAGTCTCACAGCGCGCAAACAGGCCCTTCGGCCCAACCTGCCCACACCAGTCAACATGTCCCATCTGTACTCACCCAAACTGCCTGCGTTTGGCCCATATCTCTTTTAACGTGTCCTATTCATGTAGCTGTCAAAATTTTTCTTCAACTCCCTCAACAACCTCCCCCGGCAGCTCATTCCACATACCCATCACCCTCTGTGTGAAAAAGATTTCCTCCCTCACCTTAAGCCTATGTCCTCTGGTTCTTGATTCCCCTACTCTGGGCAAGAGACTCTATTGTGTCTACTGATCTATTCCTGTCATGATTTTGTGCACCTCTATAAGATCACCCCCATCCTCCTGCACTCCAAGGAATAGAGTGCTAGCCTGCTCAGCCTTTCCCTGTAGCTCAGACCCTCTCGTCCTGGCAGCATCCTTGTAAATCCTCTCTGCACACTTACCAGCTTGACAACATTTTTCCTATAACACGCTACCCAAAACTGAACACAATAGTCTAAATGCGGCCTCACTAACGTCTTATACAACTGCAACATTACCTCGCAACTTCTATACTTAATGGTTTGATTGATGAAGACCAATGTTCCAAAAGCCTTTTTGACGACCCTATCTATCTGTAATGCCACTTTCAACTAACAATGTACAGTACCTGTGCCCTCTGCTCTACATCACTCCCCAGAGCTTTACCGTTCACTGTGTAAGTACTGCCCATGTTGGACTTGCCAAAGTACAACACTCACATTTCTCTGTTTAAATTCAATCAACCATTCCACAGCCCACCTGCCCAACTGATCAAGATCCTGCAGCAACTTTTGACAATCATCTTCACTATCTACAATACCACCCACTTTTGTGTCATCTGAAAACTTGCTAACCATGCCATGTACATTCTCATCCAAATTATTAATATAGATGACCAAAAAACAATGGGGCAGGCACCGAACCCTGAGGCACACCACTTGTCACAGGCCTCTGGTCCAAAAAGCAACCTTCCACCATCACCCTTGATTCTTGATTAGTACGGGTGTCAGAGGTTATGGGGAGAAAGTAGGAGAATGGGGTTAGGAGGGAGAGATAGATCAGCCATGATTGAATGACAGTCAACTTGATGGGCCGAATGGCCAAATTCTACTACTATTCCTTATGACATGACTTATGACCCTCTGCTTCCTTCCATGAAGCTAATTTTCTATCCATTCAGCTATCGCACCTTGGATCGCCATGAGATCTAAACAGGGATGATCTCTAAATCAATGACATAAGGAAGATAATCTGTGTGTGAATTGCCTAAGCACCCGATGTAACTTCATTGGAAGATGTATCTGTGTTCCACCAAATATGTGGAGAAAATCATGAGGGATTATGTGGAAAATCACTCAATGCTGTCACTGAAAGCATTAACTCACTTCTTTATTTTACGAGGTTTCATTTCATGTTTCCAAAGCCTATTTCTTTGGCCACAAGGAAAGATTGTGTAAAATGGTAAAGATCATGTCCATCATACAAATGTGAAATAGTTTTAGTGCCATTTGGCTCTCGTGATATTCAGGCATCCCTGGCAGATGCCTTATTTCTCTTGACAAGTGTTGCTTATGAGTCTTTGGTCCAATGAAGTAGGGGGCTGGGTATTGACTTGTCATCGAGACCCAGGGGAAGCAATGGGTGGAGTGAGTGCAACAAGAATTGGAAACGTTAGCCACCACCTTCAACATTAGAATGAGTAGTTGGGAAAAATGAGGATGTGGTGAATGAGACAGAAACCAAATGCATTGCAATATGCCCTTTGGAAAACACAAAGAACTGGAGCAAGAGCAAGAGAGTAAGGAAGAGGAGTGCTGATAGGAGGATGTGCATGAGGTTAAGGGAGATGAAGATTCCCAAAAAGGTGTAAGAGACAGGCATCTTGAGCAGATAAAGGGTGCAGCAACAGAACAGATGTGCCTGTGAGGGAAGGAAGTTAGGTGGGAGATTAGAGGTATGAATTTGAGTCTGAAGCTGTTTCCATGGAAAGGAATCGGGTAACCTCAGCACAGCCAAGTATATACAACTCACACAACAATGAAATGGAGATTGGATGCAAACTATGATTAGAAAAAGCAAAATGCATCATTTTTTAAACTATCTTAAAGTAACTTTAACCTTGTCAGAGCTCCTCGAAGAAATGTGGGACGTACAGAAAAGAATATCCACCCTTTTGATTTTCATTCTCTAGTCAACATGGCAATATCGGGGGGGGGGGAAGAACATGTTATATATCTGTCACGTATCATTTGAATATGCAAAGAGAAAATGCTGGAAATGTTCAACTGCTCAGGTGGCTTCTGTAAAGTGAGAATCAGAGCAAATTCTCGATCTTTCAACATATGAAAAATTTAGAGATGTAACAAGCTTAAAGCAAGTGTAGCAGCTGAGAGAAGGAGAGGGATGGAAATAATGGCATAGGACTAAGAATAACCTGGGCAACCCGCAATAACCTGGAGCTCAATGATCTTAAGACAGTTATTGATTGTAGACTTTAGGAGAGCTCCCCCTCCCCTCACCCCACTCACTATCAAAAACACCACAGTCACATCTGTGGAGTCTTTTAAGTTCCTGGGAACCATCATCTCCAAGGACCTTAAGTGGGGGGCTACCATCGACTCCACAGTCAAAACGGCACAACTGAGGTTGTACTTCCTGCGGCAGCTGAGGCAGCACAATCTGCCACAGGCAATGATGGTCCAATTCTATACGGCCATCGCAGAGTCTGTCCTCACCTTCTCCATCATGGTCTGGTTTGGCTCAGCCACCAAACATGACACCCAGAGGCTGTCCACGCGTATCTACCGCCACTGCCCCAGGGTCTGGTTCCCATGAAACATACTTTGGTAACTGGTGATTCAATCTGGATGCAAACAAATCAATCTCTGGTACGCCATACCGAGCAACAATATCATTAAATATTTCATGATTCAACATCCATTCTGTGATGTCATTGAATTTTCGTGACCTGGTGTCTGCCACTATGTTAAATGTACCTGGTAAGTAGATAGCTGAAATCCCGATGTTTCTTGTAATACACCAGTGCCAAATATGGTTATCCAACTTATCACATGATACCGACTTGATTCCACCCATGTGATTAACGTATGTTACTGCTGTAGTGTTGTCAATCTGAAGCTGCACATGAAAATCATGCATGCTAATACAATAAGCCTTTAAGCCATAGAGTGCTCCCAACAAATCTAAATAGTTAATACCAAGGGATTGAAGAATTACTGCTTCATGCACATTCCATCTGCCCCTACAGCTGGAGGTGGAATCAGTTGCTCCCCATCCTAGAGCACTAACATCAGTTTGTAAAATAACTGAAGGTGTATCAATCCGAATTTTACTGGAGCAATGCCAAATATTCGCTATCCACCATTGTAACTCAGCAACGGCTTCAGCTGGTAACCGCATAGGTCTATCGAAATGACCTGCATGCCTTATTAGTGCCTGCTCCTTTGCACATTGCAACTTTTGATAATGTAAAGGTTCAAACTGTGCGGCAGAAAAGCAGCCACTAATTTGCCAATTATACTAGCCACCTGCCGAAAAGAAGAATGTTGCTCATCAACGAGGTTGTTACAAGCTTCTATTAACTCTGACCTCTTGCCTGGAGGCAGAGTCACAGACATGTGAATTGAATTAATGGTGAACCCCAAATAATCAATGACTCTAGATGGTATCAATATGGATTTAACTGGATGGATGAGAAACCCCAATCTTTGAAACATGAGTTTGGTAGCTGAAACAGATAATTCAGCTGATTGCTGAGTATTGCCTATGATTAGGATATCATCCAAATAGGCCATGACAATATGCTGAGCCCGGAGTAGGCCCAACACCGGTTTTAACAATTTTGTAAATAATCTAGGAGCCGAAGTTAATCCATTAGGCAATGCTTTAAACTGCCATAATTGCTTCATCCAGCTAAATTTCAAATATCTCTGGTGATTGTAATGAATGGGTACTGAATAGTATGCATCTTTGAGATCTATGCATGCCCTATAGCATCCTTTGGAAACCAATTGTTTGGCAGTAACAAATGTTTCCATTTTGAAATGTTTATACTGCACATAGGAGTTAAGCTGAGTTAGATAAAGAATGATGCGACACCCACCATCCTTCTTCTGTCTAGGGAATATATTAGACACAAATTGGTGAGATTGATGAAAAGATTTCTCAATTACCACTTGTGCAGCTAGCGTTTCAATTTCAGCTTGTACATCTAAAGACTCTTGTTGTGAAAAACACAATGTCTGGCTAGGTGTATGCTGTGTAGGTGGACACAATTTGAAAATGAATTCAATTCGGAACCCTAGTATACTGTGCAGTGTAAACGAATCTGAGGTTATACAACATCACTCATTGAAAAACAAATGTAACCTCCTACCAACTCATGACTGGCCCATACATTTCCGAAAAGAACCAGATCCACCTACCTCCATGGTTGGTGGTATAAACTTCTGCCCCCGTGTCCTGGAGGGGAAGAATGTTGGTGTACGCCAATTGCGCATAGTTGGCAAGGGCCGACTTGGTCCTTGGCCTGAAGCCAATGCAGCGAACCATTGGTAGGGGTGCTGCTGCCGGAGGGGATTTTTGCTGGTCGGTTGGACTTTTATGAGGCCAACCATTTTCGCCTCATCGTCCAATTCTCGGACCTGTTTCCATAGGTCGTCACCGAACAGTAAATTCGGCGGCTGCATGTTGCTTGCCTTGCATAGTGCCGCAAACTTTGGATTCAGCATAGGGTGGATTGCACTCTTCCTCAGATAGTTTATCTCAAAATGTGCATTACACATTAGGGCAAGAGCATCCTGCTGCATCTCACACAGAGCCCCAATATCAACCGACCTAGCGAAAGCTGTAATTCCTGAAGCAAGCAGATTTAGAATCTTTTGGAGCCTCAGTTCTTGGGCCCTGATACCCGCACCCAAAACATTGCCTATTTCCTCTCTCCATAGATGCTGCCTCACCCGCTGAGTTCCTCCAGCATTTTGTCCACCTTCGATTTTTCCAGCATCTGCAGTTCTTTCTTAAAGATGAAAGTCACCACATTTTCAGGCAGTGATTTTCAAATTTCCACAACTGGTTTCCCATCCAATAGGAATCATTTCTCACTCTAACAAGGTCTTTCCCACATTTATAAAATTAAATCTCTCTTCAGCACTACCCCCCCCCCCCCCCCAACCCCTCACCATCAGTTCTCCCTCAGAAAATATTATCGTTCCACTTCAGGCCTCGTAGTATTGAAAATATTTAATATTTATTTCAGTTTTGTTTTGCTGCACTTTTTCTTCCCCTTTTTTGCTTGGAGCTTTGCTGATCTGGTACATCCAGTACTTTCAGCAGACGTAAAGTTCAAAAAGCTGATTGATATTGCCTGCATTGTATTCTTGACTCAGTCTCGCATGAGTCAGCTCATTCTCAGTGAAATAAACTGCACATTTATTTTGAGGAAGAATGGTTAGCAAAAAAACAGGAGTTAACTCCAAACTTCATCAGGGCAGCCCATGAAACATTATCTCGGAGCTCAGTAAGACTTTGGCTTTGAAACGAGAGAAGAGTTTTAGAACCAAATCTCAGCTCAGCTGTAAACAGAACCAGCAAGGCCTCAGTATTTTTAATGAAAATCGTCTAATGAATTTTTGAAAGTCCTGGAGGGTTGCGTACAGATAGCTCCAGGGCATGCTTACAGTCGGTTGTTCACTATGCTGCTGAGTTCTTTATGTCCTTAAAATACATCTGGGCATGTACTCTGATAGCAAAGACACAGAGGGATACATGTCTAATGCAGGCAAATGGAAATAGCATTGATTTGCATCATAGTCTTGTGTAGTTGAGTTGAGTTGAGTTTAGATTAGTTAAGTTCAGTTAAGTTTAGTTTAGTTTAGTTTAGTTTAGATTAGTTTAGATTAGTTTAGCTTAGTTTAGTTTATTATTGTCACATATACTGTGAAAAGTGTTTGTTTGTGTGCTATCCAGTCAAAGACGATACATGATTACAAGCAAGCTGTCCAAAAGATAAAGGGTCCAACATTTAGTGCAAACTGAAGTCTGATTAATGATAGTTCAAAGGTCTCCAAAAGTCTCCCAGTCGGCATGGACGACATGAACTGAAAGGGCCTGTTTCTGTGCTGTTCAATGTTATGACTCTTTGATCACACTCGCAGCTGACCAGATCATGAGCCAGCATTCAAATTCCTAACCTTCAACCAGTTAACTTGCTTTAGCTCCTAAAAACTAAGCTGTATTACATATCAGTGCAAACAGTTTGTAGACTTTTTTTCTTTCTACACAAGTTACTAGAACATTAATTTAACTTTGATTGGCCCTGGATAAACAACAAGCAGTCACATCTACACTGATCTCTTCTATAAAACAACGGTTTCTTCTGTGATGTGGTCGAATTATTTTAAGAAGATGAAGATTAAAGAAATTGCAGACACCAGAAATGGACTCATGAGCCTTTTGGTGTGTAACAAGCCTAGGCATGTCGGCTGCAGGGCACTCAGCATTATGTCACTAATCTAGTTGCTGGCTTTTCCTGCAGAGTGACGACCTCATCCAACATTAGTGAAAATGCCCTAACATAACTGGCCTACTCCTGGGAAAGACAGCGGTGAAAATTGTACTTAATTTAAAGCATTTTGTTCTCCAGGCTAAATCTTCCCCTTTCTCTCTGGATGGTGTTCATCCCCATTCTCGCAATCCCAGCAAATGTTTACCTTAGAAATACAGCATGGAAATGGGTGCTTTGGCCCATCGAGTCTACACTGACCATCGATCACCCACCCGTTCACAAGAATTCTATATTATCCCACTTTCTCAACCACTCCCTACACACGAGGGACAGGTTTACAGAGGCCAGCTAACCTACAAACCTGCATATCTTTGAAATGTGGGTTGAAACTAGAGCAGCCGGAGGAAACAGGAAGACACGCGGTCACAGGAGGAATGTACAAACTCCACACAGATCGCACCTGTGGTCAGGATCGAACCCAGGTCTCAGGCATTGTGAGGCAGCAGCTCTACCCACTGCACCACTGTGCCACTGTTATTTTCCTTGCATTTTGCTGTAAAGGAACCCCTAGGAAAGAGTGACCAAAATAGAACATAATTTTATAACAAGTTGAAAAGTAACTTAGTTCAGCAGAATCATGTTTTGTTTGTGTCCAATATTCTCCCAACTCAAATGGTCAAATGGCACAAAGCACAAATGGTTGAAGTGTGAGTTCCCACCATCGCAAAGGCCAGCTGTGCCTCGTAAATACATTTCAACCAATTCCACATTTCATGCACGATATTGCAAACATCTGGAGAGTCCCAATTTTATCACTCACACGTTATTTGCATTCAAAATCATTCCTCTGTGTGTGATAGGTCGTAGATGGAATTAGGAAAAGTAGCCAGAAGGTGAGGCTAGTTAGAGGTCAAAGGTTAGGATGAGCAGTCAGGGTTGCAATCAATTGTCAGGGAGAAATCCCACGGTTCTATGATGTCACTGAAACTCTCCTGCATGCTCGAGGGAAGTTCCCGCATACTCGCGGCCTCAGTTTGGTCGAGGAAATTTTTTCAGCATGTTGAAAAATTTTCCGCGAGAAAAAATTGTTTGGCATGGTTCTTTTGAACTCGTAGTGCAGTGGAGTGGGGTCGCTATGTAGTTACAGGCAGTCGAAGGCAGCCGTAGGCAATCTCCTTCGCTGACTGGGCATTTTATTTGGCTCACTGGAGTTTTCAGGACCAAGGAAAACTGACCGGTAGGTTAAATGCCCGCTAAACTTTATTATAAGTTGCCTGGCTTCTTAAAAGCGTCTGCACTCCTCCCTCCCCCCCCCCCTACTCTCCCCCTTCTCTCCCCTTCTCGCACCTTCTCTCCCCCTTTCTCCCCTTCTCTCCCCCGCCTCCCCCCCGCGCTCCCTAAAGGACTTACCGTACACTGTGCAGCCGTCTTTTACCTTCCTGTTCATGGCGGGTGTGAATTTCAGACAGCTCTCCCCCGCTTTCCCTGGCCCCCGCCTTTGCGATGTGTGTTTGTGTGTGTGCGGTCGATTGATCCAGCTCGCGATTTCATCAAAGACGGCTGATCCAGCTCGAGGTTTTTCAGGCGAATGCCCTCGAGCTTGAAGGTCAAAGACAGTCGCTGAAAGGTCGCGTTAGTAGGACAGGCCCTTAAGAAATCGATGTAAAGGATTTGAGCGGAACTTGGTATACAACATTTTAACAGAGTATGGTGGTTGTAATGGAGTGAGCAGCCAAAGGAAGACAATGGGGGTGACATTGGAAAAACATTTGGATGGGTATGTGGCGGGAAGCGTTTAGAGGGATGTTGGCCAGGTGCAGGCAAGTGGGACTGGCCGGGGAGCCAAGTTTGTTTGGCATGGATGAGTTGGGTTGAAGGGAATGATTCTGTGCTATGTAGCTCCATGGCTCATATTTCCCCAACACTCGCTGTCCATTTAATGTTCTAGAGGTGATCTTATAGAGGTGTATACAATCATGACATGAATAGATAAGGTAAAGCCAAAGCCTTAGATAAGGGAATCAAGAACAAGAAGGCATAAGTTTACGGTGAGAGGGGCATGATGTAATGGCTACCTGAGGGGCAACTTTTTTTCACTCAGAGAGCGGTGGGTGTAGGGAATGAGCTACCAGAGGAGATAGATGAGGCAGGTACAATAACAACATTTAAAGACACTTGGACAGGTACATAGCATGGCAAGGTTTAAAGGGATAAAGGTCAAAAACAGGCAAATGGAACAAGTTCAGATGGGACATCTTGGACAGTGTGTACTATTGGGCCAAAGGGCCTATTTCCATGCTGTATGAATCTATGGCCTCCATGGGGTCGAGCTATCTACACCATTTGGGGAACTGCTCGGGAAGATCGCCTTTAGTCATGCTGAAACAGGCCAGTATAAATTCTTCACCTCTCTGGTTACCTTTGGAATGGGAGGGCCATGTACATGAGAATTAAAATAACAAAACAGATGCCTAAATGTGGAAGTTCTATGCAGATGGCCCAGGGTTAACTTATCAAATGAACAGAGATCATAGAGCGAAAATCACAGCATTTCCTAGGCTCTCATGAAAGATTTTCAATTTTATTTTATCTTGCAGTGATATTGGGTTGTGTGGTGTACAAAAATGTAACAATGCATTATCAAATGTTTAAATAAAAGTGCTTTAGGAAGATTTTACCCAAAGAGCATATAACCTTTGCACAATGTGATGGAATAACAAGGCTATATTAAAAGGCAGAATATTTATTCTGAAAACGACTTCTTAAGGTACCTGCAGTGTACAACATTGTAATTTTTTTTAGGTGAAAGGCTGTGCACTTTTTGCTTTTTTGTTTTAGCTTTTTAACAATTTTATTGATGTTCCTTTGGTAAATATGGAAGAAGGAAGCTGGAACATTTTTTTCTGAATTAGGAGTTTTTAACTCACGCTTTTGGGAAGAGTTTAAACTATTTCAGCAGGTCAGTTGAGAAGAGATTCAGGAGTGAGAGAACGTAAGCTAAAAGTTAGAAATGTAGTGAAGAAAATAAACAAATAGTTTAAACAAAGGAAGGCAATAAATAGGATCAGAGTATGTAAAGAAATCTTCAAAAATCAAATTTAAAGGTATTAAAACCATAAGGGTCTGTCCCACAGGCGATTTTTTAGGCAACTACAGGCAACTAGGCTGTCGCCACATGGTGGCCGGGGTGTCGCCTGTATGGTCGTGAGTAGTCTCCTCAGTCGCCCAAAGACTCGTAGCGATTTTCTGGTCGCCGCTGGATTTTGAAATGTTTAAAACTTTTCGGTGACAGTCAGCGACAGTTGGCTTGACGCCAATGAGCGTAGCTTGACTTCTCGTGACGTAGGTGCTGTCGTAAGCTGTCGCCAGGATGACGTAGGTTGTCGCCGGTGCTGACATCGGTGAATTCCATTGGCGACTACCTATGTCAATCTACGTCAACCGGTGACAGGTACCGGCAACTGAATTGTCTCAAGTTGTCTTCAGTTGTCGCCGATAGGGTCGTACCTTGTCGTAGCTTGTCGCAGGTGGACGTAGGTTGTCGTAGGTGTGATCGTAGGTGGACGTCCTAAAGGGTCGCCGGTTGTCGGTAGCTTGCCGTACCTTGACGTCGACTAGGTAGTAGGTTGTTGTAGACATTGTCGTAGACATTGTCACGAGGGTCCAGTCACCAGTTTTTCGGTGACCTGCTATGACGATGAGAGTCGCCGGCAGTCGCTGAAAAAATCATCTAAGTGGGACAAGCCCCAATAGTTAAATTCGTTGCTAAACTGTTGTGAATGAATTTCCATTACAGAAACATGGCTGGAGGGTGACCAAAGCTTGGCGTTAAATATTATAGGGAATTTGATACAGGCAAAAAGGAAAAGGAGGTGAGGTTGTGCAAATAAAAAGGAATTATCTCATGATAATAGAGAAGAAGTATGTTGTTTTGGCAGATGTGTTTAAAATTAGAATCTGTCTGGTTAGAGCTTAAAGGAGCAGGGAGCAGAAACTATAAGTAGGGATTGTTATAGACATCTAAATACCATTAAAGGTGTAGGGTCCAGTACAAAATTGGGACCTAGAGGCAGAAGTAATGGAGTGATACAATAATCATTGTACCATGTACATTGTACCATGTATAACTCCTTGGACCATGACCCCACAGGCGAGCACCAGGCCTTAACCTCTAGCACCATTACTGATTTCATCACTTGCGGCTCTCTGCCCTCTAAAGCCTCCAAACCTATCGTTCCCAAGCCCCGCACGGCCCGATCTTATCTTCTTCCCAAAATCCACAAACAGAACTGTCCTGGCAGACCCATTGTTTTTGCTTGTCCATGTCCCACCGAATTAATTTCCACGTACCTTGACTCCATCCTATCCCCCATGGTACAATCACCCCCTACCTATGTCCAAGACACCTCACATGCTCTTCATCTCCTCAATTACTTCCGTTTTCCAGGTCCCCACTCCCTCATCTTTACTATGGATGTCCAGTCACTCTACACCACCATCCCCCACCAGGAAGGGTCTTAAAGCCCTCCGTTTCTTCCTCAACCGCAGAACATGCCAATTTCCGTCTACCAATGCTCTCCTCCGCCTAGCATAGCTGGTCCATACCCTCGACAACTTCTCCTTCGACTCCTCCCACTTCCTCCAAATCCAAGGCGTAGCTATGGGCACTTGCATGGGCCCTGTGCCTGCCTCTTTGTAGGCTACGTCAAACAATTACTGTTCCAGGCATACACTGACCCTATCCCCGAACTCTACCTCCGCTAGATTGACGACTGCATTGGTGCTAGCTCCTGCACCCATGCAGAACTTACTGACTTCATCAACTTCACCACTAATTACCATCCTGCACTCAAATTCACTTGGACCATCTCAAACATCGCCCTACCATTTCTAGATCTCACCGTCTCCATCACAGGAAACAGAGTATTGACCGACACCAACTACAAACCTACTGACTCCCATAGCTGTTTTGACTACATTTCTTCCCACCGTGCTTCCTGTAAGGACTCTATCCCCTACTCCCAATTCCTCCATCTATGCCGCATCTGCGCCCAGGATGTGGTGTTCCATACCAGGGCATCGGAGATGTCCTCATTCTTTAGGAAACGGCGGTTCCCCTCTTCCATTATAGATGAGGCTCTCACTAGGGTCACCTCAATATCCCACATCTCCGCTCTTACTCCCCCTCCCCCACTTGTAACAAGGACAGAGTCCCCCTTGCCTTCATCTTCCACCCCATCGGCCGCCGCATACAGCATATAGTCCTCCAACATTTTCGCCACCTCCAACAGGATCCCATTACTGGCCACTTCTTCCCATCTCCACACCTTTCTGCTTTCCTCTGAGACTGTTCCCTCAGAAACTCTCTGGTCAACTCGTCCCTTCCCACCCAAACCACCCCCTCCCCGGGTAGTTTTCCCTGCAACTGCAGGAGCTGCAACACCTGTCCCTTTACCTCCCCCCTCGAGTCCGTCGAAGGACCGAAACTGTCTTTCCAGGTGAGGCAGAGGTTCACTTGCACCTCCTCCAACCTCATCTACTGTATCCGCTGTTCCAGGTGTCAACTTCGCTACATCGACGAGACTAAGCGCAGGCTCGGCGATCATTTCGCTGAACACCTCCGCTCAGTCCATCTTAACCTACCTGAACTCCCGGTGGCTCAGCACTTCAACTCCCCCTCCCATTCCCAACCTGACCTTTCTGCCCTGGGCCTCCTCCATTGTCAGAGTGAGGCCCAGCGCAAATTGAAGGAACATCACCTCATATTTCGCTTGGGTAGTTTACACCCCAGCGATATGAACATTGACTTCTCTAACTTCAGATAGCCCTTGCTTTCTTTCTCCATCCCATCCCCCATCCCAGTTCTCCCACTAATCTTACTGTCCGCAACTACATTCTATCTTTGTCCCGCCCCTTCCCCTGACAGAAGTCTGAAGAAGTGTCTCGACCCGAAACGTCGCCCATTTCTTCTCTCCAGAGATGCTGCCTCACCCGCTGAGTTACTCCAGCATTTTGTGCAAACTAGCATCTGCAGTTCTTTCTGACACAATACAATAATCTACATATATATTGAGCAAATCAAATTAGGATTAACAATGTGAATGGATATGAGATGGATTTCTAGATCAGTATGTTGAATAGCTGACAAAGGAACTGGCTATTTTAGATTTAGTATTATAACCAAGGATGACGTGAAATTAATTATAGTATTAAAGCTATGCAGGGAAAGCAGTAAAACTGTGGCTTGGCAATGCTTTAGAAATCAATAAAGGATGGCCAATAATTCATTAAAGAAAGCAATAGTGATAAACACGATGGAATAGAAGGCTCGCCGCGATGGAAGGCTCGCCAACCGTCTGTCTGTCTTTTAGTCTTTTTTTGTTATTTTTAGTGTGTTTATAAAGTTTGAGTTAGTGTTCTCTGGTATATTTTATGTGGGGGGTGGGCGGTGGGGGGGGGGGGGTCGGGCGTGACTTTATTTCAATCTCTTACCTTGCCGGAGATGCGATCATTTTCCGGATCGTATCTCCAGTCGCTCTGCGGCCTAACGTCATGGAGCTGGAGGCCTCGCTCAGGATTGACTTTGAGCCCCACCGGGGGGACATAGACTTACCATTGAAGCCGATCCCTTGCCTGGGATCGACGCTCCAAACGCAGCCTGCGGATTTCACCATCGAGGAGCTCGCAGTCTCGGGTAGAGACCGATGTCGGGAGCTCCAAACGACGCAGAAGATTTCGACCAACCCCGCCCCGGGGAGCTGAGAATCCCCTCCCCATGAAGAGCTTGAACGCCCTGATGCAAGGGCCCAAACGCGGCCGGCTACGGGAGCCAAGATCGCCCCATCAACAGAAGGCCCGAGGCCCCCGACCGCGGGAGGACAAAGAAGGGAACTTTTTTTCGCCTTCCATCACAGAGAGGAATGCGGAGGAGTCACTGTGGTGGATGTTTATGTTAAAATGTATTTTGTGTGTTCTGTTGCTTTTTATTGGTATGGTATGGCAAATGAAATTCCTCATATGTTGCAAAACATACTTGGCTAATAAAGTATGATTATGATTATTATGATTATGATTATGAAGATTAAGGGAAAAATGTAAAAGATAAATATTAGCAAATAAATGCCATTGCAAAGATTCAAGAACCCAACATCAGAAACATCTGAACTATCTGATGATCTAAATAGACACAAAATGCTGGAGTAACTCAGCGGGACAGGCGGCATCTCTGGAGAGACGGCGTGGGTGACGTATCGGTTCGAGACCCTTCTTCAGACTAGTCTGCTAATATTTGTCTCTTTTGAGTTACTCCAATATTTTGTGTCTATCTTCGGTTTAAACCAGCATTTGTAGTTTCTTCCTACACATGATAATCTACATCCCAGGGGTTTTAAGAAGAAGGCTCTTGTGATAGTGATGTACTGGTTATTATCATCAAAATCATGTAGATTCTGGAATAGTTCTTGCAGATTAGAAGGCAACGAATGTGATTTCACTCTTTCAGAAAGGAGGAAGAGAAAAACAAGGAACTACCAACCTGTTAGCTTGACATCAGTGGATAGGAAAATACTGGAGGCACTGATAAACATCTAGATACTTAGAAAATAACATTATGATTGAAGCAAGTTAACATGGACTTATGAAATAAATCATTTTTGATCAACATATTAAAGTTATTTGCGGATGTGGCTTACAATGCAGCTGCAAGAGAGCCAGTGAATACTGTGTGTTTTATTTTCAGAAGGTTTCGAATTAGGTGCAATACAGGAAGATGCTGAAAAAGGTTAGAGCACATGAAATTGGTGATAAAAATACCAGTGTCAATTGGGAATTGGTTAAGAGGTTGAAAACTAAGAGGGGGAATTAACCTGGAAATAAAATAAAAAAACTGCCCATTCTGGAAATCTAAAATAAAAACTGAAAACACCAGAAACACTCAGCAGGTCAGGCAGCATCAGTGGGAAGGGCAACAGTGATAGACAAAATATGCTGGAGTAACTCAGCGGGACAGGCAGCATCTCTGGAGAGAAGGAAAGGGGTATGTTTTAGGTCGAGACCCTTCCTCAGACCTCAGGTCTCAACCGGAAACATCACCCACTCCTTCTCTCCAGAGATGTTGCTTGTCCCACAGAGTTACATCCAGCATATTGTGTCTATCTTCAGTGTAGACCAGCATCTGCAGTTCCTTCCTACAGAGTCCATCTGTGTATCTTCCTCCAGAAGAAATAAATCAGTTATTTCTGTGTTTGCAAACTGTAATCATTAGTTATGCTGGTGATCGTGCAGAGGAGATTCACCATGATGTTGCTTGGATTTAGGGGGTTTGGTAATGGCTGCGGTGACCTGTTACAATTATATGCAAATCTGAGGCATAGATAGGGTAGATAATCAAAATCTTTCTGCCAGGGTATCGGTTTAAGGTGAGAGGAAGGGATTTTAAAGAATTTTAAAGTGGTCATCCCCAAGAGTACCGGGTGTCAGTTGTGGCGAAGAACCTTAGGGATTGTAATATCCAGTCCTACTAATCAATAGGAACATCTGGATGAAACCAGTGACCGCTGTGAAAGGGCAGCTGACAACCAGGGAAAGACCTAGTGACAGCCTGGAGAGACTGCTGACTGGAGGGAATAGACCCCACCGGGGCTGGCATGGGCTAGCTCCTCATGCCAGCAGGATCCATCGCTAAGAAGCATTTTGGACCCACCCTTATATTGCTACGGAAGGAATCGACTATGAATAAGAGAACTAGCACAGCAATTGACAACGCAGCAGCACCGGCAGGACATAAGCTACGAAGCTGCATCTGTGGCTGGGAATAGATGACATCAGAGAAGGGTCTCAAGATCCACCAGGGCAGGGACAATGCCTGGGAGAGCTTGGTGTGGGGCTTCGCATTGACCATCACCTTCTAAGAGGTAGACCAAATCAGTCGCGTGAAGCCCAGTGGCAGGTTAACCACCACAGTCCACAGGGTATCAGCACCCCAGGAGAAGCTCAACCAAGTACTGTCCCACCAATGGACACGAGTCCAGAGCCCAACCAGCCACAGTCAGCGGTAGAGAGGAAGACAGAAGGAAAAAAGCAGAATGGAGCAGTGACTGGCTGTGGCTGAAAAGAAAAGATGGTGTCTGGGCTGCCACGTGACCATCTAGAGGCTAACCATAATGCACACACTCGGGTCTGATCACCCTGCGGTGGGCCTGCCTCGACTGAGGGTGTCTTGTGTTGAAAGGCCGAAACACCCAGTGACGTTTAGGTACACAACTGAAGATGTGTCTGATTGGTAGCAAAATCACCTGGTGGTCATCCCCAAGAATACCGGGTGTCAGTTGTGGTGAAGAACCTTAGGGATTGTAACATCCAGTCCTACTAATCAATATATCTGCATTGAAACTAGAATTACAACAAGCAGGTTTATTTCCTTACTCTGCACTGTGGCACTGAGCTGCCACCTCACAACATCAGATACTTGAGTTCATCCTGACCTCCGGTGCTGTCTGTGTGGAGTTTGCACGTTCTCCCTCTTACCACTTGGATTTTGTCTGGGTGCTCTGTTTCCTCCCACATCCCAAAGACGGTTTGTAGATAAATTTGCCTCTGTAAATCCCTCCTAATGCGTAGGGAGTGAATAAGAAGATGGGATAACATACAATTAGCGTGAACGAGTGAACAATGGCCAGCATGGACTCGGTGGGCTGAAGGGCCTGTTTCCATGCTGCACCTCTCAACTAAACACGTTGGTCTGAAGAAAGGTTCCGACCCGAATCATCTCCCATCCATGTTATCCAGAGATCCTGCCTGACCCATTGAGTTACTCCAGCATTAAAAAACTAAAAACTTGTCTATCTGAGAGGCACACTTTCTGTTGTGAGGTGCCACTATAATGGCCGCAAAGCAGCTGAATAATTGGTTATTCACTGAAGGCTCTTGAGACAATCATGGAATGAGACCACAAGTAGCACTGGCCCAAGAGAGTACAGCTGGAAAGTAGAAAGTTTCAGAAAGAAACACCTGAAGGGTCTGAAGAAGAGTCTCGACCCAAAACATCACACATTCCTTCTCTCCAGAGATGCTGCCTGTCCCGCTGAGTTACTCCTGCATTATGTGTCTGTCTTTGGTTTAAACCAGTATCTGCCGTTTCTTCCTACACAGTTCGTCTGGAGCTATCAAGTTAATTAGACTTTCTGATGCCAACATTTGACTGAGGAAAGGGCTGGAAGTAAAGTCGGCTTGCTTGCCATCCTAGCTGCCATTTAGACTGGGCTACTCATCTGTACCATTGCTCCAACACTGTGCGTGTGATGTGGCAGGCTGGAGTCAATGTTAAACCAAGGCATTAACAGCTTGAGAATAAGTTGCGCAATACTTGACCTCCATAAGCCCATTTTAATCATGAATCCTTAACATTTTTGTCTTTATCTTTGGAAAAAATGTCAGAAATGGAAAAGATTAAAATATTTTGTCCTCAGTGTCAGTGAACCAGACTAATGACTTCCAACTGCAAAATAAGTACGCAGCCACTGAAAGATCACGTGATCAAAGAAGGAATGCTGTGATTAATCTTCTTTGAATCCATTGTTGTTAAATCAAGGAGCAGCTATATATATATATATATATATATATATATATATATATATATATATATATATATATACATGCTTTTTATATATACCAAGAATGCTATTTTGAGTTGTCCATCGATCACTAACAACAACAAAATACTGAGCTGCAGGTAGTAAAACTATCTTTTGTAAATTTGTCTAACTAGAGATAAGGATCAAAAGTCTTGCTGTAACATGAACATATTTTGCAATCGTGCCTGTGTCTACATGACGAAATTCAGACTGCAGACACAAAAACAGACTGCAACTATGGATAATGTGGTGCAATTTGCAAATATTTCAAACACCTTTCTTCCTTTCTGAAAAAATAAATCTGCAATGAATGTCGCAAATGATTGAAACTCAAACTTTTTGATGATTTGTGACAACAGTAAGAAGTTGCGAAAAACAGGTAAACTAACAGATATCGATGCGCAAACAAACGGAAAAGCTGAGGTATCGACATAGACAAAGTCAAGCAAAATGATTTTATTTTTTGAAAACGTTTGAAAACATTTGAAAGATTATTTGAAGACATTTCTGGAGGCATTCTCATCTGTTACATGATTCAATTTAGAACTGATCTTAGTATTGTGATAATCTAATATTGTAATCTAAATATAGTTTGAGGGATGGAGGCCATAAATACGATAAAATCAAACTACCCGAGGAATTCATGGGGTCGATTCCATCTACATCCCCAAAATGTCGGCAATTCTTCCCCCCCTACAGATGCTGCTCGATCCGCTGAATTCCTTTTTTATTTTTATTTTATTTTTATTTATTTGAAGCAAACTCACAAAAATAGAACCAACGGCATATAAAATTATACACTTATTGTACAGCTTCAGCTTTACAAAACGGACAAAAAGAAAAATAGAGAAAAAAGTGGTGTTATTCCTGCCTCTCATCCCTCCCCACCCACCTCACCCAACCTGTAATTAGATTTAAATCCAAAGTTGTGTTGCGCCATATTAGACTCGCTGAATTCCTCTAGTTGTTTGTTGTTTGCTCCGGATTCCAGCATCTGTGGTCCCACCATTAGCATAATCTTACAGGCCCAGATGTTTCTACATTTCTACATTGCACCTGTTGATGAATTTTACACATATACTTACATATGGTACAACTTGTAAAAGTTGCTTCAACATTTTCATGAATTGATACAGTCCCAAATAATTCCTAAGTATTTATATAAACCTGAATACTAAATTCAGTGACAGAAAGTCATGGCATTATACAACATGGCAACAGGCCCTTTGGCCCTTGTCCATGCCAACCAAATTGACATTCTCGGTTAATCCCATTTGCCAGTATTGTGCCCCCCTCCAAACCCCTCCTACACATATATCAACCCAACCATACTCTGAAAATCAGAATTGTATTTTCTATTGCTTTCTCTGGCAGTTCATTATAGATATGGACTAAAGATATGGAGTGAAAAGGTTGCTTCTGTGGTACCTCTTAAATCTCTCTCCTGTTACCTTAAGCTTATGCTCTCTTGCTTTACAATCCTCGACCCAGACAGTGAGCATTCATTTTATCCATGCCCCTCATGATTTTCTGCGTATGTGAAGCTGCGAGGTTGCAGTGAAGGTGAGAATTTTGTATCCTAAGTAATCTTAGAGCAATACCATCAGTTCCTTCCCATAGGTATTTCCGTGTAACATCTTCTCTTTCAAAAAACCATCAACTTCCCTGAGCCTCCTATACCCGACCTGCGCTTGGGCTGATTTATAGCAGCCAATGAACTTACCTGTCTTTGTAATGTAGGAGAAAATGAAAGCACCCAGGGGAATCCAATACAGACACAGAGAGAGGTTCTTTTAGGAAGGAGATGAGGAGAAATGTCTTTAGTCAGAGGGTGGTGAATCCGTGGAATTATTTGCCACAGAAGGCTGTGGAGGCCAAGTCAGTGGATATTTTTAAGGCATAGATAGATAGCTTCTTGATTAGTATGAGTGTCAGAGGTTATGGGGAGAAGGCAGGACAATGGGGTTAGGAGGGGGAGATAGATCAACCATGATTGAATAGCGGAGTAGACATTGGGCCGAATGGCCTAATTCTACTCCTATCACTTATGATAATATGACATTATGAGAACGTACAACTCTACAAAGAGAGCGCCCAGGATCAAAATCAAACCTAGATCTCTGCAGCTGTGAGACAGCAGCGTTAACTTCTGCTCTATAGTGCCTCCCTTTGTCCTTTTTCCAACTGCTCTAAAATTAAAGCCAGTCTTTTTTACAATATAAACTGAGTAAATGGCAGGCCATTGCATTCAGGAAGGAATTAAAAATGGTATCTGCTGAAATATAGCACATCTAGACAATGATTACTAATATCTAAAAATTAGGGCTGTAGTGTTGAAGAAGGAATTCTACCACTAAATCATGTATCAATATCCACAGTTCAATATCTGTTGAAGCTCAGTCTCATTCAGATTAAGAATTAAACCTAAATATTTATTTGTGAAAATGTTTGATTTTAGATTTAAGCTTTTAGATAGCTAAATGATTATGCAGTAAGTAGAGGGATATGGATCACATGCAGGCAGAGGAGATTTGTTTAACTTGGCGTCATGTTCGGCCAGATATTGTGAGCTAAAGGGCTTGTTCCAGGGCTGTACTGTTCTATGTTCTATGTTCTATACTATAGTGGCCTGGACAAGGTCAGGAAAAGGCTAGACGCCAGGCAGGTTCAGAAGTCCTTTAATGAAACATGACAAAACACCCAGATCACCCGTGGGCAGACCACCATCCGTGTCCCTCAAGTGCCGAGGGGGATGACACAAGGTAGCCTAATATCCAGGGACCGCCACAATACTATCTATAGATGTTTAAAAAATTGTCATATCAAATAGGTTTAAAATCAAAGGCCACTTTTGTTGACTGTATCAGCTCCTTGGCATAAATTGCAATGTTCATTTTGCTAACACACCATTAGCTACAACTTCAATAGTATAACCATGCTGAGACTGAAGATGAGTTATTAATATGCACTATTGGGTCCTTTATCTATGTGTTCCAATATTGTGATTGCAGCATAGTTCATGCTATTTCCAATGGACTTGCTCTGCTCAAACATGGTTGTGGCACATTGCTTCCATATTACATGTAGCGCTTTCAGACTTCAAGCTGCAGTAGATACATGGAAATAAGGACTGGGGATTGCTGGCCGGCAGGGACTCAGTATACCAAAGAGCCTGTTTCCATGCAGCAACTCTAAAATAAACTAAACTAAATTAAACTAAATGCAGACGCTAGTTTACAAAAAAAAAGACATTTTTTATTTTTATTTTTTTTAATTTAATTCTTTATTTCGAACAGAATAAAAGAATAAAAAGCAAGTGTGAAACAGCATACAAAAAACAAAACAAGAATATTTATAAAGTGTCATAAACAATATGAATAAATAAATGAAATCGTATGTGTCGGAAAAGGAGCAGGAAGAAGCCAAAGCTTATTAATGCCACCCCTTATTCAACTGCTTATAATTATCTTATGCAAATTTAGCAGCTGTATGTACACCATATGTACACCAGCAGCTATATGTACACCATATGTACACCAGCAGCTATATGTGCACCAAAGTATTTACATTTATACACTAATCAAATATTTACAAAGCCATACAAAAAAAGAGGGAGAAAAAGAAAATAAAAAAACCCTCATATACTCTACAGTATATCTTAGTCATATATACAACCCATCACCCTATAATCACCCTTCCCAATACACATAAAGTGCTTGTGTAACTCAGCGGTTCAGACAACGTCTCTGGAGAGCATAGATGGGTGGCGTTTCAGTTTGGGACCCTACTTCAGACTGATTGTAGGAGGCAGAAGAAAGCTGGAAGAGAGGAAGTGCAGGACAAAGCCTGGCAAATCACATGTTGAAGATAGACCCAAAAAACTGGCGTAACTCAGCGGGACAGGCAGCATCTCTGGAGAGAAGGAATGGGTGACATTTCGGGTCGTATACAGACCAGTGCCCCTCTGGCCTTTAGCCACCATCTACCTATCAAAACCCCCCTCACCTGTATCAACCTATAATCTGCCAGGCTTTGTCCTGCCTTTCCTCTCTTCAAGTTTTCTTGTCTTGCAACAATCAGTCTGAAGAAGGGATCCGATCAAATACATCACCTGTCCATGTTCTCCAGAGATGCTGCCTGTCCCACTGAGTTAACCCAGCACTTTGTGTCTTTCCAAGCCACAGTACTTCTTAGGCAAATAATAAAAAGCGCTTAAAATACTTTCATGCACCTTCCCCAGCAACCATCATGTGGAGACATTTTCACAGGGCCTAAAATTAATTTAGTAAAGTTATCTCCAATTATCTTTAAACAGCAATGAACTTGAATACTTGGTATTTTGCTTGCTTTTTTTCTTTTCAATATTGCAAACACACAAGTAATTGTTCCCCTATTTTAAGCAATTGGCCCTATTTGCATCAACAATGGGGGTGTTTGGCTCTCTAATGCAGTCTGTACAAGGCAAATTGGAAGATTTCACAAGTTTAGCACTGAATGGTTAGTTTCAGTGACCATTGATAACATATATGTGGGACCTGACTCAAGCACCAGAATGTTATCAATTTTGTACACAAGCCAATGGCCTTGAACTGGAGCATCGAAGGCCATATCAATTAATAAGCATGTTTTCCACAAACAAGTTACAACATTGTCATGTTATAGTGACGGGTGAAGAAGGGCATAACAGCAAATTAGATTTACAACCTGTCACTTTTGATGAATTTAAAAGAGTGTATGGAATCTTTATTCGCAGTTCACAGTCCATCATGTGGGTGTTTTTCTCTCTCGTGAATTAGCTGCAGCCATGGGCAAACGGCATTAAAAACAAACGGGATCATGAGACATTTGTGCAAAAAGCCACCGTCCCAAGAACAGAAACTTAAGCACGGGGACACAATGAACTGCAGATGTTGGAATCTTGAACAAAAGATGAAGCGTTGGAGTAACTCGTTGGATGAGGTTACATCTGTGGAAGGTAAAGATAAGTGTGGATCAGATTGGATTGAAAGGAATGGATAAGCATGGGACATATTTATTTTTATTTTATTTTTATCCCCAAGTAGTGTAGATAATACTGATTATCTCCATTGTAACACAATTACTGGGCGCAGATTTTGCAGGCACAACAATGAAAGCTCATCAACCTTTTAAAACCAAGGTCAAAACACAGGGCATAAAATGGTACAGTCATGTATTTTGTGCAATATATCAAATTAAAGTTTTCTATGAATTAACAATTTGTCAGCTTCCTAAATAAAAGGTGTCATTGTCAAATATGTAAAGAATAATTCGGACTTCAGGAAGATTTAAAATTTGCTGCCTGATCTTTGTGAAGCTGGTATGATCCTAGCTGAGAGATTAGATTTTAGATTGCCAGTTTAGACATATAAAATAACTAAGCTTGGAATCCCCCTTCTTGATGGCATCCAGTGTGAACACTGGCAAAAATATTCTGAGCATCATAAATATCCCCATATATCCACGAGATTTGTTGGAATGCCATCATTCAGCTGCCACAAACAGCAGATGGCTCCTGCAAACGTGTTTCCAGCCTTAAACATTAATACTGTTACTCCTCCCACAGATAAGTTCATGTTCATAAATTCTAGTAGCAGAATAAGGACATTTGGCCCATCAGATCTAATCCACTATACAATCATGGTTAAGTGATAGGAGTAGAATTAGGCCATTTGGCCCATCACTGGCATTCAATCATGGCTGATCTATCTTTCCTTCTCACCCCATTCTCCTGCCTTCTCCCCATCACCCTTGATATGCTGCTATTATCCAGCACAGATGCTACCAGACCTGTTGTGTGTTTCCAGTATTTTTAGTTGTTACTTGACTCAGTGGGTTCCTGAATCAACCAGTAGAGTGAATCATTTACAATCGAGATATCATGAGGACACAGCCATTTCCCATTCCACAGTCAGTGGCCGTGTAAATTCCACTTTCGTCAGCAGTCCAGGTCACCACCAGGCCTTTCGAAGGCCAGGCCTCACTGGCCTTTTGCTGCCGTCATGGCTGTATTAACAACAATATGGATTTTCAAGGACACATTCCTTTAGTTTCAAAACTATCCCCAAAGTGACAAAGATCATGCAGTTCAATTTAATCTTCAGAATCAAATGCCACAAATAAATAATTATCTATGCAATATAACAAATACTATACAACCTTATAGTTCACTTCGGTAATGGAAAGGTCAGTTTAATTGAATGCTTATTGTGTTTCCACAGAAACTTGCCAGCACAGATCTGGTCTGTCTTTAAACACTTAGTCTGTGTTTAAATTGAAAGTATAGGGCACTGAAGTCAAGGCAATTTGAATCATGTTTACAATGTCAGTACAGTAGTGGAGATTACTTCTCAATACAGCATTTATATATTTTGAATCCAGACAGGGTGATGCCAGTAAATGCAGAATTCTCAATAATGTTTCAAATTACATTGGTTTGCCAATACTTCAAATCTGGAAAAAAAATTCTCATGAATGCAGAAAATTTTACGGCCATTGTCTTGTGCAGTAGTTTCATGTTCGAAAGACTTACAGATTTGTCTAATCCTTAAAGACTTTTGGTTAATTTCAAGGCTTTGGTAAAAATACAGGTTGATCACTTTCAAGGGTGCATGAAAAAGTATCCCTCTTGGGATGACAACCTAACTAGAAGAACATTTAGATCAAGACAAGCAACTGAAAGACACAGAAAGGGGATGGGGAAGAGGTTTTCATTACCAGGCCCTATATACCAAGGGTTTAACCGGCTGAGTTTCTCCAGCATTTTTGTCTACCAAGGGTTTAAATGAAGCATTTTCCATCTTGACCCGAGTGAGGAAATGTTTATAAGATCATACAAATTCAGAGCAGAATTAGATCATTCAACTCATCGTGTCTGCTCCAACATTTAATCATAGCTGAACTATTTTTCCCTCTCAACCCCATTATCCTGCCTTCTTCCTGTAATCTTCGATGCCTTTAGTTAAGAACCTATCAATCTTCACATTAAAAATACCCAATGACTTGGCATTTATTACCTCATAGCATTTTATCATCTCACTGAGCAACACAGTGGTATTGATTATCAAACCAAGAAACTCCATTCAGCCACTAACTTGCTTAAGACCATAAGATATAAGTGCAAAATCAGGCCTTTCAGCCCATCTAGTCTACCCTGCCATTCTATCATGACTGCATAGTGAAGAAGGCATTCGGCATGTTTCCCTTCATTAGTGGTGGCATTGAAGGCAGGAGTGGGTTTGTCATGATGCAGCTGTACAAGACAGTGGTAAAACCACATCTGAGTACTGTACAATTCCTGTCATCCTGCTAAAGGAAGGATGTTATGAAACTGGTGCAAAAAGCTTTTACAAGGATGTTACTGTGTCTGGAGGGTTTGAATTATAAGAATAGGTTGAATAGGCTAGTTTCTGTGGAGAGCAGGAGGTTGAAGATGCCCTTGTAAAGATTTATAAAATCATAAAATGCATAAATAATGTGAATTGCTGCACTTCTTATATGGGTTAGGGTGTAAACAAAATAGAGGCCATATGTTTAAGGTGACAGGGAAAAAAATAAAAGAGGTCGATTAGGCAATCTTTTCTCTCAGAGGGTGATGTATGTATGGAAGAAACTGCCTGAGGAGGTACGATTTTGGGTTTCAAAAAGCACTCGGGCAGGTACATGGAGATAAATGTTTGGAGAACTATAGGCCAGGTACAAGCAAGTTTGACTAGCTCAGTTAGGTAACTTGGATGGCATGGATAGGTTAGGCCGCAGAGGCTTTGTTACATGCTGAGTAGCTCTGTGACTGTGGCTCCATAAGTGTTTATTGCTTGAAGAAGCTCATCCACACACTAGTGAGAGAGAAGACATAATAGCACAGCTGTTAGAGCTCCTGCCTCACAGAGACCAAGAGTGCAGAAGGCTGTAGGATGATCATGTAGAGGTGTTTAAAATCTGGAGGGGCATGGAGAGGGTGAATGTGCATAGTCTTGTTTCCCAGGGAAGGGGAATTGTGAACTAGAGAGCATAGGTTTATGGTGAGTAGGGAAAGGTTTAAAAGGAACCTGAGGGACAACTTCTTCACACAAAGGAGGTGAACCATCAACCTTCTGGCAACCTTCTGGAGTAGATCTGATGGGCCGAATGGTCTAATTCTGCTCTGAGAACTTATGAACTTTTGAACTTATCTGTGGGAAGAGTAACAGTATTAATGTTTAAGGTTGAAAACACGTTCGCAGGAGACATCCGCTGTTTGTGGCAGCTGAACGATGGCATTCCAGCAAATGTCCTAGATACATGGAGATATTTATCATACTGAGGATATTCTTCACACATGCAATCAGTTGCCAGAAGAAGTGGTTGAGATGGATACATTTCTGACATTCAAAAGACATTTGGAAAAGTACATGGATATGATAGGTTTACAGGGTTTATATTGCAAAGGCAGGCAAATGGGACTAGCTTAGATGGGGCATCTTGTTCGGCATGGGCGAGTTGAGCTGAAGGGCCTGTTTCATGCTGTATGACTCTATGACTATTTAATTCCATCAAAAATCCGTCAGGATTTGTATCAACCATATTCATTGAAGACATGAAGGCATTGCAATTCAATAGTCATTGAGAAGAATCATGACATTTTTAGAGGTGTTTTAAATTTAATGTCCCATAAAGAGCAACTATTTAGCTAATTGATGAATAATTGTATTGATAACTATTTTGCAGGAAGCAGATGAAATGCTAAGTCGACAAAATCGATCAGAAATACGTTTTTGCTTCTGCAGAGTGGTATTTGTAATCCTGGCACGAGCATTAAACCAGATGCTGAACTAATGAACTAAACATTAGGCAAAACAAATACAGACAATGGCTTGTATTCACCAAGGCTCTGGGAACAACAACATTTCTGAGGATGATCTTGCTCATGCAGATGTAGCATTGATGGAATCTCTCAATAAAATCGCATGACTCTCCGGAGGAGTAGTTGGAAGGAAAGCCATTACTGATCATCTGACAAAGGACATGAGGGATCTTGAGGTTTCCACAATACTTTCTTGCAAAATGAATGGGATCTGCAGATGGCCACGGAGACTGCATGATAATACTTCATTTGATCAGAGCATTAATTCTTTGCAGGACCAACATTACAGGCTTTCCCAGCCAAGAACAAGGGACATCCATTGACTTTGGCTCCATCTACTGCTCTCCATTCATGTTGCCCATCTCTAATTAGTTATGGCGGGCGAATAAGCAAGCCATGTGTGGTGAAACTAAAAGATCTTTATTAACACAGTAAAGAGATCAGCACACACGCGAATGGGGGAAGGTTAACCCGGGGTTCATTATATATACCGGGGCACGCCCCTAAACCCCGTGACGACTCCTTCCCGCCAAACCCAGTCACGTGACCCTGCCTCCGACTGCCGAGGGTTCGCTCAGTAAATGGCCTAACCACCGGGTGGCGCCACATAGTCAAGATAAAAACTTTGAGAGTTTTATGAACTGTTGCTAATCTGCAGACACGAGGGACAGTTTTGCATTTAATATTAATAGGCTCTCAGGATAAATCTGGAACCTTACAACCTTCAAATCTGCTATCTCAATTTCTCTTAGATAGTTGTGGAGTTAGCCCAAAGCATTGCGCAAACCAACCGCCCTTCCATTGACTCCATCTACACTTCACACTACCTCATGGAAATGTATTTTATCCTTACGGTATCAATGTCTGAGTGTGTTTTTTCAGCGTCAGGCATAATGATACAGCTTTCATAGCTTCCCCCTCCCCTTTCACCTGACTTTGTTCTTGGGCTGTGAGAGGGTGTGGGGGGAGTGAGACTCTCCGGATATTCAGGGCTTCCTACACCATACAATACCTTCCTCGTGAATTCCGTTCCACAGGATTAAATTTAGTTAGCTGTCCTTGAAGAGGGAGCTTCAGCAATTTCCTTTACTCAATAGTGAAAGGCCCAGTCTCCATTCCAGACCTGGAATCTGCCGTGCATCTACTACCACAAGGTTGCAGCTGTGGCTGCAGCATAGGGATGATTTTAATCAGTACTTCCGCACTGAGCCACGGATATCCAAGCCAGTGTGCCTGAATGAAGTCCATGTGAGAGAATTGCTCTCAGAGCACTCACGCCGATACGACATCCTGCTGTGGCCCGTTCTCTTTCTCCTCTTCCACCTCCTCCCTCCTTCAACAATTGCCCTGCCTTCCCTGCCTTCCATTCATTTTCTCAGGCATGCTTTAATGCGTGAGATTCCCACCAACGCACCCATGACTGCAAGCAGCCAGATTAAGGAGATTAATGCAGAGAAATTAGTCACATATTTTGGATCAGTTGGCATACCCCTGCCTCGTCATTTGAGCCATGTAAAGCGCCAGATATTTGCAGAAGCAAAAGAGCATATTAAAGAAACAACCAGCAATTAAATTAAGGGAGATGGCGATATCTTTAAATAATGCAGCATTGATAGGTAGAATTTGGTAGGAAAGAAATGCAGATGCTGGTTTAAATCGAAGATAGACACAAAATGCTGGAGTAATTCATTGGGACAGGCAGCATCTCTGGAGAGAAGGAATGGGTGACGTTTCGGATTGAGACCCTTCTTCAGAGCGTAGAATGAGTTGATTGTTCCTTGTGGTTTGAAGATGGAATTTGCTGAGGCAATGAATGATTGTGGTTGATAATCTGGATGCACTTAAAGGAAAACAAGATGAATACAAAAGAGAGCAGACATAGAAAGTGACACTAATGGGATTAGATGAAGGTGGTTTACATGGTCCCAAACCACTAGCATGAATATTTGACACAGAATGACCTGCACAATAGGCCTTACTTAAAACACTATAAAGATTGAACCTGCGACAGTGCGACAATTAGTTATCACTGTTTATTAAATCCCGAGCACATTTTGTTGGAATGTTCGATTCAGAAATCGCATTATGTGCGCTTAACATATCCAGCAATTAAATTATTATCTCACATGAAGAACTCTGAATTGTTATTAATTCACCTATCATCATGGATACCCACCTTCTGGGCCATGCCCTCTTCTCACTGCTACCACCATGCAGGAGGTACAGACGTCCCGCACAACCACGTTCAGAAACAGCTACTTTCCTACAACGCCGAACACTTCCGCTCGGTCCGCAATAACCAACCCGACCTCCCAGTGGCTCAGCGCTTCAACTCCCCCTCCCATTCCGTATCCGACCTCTCAGTCCTGGGCCTCCTCCACGGCCAGAGTGAGCAACACAGCAAGTTGGAGGAACAGCACCTCATATTCCGTTTGGGGAGTCTGCATCCTCTGGGCTTAAACATTGAATGTTCTCAATTCTGTTAACCCTTGCTGTCTCCTTCCCTTTCCAGCTTTCCCTCAGCCCTCGGGCCCTGGCATTCCCTCTCTCTCTATCTCTTCCCCACCCAAGTCGCACTAGCTTCTCATTTTCACATTACAAACAGCTTACAATGGCCTGTTTCCTTTAACATCGATACTTTTATGCATATCTTTCATTCATTGTTCTTTATCTCTCCACATCACTGTCTATACCTCTCGTTTCCCTGATCCCTAACCAGTCTGAAGAAGGGTCTCGACCCGAAACGTCGCCTATCTCCTTCGCTCCTTAGATGCTGCTGCACCTGCTGAGTTTCTCCAGCCTTTTGTGTACCCACTTTCCTACAACTGTCAGGTTCTTGAACCAACTCACAGAACCCTAAGCCAACCTCGATTAGGGAATACCGTGGACCATCTCTTGCACAACCATGGACCTGTGAATGTTTTTGTTTCTAACCGTGTTTTCACCGCATATTTTGCTTTTTGGCAGAGCTTTCTTTTGGAAATTGGATGTGTAATGTATCTACAATTTGTTTTTGTTTTTATGTTCAACTGAGTCTATGTGCCTGTGCTGCTGCTGCAAGCAATATTTCCATTGTACTTAAATCTCACCATACTTGTGCATTTGACAATAAAATCGACTTGATGCTGTGCTTGGAAATTGAATCATTCTAGTTTCGCTTTGACTTTGAACACATTTTAAAATTGAGTTTAATTAATTAATTTAATTATTTCAACATTTAGTTTAATTAATTAATTAAATTATTTCAATATACACATACAATGATGACATTAATTCCAATTATTTTAAAATAGGAAAATATTTTATGTGTATGTTGACACTCATGTGTATTGTATTTAAATATATATAAAGAATAACATATAAATACATACATCCAGCTGTTGCAGACTTTCAGTGAATGACTCCATTATTTTGTATAATACTGAGGTATGCAGAGATTTATTTACAGATGATCTCAGCCCCATTTCTAGCTAACAACATGCTTGCACATCTACATTTCACGAGGCTATCCTTTAAATGTACTCCGTCATGCTAATATTATGGAAATAATTTTCCATATTTGTGCTGCAGCCAAGGAATCTCAACCATCAGGCAGCAACCCACAACTTCCATTGGAGGAGGTTTCTTTCCAAAGATTTGCATTTCATGTTCCAAGTTATTTATGGTTTCCCAATATTTCTCAGGGGTGGCCCTTAATATCTCATAATGTTGGATAAAACACTCATGGATGGAACTGGAAAATTCTGGTCAATCCATAGGTTATATCTGAATTGTGGAAGTCACCTAATTGTCAACACTGAGGCACTTCAAAGCTACACTGAGAAGACAATGATGGCAACCTTGATATTCGTTGGTTTTAATTGTTTAATTTAACTAAATGGCTTGCGGAATCACTTCAAAGGGCAAATAAAAGTCAAGCATGTTGGTATTAGATAGGAAACAAAAATAGGTCCAACAGGATAAAGGTAAAAACAACAGATTTCCTTCCTTCCAGAACAATTGTGTCCAGACTTTCCATACAAAATAAATATTTTTAACCTGCCCTGCTGAGATTTAAACGCACGTTGTTTGGATTGTAACAATATTTCAGAAAGTAAATTAGCCCCATATTGCAACTAATATGTATTCAAATACTTTTACTGTTAATAAAGGAATGTTCACATTTTAACCACATCACGGGTTTTGCAATAGTCTGTCTGGAATCATAATGAATTCAGGAAGCAACGAATGACCACATCACAGATTAACTGCTCCACAGTGTTCTGCAATGATTTTTGTTCTTTGAAAATCCCAAGCAGTTATCTGAATTTAAAAAAATAACAAGTGATACCGCAGCGTGATTAAAACCAAGCTAGGGCATGGGAATTGGAAGTAAGAGAAAAAATAAATAACAGAGAGATAGACACAGCACTGCCCGCCAGTCAGGGTGCTTTCCCATGCTCATCTACTTCTGCAGCTGATACAAAGTTGCACCCTAAGCCAAGTGCAATGGAGCTTCTATGCAATTTCATTTCGGAGTCACGTGAGTGACATCGTGAAGAGCCCGCCGACGCGCATGCTCGACATTATCGTCGTAACGCGTTGCTGCGACGGCTGGTGGTGGAGCGCGCTCCTCGCCAGCCCTTCATAAGGGGCCACAGAGGTGAGTATTCCACCTTTAGTTGGTGGTCCTTGTTGTTGGTTATGTCTTGCAGCAAGGACATGGATGGGAGTTCGAAGGGCCGGAGGACGTCAGGACGAGTTCGCCGGTCAACAGTTCCGGGGCCTTTACCATCGGCAGTACCTGCAGTGCAGGCCGGGACTCAGGCGGAGATGTGGGTAAGCCCTGTGATTACAGGTCCAGATCCGCCAGCACACCACAGCTCGGAGGAGTTCGACGAGGAGGAGTGTGGTGTGCCGCCAGAGCAGGAGGACCCTGCCATGGCAGTCAGGTCGTCAGCGGGCTCACTGGCAACCTCGAGCAGGGGGCGTGCGGCTGCACGGCCCGTTCCACTCAGCCCCCCGAGAAGGGGCAGGGCAGGAGCCCAGAAGCCTAACCCTGCCAGGGCTAAGGCATTGCCTGACACGGAGGAGCGGTCAGGTTCCAGGTCGAGACCCGGGGCGGCTGTGAGGTCCAGCCGGCACACCCCGACTCTCGACGCCGGGACGGGTCGGTTGAGTCGGGTCTCGTCACGGTCGCCGAGCCCCCCATGGATGGGTGGGCGAGACCATGTGTCGGCAAGGTCCACGATGTGGGCAGCCGGCAAGCCTGCGCGGGCTTCAGGTAGCCATGCTTCGGCTGGTGCCGACACCACGCCGCAAGTGCCCTTAGTGGCAGCGGCGTCAGCTCCCGCTAAACGGAGGCGGTTGAACACGCCCGCGCGGGAATCGCGCAGTTTCGCCTCGGCGGCTGTTAGCGACAACTACCGGCACCGGCAGGGCCTCGATGAGGTGCGGGCCGATGATAGGAGCCCGGTTTTCTTTTCAGAGCCGGAGGACTCCGACCACCTGAGTGTTCAGGGTGAAGGGCGTATTGACCGTATGGAGCGGCTGCTGGAGCTCCTGCTTCAAAGCCAACAACAGCAGGGCAGCCACAGGCACAGGGCGTCGTCACCAGCCTCTACCATCAGCCTGGAGCAGCAGGAGGAGGAGGTTTTGGTGGATTCCATACCACCTCCGGTGGAGGTACCAGCGGAGGATCTTCTGGATGTGGCGACCAAATTTGCGGCCCCACATTCATCTGGACTTCCTTTAAACACGAAGCTGGCAGCCACTGTGGACTTTCTTAACAACCAGCAACTACAGGAAGAAGTCCTCATTCAGGCAATGAGCCGTCACAAGGCTCCATCCAATTGCAACTCCCTCAACGTGCCTGTGGTCAATACGCCGATATGGGGCAACATCAGTGTGGCTATCCGTCAACAGGAGGTAAAATTGCAGCGGATCCTGAAGCTCCTCACGGCCGGTATTACCGCCTTTGTGCGGTCGGTGGACGGGGACAAATTGAATTTGGACCAGGAAGATGCCCTGGCCCTCCTGTGCGCGACCCAGCACGAAAGTAACGGGTTTCGCAAAACCAGCATCCGCCCAGCGCTCAATCCAAAGTTTGCAGGATTGTGCAAACCACCGCCGCCGCCCCCGCCCCGTCAGCTCTTTGGGGAGGACCTCTCGAAGAGAGTCAAAGAGCTTGACGAGCAAGCCAAAACGGTGGGGATCATGCGCCCTCAGAGTGCCCCCACACCGTCAGGCTCAAAGTCTCCATACATTCGATCACGAGGGTCTGCTAGTACCTCGACGAGGACCCACCCTCAAGCTCCACAACGACAGCAACATCAGACCCAGCACCAGGGGTCTTTTTTAGGACAGGGTCGGCAGAGACCCTGGTGAAAAACGAAGACGCCGCGCCCTCAAGCCAACCCAGCACCTCCACGTCCGCACACGCGTCAAGGACCGCCGGTAACCACGGAGGTGAGGGGGTCTGGTTCTCTCTTTTCTCTCTGTTTAACTTCACATGTTGGTGGTCGCCTTCGGTGGTTTTTGGGTGCATGGGGTAATTTTACTGGTGACGAGTATGTGTTGCAGAATATTCAGGGGCATAAAATTGAGTTTATTAATGGCGACATTCCTCCATCCCAGCACATGCCCGCTCGAACGTTTAAATTATCTGCTGCAGAACAGGCAGCCGGCTATAAGGAACTGTTAAGTCTTGAGCACAAAGGAGTGATTGAGAGAGTGGTGCATGAGCCAGTTGAATTTGTTTCGAACATATTCACCAGACCTAAGAAGGATGGAGGTTGTCGTGTCATTATTGATCTAACCCGTTTGAATACTTTTGTAACATATACTCATTTTAAAATGGATACATTTGAAACAGCCAAATCATTGATTTCTCATGGTTGCTTTATGGCATGCATCGATTTAAAAGACGCATATTATTCCGTATCCATCCAGAAATGTGACAGAAGGTTTTTGAAATTCATCTGGATGGGGCAACTCTGGCAGTACAAGGCTTTGCCTAATGGGCTCACCACAGCCCCTAGATTGTTCACTAAATTAGTGAAACCAATTATGGCTTATTTGAGACAACGACACCATATAGTTATGGCCTACTTAGATGATATCTTAATTGTGGGCCACAGCCTGGAATTGGCTGAACAGGGTGTTGCAGCTGCTGTCAATATATTTCAACAATTAGGGTTTATTGTCCATCCAGAGAAATCAAAGTTCTGCCCTGCCCAGGTGATTAATTACCTAGGGTTCACGGTGAACTCTATGACCATGAGGGTTACCATTCCAATTAACAAGATTGAGGAGGTTACCCAGGTGTGTCAAGATTTAATCCGCACCAATATACCATCGATTCGGCATTCAGCTACAATAATTGGGAAGCTTGTAGCTTTGTTTCCGGCAGCGCGATATGGACCTTTGCATTATCAGAATTTGCAAAGAGCTAAAATTGCTGCGTTGAAACAGAACGCTGGTCATTATGATCGGTGCATGCAGCTGCCGCCCGAAGCGATAAATGAGTTGCAATGGTGGGTGTGTCACATTAGCAGCTCATTCAAGCCTATTAGGGAGGCTAATCCGGTGGTATATTTGCAAACTGATGCAAGCTCCAATGGTTGGGGAGCCACGAATAATTGCTCTAGTTGTGGTGGCAGATGGGACACCCTTGAATCAACGATGTTGTTAACTCAAGGGATTAACTATTTGGAGTTGCTGGCAGCATTCCACGGACTTCGTGCGTATTGTTCCAAGCTTGTTGGAGCACATGTCCGTCTCCAAATAGACAACACCACAGCAGTGGCATAGTTAAACCATATGGGTGGTACCAGGCCAGTTTCGTGTGACAAATTGGCTAACTCAATTTGGCTCTGGTGTGTTCAAAGAGACATTTGGATTTCAGCTACCTATTTGCCAGGTGAGCTTAATACTGTGGCGGACACCAGGTCACGCAAATTTAATGACAATATTGAATGGATGTTGCATCCTGAGATTTTTTCTAAAGTCACAGCCAAATTTGGTAAACCGGACATTGACCTCTTTGCGTCATGGTTGAACCATCAGGTACCAACCTACGTTTCATGGGAACCAGATCCTGGGGCAATAGCGCTAGATGCATTCTCGCTGGACTGGGGGAAGTGGTTTTTCTATGCCTTCCCCCCGTTTTGCCTCATCAGTCGGGTATTGCGAAAGATTCAGGCAGATGCTGCCAAGGGCATCCTTATTATACCCGACTGGCCCACACAGCCTTGGTATCCGGTGGTCTTTGACATGCTCAACGAACCTTGGGTCCTTTTGAAGGGTTGCCCACAACTGGTTACTCACCCTGTCTCAGGGGAGCCACATCCCTGCCAGGCCTATTTAAATTTGTTGGCTTGCAGATTCTGAACAGGCCGTTATTCCAATACGGCCTCTCGGCTCGGACCATGGATACCATCGGGGCGTCGTGTCGAGAGTCCACAAGGCGAAGATACCGCTCGCATATTAAGAAGTGGGAAGCCTACTGCAGCCGCTCTCGCATCACGTACGATGATGTGACAATAACCGACGTCCTGGAATTCCTCGCGGGGTTGCACCATGATGAACACTTAAGTTACAGTGCCATCAACAGCGGCAGAAGTGCGCTATCATTCTACCTCAGTTTGGAGGTAGGATCCAACAGGCTAGTGTCCAGACTCATGCGGGGTATATTCAATATGAATCCGCCTACACCACGCTATAATATCACCTGGGATGTCAGGGACGTATTAACCCTGCTCAGGACGTGGTCACCCATGGAAGGGCTCCAACTGGACCAACTCACCATGAAGCTGGTGATGTTACTAGCGCTGACTTCAGCTCAGAGGGTACAGACACTACACAAACTTTGTGTCGACAGAATGACGTCTACCCCCACAGAAGTAGTCTTTTTCGTTGACGAGCTACTAAAGCAGCATAGACCTGGGTGCACAGGGCTGCAGCTGAAGTTCCCGGCATACCCCGCAGATGCTAGGCTATGTTTAGCCTCACATATCCGCCACTATGTCAAGGTGACGGCACGCATCAGAGGAATGGAGAGATACCTGCTTGTCACTCATAAGAGACCTCATCATCGAGTGACAGTCCAGACGATATCCAGGTGGCTTCGAGTCGTCTTGGGTAAGTCAGGTATCGACACTAATGTGTTCAAGTCTCATTCCACCAGGGCTGCATCGACGTCAGCGGCGAGGGTCATGGAGGTGCCCATGGACCAAATTCTCGCCACCGCAGGATGGGCTAATGAAGCTGTGTTCCAGCGTTTTTATAACAAGCCTGTTGCTGCTCCTCTACAGTTCGTAGAAGCCATGCTGAATGCAGGTCAAGAACGTGGAGATGTCCCCGTATGAGGGGTTTTGATTTGGTATTAATAAATATGCTCTTGTTTTGCAGTATGGACTATTGAGCAAGTTTGTTCCTCCCATCCATCCCTGGTAGTGGTGTGTCAGCATGGACGTGGTCCAGGGCGTGTAATCACAGAAGCTTTGAAGTCTTCACGAAGTCACTCACGTGACTCCGAAATGAAATAGTAAGATTGAACGAGAACTTACCAGTTCGAAGGTTGATCTTTATTTTATGAGGAGTCGAAGTGAGGGATTTTGTGCCCTCCTCGCCCAACCCTCAGTCACCTTCATCTGGTAATCTTAGTCACTTCAATCATACTATGCGAAGTCATTTCTATTGTTGGTTCTGTGATTCCACGCCGCTACTTTGAAGTATGTCGAGCATGCGCGCCGGCGGGCTCTTCACGAAATCCCTCACTTCGACTCCTCATAAAATAAAGATCAACCTTTGAACTGGTAAGTTCTCGTTCAATCTTACTATTCTCTGTAACTGGATGAGCATTAGCACTCTGCAATGAGAGTGATGCTGCTTCAGGAATTCCTTGCGAATGCAACAATTTAATAAAAGATAAATTGTTAGCTCAAGTCATTGAATGAAATCACAGAATCAAAGAACTATAAAAGCCCAGAGGGTAGCCATTCACACCACGCTGGCTCTTTGCATGAGAAATGTGAGCAGTCCTATTCACCGGGCCACGAGGAACTGCAAATGCTGGAACCTCAAGCAAACCACAAAGTGCTGGCAGAACTTAGTGGGTGTGACAATATCCATGTAATTTATGCATATGAGCCGTACTCATTCTCGCACACGCTCAGTAAATCAGTCAGTGACCTTTGACTTGGAAATAAATCATTCCTGTTTTTGATTCTAACACGAGTGTGTGTGCAGCCACCTTTCTCTGTATATAATGTGCTAGTTTACTTATTTTGTAAGTAGACAGATATCAAAACAGTGGTTCAGGCAGTTTCTGTGGAGGGAATGGATGGGCGATGTATCTGGGTAGGGGCCCTTCAATAGACCTTTCTTCAGTGCCTTATTCACCTGATCTTTCTCTAAAACCCTACAATTATTTATTCCTGGAGAATTTATTCCACCTACCTCTCAAATAATCCCAAGGGATATCACCAGTTCAGTTCAGTTTATTGTCACGTGAACTGAGGTAGAGTGAAAAGCTATTGTTGCGTGCTAGCCAGTCGGCAGAAAGACTATTCATGATTACAATTTATTCATTTATAGTGGATAGATACATGATAGGGGAATAACACTTAGTTCAAGGTAAAGCCAGCAAAATCCGACCAAGGATTGTCCAAAGGTCACCAAAGAGGTAGACAGTAATTCAGCACTGCTCTCTGATTATGGTAGGATGATTCAGTTGCCTGATAACGGCTGGGAAGAAACTGTCCATGAAACTGGTGTATCTTGGTGTATCATAACACTTCCATTGCATGAAACCATTTCTCCTCTTGCTACCCTGGTACTTTAAATCTATGTGATCTGGTTCATGGCTCTTCCATCAATGGAAACATTTCCTCCTAATCTTTGGAGACACAGGTGTTCGAATCAGGCGCATAAAACAAACTCTGGAGAGAAGGAATGGGTGACTTTTTGGGTCGAGACCCTTCTTCACCCGAAACATCACCTGTTCCTTCTCTCCAGAGATGCTGCCTGTCCCACTGAGTTACTCCAGCTTGTTGTGCCTATCTTCGGTTTAAACCAGCATCTGCAGTTCCTTCGAACGCAAAAAAACAAACTGTTGTAGGAATTCAGTAAGCCAGGCGGCACCTGGGGAGGGAAAGAGATAGTTGACATTTTGGGCCTGTGGGGGATAGTCCAACTCTCCAGCATCTGCAGCCTCACAGGATCTTCCAACCACCCTCTCTACCTCCACCCTCCCCTTCTACCCGCCTAGCTCCATCTGCACATTATCTCCCTACTCACCTGTTTCCACATATCACTGCCAACCCCTGCCACATCCCTCCCTCTTAACTCTTTATACAAGTTATCTTGCCTGTACACTGTCAATCTTGATACAAGATCTAGGCATAAGATGTCATCTATCTTTTTGTCATAGAGTCTTAGAGTGATACTACATGGAAATAGGTCCTTCAGGCCAACTTGCCCACACCGGCCAACATGTCCCAGCTACACTAGTCCCACCTGCTTGCTTTTGGCCCATATCCCACTAAACCTGTTCTATCCATGTACGTCTAACTGTTTCTCAAATGTTGTGATAGTCCCTGCCTCGACTACCTCCCCTGACAGCTCATTCCATTCACCCACCACCATTTGTATGAAAAAGTGACCCCTCAGATTCCTATTAAATCTTTTCCCCTTCACCTTGAACCTATGCCCTCAGTTTCTCGATTCCCCTACTCGGGGCAAGAGACTCTGTGCATCTACTCAATCTATTCCTCCCATGATTTTATACACCTCTATAAGATCACCCTTCACCTGTGCTCCAAGGAATTGAGTCTCAGCCTACTCAACCTCGCGCAGACACTCGAGGCCCGACTCCTCCTAGATTTGTCTCCCCCTCATCTTTGTTTATATTCAATCCTTTACAAAAAGTAAGAAAGCTTATATACATAAGCTTTCTTACTTTTTACTTTAGGTCTTTATTCTTTGGAGCGCAGAAGGTTAAGGGGGGACTTGATTGAGGTCTTTAAAATGATGAAAGGGATAGACAGAGTTGACGTGGATAAGCTTTTCCCATTGAGGGTAGGGAAGATTCAAACAAGAGGGCATGACATGAGAATTAAGGGACAGAGGTTTAGGGGTAGCATGAGGGGGAACTTCTTTACTCAGAGAGTGGTGGCTGTGTGGAATGATCTTCCAGCAGAAGTGGTGGAGGCAGGATCGATTTTAACATTTAATTGTTATATGGTTATATTATATGGTTATAACAGGAATTCCAGCGGGCCTGGAGCGGCGTTTCCTGGGGGGACGCCCAGAGCCACGGCTTCGGCAGCGGCGGAGTGCTGGAGCGCTGGAGCGCCATCGAGCGGGCGATGGCGGGACAGAGCGGGCGATGCCTTGCCTGGGTCGCCGCGCTGGAACTCCGGTGAGCTGGGACCGCCGAGACAAACATCGCGGCGCCGCGGGTCTGTGGAGCGGCCAGCTGCGGGCGGCGGCGCTGAACTTTAACACCGGGAGCCAGGGAGGAGCTCCATCCAGCGCGGCCTTGTCGGCTTCTGAAGCCGCGGACTCCAGCAGGAAGCGGCCGTTCCGGGAGTCCCAAGCCGCTGAGAGGATTCTCCCGACGCCGGAGCACCATCACCAGGCGAGAACGGCCTGGAACATCGGGCCTCCGTGAAGGCGACTGCGGAGGCCTCAATAGGCCTGACTATGGGTGGACATGGGATGGGGACTGGACATTGTGCCTTCCCTCATAATGGGAACCATTGTGGGGGGATGTTTTTATGTTTAAATCTCTTTATTAGTGTTGTGTCTGTATTCTTTATTTTATGTGCTGCATGCCAAGAAGCATTTCACTACACCAATTGGTGTAAGTGACAAATAAACTAACCTTGAATTCTAAGAATTTTCAATCAAAACTAAAACCTTCAAATTTAGCTGTACCTTAAATACCCTTATAGTTGGTTTGGTTTCCCTAAAAACTATCACGAGTTCATGAGATTGCATCCAATATTGGGCTTTGTTTTCTTTTTGTTACCAAAGTACGCAAGAATAAAAGATGACGCTGGAAACAAATGCCATGCATTGCTGGCTGCTGTAACCATGGGATAATTTGGGAGTGGAAAACACACAAGTCTTTATAAATAAATAATCTGCTTTAAATTAAATCAAACATGTTGTTTAAAATTAACAATTCGATGAATATTACAACAGCAAAATGGGTTTCAAGGTGATATTCATCCTCCATGCACATATTTGTGAATATATTGTGTTTTAACTCCAGCACTGCCCTTGCAGAGCTCCATGTTCAGCCAATATCCTCTATACAGTTGCTGAAGTTTACAGGAACATGGTGTGCCAGATCGTGACGGAGTTTGTCCTGGCTTCAATCATCCTGAATGAACCAGGCACTTCTCGACTTAAGAGCATGAGTAAGCATTCCCCTGAAGGATTGCATGGACATGATCAACAGAGAGCATGCAGAGCTGTTTGAACATTTGGAGGAGGGTGAGGACGGATGGAGGAGGATGATAGCTGAAGGCCATATCCACCCAAGTGCCTTTTGAAAGCCATTCTGGCAATGAACCTTGGCTTGGAACAGCGTGGGAGAAGTCTGTGTCTCGTTAAGAAATCCTCTTTGAAATATACCACCAGTTGTTGTCACAGGCACAATCTGGGAGGTCACCGGCTGTCTCACTTCCAAGAAGGTTTAATGACATTTCATTTTTGCCAGCGAGCAACAGGCGAAACGAGCATGTAACTATGGAAGGATATCAAAAAGAGACTTCATGCCTTTTTAAAATTGTAAATTGTCCCTGGTGTGTAGGATAGTGCTAGTGTACGGGGATCGCTGGTTGGCGGGGACTCAGTGGGCCGAAGAGACTGTTTCCGCGCTGTATCTCTAAACTGAACAAAAGTATAGATCCTGATGAATTAGGTTGGAAACATAGAAACACAGAAAATAGGTGCAGGAGCAGGCCATTCGGCCCTTTGAGCCAGCACCACCATTCAATATGATCATGGCTGATCATCCATAATCAGTACCCCATTCCTGCTTTCTCCCCATATCCCTTGATTCTGTTAGCCCTAAGAACTAACTCTTGAAAACATCCAGTAAATTGGCCTCCACTGCCTTCTGTGGCAGAGAATTCCACAGATTCACAACTCACTGGGTGAAACCGTTTTTCCTCATTCCAGTCTTAAATGGCCTACCCCTTATTCTTACACTGTGACCCCTGGTTCTGGACTGCCGCAACACTGGGAACATTTCTCCTGCATCTAGCCTCTCCAATCCCTTAAAAATGGTATATAGTTCTATAAGATGCCCTCTCATCCTTCTAAATTCCAGTGAATATCAGCCCAGTCAATCCATTATTTTGGTAGGTAAACCATTCTTTTGGTTGTTGGTAGTTGAGTGATTGAAGTGTTCCATTAGTCCGTTTGCGAGTCTAGTCGTGCTTTTGGTATGATATGGCCTTTGGAAAATGCTTCCCTGATCTCAAATGTGGGTAAGGAAACCAACAGAAGGCCAGGGTAAGTTTGTTGAACTTTTAAAGCACCTTACTGATGCCCACAGGACTTCCTATACATTGACCACCACAGCTTTCTACTCTTACTGTCACATATCGTTTATCTAGATGTCTTCCTAAGATCTCATAGATGGATTGCATATCTCCTATCCTGCATCTACTCCACCATGAGTACTCAGTAAGAGTTCAGAAACTGCTGAACCTGCCCTCTCCCTCTCTTTCTAGATCACAAAAGTAGATCTCCATGAACTACTCCAGCCATAAATACTCCTGTTTCAGAAGCTAGTTTAAGAAGTGCAAGTAACCTACAATATTGGCCCCATGAAGAGGCATGTGAACACTGTGCTGCACTGATTAGGCATCAATGAATCTATCCTTTAGGTTTAAAGGAGTTGAGGATAACTCCAGTTCTATGGTAGACACAAGTGCTGGAGAAACTCAGCGAGTGTGGCAGCATCTATGGAGTAAAGGAAATAGGCAACGTTTCAGGCCAAAACCCTTCTTCAGAATTCTCCAGCTCTATGGATTCTGAGGAGATGATGAGGCCAACATGGGATCCACAGACTCTTCCACAACTCGGACAGGAGCTCCTTCCCTTCCACAACGCGGACAGCAGCTGTTTACCTGGACATCTCGGTTTGGATGACAGGTATGGCAACCCTTCTATCATTTCAGTTGAGCCTCCAAATCATCTTGACGAAGACTCAAGATACACAGGTGCCATTTCAGATGTTTCTCTTCCATTTTGAGTAGTCATAGGGCAGGGATTCCAACAAGTCAATGAGGATGTTATAATTTATCACGGACATTTTGAGAACATCCGTAACAAACATAGAAACATAGAAACATAGAAAAATAAGTGCAGGAGTTGGCCATTTGGCCCTTCGAGCCTGCACCGCCATTCAATGTAATCATGGCTGCTCATCCAACTCAGTATCCCGTACCTGCCTTCTCTCCATACCCCCTGATCCCTTTAGCCACAAGTGCCACATCTAACGCCCTCTTAAATATAGCCAATGAACTGGCCTCAACTACCTTCTGTGGCAGAGAATAGTAAGATTGAACGAGAACTTACCAAGTTTGAAGGTTGATCTTTATTTCATGAGGAGTTGCGGTGAGGGATTTCGTGCATCTGCAGGGTATGCCGGGAACTTCAGCTGCAGCCCTGTGCACCCAGGTCTATGCTGCTTAAGTAGCTCATCGATGAAAAAGACTACTTCTCCAGGGGTCGACGTCATCCTGTCAATACGTAGTTTGTGGAGCGTCTGAACCCGCTGTGCTGAAGTCAGCGCTAGTAGCGTCACCAATTTCATAGTGAGTTGGTCCAGCTGTAACCCTTCCATGGGTGACCACGACCTGAGCAGGGTAAGTACATCCCTGACATCCCAGGTGATGTTGTAGCGTGGTGTAGGCGGATTCAGATTGAATATTCCCCGCATAAGCCTGGACACTAGCCTGTTCGATCCTACCTCGATGTTGAGGTAGAATGATAGCGCACTCCTGGCGCTGTTGATGGCACTATAACTCAAGTGCTCATCATGGTGCAACCCCGCGAGGAATTCCAGGACGTCGGCTATGGAGACATCGTCATAGGTGATGTGAGAGCGACTGCAGTAGGCTTCCCACTTGGTGATGTGGGAGAGATATCTCCGCCTGGTTGACTCTCGACATGATGCTCCAATGGTGTTCATGGTCCGGGTGGTAAGGCCATACTGCATCCATGGCCTGGTCAGAACCTGCAAGCCAGTAATTTTAGATACGCATGGCAGGGGTGTAACTCCCCTGAGACAGGGTGAGAAACCAAATGCGGGCAACCCTCTAGAGGGACCCAAGGTTGACTAATCATGTCAGAGACCACCGGATACCAAGGCTGTGTAGGCCAGTCGGGTATGACAAGAATGCCTCTGGCAGAATCCATCCTGATTTTTTGTAATACCCGACTGATGAGGCAAAATGGGGGGAATGCATAGAAAAACCACTTCCCCCAGTCTAGCGAGAATGCATCAATCGCTAATGCCCCAGGGTCTGGTTCCCATGAAACATATGTCGGTACCTGATGGTTCAACCGGGACGCAAAAAGGTCGATATCCGGTTGGCCAAATTTGGCTGTAATTTGGGCAAATATTTGAGGATGCAGCATCCACTCAATACTATCATTGAATTTGCGTGACCTGGTGTCTGCCACAGTATTAAGCCTACCTGGCAAATAGGTGGCTGAAATCCAAATATCTCGATCAATACGCCAGCACCAAATAGTATTAGCCAATTTGTCACAAGAGACTGACCTGGTACCGCCCATATGGTTTAAATATGCCACCGCTGTGGTGTTGTCTATTTGGAGACGGACATGAGTACCACTAAGATGAGCACAATATGCCCGCAGTCCGTGAAATGCTGCAAGCAGCTCCAAATAGTTAATCCCTTGTATTAGCAACATGCTAGCTTCAAGGGGATCCCACCTGCCTCCACAACTAGAAGAGCTGTCCGCAGCTCCCCAGCCTAGAGAGCTTGCGTCAGTTTGCAAATATACCACCGGATTGGGCACAACAATGGGTTTGAATGCCCTGCCAATATTGGACACCCACCATTGTAGCTCAACCTTAGCATCAGAAGGCAGCTCCATAGGTCTGTCAAAATGACCAGCGTTCTTTTTTAACGCAATAATCTTGGCCCTTTGCAGGTTTTGATAATGCAAAGGCCCAAACCGGGCTGCCGGAAATAAAGCTACGATTTTCCCAATTATCTTAGCTGTATGCCGAATAGATGGTATACTGGCGGATGCGAGATCCTGACATGCAAGGGAGACATCCTCCACCTTGTGAAATGGAATGGTGGCCCTCATTTGAATAGAGTCCACCGTGAAACCCAAATAATCCATAACCTGGGATGGGTGAAACTTCGATTTTTCTGGATGAACTATAAACCCCAGTTGCTGAAATATAGTAACAGTTGCTGAAACAGCGCTTTCAGCTGCTTCCAGAGTATTGCCAATAATCAGAATATCATCCAAATAAGCCATTACAATATGATGTTCTATGCGTAATTTGGCCATAATAGGTTTAAGTAATTTAGTAAAGAGCCTAGGGGCAGTAGTAAGCCCATTTGGCAAGGCCCGATATTGCCAGAGCTGATCCATCCAGACAAATTTCAAAAATTTCCGGTGATGTTTCCGGATGGACACTGAATAGTATGCATCTTTTAAATCAATACATGCCATAAAGCAACCATACGAAATCAGTGATTTGGCTGTCTCAAAGGTGTCCATTTTGAAATGTGTATATGTTACAAAGGTATTCAACTGGGTCAAATCAATAATTACCCGACAACCTCCATCCTTTTTTGGTCTAGTAAATATATTGGAGACGAATTCAATGGGCTCGTGAATAGTTTTCTCTATCACGCCTTTTTGTTCCAAACGAAAAATTTCAGCCGTGCCTGCTGCCTGCTCAACAGCAGACAGCGTAAACTTCCGTTTAGGCATATGCTGGGATGGAGGAATGTTGCCGTGAATAAATTCAATAGAATGACCCCGAATATTTTGTAAAACAAATTTATCCAAAGTAACTGATACCCAAGCTTTAGCAAAGAACCGGAGTCGCCCTCCCACATGTGAGATTAAAGGGGCAGGGGAAAGAAACCCAGACCGCCTTACCTCCATGGTCACCGGCGGTCCCTGACATAATTGGGTGGCCGAGGAGGTGCTGGGTTGGGCTGACGATAAGATGGCTTCATCTTCCACTGGGGTCGCTGTGTGCCTGACCCTAAAGACCGCTGCTGCTGGCCCTGTTGGTAGTAGTGCTGAGTAGTAGCATATGGTCTTGATGCTGATGCGACCGGACCTCGCGGTCGAGCAGGGGGAGCTTTTGGCACCATTGGTCTGGGGGCGATCTGAGATCGCATAAGTCCCACCGTTTTGGCTACCTCGTCCAGCTCCTTGACCCTCTTCGGAAGGTCTTCCCCGAAGAGTTGTCGGGGCGGTGGGGGCGGCGGTGGCTTACACAACCCAGCAAATTTTGGGTTGATAGACGGACGGATGCTGTTCTTCCGGAAATCGTTGATTTCATGCTGGGTGGCACATAATAGTGCTAACGCATCCTCCTGATCCAATGACAGGTCCGTTCCATCGACCGACCGCGCAAAGGCGGTAATACTGGCCGTGAGGAGTTTGAGGATCCGCTGGAGTTTAACCTCCTGATGGCGGACAGCCACGCCGATGTTGCCCCATATGGGCGTATTGACCAGTGGCACGTTGAGGGCATTACAGTTGGACGGGGCCTTGTGGCGCTGAGTGGCCTGTGAGAGTACTTCCTCCTGCAACCGATGATTCGTGAGAAAGTCCACTGTTGCTGCCAGCTTTGGCTGGAGCGGAAGTCCAGTTGTAATCGGTGCAGCAAATTTGGCCGCCACGTCCAGTAACTCAGCTGTCAGTGGCTCCGACGGTGTTGGGGTGGGGTCAAACCCTTCTTCCCCTTGTGGCTCGCTGATGAGGGAAACCGGCGAGGTGGCCCTGTGACTGACGATATCCGTGGGTGCGTACTGCTGTTGATTATGGAGTAACAGCTCCAGCAGCCGCTCGATGCGGTCAATATGCCCCCCATCCTGAACACTCGGATGGTCGGAGTCCTCCGGCTCAGAAAACATGCCGGGGCTCCTATCATCGGCCCACACCTCAGAGAAGTGATCTCGGTGCCGGAATGGATCGCTTTCGGCCGCCGCAGCGAAACCGTGCGAGTCCCGCGCGGGCAAGGTGTCACAACCGCCTCTTCTTGGCAGGAGTAGAAGCCGTTGCCACAAAGGGCCCTGACGGCTTGGGGTCGACTCCAGCAGAAGCATGGAGCGACGCCCGCGCGGGCTTGCCGGCTGTCCACAATTTGGACGGTGCCGACGCATGGTCTCGTCCACCCATCCATGGGGGACTCGGCGACCGAGGCGGGACCGTACCCAAGCCCCCCGTCCCGGCGGCGGGGGTTGGGAGTTGGATAGCAGACCTTAACGACCCAGGTCCCGCCGTTGCACCAGACCGCTCCATGGCGGCTGGTGGAGCCTTGGCCCGAACCGGGTTAGGCTTACGGGCTCCTCTGCTGCCTTTTAATGAAGGGCTAGCGGAGGGGGGTCGGGCCGCAGCACGAGACCCCTTCCCCGTTGTCGCCAAAGGCGAACTTGTGGCAGGGTCCACCCTTTCAGGAGGCACCCCGACGTCCTCCTCCAAGCACTCCTCCTCGGAGCTGTGGCGACTCAGCGGGTCCCGACCTGCAGCAGCAGATGGCAATGATTTCCCCGCTTTCTTCCCGGCCCCAGGTGTAACCGATGAGGGCGCCGGGCCGGTCAAACGACGACTTCGTCCAGACATTTCCAAACACTCCAAACCGCACCCTTGCTGAAAGACAAAACCGACAGCAAGGGCCAACCAACTTAAGGTTAGTTTAACTTACCTAAGCGGCTCCTTTTGAAGGGCTGGCGAGGAGCGCGCCCCACCGCCAGCTGTCGGCAGCAATGCGTTGCGACGATATGTCGCGCATGCGTGCCGGCGGGCTCTTCACGAAGTCACTCACGTGACTCCGAAATGAAATTCCAGAGACTCACCACTCTCTGTGTAAAGAATGTTTTCCTCATCTCGGTCCTAAAGGAATTCCCCCTTATCCTTAGACTATGACCCCTTGTTCTGGACTCCCCCAACATCGGGAACAATCTTCCAGCATCTAGCTGGTCCAACCCCTTAAGATTTTTGTAAGTTTCTATAAGATCCCCCCTCAATCTTCTAAATTCCAGCGAGTACAAGCCGAGTCTATCCAATCTTTCCTCATATGAAAGTCCTGCCATCCCAGGAATCAGTCTGGTGTGCATGGTGTGCATTGTTATTGGGAGGAGAATGGCAAATGGCAAATGGGGGAAAAGCTGGACAGGTTGACAGTTGTCCATGGCTCCAGATTCCACATAATATTACAACAATAATTGCAGCACAGATCTTCACTGCGAGGCAACTGCAAGAAATATGCAGAGTAATGCATGAACCATTATGGCTTTAGTTTTTTTTAAAAGAGCCTTTGACTCTGTTAATTGATAAAAAGGACCATGGAGAATCCTTCTAAACATAGGTGTCCTCAAATATTCATTTTCATTCTACACTTCTACACTGGCTGAAGACAGACAAGCCATAATTCCAACAAACAGGTCTACAACAGAGAAATGTCGACACAATGAACTGCAGATGCTGGTTTACAAAAAAAAGACACGAAGTAGTGGAATAATTCAGCGGGTCAGGCAGCATCTCTGATATATATACGTTGTTTCAGGTGCTAACTGACCCACTGAGTTACTGCAGCCATTTGTGTATTTTCTTTAGATCTAACTAAAAGGTAGACAGACCCATTATCACTGCAGTCTTGAGTCCACTAAGACCTGCCACATTGCTTCAATATTATTTTCCACTTTTCTCACCTCAATGCCACATTTTACCTTCAACAAATTTTCTGCTGGAGTAGAGCTAATCTACAGAATTAATAGGAAACTATTCAACCTCTATCTTTGCTGCTAAACCAAGGTCATCGAGCTACACTACTGTAATTATGCTTGTACATACACACACTTGGAAATCAGGTTCTAAAGTTTATGTGAAAGTGGGTCTTACACTCACCTTCCAGAAAATAAATGTCCTGCATCAAGATGCCCATGCAGAAAACCTATTTCCATCAGCCAAACTCCAGAACAAGTTCTAGATCATGGGCGGCACAGTGGAGCATATAACATATAACATATAACATATAACAATTACAGCATGGAAACAGGCCTTCTTGGCCCTTCCAGTCCGTGCCGACCATTTATTTTCCCCTAGTCTCATCTACCTGCACTCAGACCATACTCCTCCTTTCCCTTCCCGTCCATATACCTATCCACTTTACTTTTAAATGTTAAAATCGATCTTGCCTCCACCACTTCTGCTGGAAGATCATTCCACACAGGCACCACTCTCTGAGTAAAGAAGTTCCCCCTCATGTAAACCCTAAACTTCTGTCCCTTAATTCTCATGTCATGCCCTCTTGTTTGAATCTTCCCTACCCTCAATGGGAAAAGCGTATCCACATCAACTCTGTCTATCCCTATCATCATTTTAAAGACCTCAATCAAGTCCCCCCTTAACCTTCTGCGCTCCAAAGAATAAAGACCTAACTTGTTCAACCTTGGAGCAGCGGTAGAGTTGCTTCCTTACAGCATCAGAGATTAGATCCTGACTTCCAGAGTCAGGAGTCTGTACAGAGTTTGTATGTTCCACCTGTGACTGCATGGGTTTTCTCTGGGTGCTCTGGTTTCCTCCAACACTCCAAAGACACGCAGGTTTGTAGGATAATTGGCTTCAGTAAAATTGTCAATTGTCCCTAGTGTGTAGGATAGTGCCAGTGTACTGGGTGATCGCTGCTCGGCACAGACTTGGCTGGCTGAAGAGCCTGTTTCCATGCAGTATCTCTAGAGTTTAAAGTCTAAAGTCCCTGGAAAATATCTCAGGAGACATCCTTTAGTGAAAACAGATATCAATGCTTAAATTCTCCACTATCGCTTTGTGATTTAGACACTGGTATTTCCAGATCAGGGCATTGAGCAAGTTAGGACACAAATTCTATGCATACAAATCCTTTTCTTTCTTTGTTGTTGGAGATACTTCTAGAGTAGCTTGGGTCTGTAACTATAGTGTGTTTTATAGTTTGTACATCTGACACTGTGATGAAAATAATTTCTTTTTGGAGCGGTGAATAAATCAAGTTTGACTGGGATATCGTTGTTCGAGATGTTAGACCTGTGCTCATCCAGACTAAGCGGTGAGTGTTCTCTCGTAATCTTTCGAATGCACAGGATAGATACAAACAACATTCTCAGTAAATCCCACAATGGTTTCATCAGCCAATACAAAGCTCAACTGAACTGGACATCCTCAATCCCAGGGACGAACCTAAGCAGATGATTTCGACAATGATTTGCAGCTGCAAAATTCACTGGGACACCCCGATACTGTGGGAGATGATTTATGAGTGTAAGTATCTCTCCTTTCTTTGAGGTTACATTTTGCAGACAAAGAAAATCTCTGATACAAAAGGAATGTGAAGCTGGGTCAGCATTCTAATCTGACGACAGAAACAACTAGACTGTTTCAATGGAAAGGACTAATCACAATATTTATGTGAACTGCTGAGTTCCTGTTCCTTCATGGTAAGGATTAAAAGAATAACAGGATATGTTTGATGTTTTTCACATTTCACATAACATTTAACAGCCTAACTTCACTGTCTAATGATATACTGATTTTTTTTTTCTCCAGAACTTGTTGCACTTCATGGGCCATTTTGTAATAATTTTATGAGAAATGTGTTTGGAAATAAATATAGACAAATTGGTAATTAAACTTTTCAGGAAACAAACGCTGAAATGAACTGTCACTAATCTGACATTTACCTTGTTATAGTTAACATTAATGTCAGGACAATAATGGTGGGTGGTGGTGGGGGTAGATACAGGTGGGTGGGTGAATGCCTGGAACACGCTGCCAGGGGTGGTGGTGGAGGTGGATACAATAGTGCCATTTAAGAGGCTTTCAGATAGACAAATGCATATGCATGGAATGGAGGAATATGGATCCGAAACAGAGAGATGAGATAGGTTTAACTTAGCATCATGTTCACAGACATTGTGGGCCGAAGGGCCTGTTCCTGTGTTGTATTTTTCTGTGTTCTACATCTGTAACTGTCCAGTTGTCAGTCTGAATCACCTTGGAGAAATGAGAAGCTGAGTCAAACAGCAGAAGGTTCAGCAAGTTGGAGGACCATAGACTCAAGAGGAAACATTTGCAAATGTTCCATGATTCTGTATGATAGTCTCTATATTATAATCAAACTTGTTTTCCTTAATAGAAAGCTGACAATGTAATGAGATTAATGATGTGGAACAGAGAAAGAAAGACTGATAGACAAGAGAAGTGGAAACGAAGAACTGCAGTTGCTTGTTAATACACAAAAGGACACAAAGTGCAGGAGTAACTCAGTAGGTCAGGCAGCATCTCTGTTGTGGGTCGAGAAACTGTCGGAAGAAAGGTCTCGACTCAAAACGTCACATGTCCATGTTCTCCACAGATGCTGCCTGACCTGCTGAGTTACTCCAGCAGTTTGTGTCCTTTGTAAGACTGATGATGATTCATTAAGATTTTATTTCCTCATGTCTTCATTCATCGTTAACATGTTTTATAATATTCAAGGATAGTTAAGAAGGAATAGAAACAATCTAACTTCGCCTTTGAGCCAAAGGGAACAAACCCAATTTCTTCACTTTTTCCACAATTAAAGACCCTCCTCTCTCCTACTATTATAAAACAAATCTATTTTAAATCTGCCACATGGCCTTCTTAAAGTGTGCTGTCTAATACTGAACACAGTCATCAACCTCAGATCTAACCAGTGTTTATAAAGGTTTAGTATAATTTGGGGTCTTTGGCATTCTGCATTTCTGGAATGTGTGTTTAGAAGATTTATTCAGCTTCATACAAAATACAGACCTGACCTGTTCCAAATTGCCCACCTCCAGTCTGCTGCACAACAGAGTAGGATGAAGTCAGGCAGAGCAATAGTCATAAGGTCAAAAGGAATAGGAGTATCTCTCCCTCCTAACCCTATTCTCCTGCCTTCTCCCCATAACATCTGACACCTGTACTAATCAAGAATCTATCTATCGCGTCCTTAAAAATATCCACTGACTTGGCCTCCACAGCCTTCTGTGGCAAAAAATCCCACAGATTCACCACCCTCTGACTAAAGAAATTTCTCCGCATCTCATTCCTAACAGAACGTCCTTTAATTCTGAGGCTATGATCTCTAGTCCTAGACTCACACACTCGTGGAAGCTCTCCGCATCCAATAGTAACAGGAGACTCAATATTTAGGGAGACAGACAGGAGATTCTGTGACCACAAATGGAACTCTCGGATGGTCTGGTGGAAGAAGAATTTGGGGATTGTGATCACAACTCCATAAGTTTTAAGATTGTTTTGAATAGGGATGGGTGTGGACCTTGGGGGAAGATACTTAATTGGTGCAAGGCACACACAATGTCATTAGACAGGGTATAGGTAGGGGAAAATTGGGCTCAGTTGTTATTGGGTAAGTCCACAGATAACATTTGGGAGTCATTTAAAGGCCAGCTGATCAAAGTGCAGGATGTCAACGTAAGCGAACCATGGAAGACCAAGGAGGTTGTAAATTTGGTCTGGAAGAAAAAGGAAGCGTGGGTCAGGTTTAAAAAGGCGGCATCTGACGGGACATGAGGAATATAATGCAAGTAGCAAAGAACTCATGTGGGCAGTTGGAATGGCCAGAAAGGACGCATGAAATGTCATTAGCAAGGCGGATTAAGGAAAACCCCAAGGCTTTATATATATGTTAAATATAAGAGATTGACCAGGAAGAATGTAGAGCAGCTCAAAGATAAAGGAGAGAATCTATGCTTGGTCAGAGGATGTGGGTGAGGTACTAAACAAGTAATTTGCATCTGTATTCACCAAGGAGAAGGACGTGGAGGACAGTGATATCAGTGTAGAGACTAGAAATATGCTAGGGCAGTTTGAAATTGAGAAGGAGATGGTGCTGAGACTCTTGAAGAACTTTAAGGTGGAAAAGTCCCCAGGGCCTGATGGGATCTATTCCAGGTTATTGAGGAAGGCAAGAGAGGAGATTGCAGGGGCCTTGATGAGGATCTTTGCTTCTTCTCTAGCCACAGGTGAGACCCCAGAGGACTGCAGAGTGGTCAATGTTGTTCCTTTGTTTAAGAAAGGAAGCGGAGAGAAGGTAGAAAGTAGAGAGGATCCAGTGAACCATATGTCAATAAGCCACATGTCAGTCGTTGGGAAACTATCGGAGAGAATTCTTAAAGATAGGAAGTTTTGGAATAAAATGGGCTAATTAGGCATGGCCAGCAAAGCTTTGTATGCAGCAATCTCAGTAACTTGATTGCATTTTATGAGGAAGCGACAAAGAAGATTGTTGAAGATAGGGTGGTAGTTGTTGTTTACATGGATTTTAATAAGGCTTTTGGCAAGGTCCCTCATGGAAGGCTGATCCAGAAGAATAAGATGTATGGGATACACAATGATTAGGTTGTATGGAATTGCAATTGGCTTATTAATGATAGACAGAGAGTTGTGGAAGGTGGATATGCTGGCTGGGGGTCTGCGACCAGCGGAGTTCCATAGGGATCTGTGCTGGGACCTCTGTTGTTTGTGATATATAAAAATGACCTTGATGTAAATGTAGATGGGTTGATGAGAGTTTGCTGACTACACCAAAATTGGAAGAGTTAAGGGGCTGTCCCACTTGTGCGACATAATTGGCGAGTTTAGAAGAGTTTGAAAAAATGACATGTTGAAGACCTCCTTCGACTATGTAGAAGACCTCCTTCGACCTCCTTCGACTATGTTGAAGACCAGCTTTGACTAGCTACGACTAGTTGCGATTAACCGGGAAAATTTGACACCGAATAGTGGACAGTGAACACGACCTCCTTCGATCTCCTTCGACCTCCCTTCGACTACGATGAAGACTATCTACGACTACCTTGAACACCCTTGATTACCTACGACTAACATGCCAACCTACTACGACTAAACCTACGAGTAAAAAAAGTATCGATTTTTTCCATGGTAACTTTTTTTACTCGCAGGCATTTTTTAACATGTTGAAAAAAACGCCGTGACCTAGCTGAGGCCTCGAGTATGCGGAGACCACTCTCGAGCATGAAGGAGAGTTACAAAGACCTCCTACGACCTTGTGTTGACTATGCTGCGACTATGAGTCAAGGGCAAACTCGCCAGAACTCATGGATTAGGTCGCCCAAGTGGGACAGGCCCTTTGCAGACAGTGATGGAGACTGTCAGGAGATACAGGAGTGTGATATAATAGCAATGCCCTTAACAGCATTGATGTGCAGAGGGATATTTGAGTCCAAGATCATGGCACACTAAAGGTGCCAGCACAAGCAGAGATGATATGCTTGTCTTCTTAGCTTATGGTATTGAACATAAGAGTCAGAAAGTCGATGCAGCTTAAAAGGACTTTGGTTTGGCCATATTTGGAGTATTGCATGCATGCAGTTCATAGGAAAGATGTGGAAGCTTTGGAGAGGATGCAAAGGAGGTTTACCAGAATGCTGCCTGGAATAGAGGGTTGCAGCTACAGAAAGTGGTTGGATTGTTTTCTCTGGAACGTTGGAGGCTGAGGGAAGATTTGACAGAAGTATATAACATTACAAGAGGCAAAGATAGGATAGACAGTCAGAACTTGTTTTCCATGTTGGAAATGTCCACCATTAAAGATTATGGCTATAAGGTGAGAGGGGGGAAATGTGATGGAGATGTGCGGGGCAAGTGTTTCACACAGAGAATGGTGGGTGCCTGGAACGTTATTGCAGAGGTTGTGGTGGAAACAAATATGATAGTGCCGTTTAAGAAGCTTTTAGATAGGCACATGGACTTGCAGGGGATGGAGGGATGTGGATCACATGCAGGCAGATGAGATCGGTCCAACTGGGCATCACGTTTGCCAAAGCGCCCATTCTGTACTGTGCAGTGATGTACCGTTCTACATTCTATGTCCTTTGATCTGTTGGTTGTGGAATTGCTTTGTTCCGTCTCTCTCGAGTGCAACATCCATATTTTTGTTGTTTATCCGGTTGGCACTTCATTTCCAGGTGTGGCTGCTATATCTCTTGATATGCTCTTCCATGCCCTTCTTAGATCCAAGCTGAAGGTAATGTCACAGTGTTGGACATGGTGAGATGTAAGGTTATTAATTATGGTGGAACGTAATCCACAACATTTCAACAATGCCAGGCTTTGAGGACAGGTAGTTCTATTGTAATTCAATAATTGCATTCCTAAGAAATCCCACTTTACAGAAAATCATTTTATGAAACAATTGTGTCAATAGAGGAAAGAGCGCTAAGGGTTGGAGAATTTCAGGCTTGCAATAACAAAGTTATTTTTGCAGGACTTTCAAAAATAAAGGTCTTTTTAATCGTCACAAGTTTATTTTTGTTACTGAGCTAAAAATATTAAAGTATGTATGTTACACTGTACTGATAATAGTTTCATTACACAAGTTGCAATAGAAGCAATCGCCCGTACATTTTAATGGCCACCCGCGGTTAGAGTAGCAGCTGTAGACACAACATGCTGGAGTAACTCAGCGGGTCAGGCAGCATCTCTGGAGAGAAGGAATGGGTGACGTTTTGGGTCGAGACCCTTCTTCAGATTAGCCGCTGTGTTCTTATGAGACAATGGCCGTGAAGTTATATGGAAACATTTTTTCCCCCCGAGACACCTTTTCATCTGCTTGCCAATTTCCAAAGTAACTTTTAATTGGTTCTCTAGTTCCCAATCGAAATCACCTTCTAACCAATTAGGCCCGTGCAATACAAATAGTGTTCCCTAATTCATCGATCGCGTGACACCCAGTTTGCATTGTGGAAACGCACTTTGAAGCAAAGCTCCCTGTACTAGCCTATGGCATTCATGATAATGATCGTGCTGCACATGAGCATAGAGGGGATTTAAAAGTAAATCTGTGATGCTGCCTCCATAAGGATTACTTATCCATCAATGGTATGGATGTGCAGTTTACCAGGGATTGCAAATACCTTGGCTTGTACCTGGACAGTAAACTGGACTGGTCCAGGAATGCTGATGTCCTGTAAAAGAAGGGACGGAGCCAGCTGTACTTTTTGTGAAGACTCCGCTCCTTCAACATCTGCAGTAAGATGCTGCAGATGTTCTACCAATCAGTGGTAGCCAGTGCTATCTTCTTCGCTGCCGTGTGCTGGGGCAGCAAGGCAAAGGCTGCGGACGGCAATAGGATTAACAAACTCATCAGGGAGGCTGGCTACATCCTGGGGGCGGAGTTGGATTCATAGGAGGTGGTCTTGGAGGGGAGGATGCTCCTCATACTGTGGAGCATCCTGGACAATACACTTCAACCCCTCCATGACATACTGATCAATCTGAGGAGCACCTTCTGCAACAGACTGGTTCCACCAAGATGCAGTACAGAACGCCACAGGAGATACTTCTTCCCTGTGGCTATCAAACTGTACAACTCCTCCCCCTTCTGTCGCTGGGATAGACTGAGACTGACTCCCCTTCCCCCTCCCCAATCTTTGCACATCCGCCCAAGCCTTTCCACTCGTCACTTTAATGTCATGCTTCTCGTATTTTCTGTTTTTATGTCTGTTGGCAGATCAATTTCCCTTCTGGAATAAATAAAGTTCTATCGTACCGTTAATGTTAAGAATACCGTAACGTAACATGCATTTGCGACAAGTGAATTTGCAAAGATAAATGAAGTAAGTTTCTCCACATGTTGGCTATCTCATCACTTATCTTGGGCGTTGTCTTGTAACTATGCCCTTCTAGGCTCACATAATTTAAAGGGATTTAACAATTGAGTCACTCTTGAGAAATCTGGAATATTCAAATTCTCCCCAAAGAAAATATTCAGTATCTCTCCCAACACAATGGCTCAATGGGTACTTTATTGTTACATGAAGTTAGGTACCGTGAAATTATTTTTGCACACAGTTCAGAAAATATCTTACAATATATTTGGCCCAATTATACTTAAGTACAAGAAGGTAAGATAGTAGATTGCACTGAAGCGACATACAGGAGTCGCCATGCTTTCAGTTGTGATGTTCACACTTGTTAAGAAGTTAAGTGTCTGAACTTGGCCATAAAGTCCCATTGTCCTGAGGTCGGCACTGGGTTGGAATGGTGGGGGTCGGTCTGGCCAGGCAATGCTGTCAGTGTCGTGTGCCACTGCCCCGCAGCTCCGAGCTGCTGCAGGCCGTCCAATCCACGTGAATGGCCACTTGAAGCGGCACCCAAGCTAATCGAGCCCCAGGCAGCAGCAGGGCCTCCAGCGGCCCCCTACGCTGACACCTCGATCTTGACACATCGACCCATGAACGTGCGGTCCCTCACCTCACACGGCCGCAGCTCGGACACCGTGCCGCAGGGCGCCTCCCACAGCTGACCTTGGGGCATGGGAGGTAAAACCCCAGAGTCATTCTTTTCCTCCATCCGCCACAACACCACCATATTGAAGGCTTATCCTGATGTTCAACTATCGTTTACAACTTTTGGTGAGTACTAGGTGGTCATTCACAGAAGATGTCCTTACCCTCACGTGACTTGAACCAAAGGTGAAATCTCCAGGACCTACTTTCTGTTGACTATGCCACTGCTACTTTACCATCGCCCACGCCAACGGGACAGCTTAGAGATGGACGGGTCTATGACCTTGCTGTGTAGGAAGACAATCTAGACAATAGACAATAGGTGCAGGAGTAGGCCCTTTGGCCCTTCGAGCCAGCACCGCCATTCAATGTGATCATGGCTGATCATCCCCAATCAGTACCCCGTTCCTGCCTTCTCCCCATATCCACTGACTCCGCTATCTTTAAGAGCCCTATCTAGCTCTCTCTTGAAAGCATCCAGGGAACCTGCCTCCATCACCCTCTGAGGCAGGAAATTCCACAGACTCACCATTCTCTTGAGAAAAAGTGTTTCCTCGTCTCCGTTCTAAATGGCTTACTCCTTATTCTTAAACTGTGGGCCCTGGTTCTGGACTCCCCAACATCGGGAACATGTTTCCTGCCTCTAGTGTGTCCAAGCCCTTAACAACCATATATGTTTCAATGAGATACCCTCTCATCCTTCTAAACTCCAGAGTGTACAAGCCCAGCTGCTCCATTCTCTCAGCATATGACAGTCCCGCCATCCCGGGAATTAACCTTGTAAAACTACGCTGCACTCCCTCAATAACAAGAATGTCCTTCCTCAAATTAGGGGACCAAAACTGCACACAATACTCCAGGTGTCGTCTCACTAGGTCTCGACCCGAAACGTCGCCTATCTCCTTCGCTCCTTAGATGCTGCTGCACCCGCTGAGTTTCTCCAGCTTTTTGTGTAACCCTCGTCGTCTCACTAGGGCTCTGTACAACTGCAGAAGGATCTCTTTGCACCTATATTCGATTCCTCTTGTTATAATGGCCAACATGCCATTCGCTTTCTTCGCTGCCTGCTGTACCTGCATGCTTACTTTCATAGACTGATGTACAAGGACCCCCAGATCCCGTTGTACTTCCCCTTTTCCCAACTTGACACCATTTAGAATTGTACTTCCCATTTTTCCCACTTGACTGCCTTCCTGTTTTTGCTACCAAAGTGAATAACCTCACATTTATCTGCATTAAACTGCATCTGCCATGCAGATTCTGCAGATTCTGGTTTACTCCGAAGATAGACACAAAATGCCGGAGTAACTCAGCGGGTCAGGCAGCATCTCTGGATAAAAGGAATAGGTGAGAGTCAGGGGAGAGTTTGAGATTGAGAGTGAGGGGAGAGGGAAACTGGAGGTCTGGAAAGGATTATGAACAGCTGTGGGAGGCACTCTGGGGCACGGTGTCCGAGTGGCAGCCGTGTGAGGTGAAGGACCGCACGTTTGTGGGTCAATGTGTTAAGATTGAGGTGTCAGCGTAGTGGACCACTGGAGGCCCTGCTGCAGCCTTGAGCTCGATTAGATCGGTCGACACTCCTAGTGCCGTACCTTGTCACATCTCCAGTTTCCCTCTCCCCTGACTCAGTGTGAAGAAGGAGCGCGACCAAAACGTCACCAATTCCTTCTCTCCAGACACCGCTGAGTTACTCCAGCATGTTGTGTCTATCTTGGACATTGAATCTGTGAGTATGATTGTACCTGCTTGTTTCTTAATAAGTCCATCACAATTTTGGCATGGTTTAGTCTCCATTTGTGATGAAGACTTTGCAAGAGAAACTGACATCTGGTTTTATTCATATTCATTACTTTGACACAAAGTCAAGCCTATTGCTATGGATATCAGATTACGTATACACTGCCCTGGATAAACGTTTTGAATAACTTGATTTATGCTCAAAAATTAATTAATTTAATTAACAGAATTTAAATTCCACAACTGCCATGGTGTAATTTGAGCTCATGACTCCACTTTAGTCAATCAAGATAATTATTAATCCAATAACACATCCATTTTATTACCATTCCCATATATGGCTGAAGCCATTTAGTTGCTCGTTGACAATTAAAGGTTTTGGTACTTTCCAATGAAGCAATTAAAGGCAGAACTTCTATGTGCTGTTCCAACCTACTATTTAAAGATGGATTTCAGCTGTTCTGCACCATATTTAAGGGATGACATCACTTAATTACAGTTTTTATCTCTGATATGAAAAGAGAAAAGACTTGGATGCTGCAGAAAGGGTGAGCACAGTGGTGCAGTTGGTAGAGGTGCTGCCTCATCGCACCAGGGACCTGGGTTCAATCCTGCCCTCGGGTGCTGTCTTAGTGGCGTTTGCACATTCTCCCTGACTTAATGGTATTCCTGTGGGGACTTCACCTTGCGCCCCTGTCCTAAAGCATGTGGGTTTGTGGGTTAATTGATCTCTGTAAAATTGCTGGTAATGTGTACAAAGTGGTAGAGAGTGCGGAAAACATAGAACTCGTGTCAACAGGTTATTGAAGGTCAGCTTGGACTTAGTGGCGTGAAAAGCCTGTTTCCATGCTATATCTCTAAACTATAAATATGCGGGAAGATAATTTTACATCAGAAGAGGCTTTTCTGTGTGTGAAAATACTCTATAAACTCAGAATGATTATCAGAAGTGCAAAGAAATGTGAAAAGGTTTCCTTACACACAGCAGGACTCCCTATCTATGTATATTACTAAAAGTAAGATCTTGACCACTTCCTGCTTTCTGTTTCATGATTTTTGAACACTGCCACTTGGCTGTGATTTTTGGCCATATTACTCTGAGTCCCCCTCTGCTGCACAGAGCAAGAGGATTTGTCGCATTGATGAAAATAAAAAGAGTTATTAATGTTTTTAAAATGTTGACATTCTCTCTGCTGCCCCTGCTGGTGGGAGGGGAGAGGGACTATAAAACCCGGAAGTGTTGTGCCTCACTCAGTCTCTGCAAGATGGAGGAAGCGAGAGGGTCACGTCTCGCTGAGCTGTGAATAACACTGAACACATGTCTACTCAACTGTGAGTGCCCTTAATGTGGTTTGAAAATGAAAATGTGGTTGCTTTGAAATGCTGCACTGCAAAAATGGTTGTTGTTGGTGGTGGTAACTGCTTTGTAATGCTGCACTGCAAAAATGGTGTTGTTGGTGGTGGTAACTGCTTTGAAATGTTGCACTGCAAAAATGGTTGTTGTTGGTGGTGGTAACTGCTTTGAAATGCTGTACTGCAAAAATGGTTGTTGGTGGAAACTTGACAACTTCCTGTTTGCACTGTGTATTGATTTTGCAATTGAATTTGGTGGCCTTGCACCCTGCTTGAAATGGCATGAAACTGCACTCGAATTTGGTGGCCTTGCACCCTGCTTGACGTGGCAGGAAACTGCACTTGAGTTTGGTGGCCCTGCACCCTCCTTCAAGTAGTAGGAAACTGTACTTGAGTTTGGTGGCCCTGCACCCTGCTTGAAGTGGTATGAAACTGCACTTAAATGCGGTGGCCTTGCACCCTGCTTGAAGTGGTCGGAAACTGCACTTGAATTCAGTGGCCTTGCACCCTGCTTGAAATGGAATTTCAAGGAATAGCCATGAGTCAACTGCTAGCCCACCAGCCATGAGTGAGCTGCCAGCACATCAGGCTTGAGTGACAGCTGCCACTCCAAGAATCCATTTAGCCCACAATGTCCATACTAGCCCTCTGGAAACCAGTCCCTTCAGCTCACAATACCTTTCTATTGCTCCAGAAAGCCCCCCCCCCCCCCCCCCCCCCAATCACTGGCCACCAATATTGGAATTGGTGGAGAGGTGGAATATTGCGTTGGGGGACCAGCCCTCCCGTGTGAACATGGGACCCAACTGGTCCCACTTGGTCCAGTAGATATATGTAATTTCAATCAGTCTGCACGCAATCGACTGTGGCATTATATATTTCAAAATTGATTAGATTAAAATCTCTTCAAGAGTCAAAAGGAAACATCGTGTTAGCAATTGGGAATATAACTTAATTTTAATTTTTATATCTTAATTTGATTTTCGCCAGCAGGAGCTTTGCCAACTTTTGGAGCAAGACTAGGATAATAAGAGCAGATTCCAAGGCTACAGTGGAATATTTCAGAAATCCATTTCTCTTTGGGTGGCCCAAAGGCTGATCCCTCACTTGCATCATCGGGTCGAGGAGTATTCTTCAGCGAGATGCGACCTCCCCCAGTAGTTCAGTTAATCCACCCTTGAAGACCTCAGACAGATGTTTTCCAGCTGAATGTAGGAATGACTGAGCTTCCAGGATGGATTACTTCAGCGTTATGCTCTTCCCAGTGGAGGAAATACAAAGTTTTTTAATATTCAGCCCCAGAAAGAACTTGGCTATGGCCAGCCAAGAAAATTTCATCTGCTCTGCTTTATGTTGCAGCCCTGGGTGTGCAGGTGCATGCACTTGTAGTCATGATTCAGTACACCCACAGATGTTGTCATAAGGCCATTCGGCCCATCAAATCCACTCTGCCATTCAATCATGGCTGATCTATCTCTCCATCCTAACCCCATTCTCCTGCCTTCTCCCCATTACCTCTGGCATGCATACTAATCAATAATCTATCTATCTCTGCATTAAATATATCCTTTGTTATCATGTGGGATCTAAGGCTGTTGGCATGATATGGCTGGCTTCCCCACTCTTAATTCAGCAAAAGCAGCCTAAGTGGAATTCGAGCACCAGTTTAGTCTCTCTTGAGTTTACTAACACTGCTCAACTCCCTAGTTTCCACGCAAGTGTCCATCTCCTCTTCCGGAACAAATCAATCATTTTAAAGGCCGGCTGATCTTCCCTTCTCCGAGCTTGAGTTTCATTGGAAGAGTTGCAAAGCTTGTGGTTTTGTCAAATAATTCACTAGCAACTAGTGTATTCCTTGTTAAAGAAAGGAGTGTGTGATCATGTGGCACTCTGGCCCTACAGGGTCACAGGAATAAGAAACTTGAGAGAAAAAAAGACGTTGCTCCAGATCTTTAAGCTATAAGTGGGGTCAAGGAAAGAGCGTTCATGTCGCGGCCCTGTTTTCACCAATCTTTCCGCCACCACGCACAAGAAACGCAAGACAGACACCATTGTATGCAGATGCCGAGAAGTGTGTTCAGCTCTGGCTGAACAACTTCTAATCTTGTGTGTTGACTCGATAAGAAGAAGCTATCAGTGCAAAATAAAATACTTTTTAATAATCTCATAAAATAGTATACGTATATATGGATTTGAGTATACATCAAGTCCATGTACAGTAATCTATAAGCTAATTGAAAAGCATTTTCACTTCACAGATATCTAAAAGCGAGTATACATGGACGTAAAAATATTGTGTAAGCTCATTTAACTTTCTGAAGGATACACTTGCATTAGTTTATTGTCATATGCACCAGGATGCAGTGATTCAAAAGCTGCATCTTTGAATTTAATATCCTATTTCTAATGTTTGGGAATATCAGTTTAGAATAAAGAAGGTTCTCTGTGAATGGAAGTACAAGTGGCTGAAATGCACAGAGTCTCTTGCCCAGAGTAGGTGAATCGAACACTAGAGTTCATAGGGAAAAGATTTAATAGGAATCTGAGCGGTAACCTTTTCACACAAAGGGTGGTGGGTGTATGGAACAAGCTGCCAAAGGAAGTAGTTGAGGCAGGAACTAACCCAACATTTAAGAAACAATTAGACAGGCACATGGATAGGACAGATTTGGAGGGATATGGACCAAACACGGGCAGGTGAGATTTGTGTGGGACTAGTGTAGCTGGGACATGTTGGGCCGAAGGGCCCATTTCCACACCATATGACTCTATGACTCTGTTGGATTGGTAATAGGAGGCAGAGGTTAATGGTGGTGAGATGCTTTTGTGCTGGAAAACTGTGTCCAGTGGTGTGCTATAAAGATCAGCGCTCAGACCTTTACTGTTTGTTATATACTGTATGTTAAATTACTTGGGATATGAATGTCGGATGTAAGTTTAAAAATGACACAAATATGGACAGAGTTTTTGATAGTGAGGAGGCTAATCATAGGCTACAGAATCATATTTATCATTATGCAATGGACGGAGCAGTGGCAAATAGCATTTAATGCTGATCAGTTCACAGTGATACACTTTGGGAGGACTAATGACAGTTCATGATGAGTGGTGTGGTACGAAGGACAGTGAGGGGAAGAGGGACCTCAACGTTTCAATGAGGTACCCCCTCATTCTTCTAAACTCCAGCGAGTAGAAGCCCAGTGCCGTCAAATGCTCATCATATGTTAACACATTCATTCCTATAAATAGGGGAATGATGGAATTGCAACGAGAACTAATTGAGACTCGATATTCCAAATGGCCTGCTTATGAGAAATATTAACATACCAGAGTGAAGATGATTTGCTAGGTACTACTCCGGTGTTATCTCCGGTAAATAGCATTGCAAGTCATTTTCTCCAATTTCTGTAAATGTCTCTGGTGAGCTATGGAAGATGCTGAAATGCTTGTGCTCAGTTTAAAATCAGATTTGATGTGGTCAGGTTGTGATTGCTGTGTTAATGCCGGGTTTTTACCTTGTACCCAAACAGACCTCCAGAGACCACCCCTGCCTAGTTGACTCATTTCTCAGTTATTCTTGTCCTCTCCTTGAGGAAGCAGTCTGGTTGGGGGACGGATTTTTTCCAAACAATACATTAGAGCACTCCATTATTAGTTGATAAGCAATATTCTTTTATTGCCTGGGATAGGCCCAGGTCAGTTTTGCAAATGTTCACAGAACTGCCTTCATGGATAACATTTCCAAGTGCAATGCTATCTCAATATCCTTACTAAATAGTTTGGAGACTCGCATCACATTCGTAGGTTTTTGACCGAGTCTAGGCCGACCATCAATCACTGCATTCACGCGAGATCAATGTTATCCCATTTTCTCATCCACTCCCTTACTCACTCGGGGCAATTTTACAGAGGGCAATTAACCTACTAATATGCACGTCTTTTGGATGTGAGAGGAAACCAGAGCACCCGGAGGAAGCCCACATAGTCACAGAGGAAATGTGCAAGCAATCAGCGATAAGGTCAAGATCAAACCCAGGACTCTAGCAGGTCTACCAGATATGCCACTGTTATTTGCAATAAAAGAAAATGTCATATGATCTTAAATATACAGAGGTGGACTTTTTCTGAAATTCATTACAAGGGTCCCTCACAATATGACGAGCCATGTCTGTCACTGGGTGAAAACTCTGCTGCTTAGATAATGTAGTGTGATGATATGTAAGCACTGTAAAATCATAGTTATGGTGGGAATTTTGCTGTTTTGCACCACCATGGTCTTGTTTTTATTCTAATTGTTTTGCACTGATATGCAAATTTATTTTTTTCTGTCCTGCAGAATTTGATGTATAATTTACATATGTTACATATGTTTTGTGTGCTTGACTGAGTGTATATACCTGTGATGTTGCTGCAGGCAAGATTTTTATTGAACCTGTCTGCATGGTCTCGTCCTTAGCTAGATTAATTTTCATCTGCCACTACTTTACCAGACTTCCCCACTGATCTACATTCCTTTATATTCTCCCACAAGCTTCTCCACTATCAACCACTCAGCCAATTTATGTTAGTCAGCAAGCCTACTAATCTGTCAATCTACATTTTCATCCAAGTTATTTATATTTTGGAAAAATGACTATTACCCCAGCATCAATTTCTGTGGCACATTATTTATTTATTTATTTATTTTTAATTTTATTTAAACAAAACAAGCCAAAAAAAGAGAAGGAAACAAACAAAAAAAAATTAAATTAAATTTTTTTTAAAAGACATCAAAGAAAAATAACATAAGAGCCACCTGACATAACAGTTTGGTGCAATCCATATGGTGTTACACAGTCAGGTATTGCAAGAGCACAAGTTAAAAGCACAGGACTACATCACTGCGAATAATATGAGCTTATGAAATTATTGGTCTTTGCGGTGGTTGACAAATGGTCCACAATTAACACTTAAAAGGTTGTTCGGCATCTTGGAGTTGTAGAAGCGTATCCTTTCCATCTGTATGATTGATATCATTTCATTGAGCCATTTTTTGAAGCGGGGGGGGGGGGTGTGGGACATTATTGATTACACCTTTTACCCTAACCTGTCGGACGAGTCTACAATGCAGGACTGTCAAACCTTGCCAAAGTCTATTTAAAGCATGTTTAGCACCCTACCTTCATCAATTTTAGTAGTTATCTTCTCAAAAGAATCAGTCTGATTACTGAGACAGGACTTCCTGGCATAAACCCATATGATTCCTCTTAATTGGTCCCTACCCATCCAAGTGAATGTAAATCCTTTCCCTAAGACGTTTTTCCCCATAATTTCTCGACTATTGATGCAAGGCTTTTTTCTTCCTCGGATGCCCTCTAAATGTCTTGCGTCTTACCTTACATTAGTGCCCTCTGATCTTAGATACCTGGGGAAAGCTTTTTTGCTACCTCACATAAAAGGGTGGTGGGACTGGGACTATCCCAACTTTTAACAAACAGTTAGACAGGTACATGGATAGGACAGGTTTGGAGGGATATGGACCATGCACAGGCACGTGTAGTTGGGACATGTTGGCTGCCTGCCTTTTCTGCTCCATATCCATTGCCTGGGGCAGAGGAGACATGAACAAGTGGGATGGGTTACACCTGAACAGACAGGGAACCATCATCTGGCAGGCAGATGTGCTTGTGTTACTCGGCAGGTTCTAAGCTAGACTGGGATGTGATGGAATCCATTGTAGTAGTGAGGCAGCTGGACGGCAATACAAAAGTCAAAAAACATCGTTCAGTAGATAGAATAGGCAGAAGTACGTCAGGGAGTGTGGAAAGACGATTGGATTAAATTCCATTTATTTTAATGCCAAAGGCCTGATAGGTAAAGCGAATGAACTCAGGACACGTGGATAGGTACGTGCGACTGGGATGTTATAACTACCACAGCAACCTGGCTCAGGGAGGGACAGGACTGGCAGCTTCATGTTCTAGGATACAGGTGTTACAGGTGAGGTGGTGGTGATGGGTGTAAAAGGGGAAGAGGTGTAGTGTTACTTATTAAGGAGAACATCACAGCAGTAGTCTAATATGACATTATGGAAAGAAATCGGAGCCATACGGTTGGGGCCGAGGAATAAAAAGGGGTGATCATCTTGCTGGGATTGCACTTTAGGCTCACAAGTCATTGGGACTAAGAGGAACAAATATTCCAGGACATTGCAGACAGCTCTGAGACTAATAGGGTTATCATAATAGGGTTGAAGAAGGAACTGAAGATGCTGGAAAATCGAAGGTAGACAAAAGTGCTGGAGAAACTCAGCGGGTGCAGCAGCATCTATGGAGCAAAGGAAATGGGCAAAGTTTCAGGCAGAAACCCATCTTCCGACTGATGTGGGGTGGGGGGGGGGGAGACAAAAGGAGAAAGGAAGAGGAGCCCGAGGGCTGAGGGAGAGCTGAGAAGAGGAGAAGACAGCAAGTGCTACCAGAAATTGGAGAAGTCGATGTTTATGCCGCTAGGGTGCAAACCGCCCAAGCGGAATATGAGGCGCTGCTTCTCCAATTTCCGGTGGTGCTCTCACTGGCCATGGAGGAGGCCCAGGACAGAAAGGTCGGATTCGGAATGGGAGGGGGAGTTGAAGTGCTGAGCCACCGGGAGATCGGGTTGGTTATTGCGGACCGAGCGGAGGTGTTCGGCGAAACGATCGCCAAGCCTATGCTTGGTCTCACCGATGTAGATCTGCTGACATCTAGAGCAATGGATGCAATAGATGAGGTTGGAGGAGATGCAGGTGAACCTCTGTCGCACCTGGAACGACTGCTTGGGTCCTTGAATGGAGTCGAGGGGGGAGGTAAAGGGACAAGTGTAGCATCTCTTGCGGTTGCAAGGGAAAGTGCCCGGGGAGGAGGTGGTGCGGGAGGGAAGCTTATTATTATAATCATAAAAGGGGATTTTAATTTTTCCCCAGCACTGGGACTGCCAAGGTGCCAATGGCTTAGTTGGGCTGGAATTTGTCAAGTGTGTTCAGGAGAGTTTTTTCAAGCAACATTTTTTCGGGCCTTACAAGAGAGAGGGCAAAGCTTGACCAACTCTTAGGCAATTGTGAGGGCAAGTGACTGCTCTGTCAGAGGGAACCACTACCATTCTATTGGCTATAGAATGATTATGGATAATAAATACAGGCATTGTCAGCAACGTATGTTTGCAACATATGAACAAATTGAAGAAATGTTGTTTTTGCTTCTTTATTTATGTGCAGAGATCACAAGCCAGGTCTCCCCTCTGACCAGCCCACAACAGATCAAAAATAAGGAATACTTTGTGCATTCCAGAGGGTCTTTTCAGAGCTCATAATCTCAAAACAGTATGAAGGTGCAATGAATAAATGCATTTTATGGAAGAACCAAAATTATTTTAATAAAAGTCTGGTCCAACATGTGAGTGACTTCATTTTACATTACAGAAAATAGCTTTAAAAATAACTATACTGAAATATTCACGTTGCATTTGAGTACAGTAGTCAGTTTCTTGGTACATTAAAATATATAGATATTTAAACGTGTCTTTGTTTTATATAAGAGTTCATGTGTTCACAGGCAGGCAAAAATGACTTCTTCAAAACCTATCAAGCATTGATTATTCTGCCTCGTCAGTGTCCAATGGCGAAGTAATTTTTACAAAAAGTGCTCATTACAAAATTACTGTTCTTTAAGTACTTTGGCTGGCAGTATTTTTTTTGTTAGACATCTTTCCTGCCTTTTAACTATTCATTTTACCTTTTAATAACTAAAAGTAAATCTAGAATAGATTTTACATGTATAGAAATTAATACATAAAGTTGCTGTCAAGAATAAAGCATTGAGGAATAACCTCTTTTGTCAATAGTTGATGCTTCACAGGATACTAATCAATAGTGCAATTACTCATTCATAGGTAGCACCTTGAATCCATGTGCATTAATGTAAGTAAGAAAAATAGTCGCCCTCCTTTCAATCACATCAATCAGCTTCTCGATTCCCCTGCGACCTCCCTGGCTCTCCCAGTAAAGTTTGTCAAGGAACAAGGACTGAAGAAGTCTCTCTCGGAGAAGTCCGTTCTTCAGTATGGATATGGCAGATTCTGGAAATCTGTGGAAATATCACAAAAGATCTTATGTTCACAGCCTTCTTCCTGCACATATTATAAGGAAGTAAACCATGTCATATTTTGAATGTGTTGGAAGGACCTACAGATGCTGGTTTACACCAAAGATAGATACAAAATGCTGGGGTAACTCAGCGGGTCAGGCAGCATCTCTGAAGAAAAGGAATAGGTGACATTTAGGGTCAAGACCCTTCTTCAGACTCATTCATGTGCATGAATATAAGTAAGATCAACAGTTGCTCAGTTTGCCACCTAGATTTCCATGAGCATGTTTCCAAGCTGCATAAATGCATTCGTTGGGAGTTTGCCACATCTTGGCACTGCATCTTTAGTGTCCTCCTCATTGTTTGCCAAGCCAAATTATCCAAATCTGCTGTTTGCACCCAACTCTGTCTGTCCTAGCATCACCATAGCTAACGGGATAACCAGCCTCCAACAAATTACATTGAAAATTCTTGGCTGAGAGATGAAGCTTTGATCGTGCTAACCCAATGATCCAATGAATGATCCAAAGACCAATTTTACTCAAAATTGTTTGTTTCCCCCCGCAGGTCATTTATTTATAGCTGAATTTAAATCTTTCTTTGAAGCTGTGCAATTTTTAGAATGTAATTCTTGCAAGAATTTTTGCATTAGATAATTTACTGTAGCATGGATAAGGAACGGCAGATTACATTTAATTAAGGTCGGTATAATGTGTTGCATGTAAGACAAGCCAGGGTAGTAAAGCATTGCGCTGCAGAACAGAGAGTCCAAGGGTACAGGTGCATGGTTCCATGAAAGTGTGACTCAAGTGGAAAGGGTGATGAAGAAGTTGTTTGGCACGCTTGTCTTCAACAACTGAGATATTGAGTACAGGAGTTGGAACGTGGAGAACTGCAGCTGATGGAATCCTGAGCAAAGCACAAAGCGCTGGAGAAACTCAACAGGTTGGGCAGCATCTGTGGAATGAAAGGATAGTTGAGGTTTAGGGTCAGGACCCTTCTTCAGATTAATTGTAGTAGGAGAAAGAATGCTGAAAAAAGAAGGTGAGGATGGGTCATAGCCAAGTAAGTGAGTCTGAAGAAGGGTCCCAACTCGAAATGTCATCTATGTTCTGTAGGGATGCCACCTAACCCTCTGAGTTACTCCAACACTTTGGGTTTTTTTCCTGCTCAATTGTATATGGATATAGGGACATTATATTAAAGTTGGGCAAGACTTTGGTAAAGATACATGTGGAGTATTGTATACATCTGGCTGCCCAGTTATGGGAAAGATGTCATTAAACTGGAAAGAGCGCAAAAAATGCTTTAGAGGATGGTCTCGGGTCAGAAGAGGCTGGGTAGATTGGGTATTTTTTCCCCGGAGTTTCCGAGACTGTGATGATCTTATTGAGATTTATAAAATCATCAGGTGGACATATCCTCCGGCAGCTCGCTCCATACGCCTACCACTCTTTGTGTGAAAAAGTTTCCTCTCGGGTTCCTATTAAACCTTTCCCCCCTCATCGTAAACTTAAGCCCTTTGGTTCTTGATTCCCTTACTCGGGGCAAAAAGAAACACTGTGCGTATACCCGATCTATTCCTCTCACGATTTTGTACACCTCTATAAGACCACCGTACATCCTCCTGTGCTCCAAGGAATAGATTCCTAGCCTGCTCAACCTCTCCCTGTAGCTCAGACCCTCAAGTCCTGGCAACATCCTTGTAAAACCTCTCTGCACCTTTTCCAGCTTGACATGGTGCCCAAAACTGAACACAATATTCTAAATGTGACCTCATCAACATCTTGTACAACGGCAGCATGACCACAAAACTTCTATACTCAATGTTCTAACTGAAGACCAATGTGCCAAATGTTTTTATACCATCTTATCTACCTGTGATGCCACTTTCAATTAATTGTGTACCTGCTCTCCTTGATCCATTTGCTCTACAACACTACCCAGAGCCCTACCATTCACTGTGTAGGTAGGTTCTGCCCATGTTAGTGCTCCCAAAGTGCAACATTTCTCACATTTCTCTGTATTAACTTCCATCAACCATTCCTCAGTCCACGTCCAAAACCGGTCAAGATCCTGCTGCAATTTTTGATAACCATCTTCACTATCTGCAATACCACCCACTTTTGTGTCGTCTGCAAACTTGCTAACCATGCCCTGCATGTTCTCATCCGAATCGTTGATGTAGATGACAAACAGCAGTGGGCCCGAACCCTCAGGCACACCACTAGTCACAGGCATCCAGTCCGAAAAGCAACCTCCCACCATCACCCTCTGCTTCCTTCCATGAAGCCAATTTTCTATCCATTCAGCTATCTCTCCTTGAATCCCATGGGATCAAAACTTCCAGAGCAGCCTACAATGCGGAATCTTGTCAAATGTCATACTAAAATCCAAGTCTACATCTCTGACGTCATTGACCTTTCTGGTCACATCCTCGAAAAACTCAATCAGAGTCACGAGACATGGCCGCCCACGTACAAAACCATGTTGACTCTCCCGAATCAGCCCTTGTCCATAGAAGCGCATGTATATCCTATCCCTCAAAATACTTTCCAATCACAGATGTTTAGCTTGCTGACCTGTAGTTCCCAGCCTTTTCTTTGTAGCCATTCTTGAATAAAGGCACAACATTTGCCTCCCTCCAGTTTTCAGCATCTCGCCTATATTTAACGACGACTCATACATTTTCCCGAGGATACATTGCATGTTCCTGCAAATTCCTCTCTAGCTTCCCAAAGTGTTCCTGGATATATCTAATCTGGCTCAGGAGATTTGTTTATCTTCATACGCGCACGGCCTTCAGCATCTCTGTGACCGTAACACTGACTGCTCTCAAGACACTTCCAGTGACTACCACGAGATCCTCTGTCCTCCTGTCTTTCTCCACTGTAAAAATCTGGTAACAGTGAAACTCTGCAGCATGGCCCTGGGAATCGTGATTCTGTGGCTGAATTCTCTTTATATTTAGCACTTTAAGGAGCCTACATACTATATTCAAATTGCAAAAAGAGTTTATCCTAATTGCTATGGAAGATTTATGTATTTCATAACCATCTGGGCTATTGCATGCTAGCTAAAAATCGCATCGCATGGACAATCTGCCGATTTCACAGTGCTCAATGGGTAATTTTATTTAGAGCATGGACCTGAACACATTCCATTTTGCATTATTTCTTTCCCAGGAGAGTACATAACTTGGCTTGGATGAGGTACATTGAATATATAATTTCATGCCCAAATGGCCAAGTATCATTTTGAAATATTGAATTTGTACCAAAAATCTCCCGCTGTGCTATTTACTACTTCCCTTCCCTGTAGCCATTAACTATCTTCACTTAACCCTTTGTACCTTGCTTGCTTGTATTTATGTGTAGTGCAGTACACCCTCATTATAATTGTCCATTGGGGGTAGGGGGAGAACGGTGTCCGTTGTTTCCAATTGTCTGCTTTAACCAAGTAAGGTATTATCATTGGATGTAGTTAAAGAACTGCAGATGATGGTTAATACATAGAAGGCCACAAAGTAATAGAGTAACTCAGTGGGCCAGGCAGCATCGCTGGAGAACGTGGACTGGTGATGTCAGGATCCTTCTTCAGAATGATTGAGTCGGCTGAGTGACTGCAGCATGTGCGGATGTGGCGTCGAAGGACTTGAAGCCGAAGCAAAGAACTCGAAGCCAAATAGTCGAATGGAAACAAAGCCGAAACACCAACGAACCAAAAGCATAAGAAGCTGAAACACCAACGAACCGAAAGGGCGGGACGCCGAAAAGCCAACAAACCGAAAGGCTGCGTCACCTACAAGCCAACTAACCGAATGCTGCTCTGCCGAAAAGTCAAATAATGGTTTGTGTGGGAAAATGACCCCCACCCTCCCGTCTCCACCGGCCAGTGATGTGATGGACGCGTGGGTCTGGAACAATCGCTGCCAAGTCCCGCCCCCGGCGACGTCATGTCGGTTATTTGACTTTTCGGCAGAGCGGCATTCGGTGAGTTGGCTTGTAGGTGACGCAGCCTTTCGGTTAGGTGGCGTTTCAGCAGAGCGGCCATTTGGTAAGTTTGCTTTTAGGCGTTGCAGCCTTTCAGTTAGTTGGCTTTTAGGCGTCCTGCAATTTCTGTTCATTGGTGTTTCGGCTTCGTATGATTTCGGTTCGTTGGCGTTTCGGCTTTGTATGCTTTAGGTTATTTGGCGTTAAAAGTAAACCAAAAATTGCTGAAGAAACAAAAGAACTGCAGATGCTGATTAATACACAAAAGGATACAAAGTACTGGAGTAATTCAACAGGTCAGGCACATTCCTGGAGAACATGGATAGGTAACATTTTGAGTTGAGGCCCTTCTTCAGACTGATGGCAATGCAATCTAATATTTGTCTTTTACTTCTCCTTTTAATACCTTCAATCAGCTGGGATTTCTTGGTCAAGAATCAAATCTGCTACACTGAATGAAAACTTGATCATACTTGTGTATTTTATCTTTCCATCTGCTCATTGCTTTTGTGTTTTGCTCCATGAATGGTAATCTAAAAGAAAGAAGTGAAGAGAGATACTCTTCATGGCTTGGCTCATAACAGTACCACTATTGTGTGTATATTGTATATAAAATCCTGCTGTAATTTTAATATCCCATTCTAAATAAATACTCACTCAGTTATTCCTTGCAATACTTTAAAATTTAAGTTATCTTCATTTCTGTCAAAGAAGCCCTTATTGTCTATGAAGACCAAATGTCGTGGATCACGATCTCTGTACAAAATGTGAAACAAGCTGATGTTGTCCTGATGGTCACATTTTATTTTCAGGCCATTTTGAGCACAAGTATCTTCCTTTCTAGGTCGAAATCCACAGCAATTTCTGTCAAGTCGATTATATACCTGAAAGAGAAAGCTTCCCTGAGATTATGTTGAAAATAAAATAGTATCAACTGTAAATGCAGAATAAAAACAAAACAAATAGAAGACAGGAGGGACTGCAGTCATGTGCAAAAGATACAAGGCGCTGGAGTAACTCAACGGGTCAGGCAGCATCTGTGGAGAGAATGGACAGATGAAATTGCAGGCCTGGACCCATGTTCAGACAGTTTGCAGGGAAAGGAGAAAGCTGGAAGAGAGGAGGGCATGGGACGAAACCAGGTAAGTAACAGGTGGATACAGATGAGTGGGGGTGATTGGCAGATGGGTGGGCAAAGGCCAGATGGTGAACAGGAAACAAAATGCTAAGAAGAGAAGAGAGGCCAGAAGCAGAGATGTAGAAGGGACCATGGAAGAGCAAAGGGGGCAGAATAACATGAGAAATAGGTGCACATCTTGGAAAGGCACGGGGTGGGGGGGGGGGGGGGGGAAGTTAAAGAGGGAAGGGGGATTGTTGGGTACCTAAAATTAAAGAATTCCATGTTCATTGAGTTGTAAGTTATCCAAGCAGAATATGTGGCGCAGTCACTCCAGTTTGTGTGTGGCTTCACTCTGGCAATGGATGAGACCCAGAACAGAAAGCATGGTATGGGAACGGGAAGGGGAGTTAAAAAGGTTAGCAACTGGTAAATCTTGGCACGCTGATCACAAGTGTTACGTAAATGATCGCCTGGTCTATATTTGGTCACACCAATATAAAGGAAGTCACATCTGGACTACCAAATGCAGTAGATAAATGCAGCTCACAAGCTGAGATATAGTCCCAATTACCCAACCTACCTCATTGTACACCTTGCACTTTTTTAACCAGCACTTATTCTATAATTTTAACAATATAATGCTGAACACCATGTTGTACACTCGTGTATTTTTTTCTCTTTGCACTAACTGTTGTACTTATGTATAGCTTGATCATACTCATATATAATATGCATACAAATAAAGCACACAAACAAATTGTCACTGTATTTGTGTACACATGACAATAATAAACTAATACCAATTATTTCAAAACAAAAGCCAGCATTGGGATTCATCACAAATGGCAGATTAGCACATTTTAAATATTATCTTCTGGACATTGCTTATAGTACCTCCTTCAGTGGTTGGAGCATCACTGAAGGAACAGTATTTTATTGCACCTTCAATATCTGTAAAGCATACTCTATATAAAAGGTTTTTAAAACCATGGCAAACCAGATACAAGTGATGGCACCACAAAAATATCTGAGGAAGATCATGTGGACATTTAATAAAAGGTAATGGGCATTTATAACTCATTTCCAATAAAGATATTTAATCTACAATTTGATCCTCCTGTAGTTTAGTTTAGAGATGCAGCGTGGAAACAGGCCTTCAACCAGCGATCCCCGCACATTAACACTAACCTACACCCACTAACCTAGGGACAATGTTTACATTTACCAAGCCAATTAACCTACAAATCTGTACGTCTTTGAAGTGTGGGAAGAAACCGAAGATATCAGAGAAAACCCACGCAGGCCAAGGGGAGAACGTACAAGCAAGCCGTGGTCAGTCTCGAACTTGGGTCTCCGGCGTGGCATTCGCTGTAAGGCAGCAACTCTACCGCTGCACCACCAGGACCACCCATTGTACATTGATTTCAGATCTTGAATGCTTTACAGTGATATTCAACGTGTACTTTGGGCACTCAATTTTATTCTTAATTTTTGAAATTATTCTATCGTTTGGGGAACTAAATAGTTGCCAACATTTTGCAATGTTGAACTTGAAGATCTTATTTTCATAAACCTTTAGATCAACAATGTATTGTTGCTGAAAGCTGAAAATAGGCATGGTTGATACTGGCTGCAATTGACAAACACTGACTGTTAAGATACCAACAGGAGTCAACATCCTGCCTCTTAAGCAACAGATGAGGGAAAATTATAGACTCTGATGATATTAATACTATTGGATTTCCTGTGGGGAATCTGTTTATCTCATTCCCCAAAATAAATCATACTTCCTCTAATTCCAATCCCAATTCCATTAATTCCTTCTTAATTCCCTTAAGAATGTGGCACGATAGATTCATGTACGAGTGAATATATGTGAAGACTCTCCGAAATCACACGTAATTCTGCTCCAACAGATATAGTCAAACAGTGTGGTCCTTCGGCCCAACTTGCCCCAGCCAACCAACATGCCCCTTCTATACTAGTCCCTCCTACCCATGCGTGGTCCATAACCCTCTCAACCTATCCTATCTATGTACCTGTCCAATTGCCTCCTAAAGATTATGATAGTAACACAAAAATAAACTACAGATTTTATCCATCTTAAGATTTTCTGCGCCATAATCTATCTATCTATCTTTTTCTATACATAACTAAAACTCTAATCCTGTTATCTTTCAGTTTGTGTGGTCTTTCTATTTGCGCAAAAACAGTTTGCGATAACGCTACGATTTTTCACCAGTTCACTCACCGTTCTCCTATGCAGGGATTGCACCACGTTTTGTTCCGAGCGGTTGAATGTCGTAAAAGTTAGCGAGGTTTAAAAAAAAATTAAAATGCACGTGCGCAGATCGATCTCGTCTGCCGTTCAGCGCCGCGCGAATTAATCTCTTCCCCTGTCACTCACCGGGACGGTCCGCCCCTTCCTGCGCCATCGCCATCTATTTCTAGACTAAGATTTTTCCCTTGAGTTAAATTAATCATTCTGGTTAAAGCCAAGGCAGGAGTTGCCGGCAGGCCACAGCCACACCTCGCCGTGAAACCGGAAACCCGCCAGGAGTCGCCCGAGGCTTGTCTCCTGCTCTACCCGGTAGACCAGGAACTGGGGAGGAGGATGGAGATAGTTGGTGACAATAGAGGAGCGGATCGGTGTGGCCAGGACAACAGGCCTTTAAGGCCAAGATAAGACGCTGTGGGTGGTAGAAATGTGGTGACTCTTTGTGTCTTGGTGAAGTCTACTATTACATTATGATCATTTCACTTTTGTACTTATCTATTATTGGGCTTGTCTACAGTATGATTTTACTGGATTGTATGCAAAACAAATAATTTCACTGTACCTAGGTGCAAGTGTCATCATCATCATATGTCACATTTGACAACATTACCTCTGCATCACGATGGCCACCTTCATCCATGGTGTGTTGTTACCCACTGCTAGACCCATCCCTCCTGAAAAATCCACCCCTATAAATCATCTGATAACCCAACTTAAATCACAGGCAGTAATGGCAGTGCTGGTTTGAAGGGCTGCACACAGGAAACATGTTCCTGATATTGGGGGAGTCCATAACCAGGGGCCAGCCATTCAGAACTGAGATGAGGAAACACGTTTTCACACAGAGAGTTGTGAGTCTGTGGAATTCTCTGCCTCAGAGGGCGGTGGAGGCCAGTTCTCTGGAAACTTTCAAGAGAGAGCTAGATAGGGCTCTTAAAGATAGCAGAGTCAGGGGATATGGGGAGAAGGCAGGAACAGAGTACTGATTATGGATGATCAGCCATGATCACATTAAAGGGCGGTGCTGGCTTGAAGGGCCATATGGCCTACTCCTGCACCTATTGTCTATTGTCTATTGTCTATTATCTATTGTAATCAACTGGCATAACCCTCATTTAATCACGGATCACTTGATGGGGCTCTTCACCCATTCATTGTGTCACTAACCATCAATTGAAGTTTCCGACCCACTAATAACCGCATTCAAGGCCTATTGCAGACTCTAAATCACCATCACTCCACCCATAACCAGTGATCACAGGCCGTATAACAAGCAGCCAACCCTCACCTTACACCTCCTTGCAACGAGGACAAGGAGGAATCTATTTCCTTAGATTTCAACAGTGGAACAAAGTATATTAAACAATGATCAGGTTGCACAAATACTTGGGGGGCCTTACACTGAAAAATTATATTATGCATATAATGTGCAGCAGAACAACTGGATACAGGGGATATGGTGGTGGAATGAGATTGTGGACAGGCATAGGGTAGGCTGAATGGCCTCTTTCTATGGAAATATGGAAATTGACCTTGCACGTTGCACATGTTCAGATAATTTTTTTGAGGAATAATATAATTTACCTGGTTCATTAAAAAATTAACCAGGGAAGACATAGGCACATGGGTGAAATTATCACTGACAAACATCAAATATAAACATTAGCCTTTCTGGATGGAGTGGTAACCCTACATAACATTAAAAAATACACAATATAACACTAGCCAATTGTATCTTACCTGTAGTAGAAAATCAAAAAGAGCTAGTTTGGACCATTCATAGTGGTGAATATCCGTACACCTCCAATCCGGCTTAGGAACCTTGCCGTGGACCCAACACTTCCATTTTAGTAATTGCTGGTAGGACATCCAATCCAATTTGACTGTAGACTGCGTATCATTGTCGGCCATTTGCAAGGAATCATCCCAGAGGATGACAGGACGAGGTAAGCCGTCTGTTGAAAAAGAGAAAAAAAGGTTTTGATTTTCAAAAATATGCAACAAAATCAGTTCTGACTATGGAATAAACCAATAAAGTCTCGTTCGTGACTTTGTTAAAGCATGAGGAGTGGGCGATCATTGATAATGAAAAATCTGGATGATGATGAAACATTGGACAATAGCTTCAACTTTCCTGTGAAGGCTTGCTTAAGTATTCAAGTCACATTTTTTGTAAGTCTATAATTTTGCTCCAGCGCATGAAAATGCATCTGGAGCTACAAAAGCTACCAACAGAACAATGCAATCTTTAGATAACAACATATTGGATGGAGCTTTCATGTAAAAAAATATGGTGCTGCTAGTTCTGATGTCACACAGAATGTGGCGGAGAAATCTTAGCAGCTTGGACAACGGCTGTACAGAAAGAAAAACACAGATCATCGAACACAGAACATAGAACAGCACAGCACAGGAACCAGCCCTTCAGCTCACAATGTTTGTGCCGAACATAATGCCAAGACCAACACTTATCTGACAGCACATAATCCATATCTCTCCATTCCCTGCATATCCATATGCCTATACAGCCACCACACTTGGCAATAGACAATCAACAATAGACAATAGACAATAGGTGCAGGTGTAGGCCATTTGGCCCTTCGAGCCAGCACCGCCATTCAATGTGATCATGGCTGATCATCCCCAATCAGTACCACGTTCCTGCCTTCTCCCCACATCCCCTGACTCCGCTATTTATAAGAACCCTATCTAGCTCTCTCTTGAAAGCATCCAGAGAACCTGCCTCCACCGCCCTCTGAGGCAGAGAATTCCACAGACTCACCACTCTCTGTGAGAAAAAGTGTTTCTTCGTCTCCGTTCTAAATGGCTAACTCCATATTCTAAATCTGTGGCCCCTGGTTCTGGACTCCCTCAACATCGGGAACATGTTTCCTGCCTCTAGCGTGTCCAAGCCCTTAACAATCTTATATGTTTCAATGAGATCCCCTCTCATCCTTCTAAACTCCTGAGTGTAGAAGCCCAGTTGCTCCATTCTCTCAGCATATGACAGTCCCGCCATCCCGGGAATTAACCTTGTAAACCTACGCTGCACTCCCTCAATAGCAAGAATGTCCTTCCTCAAATTAGGGGACCAAAACTGCACACAATACCCCAGGTGTTGTCTCACTAGGGCTCTGTACAACTGCAGAAAGACATCTTTGCTCCTATATTCGATTCCTCGTGTTATAAAGGCCAACATGCTATTCGCTTTCTTCACAGCCTGCTATACCTGCATGCTTACTTTCATAGACTAATGTACAAGGACCCCCAGATCCCGTTGTACTTCTCCTTTTCCCAACGACGCCATTTAGATAGTAATCTGCCTTCCTGTTTTTGCTACCAAAGTGGATAACCTCACATTTATCCGCATTAAACTTAATTTGCCATGCAACTGCCCACTCCCCCAACCTGTCCAAGTCACCCTGCATTCTCATAGCATCCTGCTCACAGTTCACACTGCCACCCAGCTTTGTGTCTTCTGCAAATTTGCTAATGTTACTTTGAATCCCTTCATCTAAAGCATTAATATATATTGTAAATAGCTGCGGTCCCAGCACCGAGCCTTGCGGTACCCCACTAGTCACTGCCTGCCATTCTAAAAAGGACCCGTTAATCTCTACTCTTTGTTTCCTGTCTGCCAACCACTTCTCTATTCATGTCAGCACTCTACCCCAATACCATGTGCCCTAATTTTGCCCACTAATCTCCTATGTGGGACCTTATCAAATGCTTTCTTGGCAAAGTGTTCCAGGCACCTACTACCCTCTATGTAAAATACTTACTCTGCACATTTCCTTTAAACTTTGCTCCACTCACCTCAAAGCTATGCCCTCTACTCTGCAATATTTCAATCCTGGGAAAAAGATTCTGGCTACCTATCTTTGCCTCTCATAACTTTGTATGCTTTTATTTACAAAGTTAACATTTCAGGTCAATGAACTTCAATCACAAATGTTGAATATGTTCTCATGAAAGGTCATTTGAGCTGCTGTGATGCAAAGTACTAAACATTTTTCTTAACTCTTGAAAATACAGAAGGCAGCCATTAGATCTATCAGAAACATGCTGTTATCATAGAAACATAGAAACATAGAAAATAGGTGCAGGAGTAGGCCATTCGGCCCTTCGAGCCTGCACCGCCATTCAATGTGATCATGGCTGATCATCCAACTCAGTATCCCGTACCTGCCTTCTCTCCATACCCCCTGATCCCTTTAGCCACAAGTGCCACATCTAACGCCCTCTTAAATATAGCCAATGAACTGGCCTCAACTACCTTCTGTGGCAGAGAATTCCAGAGACTCACCACTCTCTGTGTAAAGAATGTTTTCCTCATTTCGGTCCTAAAGGAATTCCCCCTTATCCTTAGACTGTGACCCCTTGTTCTGGACTCCCCCAACATCGGGAACAATCTTCCAGCATCTAGCTTGTCCAACCCCTTAAGAATTTTGTAGGTTTCTATAAGATCCCCCCTCAATCTTCTAAATTCTAGAGAGTACAAACCGAGTCTATCCAATCTTTCCTCATATGAAAGTCCTGACATCCCAGGAATCAGTCTGGTGAATCTTCTCTGTACCCCCTCTATGGCAAGGATGTCTTTCCTCAGATTTGGAGACCAAAACTGTACGCAGTACTCCAGGTGTGGCCTCACCAAAACCCTGTACAACTGCAGTAGAACCTCCCTGCTCCTATACTCAAATCCTTTCGCTATGAATGCTAACATACCATTTGCTTTCTTCACTGCCTGCTGCACCTGCATGCCTACTTTCAATGACTGGGGTACCATGACACCCAGGTCTCGTTGCATCTCCCCCTTACCTAATCTGCCACCATTCAGATAATAGTCTACCCTCATGTTTTTGCCACCAAAGTGGATAACCTCACATTTATCCACATTGTACTGCATCTGCCATGCATCTGCCCATTCACTCAGCCTATCCAAATCACCCAGCAGCCTCCAAGCATCCTCCTCACACCTAACTATACCCCCCAGCTTGGTATCATCTGCAAATTTGGAGATGTTGCATTGAATTCCCTCGTCCAAATCATTAATATATATTGTAAATAGCTGGGGTCCCAGCACTGAGCCTTGCGGCACCCCACTAGTCACTGCCTGCCATTCTGAAAAGGACCCGTTTACTCCTACCCTTTGCCTCCTGTCTGCTAGCCAGTTCTCTATCCACATCAATACTGAACCCCCAATACCGTGTGCTTTAAGTTTGTATGCTAATCTCTTATGCGGGACCTTGTCGAAAGCCTTCTGAAAGTCTAGATATAACACATCCACTGGTTCTCCCTTATCCACTCTACTAGTTACATCCTCGAAAAATTCTATCAGATTTGTCAGACATGATTTACCTTTCGTAAATCCATGCTGACTTTGTCCAATGATTTCACCACTTTCCAAATGCGCTGCTATCCCATCTTTAATAACTGACTCTAGCAGTTTCCCCACTACCGATGTTAGACTAACTGGTCTGTAATTCCCCGCTTTCTCTCTCCCTCCTTTTTCAAAAAGTGGGGTTACATTAGCTACCCTCCAATCCTCAGGAACTACTCCAGAATCTAAGGAATTTTGAAAAATTATCACTAATGCATCCACTATTTCTGTGGCTACCTCCTTGAGTACTCTGGGATGCAGACTATCTGGCCCTGGGGATTTATCGGCCTTCAATCCGTTCAATTTACCCAACACCACCTCCCGGCTAACCTGGATTTCACTCAGTTCCTCCATCTTATTTGACCCCCGTTCCACTGCTATTTCCGGCAGATTATTTATGTCTTCCTTAGTGAAGACAGAACCAAAGTAGTTATTCAACAGTTATCGTATTCAAGTAGTTATCGACAGGAACAATCCCATCCCTCACTCCTTATTTTCCCTATATTCCTGCCACTTGTTCCTCTCACACGCCCATCGCGTCCCCTTTGATCCTTTCTGCTATTGGGCTACATTCAGGGATAATTCATAGCAGCCATCAGCACATCTTTGTCATGTGAGGGGTAACCCCATCTGATCATGGAGAGAGAATGTGGAAACTATGCACAGAGACCACCTGAGAACGTACATAAAACATAGAGCAGTACAGCACAGGAATAGACACTCCATCCCACAATGTCTCTGCCAAACATGATATCAGGTCAAACTAATCTCATCTGCCTGCATATCATCCATATCACTCCATTACCTGCAAATCCAGGAGTCTATACAAAAGTCTCTTATATGCTATTGTCATATCTGCCTCCATCACCACCCCTGGCAGCTCATTCCAGGGACCCATCACTCTTTGTGTTAAAAAGTTGGCTCACACACCTCCTTTAAACTTTGCCCCTCTCACCTTAAAGTTATGCCCCGTTAGTCTTTGACAATTCCACCCGAGAAAAAAGATTCTGGCTGCACTCTCATAATTTTAGATACTTCAATCACCCTCCAACACTCTGAGGAGAACAACCTCACATTGCAACTGGGCGGTGGTGCAGCGGTAGAGTTGCTGCCTTACAGCACCTGCAGCGCCAGAGACCTGGGTTCGATCCCGACTACGGGTGCTGCCTGTACGTAGTTGTACTTTCTCCCCGTGACCGCGTGGGATTTCTCCGAGATTTTCGGTTTCCTCCCACACTCCAAAGACGTACAGGTTTGTAGGTTAATTGGCTTGGTATTAGTGTAAATTGTCCCTAGTGTGTGTGTTCATTCTGGCCAAATTGGAGATGCCAGGACACTAACATTGAGTAAAGGCTTCTAGGCTGCTAGGCCATTTGGTCAATGTAAATGTGCCTTCTGCAGAAATGGGACAAGCTGCAGAATGGTGCCAGCTTGTCTAGAGCCTAGATAAGAGTTGCAGGGAAAGAAATTGCATGAAACGGATTGGATGAATGCAAACCAGACATTCACATTGTAAATATTGTTGCAAAGTTTTACTTTGCTAAATGTTGATTGGGTTAAGTGTTGTGAGCCTTGTCTGGGTTTCTTGGATATCTGGGAAAATGTTGCTGTGTTTGCTTCCTTCCAGAAGCTGCGTTTGAATACAATGTATTGGTTACTGTATTATTGGGTTAGGGAAATGTCTATCATGAACTGTGTTGGTCGATATCTATTATTGGACTGTAAAGAGACCACCCCCATATGGTTCGGCCCCTCAAGGTTCGGGAACCTATAAAAGGTAGCTCCAACGAGGTCCTGTGTCGATCTTCTGGGAGGACGTTTGGGACTGCGCGACCTTTTGGAGTGTCTCTGCTTGCACGAGGCTAGAAGGGCTTGGCCAAACAGATACTTGGATCGAACCCGCGGTGGTTAGGTATAGTAGTGGGGAACTGTTATTGTGTTTTTCCAAATTAAAGATTAGATGGGCAAGTGCTTGACACAGTATCTTAATGACTGAAACTGAACTGGGGGAAGCTCAGAACAAGCTATTTACACGTGTAGACTAGTATTAATGTGCTGGGATCACTGATCAGTGCGGACTCGGTGGGCCGAAGGGCCTGTTTCCACGCCGTTTCTCTAAATTAAACTAAACTAAACTATATCAAGGTTCTTGGAGCAGTGAGGTAACAGCCCGCACTGGCAGCCTGTCTGTGACTCACCAGTGGTTTACTCACATTAGTCAGCTTAATGCATAGAGTTTTCATGTGTGGAATGTGGGTTGAATATAACACTATGCAATAGTACCCCTGTTATGCATTTCTTAGTTTTATTTCAAGCTGAAATCGGGAGATGTGTGACAGCAGCTGGTAATTAGAAATCACACTGATTACAAAACATTAAAATCACCACCAGTAGAACTTGGATAATTTAATTAGGGGATAGACCAGAAAGCCCACATAATCCAATGTTATGCACCCACCAACGATGCAGAGGATGAGGTCAAAGGCAGGTTCTCTGACAACTTGAACCACCTACTTGGTAGTATTGGAGGCAGAGACCTCATTATTCTGATGGGTGGCTTCAACGCTAAGGCTGGAGGCCAAAACGAGGGATATGAGGCAGTAATGGGAAAGTATGGAGGGTTGAAAATGAATGAAAATGGCAAGATGTTTGCTGAGACCTGTGTGAACAATAACCTAGTCATTGGGGAAAGTGTATTCCCTCATAAAACAATCCACAAAAAAACTTGGGTGTCATCAGATCATGTCACAGAAAATCAAATTGACCGCATCTGTATCTGTAAAAAGTGTAGAAGGTCCATGGAAGATGTCAGAACAAGAAGAGGAGCAGACCACCACCTCCTGGCAGGGAAATTCAAGCTAAGGCTGAAGAGACACCACCAGGCCAAACGCCAAAGAGCTGAATACAACATTGAATACCTCAGTAGTACTCAATTGGTGAAGAAGTTCAAGGATACCCTCTCAAGGGAAAACACAGAGCTACAGCGGAGGAGGAAGGAAGGATGGACCATAAATGAGGAGTGGGAACACCTTAAAGCTGCTTGGAGCTCAACTTGTGAGGAGACCCTAGGGAGAAGGAGCCAAAGAGTGGATAGCACCAGAAACCCTCAACACAATCCAACAGAGGAGAAAGTTAAAGGGGAAAGTGAACAACTCAAGAACAAGAGCCTGAAGCCGTCCCCTTCCCGGGCTGCAGACGCTCCCCCCTCCCCCACCGGCCCCCGATAGCCCCTGCCTGAAGTCACTCAGCAGGTCAGGCAGCACCTCTGGAGAACATGGATAGACCCTTCTTCATCCTCTTCTATGTTGGTTCTTTGTTTCTACAGCTTCTCAGAGCCATTCTCCCTTGCGACCACAGGAAATGCAATATCTGCTCTTGTACATCCTCCCTTCCCACCACACAGAGACCGAGACTGACCTTCCAGGTGAAGCAGTTATTTGGTTGCATTTCTTGCAATCTTCTGCACCCTGTTCCGAATAATGAACATCAATCATTGGAGAAATCAGAGACAGATTGGGTGACCACTTTGCAGAACACCTCCATTTGGTCTCCATGGTGACCGTGAGCTTCCTGTTGCCTGTTACTTTAATTCTCCTTCTCTCTCTCTCTCTCTCTCTCTCTCTCTTAATTTCACGTATCCTCTGTTCTCTATTGTTAAAACTTTTTTGATCCTTTACAACTCTAATCTTATCCTATCAAACACATTCCTTTTGTTCCTTTCACCTCCCCTTTATCCCACAATTTAAAACACCCTTGTTTTCTCACTTTTCCAGTTCTCATGACGAACCCCTTAACCTGATTAGTAGGAGCGCCAGAGGTTATGGAGAGAAGGTAGGAGAATGGGGTTAGGAGGGAGAGATGATTGAATGGTGGAGTAGACTTGATGGGCCGAATGGCCTAATTCTACTCCTAGCAATTATGAACTAGGAACTTATGAACTTATGAACTCTCTTTTACTCTGCACAAATGCTGCTTAACCTGCTGAGTGCTGCCAGCATCTAATGATTTGGTGCAGGTTGCCAGCAACTGTAATGTTTTGCTCTGGATACAAAACAGCTATTGCTGACACAAATTATTAAAGGCAGCAGATAAGTGGGAAAATATGTAATTTTCTAACATATAATTCACCAACAGGATGGAAAAGTGGAAGTCACTTATCCTGCAATAGCGCACCTTAAACAAACTGACAGGAGGCAGCAAGTTACAACCCGCAATGAAGCTTGGGAATGCATCCAACGAATAAAGGCACAAATCCGTGTCTATCCAGGCCACGTTATGCACAAATCAATCTCTAGGAGTTACATTCCTTAAACATGACCTATATTGGACTATTCCCAAGAAGGTATCTTCACTATTATTCACATATATTTTCAAATTTTCAATTATTTCACATTTCCAAAGTTATGAATCAAAGAATCAGAGGGGCAAACGTGATCATGGTAGAATTTGGGGATCAAAATTGCTTCTGCTCCACGTTAGTTTACTTAAGCAGACATTTAATTTAACCCAAACAGTCACGATAAGATTCCAATGAGTCAATGCTAAATTCCCTTTAAGGCCAATAGATTCTACCTCAAATACAGTGCCCAGAGCTGTTCATAATACTTTGCCTGTCGTCTATCCAGGCCTATATATTCTGTTTCTTTTACAGAAAAGGAAGACATTTTAATAGTTTTTTTGATTATTTTCTACACCCGAAAATGAGATTTTAATATTCATGCTCCTCCAAACCTTTATGACTATCCATGTCAATGATTCAATGGTACTTTATGGTCACATGTACCCAGGTACAATGAAATTCTTAGTTTTTGCATACAACCCAGTGAAATCATACAGCAGTCTTCACCTGGGCAGTACACAAAGAGCCGCCACGATCAGCCGGAGACAAAGTTCCAAAAGTCTGTAGTACAGGATTATTTTCTCGAAGAGGCGAACCAGGGTGCACGTAACTGCCGCCGAGTCCCCCTTGGTTCTCAGTGACCCCCCCCCCCGCCAGACCCTTTTGGTTCTCAGTGGCCCACTGGAAGATGGCTCTCGGTGGATCCCAACGGGTTCCTCTTTGTTCTCAGCGACCCAACCCCCCCCCCCCCCCCCCCCCGCCACTGAGTCCCTCTTTGCTCTCAGCGACCCATCCATCAGGTTGTTCTCAGCGGTCCGCTGGTCGTTCAGCTCCACGGCACATCCCGGGAATCATCTTCAACCGTGCGGCCCATTGCCAGATTCTCAGTTTAGTAATGCACTGATCCTGTCATTTTGATCAAAGAAGATGGCATCAAAAGTAGCCATAATGAGGATGATTTGCCTATCCAATTCATCAATCAGTACATGTTTTTGTAATTTAATGCTTCCTCCATTCTATTTACAAAGATGCCAATGTTTTGGCCAACTTAATATGTGGCTTGAAAATACAGAAAAAGCTACAGTTAATGGAAATCTGATATTAAAGTAGGAAATGTTGGAAAGAGCATGTCGGACAGCCTTAGTTCTGTGGTAAAGCATGAGAGGCAAGAGAGTTAAATGTAGCTCTTAGGGCTAACAGAATCAAGGGAAATGGAGAGAAAGCAGGAACGGGGTACTGATTTTCGATGATCATCCGTGATCATACTGATTGGTGGTGCTGGCTCTAAGGGTCGAATGGCCGACTCCTGCACCTATTTTCTATGTTTCTATGTTAAGAGACTCGAGATGCCAGTACCTTGAACAAAAAACAAACTGCTGGATGAACTGCTGGTTATGGTGAGTCAACCCGATTTATCCCATGCTGTAGCCCCATGAATATATAACTCTATAGGTCAGCGGGTCGGGCAGCATTCGCAGAGGGAAAAGGAGAGACGTTGTTTCGGGTCGGAACCTTACTTCAGGTTGACGAAGTAGAGGAGAGATACCAATAGAAAGATATGCGAAGAAGGGATGGTACAAAAGCTTGCAAGTGATAGATGGATTCAGGAGGAAATGAGGCAGAGTAGCTGATGAGTCAGGAGGGGGGGGGGAAGGGTGGAGAAAGAAACCAAGGCTGGAACCAGAGAAGGTGAAAAGGTGGAATCTGATAAGAAGGGAGTTGGGGAGTGAAATGTAGAACCAGAGGGAGGATTGCTGGGTAGAAGAGAACAGAGGGGTGGAAGAAGAGCTGGGGCACTCAGAATGGGGAGGGCAGTGAGAAGAGCGGATGGAGGAAGTGAAGAAGGGGAAAGGAACAGGAGAGTAAAATTAATATGTGTCCAGTAGAGTGGGAGGAAAAGCTGGGTGGGTGTGAATTGGGGGGGGGGGGGGGGGGGGGGGGGCAAGAGGAATTTACCTCAAATTGGAGAATTAATTGTTCATGTTGTTACTTCATAGACCACTCAAGTGGAAAATTAGGTACTGTTCTTTTCTTTTGCATGCGGCCTTGCTCTGGCAGGGGAGGAGTCTGAGGACAGAAATATCTATTTAGGAATGGGAAGGGGAATTAAAATGGCGGACACAGCACCTGTGTTCACGGAAGCGGTTGCCTCGTCTAGACTTGGTCTCACCAATGTAGAGGACACCACATTGAGAGCACTAAATGCACGAGGTAAGGTTGGAGGAGATGTGTATAAACATCTGTCTCACTGGAAAAGTTCCTGAATAGCGGTGAGACAGGAGGTGTAAAGACAGATGTGGCACCTCCTACAGTTATGGGAAAAGTTCCTGGGGAAGGGAAGTTTGTTTTTAGTTTACTTATGTCGCTTTCCTGTTCAATCAGCTCACTGATTTATAAAAGCGGCAAATAGTTGTGGCCACATCCAGGTCACCACTTGTCACATCGAGCCTATTTAGAAAATCGGCCCATTGTCCTTACACTCTGCATCCTGCCTTTCAGAGATTTTCCTTTGTGTGCCAATACCACGCTCCTAGTTTAATGAGCGTCAAGCTCAGTTAAAAAGTGCTCACAAGGGACTTAGATCATAAGACATAGGAGCAGAATTAGGCTATTCAGTCAATCGTCTCTGCTCCACCATGCAATCGTGGCGGATCTATTTTTCCCTCTCAACCCCATTCTCCCGCACATGCCCCCATAACCTTTGCTCACCTATCAAACTATGTTTTAAAATACTCAATGACGTGGCCTCCACAGCCATCTGTGGCAAATAATTCCCCAGATTCATCACTCTCTGGCTTAATAAATTGTCTTCTGGAAGTTTCGACAAATACATTCATGAGCATTCCCAAATTCAGTCGTATCACTATCTATTAAAAAAGTTCAATTAATTTAGTGTTGGCTTACCTTACTCCTATAAAACCCTTGTTGTGTCTAATAATTATTCATATTTTATTTATAATTTTCCAGATCACCCGTCACCGACGTGACATGGATAGTTACCCAAGCGTAATTCTTGAATCAAATGGATGTGAAAAAAAAACACATTTCCGACATTTTAGATCTTAATTCTTTAGATATGCATCCATAATGTCAATTGGCTTGTAATAGACAATTCATTAACATACTAATGCTAAGTACAATATTTATTGATTATCTCTTAAGGTATAAACTATGACAATACATCAAGACTTGCTTGTAAATGACACTACAATGAATCATAACATGTCTTTGACCATAAATTCCAATAGATTGTAGTAAAATCCAGACTTCAAATGGTGACAGTATTATGGGTTTAGTTTAGTTTAGAGATACAGCACGGAAACAGGCCTTCGGCCCACCGAGTCCGAGCCTGCCAGCGATCGCCACACACTAACACTATCCTACGCATTAGGAGCAATTTACAATATTTACCAAAGCCAATTAACCTACAAACCTGTACATCTTTGGAATGTGGGAGGAAATCGGAGATCCCGGAGAAAACGCAGGTCACAGGGAGAACGTACAAACGCCGTTCAGATAGTACCTGTAGTCAGGATCGAACCCGAGTCTGTGGCGCTGTCGCAATGCTTCAACACCCTGAAATTAAACCTGACTTTTGTCGCTGTCTGTGTGGATTTTGCACATTTTTCACGTGACCATGTCGGTTTTCCTCTGGGTACTCTGGTTTCCTTCCATATTCCAAAGGTATATGGGTTGGTAAGTCCACGGCCCACTGTAAATTGCCCCTTAGGGTGTTGGTGAGTGGTAGAATCTGTGAGGGAGTTGATAGGAATGTGAGGATAATAAAACGTGATTAACATAGGATTGGTTTAAATGGGTGCTTGATACAGCATACATTTGATGGGCCAAAGGAATTGTTTCTGTGCCATGCAACCCTATTTCTCGGTCTGGGAATGAACATCGTTTTACAGTGGGATGGAAGGTGTGGTGATGTTGGCAAGTATAAAATGTTTTGTTATGAAGGGAGTTTCCTTATCACAGTATCTAGCAATGTTACAAAATTTTGAGATTTAAAAAATCAAGTCTGCAATTTATCCCATCAGATAAAGCATAAAAAGAAGTTTAATTTGACACCTAATTTACTTTCATATGTTCAGTATTAAGAAAGTTATGGCCATTTTCATACTCAGGAATTAGCATCTTGTTCCCCATTGCCTTTCAAATGACTTAACTCAAAAGCTGTGATCTAGAAAAGTTAAAAGCCCATACCTTTCTTAAAAATTAAGAGAACTCAATGAAATTTTCAGTTATTATAGATTGAAGCATTCTGAAACAAATATTAAACAATCTTATTTGGATGACCTGAAATTAAAGCATATAATTAGTTAGTTATCTAATTGTAGCTAATTACAAAATTCAATGAGTAGATCTAAACATCTATCAATTTCTTAAGAAAAGATAAACTTTTTTAAAATTGCCTAAGTGTCCAAATAACATTCACACAATAATCCACAATATAACATAATTTTTAAATCTCATTTTCATGAATTTCTGGGCCAAATGGAAGGAATTTTGTGTTTAATGCCTGTAAATGAATGGCCATTTAAATCAACTAGCGAGTGGGTTTTAGTGGAATGCGGTGGATTGGAACGTTGCAGTTTGCTGTGAAGTCGGGAGGAAAAATACTGTTGGTTCATACATTTTTTGGGACCCCATTTCGCAACATGAAAATATTGTTAAAGCCTCCCGAAAAACCAACTTTTAATATAAAAATAAACTATTTACCTTTTCTTCTCCCCTACGCAAAATCCTTCCGGTTGTCGGCGCTCACGGCTTTTGAAGGTGATTTTTAAATTACTCTAGTTAATAAATAATTTAGAGTAATTTAAAAATACCTTCATTCATGAAATGTCGGAGCGATTTTTCTTCCGCAACGAAATCGCCCGACATTGATCGATTTTCCCTGCCTGTGGAAAAACGGCACTTTAAGCCCGCCCCCCTCTGAAAGGCGCCAAAGTCACGCACACGGGGAGCGGCAGAACTGCAGCGCTGCTCAAGGTAAGTTTTGCAACATACCTACCTAGTCCATGCCAATCAATGATCACCCACACCTCTCCTATCCTACACACATTCTATCCTACACACTAGGGGCAATTTAAAGAAGCCAATTAAACTGGAAACCGGAGAAAACCCACGTGGTCACGAGGAGAAAGTACAAACTCCATACAGACAACACCCGTAGTCAATATTGAACCCAGATATCTGGCGCTGTAAAGGCAGTAACTCGCTGTTATGCCGCTCTAAAATTATTTAGAATATTCTATTATTGCCCATATTTTTAGCACACAGTTAAAATTCAGTGGAGGTGTTGTTTAGATACAAATTATTCCGTTAAACTTTTATTTGGATTGGGTTAATTAATATTCTTCTTATTTACAGAAATTCTTATTTTTGTTACAGAAATTAGATCTAGCATAGAGAGAGTCTGGAGAGAGTCATGACTGATTAAAATTGTCATATGCATCAGGAATGGAACAATTACATTCTTGCTGCAACTTTGCATGAACACTACAACACAAGAAATAAAAATAAAATAATAAAATGCATTTTCTGTAACAATATGTGCTCAGACCATAATAATGCAAACCAAATTCCATAGTCCAACCTCAGCAAAGTCCACCGTAAAAATTGTTGTGGTTTAATTGTGGTTAGGGTTGTGCAGGTTGCAGGGTTATGTAGATCGCAAAAAAACTGTTATTTTAATGGAAATTTCAAGTTTAGCATAGTTTGAGAAAGCAAATTAGCTCAGTCTGAAATATATTGTTTATTCGGAATGTATTTAAAGTAACTTTTTGTGATAAAATGTCTCAGAACCAACAAAGAGCAGGCCAGATCAGATGCAGTCACATAGCATGATCAGGACTTGATTGTACACTAATGGTCTGTGAACACTTATGTGCTAGAGATCAAAATGCCTGATTGAATATTTGAAAGGGAAACAGGAAGCAGCTGCTGATATTCTTAATTTGGGTAAGTCTGACTTCAGAGACTGTCCATGGTAAACTGAGCAGATGTGTGAATAGGTAAAATGATAGCGAGTTAGTAGTACATTTTCAAAATGAAATTGAAGGCGAGAACGAAAATTAATTTTGTTCCTAAGGAACAAACATTCTGATTTAAAAAAGTATATATATAGGGTCTTAATAATTTAAGGCTAAAAGAAAAAATAAACAATACTGCAAAATTAAAAATGGATTTTTGCAGCTGAAGAAATATAATGTAGCTGAAGATATATAATGAAGTTATATGTAGTTGTCAACAGTCCCCCATATTATAGCCAATAAGTGCCAGTATTGCCAGTGACAAACACAACTCATAAATAAATAAATAATTTCTTAAACTACCAGTATTAAGTTTAGATATGATTGCATTCCGGCCTACAGTTGTATTTTTGTCTAACACACACCATGTCGTTCATGAATGACAGATAATCTGTGAAGATCACCAGCTTTGTTGTTCCCATCCCCACAAACCCAAGAAAGCAGCAGGTTTTTTGGGAAGAGGATACATACTGTAACGTAAAGACTGTGTTCAATGTAAATAATAATAAAAATAGTGAAAATCTAGCTTTCAATTACCTACCACAATTGACTGATTGCAAATAAATCAATGGGTGCACAGGAAAGGAATATAAGAGACTCACCTACATTATATAAATTACAATGAGGGATAAGTAGTTTATGGAAGAAGACCATATCCAATGTATTGTTGATATATATTTTCTAATAAAGGAATATAATAAAGTTACCTATACTTTTGCTCAAGTCTATCCTGCATGTAGCATCGGAATATCCTACAGGGAAATGACTCCATGGATCCTGTGGTATGGTTCTCTGAGCAGACTGTGCAACTTGTCTGGCAAAATGCCGCATCACCAGAACTCACCAACAAGCACCAAGAGCTCGCTTGTCAGATCCTCCTGTCAGAATCTCACAATCAGCGCACGCTGCCCTCAGGATGGCTGCTAGATGGCCGGGAGGCCGTTGTCCACCTCTTCGCAGAGTATGGATTTGCAAAGAGAGCCTGGAGATTGATGCAAGGATCCTTGTCACAGTTTAACCCGGACAGCTCCGTAACAGAGGACCCTCTGATTTATGGGCTGTTCCCCGGAAAACACATTACCCATCAAGTGCTGCTGGAAGGTCATCAACAGTGAAAGACGCTCTTTGCTCTGCCCAAATCCTGTTGATCTCCCAGCAGAGCGAGATGTCCGTCAGGGAATGTTGCCGACTAGCCCGCTCGTGACGGCAGGTGTACGTGCTGAGGTATGCACTGAAGCTTGGTGCAGCCAACACCAATGCTTTATAGGGAAGGACCACAGTCTTGGCTCTTTCTGCTGCTGCACATTGGGGGGCAGGGTTTGGTGGAGATGCCCCTCAAACAACAAGGGAAGGGATATCACCCCAGGGGACCACAGGTGCATGACATAATGGTAGTTTTTGTGAACATTACCAAATACAAAGCTAATGAATGTATGTATACCTGGTGAGAATGATGCAAAATTTTATGCACAATTCCTGTTTTGTTTTTATTTTTTATTCTGAATAAAGTTTATTTTTGGAAAAAATATATAGATCTTTGCTCACATCATCTAACTACTATGAGGCAAATCTGCATTATGTATACAATTGTTGAGGCAAATGAGAAGAACAGAAGATTTAGTTATGAGTTTTGATTAACTTTTATTCCCCATAATTGCAATAAAGAAATGTATGTGATGTTTTATATTTATGCATGTTTATTTAATGATTTAAACAGCATTGCAGGAGATTACTTCTTGCTACTTAATATATGCTCAGCTGTGGAATTTTAGGGCAGAATATTAGTTGGAATGTGAAATTGTGTTATTTAGCACTGCATGCTCTGAATATTTGAACAAAAGTGTATTACATGTACACTATGCATTTTCTAAGACAGTACTCCTAAACACACTAAAATGGATGTTCCAACATCCGGTCTAACCTAAAACATTTTTAATAGCATGTTTTCAGCATGAAAATAATTTGCTGAAAATTAAGAAAGAAACTAAGATATACGGCATAATGAAAAGGGAAAATTGGATGTCCCTCAGTTGCTATCCAGAATTAAGATAGATGGGCAATATATACAGCAGGCCAGATTGCTATCCGCACAAAGACCCAGTGGGCCATGTAGCTAGACGCATAAAGATTTGGCAGACCACGGCCTGTGGGGGAAGCCACCAAGCCGGTCCCTGCTTATCCCCTGAAGACCAGAGACTGGAGAGGAAGGAGCCTGTGATGATGGATACGAGGAGCAAGGCCGGTAGGAGCGGGAAGCGCGGTCTTGCATTCCGCACCCTCGAGGTGGACTGCGGGAGGCACCTCAGGGGAATGAAGGTGCATGAGCAAGAAGAGGGACATTGGTTTGCTGGACGATCCAAATGTCCAAGGAAGATAACGGCTGGAGGCTCTTCAACAGCCTGGGGCTCGCCAGGATCAAGCGCCACTCATAAGATATACAGAAGAGCGCAGATTGGGATTTTAAAATGGCACCAGAACCTAGCTCCTCTTGCCAGGCGTACTGTGGATGTTCCTTCATCTGCTATTGCTTTTTTGGAGCTGCTGGGTCTCTCTTTGTAGCAGGAATCCCAATGAGAATCCACTGTGCAAGAAAATAACCTTTGACCCAGGAAAGCTTGGTTTGCTCAAGATAACAACAAAAGTCCATTGTGACCTGCTACATCAGTCAATATGCCCTGGAAGAAAATTAACTCCCATGTTTTTAACTTAGGGAATAGTTTAGTCTAGTTTATTGTCACGCATACCAAGGTACTGTGAAAAGCTAACCTGTCAGCGGAAAGACAGCATGATTCCAATTGAGCAGTGAAAACTCAGTATTAAACATGATGGTAAATCCTGTGGCTGATGTCCATGCTTAGTCTTCAAATGAAGGAAATACTTTGTACATTCATACATTTTATGTTGCAGAACTCAACAAGAATGTGGTGTTCATTCAGTGTTCATGTGTCAAATCCTTAGGACTTTGCCCCAACTTTAGGATTTCTGCATGCACTGGTTGTGTGGTCAACAGAGGTATTGTTTTTGGCCCAACACTGCAATGTTGTACCATTGCACACTATGACTAGCATTTCCTGTACATAAAAATCAAGTTTATGCTCACGTAAATATGAGATACCAAATAATGTGGCGGAATTAACCATTGTCATCCATGTCCATTTCTGGAGAATATGCAAATTAACCTCTGGAAACTACATTCTCATCGCCATCATTTGAGGTATTACTGATTTATTGGGAAAAGTACTAATAGCTGGCATATTACCTTTATGTATTCTCAATAAAACAGTAAGTTTTCTGTACAATATGGAAAAAGGGCTTGGATTAATAAATTTTAAGTTGTCAATGAATATGTTAGATGCAACGTTTTTCACAATAACATAACATTTGATTTCCAGAATACTTGCCTTTATTAACTGGAATTCTGGGAGGGAACATGACATGTGTTTCCTTCACAAGGTCAGCCTTGGAGACAAGATGCTCCAGTAATCCAACTAGACCAAGCATAGAGGAAATTCCAAAATAGCGGCTCATAGTGGAATCAGAGGATTAAAGGGAATGCTGACATGCTTGTATGATTAACTCAGATGCTTTAGTCAAGAACAGTATTAGGAATCACCCAATCTATGCAATTTCACAAGACTGGGGGTCAGTGATCTCTCGGGATCCATCACAGCTCTTGGCATTGCTTGTTTGTGTCTGTTCCAGGTGGAATCATGAGGAGAACATTCAGAGTCTGCGACCTTGTACTCAGCCCCTGTGGCAGTGAACACCAAGTGTGATACATGGCCATTAGGCCTGTGGATAAAGTCAGCTATGGAAAAACACAGGAAGAATGTGAACAGACAATGAATAGGTAGCAATGATTGGCAGCAACTTGGTCCAGCCATTCCCAGCCAATGAACCAGAATGGGTTTATGATCTGAGTAAAATACTAAGAGCTGGAGGAACTCAGTGGGTCAGGCATCATCTAAGGAGGGAATGGACTGGTGATACTTTGGGTTAGGACCCTTCTGGGTTTTTGATCTACTCCAGAAGATCTTCTACTAAAAATGTAAGCTGGGTTAAAAGGAGTCATGTTACCATCACAAATTGGAAACTCATCTGTGATCAAAAATCAATTTTCTAAATGACCACAATAAATCAAAATGTGTGCTCTTTATCCCCAATCGCAATCTTACGCTGAACTACCATTCTTTGCACACTGTGAGATCTGGCCCTTTTTCATCCCTATTAAGTTCTACTTCTCAATTTTTTTTAAAATTGAAATTGCCTGAACAAAATGAAAAACATAACATCTGTTCAATTTCACCCAAATGATATAGGTAATGAACACTGAACTCAACTCAACTGGCTTTGGGAGTGCACAATGATTACATCGCTTGGAGTGGTATTGCCATCTTGCATTTTACAAAAGCCATTCCACACCTCAGGATATAATTTTAACATTAGCAGAAATTTACAGGTATGATATAGTACATTATGTGTCACGTGATCCCCTCTCGTCCTTCTAAACTCCAGAGTGTACAAGCCCAGTCATTCCATTCTCTCAGCATATGACAGTCCCGCCATCACGGGAATTAACCTTGTAAACCTACGCTGCACTCCCTCAATAGCAAGAATGTCCTTCCTCAAATTAGGGGACCAAAACTCCACACAATACTCCACGTGTGGTCTCGCTACAGCCCTGTACAACTGCAGAAGGACTTCTTTGCTCCTATATTCGATTCCTCTTGTTATAAAGGCCAACATGCCTTTCTTCACTGCCTGCTGTACCTGCATGCTTATTTTCATACTCTGATGAACAAGGACCCTCAGATCCCATTGTACTTCCCCTTTTCCCAACTTGACGCCATTTAGATAGTAATCTGCCTTCCTGTTTTTGATACCAAAGTCGATAACCTCACATTTCTCCACATTAAACTTCATCTGTCATGCATCCGCCCACTCCCCCAACGTGTCCAAGTCACCCTGCATTCTCATAGCATCCTCCTCACAGTTCACACTGCCACTCAGCTTTGTGTCATCTGCAAATTTGTTAATGTTAGTTTGAATCCCTTCATCCACATCATTGATGTATATTTTAAATAGCTGCAGTCCCAGCACCGAGCCTTGCGGTACTGAAAGGGACCCGTTAATCCCTACTCTTTGTTTCCTGTCTGCCAACCAATTTTCGATCCATGTCAGCACCCTACCCCCAATACCATGTGCTCTAATTTTGCCCACTAATCTCCTATCTGGGACCTTATCAAATGTTTTCTGTAAGTCCAGGTACACAGCATCCACTGGCTCTCCCTTATCCATTTTCCTAGTTACATCCTCAAAAAATTCCAGAAGATTAGTCAAGCATGATTTCCCCTTCATAAATCCATGCTGACTCGGACCAATCCTGTTACTGCTATCCAAATGTGCGGCTATTTTATCTTTTATAATTGACTCCAGCATCTTCCCCACCACCGATATCAGGCTAAGTGGTCTATAATTCCCTGTTTTCTCTCTCTCGCCTTTCTTAAAAAGTGGGATAACATTAGCTACCCTCCAATCCAGAGGAACTAATCCTGAGTCTATAAAAAATTGGAAAATTATCCCCAATGCATCCGTGATTTCTAGAGCCACTTCCTTAAGTACCCTGGGATGCAGACCATCAGGCCCTGGAGATTTATCAGCCTTCAGTCCCATCAGTCTACCCAACACCATTTCCTGCCTAATGTGGATTTACTTCAGTTCCTCCGTCACCCCAGATCATCTGACCACTACTATATCAGGAAGATTGTTTGTATCCTCCTTAGTGAAGACGGTTCCAAAGGACCTGTTCAACTCATCTGCCATTTCCTTGTTCCCCATAATTAATTCACCTTTTTCGGTTTTCAGGGGTCCAACTTTGGTCTTAACTACTTTTTTCCTCTTCACATACCAACAGAAGCTTTTACCATCATCCTTTATATTCTTCGCAAGCTTACCTTCGTACCTCATCTTTTCTCCCCGTATTGTCTTTTTAGTTATCTCTGTTGCTCTTTAAACATTACCCAATCCCCTTGCTTCCTGCTCATCTTTGCTACGTTGTACTTCTCTTTTATTTATAAACTGTCCCTGACATCCCTTGTCAGCCACGGTTGACCCTTACTGCCCTGGACCAGAACAAGGTACGACTCTTTGGGCGACTACTCACGACTAAACGGGCTTCACCGCGTGACATGTTGCCGGGGTGTTGCCTGTATGGCCATGAGGGTTCTCCTCAATCGCCCAAAGAGTCGTAGCGTCTTTCTGGTCGCTGTTGGATTTTCAACTTGTATAAAAATTTCCGGCGACCTGCAACGACCTATGACAAGTGCAGGCAGTCGCCGAAAAAGTTGCGTATGTGGGACAGGCCCATAAGTGTTCTATTTCCATACTTTAAAAATGGACTCCATTTGCCAATGACTGATTGACAAACTGGCGTATACTTACTATTCTCACACCCTCCTTCTTAAATTCAATGTACTTTTGTAATTTGCTGATACTGTTCCAGAATATTGGAAACATTGGGATATTGCAACCAATTAATCACATACCTTGAAAGTAACATCACAGGCAGATAGGATGGTCAAAAAGGCTTTTGGTACTTTGGGCTTCATCTCAATACTGAGTATAGAAGTTGGAAGGTCACGTTACAGTTGTATAAAACATTGGTGACACCATATTTAGAGTATTATGTTCAGTTTTGATCAGCATGTTATAGGAAAGATGGTGTCAAGCTGGAAAGGTGTCAATCTTGAATACATTCCATAAACCCTTCCGATGGACTTGTGAGCCGACTCGTAGAAACATAGAAACATAGAAAATAGGTGCAGGAGTAGGCTATTCAGCTGTTCGAGCCAGTACCACCATTCAATGTGATCATGGCTGATCATCCAACATAGGTACCCCATTCCTGCTTTTTCCCCATATCCCTTGATTCTGCTAGCCCAAAGAGCTAAATCTAACTCTCTTGACTCCATTTGTTCAGGCTATATAAAAATTAGTTTCCTATGTTACGAGCAAGTGTTATTTTTCCATTAATACACCGTCCATTGGTATAGCAATGGTTAAGAACCTGCAAACTATTCATTCATATTTACATATGAACAAAAGAAAAAGCAGCTGGAGTTTGCATATAGACCCTCAAGCTAATTCTGCCATTCAATACCATTGCAGCTGAGCTGATATCTCAAGTTCATCTTTGCACCTAATGGCCATATACTCCTATTCATTTAGTGTCAACAAATTTATAATTCACAACCATGAATATAATCAATAGTTAAACATTCATAGCCCCTTTCCTATCTCCACCCTGAAACAAAATAGTGTCTCAGACACTTTCTTCATTGTTATCACAGTTTTCCACTTCTACTTCCTGTTCCACTGAGCCAAAATCATTCCTGGCCAATGTCAAAACATTTCATTACAGCAAGTTGTCCTTAAAAGATCTGTGCAAGGGGAAGTGTGTGTGTGTGTTTTAATTAATATTTTAGGGTTAGGTTTGGATTTAGGTTTAGTTTAAGATTTATTATTGTCATGTGTGCTGAGGTAGATTAAAAAACATTCTATCCAAGCAGATGAGATATACCATACATACATACAATTAAGTCAAATCCACATGCAATAGATAGAGCAAGGTGCAGAATTGAGTGCAGCACAGAGTACAGAATTGGGTCTGTGGACATCACTGCAAGCCTAACCTTTATTGCCTGCGTTAATTATCCTGAATGAAGTAGCTTGCTGTGTAACTTCAGAGTCCATGTAAGGCCAGCAGATTTCCTCCACAGAAGCATACTATTGAACCAAATGAATGTACAAAAATCCGGTTGTTTTGTGGTCATCATTACCAAAGGCAGTTGGTCTTTTCAAAAAAAATATTCCAGATTAGTAACTACAACTCTCACAGCTACCATGATAGAAATTGAATTCACGTCTACAAAAGATTAATACAAACTCATGGTACCATCTATGCTATCATAATATCTTTTGTAGGCAAGCAGCTGACTTTATCAGTTCACTGTTGACCGTAAATTCTGAGCCTATCTCAATGGATATTTATTTATTGTCACATATGTAATTTTACTTCGTGAGTGACTACATGAAGAACCCCCGCCAGTGCGTATGCTCGTCATTACGCCGTTTCACATGGCTCAGCGACTGAATGGCAGGCGCAACGGTCCTGCCAGCAGTAAGTTTAAACATGCAGGTAAGTTTCTATTTCTTACCAGGTTTTGTTTTCTCTTGCGGAAACCTCTTCTTACAGAGGTTTCCTGCTGGATATTGTCGCGAAGTCCGGCGAGCCGCTGGGAAATCGGCTTTGGGAGACTCCGGTCCGAACCGCGGGATCGCGGGAGCCGGCGGCCATGGGGTACGCGACTCCAGTCGCTGACAATGCGGTCAGCAGCTTCCAGACCGGCGTGGTTCCCTTGGAGGTTAAATCCAGGAGGAAGGCGGTATCACCACCAGAGGCGCTGACAGGACGGTCACCGGCTCCCACACCACTGTGGTCCTCAGGACATGGGGCATAATCAACCATAAAGCGGTCAGGCCTATGGACTCGGGATGAGTCGGGCCGGGAGGGTTGCCCTCTGGTGATAATTAACAGTTTGGGCTAAACTGGATGGAGCTCCTAATGGAAAGGATGTACCACCAAGATACACTCCAACAGGAGGAGTTGTGTCAGCGCCGGCCTACGGGAGAGCCTGCGCCAGCAGCGCCTATTCAGGGTTGCTTAATTGGACGGTTGTCCAGGATGGAGCTCCTAATGGAGAGGATGTTCCACTAACACACACTCAAACAGGAGGAGTAGTGTCAGCGCCGGCCTATGGGAGAGCCCGCGCCAGCAGTGCCTAGTTAGGGCTGCTTAATGTCTCCCTCTTGGAGGAGGAGAGCATGCGGGGCAGAATTATTCTGCCGCCGAGTATGTTCCATTCTGGTATAGGTCTGTTGGCAGGCCATATCAGCGCAGGTACCCTCAGGGGCCTGAGCCAGCACCTGTCCCGGGCTGCCTACGATCTTCCCCTTTATAGAGTGGAGTGTGAATGGTCAGTAGGTAACTGACTTCAAATTCTAAAGATGTCCGTGGAAGATACCTGGAAGGGGTCAGAGTTGCCCTCACGCTACAAGTGCCGGCAGTGAACAGAGCTCTAGCCGCCAAATCTTCTATTCAGGTAAGACCTATTCAACAGGCAAAACCTGGATGAGGAAGTAAAAGCTGTCGGACAACACACTCCACGCCTCCATTGGCAGTGAGCGGTTCACTGAAGCTATGGCAGCGTGAAAACTGGACAGACGTTCCACGCACCCTACCAATCCTACTCTATAACTATGCATGGGGTAAGTGGACCACTTACAAGTTGTTAATTTACACTTGTTTGTACAGCACACGTATGGTTAAGGCATTGTCACCTAACCATATAAAACTGCACAATTCTAATATTCCAAGCAGGTTTGGAATTAAGGCCAGTATTGTCTTTTAAGGCAGGCTCAGTATTATGGCCAGGATCGCTTCAAGACAGGATCGAAACATGGCCAGAGTTGTTTTCACGGCAAGCTTAGAATTATGGGCAGAGTTGCCTTTAGAGGCAGCTTCGGATTATAGAGGTAGGCTCATTTTTATGGCCAGGATTGTTTTCCAAAACAGGCTCAGAAATCGGGCCAGAGTTGTCGTTCCAGGCAGGCACGGAATGATGGCAGACGTGGCCATTCATTGTTAAGATGGAGAAGGTCGTGTAACGCGTGTGTGCAGTATAAACTTTCCGAATAGAAAACTTCGTTCCTGACTAACAACTGATTTTCATAAGGATCTCAAAGATACATTCTATTCAGTTCCCATTTACAGGGATCACCGGAGACATTTGAAATTATCAGAAGAATGATAATTTGAGGCAATGAGAACAGTAAAACATTGCAAGATGGGCTAAATTATTTATCCAGGTATTTACCAAATTACAAATATCGGTGCTTCGACTAATCAGAATCTTGTTATGCCTAGTCTGAATGATATTCTAATGCTCTATTTTGCAAAAATCCATTGTTCAGCTTCATTTGAGAAATTAAAAAATGGGAAGGGCTTTGTACGATCCCTCATCCATCCAGTTAAAATTAAGTAGTTACCAATATACTTGTTGGTCATTGTGATTTACCTTCAACTATTAATTAGCCTGTGACTCCGCCCTGGGACAAGAGATTGGAGTTAATGGGAGCTTGTAACAACCTTGTTGTTATAAGCCGCCGTCTATTCATCAATACTAATTGGCAATATAGTAGCTGTGGTTCAGCTGTGAATTAGCAACCTCTCAAGTGTCGGCTAGGTAATTATTAAGAGACCTATGCTATTACCAGCTGAAGTTAACAAAGTCATAATGATGGATGAACACTATTCAGCATTACTCCACTAGTTTGGTCAGTAAAAACTTAGGTATATTACAAACTGATGCTAAGTGCTCTAAGGTGGAAAATTGTGAATGTCACCTCTAGTTCAGAGGTAGAGCAGATTTATATCAGTTGCCAATTCTTCAGTTATTGCTATCAACTATCTATAAACCCTAGGTGCATTATATGGGTAAAGGGTTATGGACCAAATATGCATAAATCTGCCTGCTCAACTGCAGGTTGATACACAATGGTGGTGGCATATGTTAGTCACATGGGTGCAATCAAGTAAAAGCATCCTATACTAATTTACATAATCTCATTTGCCACTGGTGTATCATCAATGTTGATGTGATGTTTCATGCTTATTCACGGCTGCAAAACTATGTGGCATAACAGTGGCGAGAGATGTATTATCGCTACAACAAGGAGGAATGTTCGTTATGTCTTCCTCCATTTTGCCCATCAGTCGGATCTTGAAATAAAGTGAGCAAGATCCCGCTTAGCCTTTTGTACTGACTGACTGGACTATGCAGCATTGATTCCTGTCTGTCGGGAATATTAATACAACCTTATACAGTTATTCTACATGTAAAGCTTTGCTGGTCTGCCTGTGGCTCGGAAAACCAGCCTCTGCATGATAAAATCAATTTATTATTTTGCAGATTCTGAGTAGACGCTCCTATGGCTCGGGTTGTCACACTGACCCTTGTATGGACTCACTGCAGAGGGCAGGGATAGCATCCCAAAAAGCAGTACAGTTTCTCCATGAGATGGGAAGAGCTTTGTTTAATGCTATGTTACATTTAATACGATACAGATACTGATGACTTGAAGTTCATTTTCCAATAGGTCTTTGACAATAATTGAGTTATAGGGCCATTAACTGTGCTTAATGTGCCTTCCCATCATATTTGCTGCAACGAATCGATCCACTCTGTCGGGCTCACCCTGCTTATCGAGTTTGTAAAGGATCATTAACACGTTCCCCCAGGACAAGTACAGGGCAGTATGGATACTGACATTGTGCTGGCACTGTTTTGCCGGGGGGTCCAACTACATCCTAGCGTTGACCGTCTCATAAGGTGGTTATCCTCATGGTGCTGGTCTCAGTGCAATGGGTTCAGTCACTACAAAATTGCAATTGGACAGGATGGTTACATCTGCAAATAATATTATATTTTATGTTTTAGTTAAGCAGAGCAGAAAGGAAGTCAGGTCCCAAACTAGTTTCATGACATATTCAGGGACCTTCAGTTATGTGAGGTCACACATTTACAACAATATGTCAAGGTCACCAAGAGCTTAGAGGCTCTGAACTTGCAATGTTGTTAGTTCCAAAGCTTTATAAGAAGGTGTCAGTTCAGACCATCCCCAGGCAGTGAAACGGGGTTTGGTTTATATAGGAGTAGATATGAATTAAATCACTCCACCAGGTCTGCTACAACATCAGTAGCAAGGGTTATTTGCATTTTGCTGGAACACCTCCTAGCAGCTGGAAGACGGTCGAACAAGCGAACCTTCCAAACACTTATAATAACCCGTTGTCAGACCAGGAGTTTTGCCAACTCTATGTTACGTTCAGTTGTATAGTCCCTCTCGGATGAGAAGAGTTACTATTATGATTATTTACTAATTATGAATGTTTCCCTCATCTGTCAATGAAACAGCTGTGGTTTTGTAGACTCGTTTCTCACAGCATGAAATCACAGAGCTTTGAAATCTTCGCGTAGTCACTCACGTGACTCTGAAGTAAAATAGTAAGATTAAACGAGCTTACCAGTTTGAAGTTTGATCTTTATTTTATGAAGAGTTACGTTGGTGATTACTTGCCCTCTGCTCCCTACCCTCTTATCACAAAGGTCATCTGGTAGTTCTAGGTTTATAATCTTACTATGTCACTTCAATTACTGTTATATGTGATTTCACACTGTTGCTTTGCAGATTGACGAGCATACGCACTGGCGGGGTTCTTCACATAATCGCCAACGTAACTCCTCATAAAATAAAGATCAAACTTCAAGCTGGTAAGTTCTCATTTAATCTTACTATTAAACATTACATAGTGAAATTCATTTTGCATATAATGCTGGCGCCGCCATGTTTGACCCCATTTCATCAAGTTCACATTCCCAGCCTGGCCAAGCGTGGCCGTGCTGTCCTCTGCTGCAGCTCCACAGCTGTAGGACGTGTCCAGACCAGGTGCTGGGCGTCTTGGATCAGCGCCTGGTCCAGCCGAGCCCCAGGCTGTTGCACAGCCCCCAGTGGCCCACTGCACCAACGAGGCATTCCCACAGTAGGTATGCTTACTGACCCTCAGCCCAACCAACTTCCTCTCTGGGTGGGCAAACCGAGCCTTAAGGTGGGTTTGAAGTCCACAGAGCGGGTCCTCGATCCGCGACAGGCAGGCAGGCTCGGCTTTCCGGCTGGGTTCCAGTCTGCCACGGCCGGTGAGTCTGGGCTTCCGGGCGGGTCCTCAATCTCGGGGCCACAGCTCCTCGGGATACTCACGCAACGCACGTGGCTCCTGACATGTGAGGTACAATGTATACCCCAAACCAAGCCAACATGTGACCACCCCATTGGGCCCTTTGTAATGATATGGTCTTGTGGAGCACATAAGGTCATAAGGAATAGGAGTAGAATTAGGCCATTCGGCCCATCAAGTCTATTCCGCCATTCAATCATGGCTGATCTATCTCTCCCTCCTAACCCCATTCTCCTGCCTTATCCCCACAATCTCTGACACCTGTACTAATGACGAACCTATCTATCTCTGCCTTAAAAAATATCCATTGACTTGGCCTCCACAGCCTTCTGTGGCAAAGAATTCCTCAGATTCACCACCCTCTGGCTAAGTACATTTCTCCTCATCTCCTTCCTAAAAGAATGTCCTTTTGTTATGGGGCTAAGACCTCTAGTTCTAGACTCTCCCACTAATGGAAACATCCTCTCCACATCCACATTATCCATGTACTCAAAGAAAAGATGGTCCACAGTTAATGCATAAAAGGGTAAAAGATAAGTTCCAAAAGAATGTAATTTTGCCAAAATTATGTGGCTGCATTTTGCAGCTTTGAGCGTGGAATGTTTGATGTTTTTAATGCATTCATCATTCTGCAATTATTGGAAGTCTGACAATTGATGACAAATCAGTGCCTCCCACACATGTGCGATGGCAGCAAGAAATAGCAGAACATTTTCATCTTCTCTCTCATAATGAACCAGTTAAGTAAACTCCCATTGGGACATACAATATAAATGCCAATTTCAAATGCTGCAACCACTTTTCATGCCATACCTCTTCTGTAAATCCTTTATAACATAAATCATTACAGCATCAAGAAGGAAGGCCAGGGTTGGTGGGTCTTCATATGAAAGATATATTATGAGCAATAGAGTTATATTGCTCATGTTGTATGACATGAAAGCAGGCCCTTTGGCTCAACTTGCCTCGCTGACCAACATGCCCCATCTACACTATTCCCACCTGCCCTTGATTGTCCCATAACTCTCTAAACCTATCCTATCCATGTACTTGTCCAAATGTTTCTTAAATGGTAAAATAGTACCTGCCTCTGGCAGCTCGGTCCATATATCCACACACTTTGAGTAAAAAAACAAAAAAGTTACCACTCAGGTTCCTATTAAATCTTTCCCACCTCACCTTAAACCTATGTCCTCTGGTTCTTGATTCCCCTACTTTGGGCAAACGATTGTATGCATTTACCCTATCTATTTCTCTCATGATGTTATATACCTCTACAAGATCACCCAACATCTGCCTGTGCTCCAAGGAATAAAGTCCTGGTCTGCTCAACCTTTCCCTATAGCTCAGGCCCTTGAGTCCTGACAACACCCTCTAAATCTTCTCTTCACCCTTTGCAGCTTGACCACATCGTTCCTATAACATGGTGACCAAAACTATTTTGGGAACTTTTCTGCTCCATGTTTTACAAGATCACCATGTAGCTGTCATCGAGGAAGGTTATTCAGCCTATCTTAACATATCCTACTAGAATTACATTATACTAACCATTAACTTTTTTCTTATATTATTTTTTAAATATCTGCAGAATTTTCATCGCTGTCCCTCAGCTCAGATATTAATTATGAGTTTGCTTGATGACGATCTTCCCTATGACATTTGGAAGTTGTTATCTGAATGCGCTGCCTTGTTGTGTTCTGCTTTGAAGTATCCCAACTGTTTTCCATGCCACTTAAAGTATTTGTTAGAAAGTCTAGATTGAAGAACTTGGAGCTGTTGTCCTTGTCAGGACGGAGAGTTCTCAATGGGTTCTCTAATCGTTTGCTTTTAGATTTATCGGGGAGCTGATACTCAAAAAATAAATGCTTTGATCCCAGAGCAGGAAACCTCACATTGCAATTATTAGCCATAACAGCAGAATTACTGACTCAATAGACAATAGGTGCAGGAGCAGGCCATTTGGCCCTTTGAGCCAGCACCACCATGTGATCATGGCTGATTCCCAATCAGTACCCTGTTCCTGCCTTCTCCCCATATCCCCTGACTCCACTATTTTTAAGAGCCCTATCTAGCTCCCTCTTGAAAGCATCCAGAGAACCTGCCTCCTCCATCCTCTGGGGCAAAGAATTCAACAGACTCACCACTCTCAGTGAGAAAAAGTGTTTCCTCGTCTCCGTTCTAAATGGCTTACTCCTTATTCTTAAACTGTGGCCCCTGGTTCTGGACTCCCCCAACATCGGGAACATGTTTCTTGCCTCTAGCGTGTCCAAGCCCTTAACAATCTTATATGTTTCAATGAGATCTCCTCTCATCCTTCTAAACTCCAGAGTGTACAAGCCCAGCTGCTCCATTCTCTCAGCATATGACAGTCCCACCATCCCGGGAATTAACCTTGTAAACCTACGCTGCACTCCCTCTTTGCATAGAAACAGTACCATCACTTTACAGTGAGCTACTGACCATTATATTAAACTTCTTTCACGATCTTCACTCTTTGCATTAAACATCATCTGCTCTGCTGACTACAAGCTTACAATAAGGGTGCTAACCAATTAATAACATCTCCATGACCAGCTTAGATTTGCCAAGTGGACAAAGATGTGTTAAGTAACCCATTCCAGTTAGAGGGATATGGGCCATATTCCTAGAAAATCCACCAAAGTTCATCTCACATGTTCAAGGCTATTGTGATAAGTTAGTTCTTATCAACTGGTACTAAAGCGATCTACTTAACAACTGGAAACATATGTTTACAGTACTTATGAAGACAAGTGCTTCTCTTGTACGCCAATAATTAGGGCAAGGGCAGCACACTTCAGGAACAATGAGGTGATGTAAACAAGTAACGTGTTATAACACAAATGACTGATATAAGAACTGTTAAGGGGAGAAGGTTGGTGAGTATGCAACATGAAGTACTTGCTACGTTAAGAGACCTGCCGGAAAACATACAGGAAATGTAAAGGAACATTGAGTAACATGATTCTGGATTTGAACAAGGGAAGCCCTACTTCTTTGTGAGATATGTTTGGATTAGGCACATTAATTCCTGAAGTTTACACCGGATCCAACTTAAATGCAGTTTATTACAGTGACTCGGCACATTTCTAGTGAAGATCATTTACAGAGTCATAAAGTCAAGAAGCCCCATCTGCACTAGACCCCACCAGAAGATAGACACAAAAAGCTGGAGTAACAGGCAGCATCTCTGGATAGAAGGATTGGGTGATGTTTCGGGTCTTCAGACTGATGGAGTCCACGTTTGGCCCATATCCCTCTAACACTTTATTTTCTATGTGCCAGTTCGAATGTTTGTTTAATGTGCACAAATAGTTTATATCCTTTCACTAATTTCCACTACATATTTCTTTATGACCTATTATGGTCCTGTTTATGGGAACTCGACTTGGTAAATGGGCTGACATTGTTGTTTTACTTGAAGCTGCATTTTTACTGCTACTTCCATCATGGCAAATACGATCCAACTGCTTCTGTTCAACTCTATATGATAAATTGGATTGTAGATACCTCAAACATTCTTTAAATCTTCTCTTTGTCAAGAGTTCTGCAATTATATAATTTGTGTTAGTGTGGATGTGGTGGTGTTCTGAACAGCAAGAAGCAGGCTAAGTGATATTTCATGCTGAATTTGGAATAACTCTGACACACCAGAGACTATTCTGACTGACTGGTCGCCTGTTGCATTTGCAGCTGGAACTTATAAAGGAGTGAGTGCAGGTGTAACACTCTTCCCTCCAATAAAGTAGGCCAACAGTAGGTCAAAACAGAGGCCTATTGTTGGTAGAGTTAATCTCTGAAAATCAGAAAATCTGAAATTAACGATAGACACAAAATGCTGGAGTAACTCAGCGGGTCAGACAGCATCTCTGGAGAAAATAAATAGTTGACGTTTCAGGTAGAGTCCCTTCTTCGGACTGTGGGTCAGGAAACTAAAGATATGAAAAGGTACAGAACCGAATCAATAATTAACTCTTCCAATTAACTTATGCACATAAATTTACTTGAAGTATGTTCAGCCTTGTGCTTGATGTGTTTCACTTCAACCCTTCTCAGACAGTGCCCTCCATAATGTTTGGGACCAAGGACCCTTCATTTATTAATTTGCCTCTGTGCTCCACAATTTGAGATTTGTAATAGAAAAAAATAACATGTGGTTAAGTCAGTAATACAAATAAAAACCAACGGAGGACAAAAAAATACATTGAAATACGTATTCCCCAAAACAAGCATAAGCTGAAGATGGCTGCAATACAGGCCTGGCAGAGCATCAGCAAAGAAGACACCCAGCAACTGGCGATGTCCATGAATCGCACACTTCAAGCAGTCATTGCATACAAAGAATATGCAAAAAAATACTAAACATTACTACTTTAATTTACAAGACATTACTGTGTCCCAAACATTATGGTGCCCTGAATTTGGGGGGGACTATGTCTAAACACTGCTGTAATTTCTACATGCTGAAACCAAAATGTATAAAAATGGCCTTTATTAAAATCTGACAATGCGCACTTTAACCACATGTGAGTTTTTTCTATTACAAATCTCAAATTGTGGAGTACAGAGGCAAATAAATAAATGATGGGTCTTTGTCCAATACATTATGGAGGGCACTGTGCCTTCTTATCTTCTTTCCCTTTCCTCTTCTTCCTCCTGTGCCAAAGTTGCTGGCAATGCTGTGCAGCATACAAGAGGCTACAAAGAATCTTGAGTCGACACATCAAGACCAGTACCATGTTACCTCTCAAATGAAACAATGCGCTGAAATATTACAAATCTGCCCTGTTTCAGCTTGGACGAACCCAGAATTGTAAAACTTGACATTTAAAAGCCACTGGCAGCACATGTCCTCCCCCTTCTCCATGCTTGCAGTCATGGTTGCAGCATGTGGTACTTAGTTTAGTGTAGAGATACAGCACTGAAACAGGCCCTTCGGCCCACCGAGTCCACGCTGACCAGCGATCCCCGTACACTAGCACTATCCGTCACACCAGGGACAATTTATAATTTTTACCTAAGCAAATTAACCTACCAACTGGTACCTCTTTGAAGTGTGAGAAGAAACGGGAGCACCCGAGGAAAACCCATGCAATCATGGGGAGAATGTACAGACAGCACCCGTGGTCAGGATTGAATCCGGGACTGGCACTGTAAGGCAGCAGCTCTACTGCTACACCAACAGCTGCCAACAACTGTTAAGGGATTTTGAGCTAAAGTGGAATTGTCCCAGCCATTGCTCTTTATTGAGGTGCACCCAGGAGAACCCCTGGATAGGACCTCCATTTAAGCCCCCTTCCCTCCCTACCCCTACATCCTCCTCCAGCAGATGACCTTGTTTTGCATGTCTTCTCCCTCCCCTGCATTCCTGCACCTTCTTCTCCTTGTCCTTCATGAAGGGAATGATGTCCAAAGCAGCCAAAGTTGTTTGAAGGCTTGAAGAGAAAACTCACATTCTGTTACATCAGTTGACTTCGAAAATAGCAACATGTGCCCGAAATACCAGATGCTTAATTTAAACAATGCAAACTACCAACTTGCAAGTAACTGACTTTATCTATAGGTGTGGGTAGGGAGGTTTCTGCTAAAACTGGGTTCTCTGCCGGTTAAATTTATAGTGCTAGCTGCATGGCCGAGGTCTAATTTGGCAGCACTGGTTTCAGGAGAGTATTGCACTGTGATTTAGCATCCAAGCTGCCAATTCTACATGACAGGAATATGCAAGCACCACTATCAATGACCATCGTAGAACTAAATGTTGTGACCAACATATCTTTAACTCTGGAGACACACGAGTCTTTAGATACTGAAGTCTGTAGCGGAAGAAAAATGCTTGAGGGACTCAGCAGGTCAGGCAGCAATTACTCGTGTAAATGGACAGCAAACCATCTTAAATTCTTTCCAGTTCTGATGAAAAAGTCATTGATTCAGTTATCTAACCGCAGACCTATTGAGTATTTTACGGCTTTTCGTGTTTTTAAATGCTTCACGATGGAATATGCATAAAACATACTACATAAATTCAAAGATAGATACAAAATGTTGGAGTAACTCATTGGATCAGGTAGCATCTCTGGAGAAATGAAATGGGTGTCGTTTCGGTTCGAGACACTTCTTCAGGTCTATATAAATTCAAATTGCTGTTGTTTCTTTGTGCTAACGTCAAGGTATAGATTTCTGCCTTGTGTTACAGTGGCCCGAGCTATACTCCATTCTCCAAGTGGAGCCCAGTCAGGGCACTGTTCAATGTCAACATGATCTCTGGTTTATTGCCATCTCACACTATTTAGACATTGTGGGCAATGAATCAACTTCCACTTTGCCAAGTTGTAATATACTTTGGACCATTAACACTTCAAAGTTTACTTTAGATTTACCGTGATGTCCATTGACCCTAATGTTGCGACCAGCAATGACAATACACACACACCCTCTGACCTCAAGGAAAACCGCCATAAAGATAGGGTGGGTACTTCCTGCACTATTCTGCCTCCATGCATTTGCTTTCACTCTCACAGCAATGCACCAGCTCTAGAGCTAAAGCAAGCATGAGTGAAGTAAATATTTCCATGGTGGGACAGCAGTCTAGCATCAGCAGACAGTTATTCCCAGAACACTTCACAGTCACTCGAAATTAGCTCTTTAAATGTCACTTTCAGCTTCACTTCGAGCACCAACAGAGAGAGGCAGAATCTTCCAATTTGTATTCAGGCGGATTGGCTGGATAAGTGCAACTCAAACAAGTCGACTCCAGTAACTTTAAACCTTTTATTTTTGTCAGCAATATATTTAGAAACTTGTTTGGAACTGCCACGCCTATTGTTTATAGTGCAATGTGTTAACCACTCTGTATATTTATATTTTATCCCTAATAATCCCACTTTTTAGATCCCAAATTTTCTTCTGCAGTTTTTGGTTTATTTTTCTAAAGTTTCATCCACTCTTCAGATTTTTTAACATTTCAGTTTTGGGATATTTTTTAACCACCCTATTTCCCCAATTTTACCTTGCCATTCTACTTTCCTTAGTTGGTAGCAATGTTTTTTTTTAATGTTCTGTGTATGTTATTTATCATTCTCAGGCATTTCAGTAGATTAATCTAAATTAATTTACTCTAAGCTCCTGCACTCAGCAGGGGGTTGTGATCCTGAGTGCCTGGTGGTATCTACATCATTGCTAAGGATAACTGGTCAGCAGGGAACATGAAAATTGGCATCACCACTCCCTCAACATTATTCTAGTGCTTGATAAATAACCATCAACTAGCTCCAAATTATCAAGTGATTGAAGTTGCACTTGGCAAAGCTGATTCATATCATTTTGTTTCAAACATTCTTAGGAAGTCTTTAAGCAGTTTCTAAAATTAAGCTGCTATTTTAAATGCTGAGAATTCAGATGATTTCACTTGGATTCTTAATTTAATTTTAAAAAATACCATGGCTGGAAGGGGGTCTATCTGCATTCCTTGAGCTCTTTCGCAATTGATGCCCAGTGCTGGAAATCTGAAATAAAAACAGAAAATACTGAAAACACTCAGCTGGTCAGGCAGCATCTGTGGGAAGAAAAATATATTTAATGTATCAGATTCAACAATGGGGACAATGCCATAACTGTAAAGTCTTTGACCAGAAATGTAAACTTTTTTTTTCTTTCCACAGATGTTGCCTGACCTGCTGAGTGCTTCCATGATTTTCTGTTTTTCTCCCAGAAATAAGGGTATGTTTACATTTATTGTTAATGCATAACTATTCCTATTGTCAAAGCCGCTGTGCAAAAATGAAATTTGGAGCTGTAATAGCATATAGAAAGTAAAAAGTATGGAAACAGGCACATAGGCCCAACTCAACTATGTTGGCTAAGATGCCTACTGTAATTGTACCTTCCATTCCCACATCCTCTGACAGCTCATTCCATACACTCAACACACTCAACATGTGAATACGTACCCCTCCATTTCATTCCAATTTTTCCCCTTTCACCATAAAATTATGCCCCCTACCCTGGGAAAAATATTGTGAATACCTACCCTATCTATGTCCCTCATCATTTTATAAATGCTCTGTAAGGTCTCAGCCTTCTTTGTTCCAGAGAATAGAATCCCAACCTATCCAGTCTCTCCTTATAACTCAAGCTCTCCTGTCCATGCAACATAACTGCGAATTACTTCAGCATCCTCTCGAATGTAATCAAATCCTCCCTGTAATGTGGTGACCAGAACTGCACACAAGACTATACGTTCAACTGTAACATCATATTCCAATTCTTATACCCAATGCTTTGGCCGATAAACTCAAACATATCATACATATTAATTTACTGTTTACTTTTGTTGTCATTTTCAAGGAACTATGTGCTGGTAACCCAAGGTCTTGCTGTTCAGTAACACTCTCACGCATGCCATTCACTGTGTCTGACCTGGCTCAACTGCCCTAACTGTATCATAGAAACCTAGAAACATAGAAAATAGGTGCAGGAGTAGGCTATTTGGCCCTTCGAGCCAGCACCGCCATTCAATATGATCATCCAAAATCAGTGCCCTGTTCCAGCTTGCTCCCCATACCCCTTGATGCCGTTAGCCCGAAGAGCTCAATCTAATTCTCTCTTAAATATATCCAGTGAATTGGCCTCCACTGCCTTCTGTGGCAGAGAATTCCACAGATTCACAATTCTCTGGATGAAAAAAAAATTCTCACCTCAGTCCTAAATGGCCTACCTCTTATTCTTAAACTGTGACACCTGGTTCTGGACTGCCCCAACATCAGGAACATTTTTGCTGCATCTAGCCTGTCCAATCCCTTAAGAATTTTACATGTTTCTATAAGATCCCCCTCATCCTTCTAAATTCCAGTGAATATAAGCCCATTCGATCCATTCTTTCATCATATGTCAGTCCTGCCATCCTGGGTATTAACCTGGTGAACCTATGCTGCACTCCCTCAATAGCAATAATGTCCTTCCTCAAATTAGGAGACCAAAACTGCACACAATACTCCAGGTGTGATCTTACCAGGACCCTGTACAACTGCAGTAGGACCTCCTTGCTCCTATACTCAAACCATCTTGCTATATAGGCCAACATGCCATCAGCTTTCTTCGCTAGCTGCTGTACCTGCATGCTTACTTTCAGTGACTAATGTACAAGGACACCCAAGTCTCGTTGTACCTCTCCTTTTCCTAATCTGACACCATTCAGATAATAATCTGCCTTCTTGTTCTTGCCACCAAAGTGGATAACCTCACATTTATTCACATTATACTGCATCTGCCATGCATCTGCCCACTTACCCAACCTATCCAAGTCACCCTGCAGCCTCATTGCATCCTCCTTGCGGCTCACACTTCCACCCAACTTTGTGTCATCCGCAAACTTGGAGATGTTACATTTAATTTCTTAGTCTAATTGGATAAATAACTGGGGTCCCAGCACTGAGCCTTGCGGCACCCCACTAGTCGCTGTCATTCAGAAAAGGACCCATTAATTCCTACTCTTTGCTTCCTGTCTGCCAACTAGTTTTCTATCCATGTCAATACCCTACCCCCAATGCCATGTGCTCTCATTTTGCACACTAATACCATGTGTTCTAATTTTGCACACTAACACACTTGCTCACTTTCCCAGTTAATCTAGATCCTGTTGTAACCTTGGACAAGGTTAATGTACCACCAATGGTGGTGCCACAAACTCGCTAAACATTCTGAAAATGGATCACTGATTCACCAGGAAATTCTGTTTATGCCCCTGGATGGTGGGAAGGGAAAAGATGAAAGGGACAGGTGTACCATGTCCTGCATTTGGCTTGAGCAACTGCCAGACAACAAAGAATGGTAGACAGGGATGGAAGAGAGGACCAGGGAACCATAGGAGGAATCTCCACAAAATGCTGAAACTAAAAGGAGGGGACATTATGTTTAATGATGGAATCTTTATGGACCGAGCAGAAAAAGCGAAGGATGATTTGTTGAATGCCGCGGCTGTTGAGGTTGAAGGTAAGGGGAATTTTGTTCGTCCTCTGACCAGAAGAAGGGGTGAGAGCAGAGATGTGGGGAATTAATGGGATGTGGCCAAGGGCTCTGTCCATTTTTATTGAGAAGAGGCCACAGTTAAGGAAGAAGAAAGGCAGTTCAGATGCATGAATGTAATTTGTTTAGATAAAAAGGGATTATTTTAGATGGGTATCTTGGATGGCATGATGAAGCTTGGTTGGATCGGAGGGCATGTTTCAGTGCTGTATAACTTTGAATCTGTGCCAACTACATTCTCTTCAAAATCAGAAGTACACATGACGGACAATAAAGGACCCAGCACCAATCTCGATGATCCAATCTGAAAAGCAACTCTTCACTATTACTCTCTGCTTCATGCCATGAAGCCAATTGGTTGGTTTATTTTAGAGATATAGTATGGAAGCAGGCCCTTCGTCCCACCCAGTTCACGCCATCCATCAATCACCAAGTCGCATTGATTCTCTGGTATCCCACTTTCACTTCTACTCCCTGCACACCAGGGAGTAGAAATTTTACAGAGGTCAATTGATCCTACAAACACGCACATCTTTGGGCTGTGGGAGTAAATTTGAGCATCCAGAGGAAACCCATGCGATCACAGGAAGAACATGCCTCTCCACAAGAAAAGTAAGTTCACCAGGTAAGAGAAATCCTGAGGACGTTTAAAAAGTATTCCGACAAAGGGGACACTGTCGTAAAAGTACAGGTTTGAAATGTACAGGTAGTTCTGCTATAATGTGATAGTTGATTTGTAAGAAACGTGCGCTGTAGAAACTCACAACATAAAAACAATTGTGTCAATGGGGAAAAGGGGACTAGAGCGTTTCAGACTTGCTATAACAGAATTCTATCACATAGGATTTTCAGAAATAAAATTATTTTTACTAGCTGAAAGTTTATTTTTGTTACTAAGAGCTAAACATACCAATAACTGCATGTTACATTATTTAATATAGTATCAAATTCCAATAGAAATGATTGCTTGTCTTTAGTCAGAGGGTGGTGAATCTGTGGAATTCTTTGCCACAGAAGGCTGTGGAGACAAAGTCAGTGGACATATTTAAGGCAGAGATAGATTGATTCTTGATTAGTACAGGTGCCAGAGGTTATGGGGGAAAGCAGGAGAATGGGGTTAGGGGGGAGAAATAGGTTAGCCATGATTGAATGGTGGAGTAGTCTTGATGGGCCAAATGGCCAAATTCTACTCCTATCACTTATGATCCTATGAATTGCAATGTTCATCTGCGATGAAATTAGCAGTTTACGAATTTAGTTCATTCCTTCCTGAATTCTTATGAAAACAGAATTTTTTCACATAAACATTTTTTTTAACCAAGATGTTTTTTTTAAATCCTGCTTGTCATTTGTCAGTATCTTGTAAGTGATTTTCTAGTTCCCGATCGAAACCAATCCGCACCACTTAGTACAAATAGCAATAGATGCTGCAGATGTTCTACCAATCGGTGGTAGCCAGTGCCATCTTCTTCGCTGTTGTGTGCTGGGGTAGCAGGGCGAAGGCCACGGACGCCAACTGGATTAACAAGCTCATCAGGAAGGCTGGCTCCGTCCTGGGGGCGGAGTTGGATTCATGGGAGGTGGTCTTGGAGGGGAGGATGTTCCACGTACTGCGGAGCATCTTGGACAATACACCTCAACCTCTTCATGACACACTGGTCAACCTGAGGAGCACCTTCAGCAACAGACTGGTTCAGCAACAGAAGAAGAGATCCTTCTTCCCTGTGGCTATCAAACTGTACAACTCCTTCCCCTTCTGTCGTGGGGAAGAATTACCCCCCTCCACCTCCCCCCCCCCCCCCCCCTCCCTCCCCCGAAATCTTTGCACATCCCCAATCCTTTCCTCTCGTCACTTTAATTCCATGTTTCCTGTGTTTTATGACTGTTGGCAGATCAAATTTCCCTTCTGAGATAAATACAGTTCTACGGTATCGTGTCGTTCCTAATTAAACTCAAAATGCTGGAGTAACTCAACGGGACAGCCAGTGCCTCTGGTGAGAAGGAATGGGTGTGTGTCGGGTCGAGACCCTTCTTCAGACGTCACCCTTCTCTCCAGAGATGCTACCTGACCCGCTGAGTTACTCCAGCATTGTGTGCCTATCTTGGGTTTAAACCAGCATCTGCAGTTCCTTTACTACACATAGTGTTCCCAATTCATCAGGCGCGTCATATCCAATTGTGGGAAAGACGCTTTATAGCAGAACTGCTCGCAATTGCTCCGAGCAAGAGCGCTGTTTCCTGCAGCCTCCGAGCAGCCTATTGGAAAGTCCAACCGGGCCATTCATTCTGGGTTCCTGCTCCACAGCTGACCGACAAGGGTTGGCTAGACTGGAGCGAAGTTACCTGGTGCGCGACTCACCTCTAATAAAATGAACCCTCCTGACAACAGCCGGCAGACTTCTGTTCAAGCCCAAGATGCGGTCCAGATGGAAAGCAAACACTTCGCTGACATCCACCGGTCTCTTGAGGACCCCGCACGGCTGCCGGCAGCCCGGTGCTTTCGACAGGTCCCGGGAGTTGGGCTTCAATGATTGCTGTTCCCCGGCAACTCCTTCAAGTAAATATAGAGGTCGGCGCCCGGTTTGGGGGACCTTGTGGATCTGAGCGATGCTTGAATCGGCCAGGAAACGCATGGCGTTGATATCTTGCCGGCTGAGCCAGGAAGGAGCGCTGTCGCTGTAAATCCGAATATTGCTCCCAGTGTTTTGATTCTGTGCTTGGTTGGACTTCCTCTCACCTGCACGATGAGAACTTTCCACTCTCCGCTCCACCTCAGCTCTGGCGAGCGGTGCGTGTAAACGTGTTGCGTCCTCGGTCCCACTCAACCGTTGGTCTATTGACTGGCTCCCCTGGCTCTTGAATGGACCTGGGTCACTCTCCCTCACAGTTTGCGCGCGTTTAGCCGTCCATTTCTTCCTGAGTTTGGGTCTCACTGTTCCCCTGATGTTGGCCGGTTTGATCCTTTTTGATCTCATCGTTATGTACACCACGTTCGGGTTGAAGGTGGCCCTCTCTTGCTCGCTTTCCCCGGCTGGAAAGCTGTTCGGGAGCCGATTAACGGGCGCGACCTCCCTTCTGTCCACATAGTCAAAAAGCCGGACCTGGATTAAAACAGTGCCCTGCATCACCGCCAAGGCATAAATCAAACACGCTGCGGCGATCGCCAGATTCCTCTTGCCCTTGGGGCGCCTCCTGCTTGCCATCCAGACACAAGGGACAACCAGCAAGAAACAAAGTTTGCCGGGTTTTAAATAAGTCATCCTTTCGGCGTCCCAACATGATGGATGAGGCTAGCGGTGACAGGCGAGGTTTCTAAAGATTAGGTTGCCAGCATGCTCCTTAACCGCTCTCCAGTCTGCCAGCACCCATCACGGGCAAATATGGAACTGTGAACACCCGCTGGCTCACGCCTCTCTGCAAATGGTATTAGCGATCAGCAGGCAATGAATGGAGCAAACTGCTCCCACCCACGCACAACAGAAGAGAGAGAGAGGGAGCACTGAACTTGGTGAGCCGTCTGCACAACACTCGTTGGAGAGGGGCGTTTTATTTACGTTGGGAGGCCACTGGATTGGATGAAACAGTCACTTTTTCGTTTGAAACAACCTGCACTGTCAATAATTTCAGTTGTTCCAAGGTAACAAGTCCCATCGCACGCTGAGTGTCTCTCTTCAATAAAACATACCGCACCAGAACTGTGCGTTAGCTTAACGCAAATGGTGCAGGTTTGGCACAGTGGGTTTTTTTACATATTGAAAAGATTTTGTGATTACATGCAGCCTGAATTATCTCACCAATTATTCACATGTCTAGAAGAAGCTGGTCTACATTCGTGTAATTTTCCCAGACGGTGCAATCCTGATAGAGCTCTTTGTCACTGCTAAAACTTCCTACGATGGATATGCGAAGACGTCCATCGCCAATTGGTTATACATTTCTATTCAAGGGTCCAAGTGGTTACTTTTGCAAGTTCGGTTAATACGAAGGGAAATTAAGCTACAGATAGGACGCGTTTGACGTTTTCGGACGGGTACTGTGGAAAATGATAATCCACGAGACTGTATTTTGCGAGAGGACATTGGAACCGTACATTCATTCCTCCAGGGTCTGATTTAATAAAATAGTACAGTAACGGAATTTCTCCCCATTCATTGCCAAGCGATTACTAAACAAACATGTTCTTCCTGTGACCTAAGCTGAGAAATCAGCGGAAAATAACAGTAAGAATAGTTTCAAACTGACAACATCGTACTGACACAATTGCCCCTTTAAGGAATGCTATTGTTTTTTTTTAACTTGTACGAAAATTACACATAATCTGTTCGAAACTTAAATAGAGCTGAAATAGAAGATTTGCTCATGACTCATACTATTTCAATTTCTTCTTGCATGAATTTTATCGCACACCGACCTGCAATTATGTTCAGGGTTCTTAAAAAACAAGTTTGAACTTGGGAACCGAACCATATAAATTCAATGCACTTAAGAACTTGATCTTCGCTGTCTTGCAGATAAATAAAGTAAGTAAGTTTATTGGCCAAGTATTCCAAGTAAAGTAACTGGAAACGGTGAAAACGTCTGATCTTTAAAAAAAGAATACCTAATCTTAATTTAATTTGAACTGCGATCAGAGTAAATCAGAATAACATCTCGAGACTGGGGTAAATGAGCATGTGTTTTTTTTAATGCGCCACCCCTGCATGAAACTGCGTTAACCCAGGTTAGATCATGCCTGAGAACAGTTGCGGATGGAATCACTGTGAAACTGGCCCAGGCACTTTCCCACACGATTCACCTCAGGGCATCCAGCGTCAGTCACGCACTGAGTGGCATCATAAATTGGAGCTACCCATGTTTCCTCCCCTACCGACTTAATTTGGAGCTTTTGGTTGGAGTTTACAGCGTTCGTTGAACAGACACAAAGAAGGCTGAGAACACACCACAAGGAAATTGTAACGAGACATTCTGTCATCAATGTCTTGCACACGGCATCTCACCGCTTTCAGTTTTCAAAGTTTTGAATCCTCATCACTGTTGCGACATCATCGATTACTTTTTAAAATATATTGTGTGTTCTTCAGAACTTCTTGCAGCAATCTGCACAATTGATGTCTCCACATTTCGCTGTGATATGGGGCCACTGGTAGATTGTGCTTAATCAGCCGAATGATCTTAGGTTTATCAAACTTATGGAAAATCACGGGGCCTCTTCGTCCACATTCTCCCTGGTCTACACGGAAGCATTTCATCCAATAGACCACCAAAGACAAAGTTACTTTACAATAGCAATAGACAATAGACAATAGGTGCAGGAGTAGGCCATTCGGCCCTTCGAGCCAGCACCGCCATTCAATGTGATCATGGCTGATCATCCCCAATCAGTACCCCGTTCCTGCCTCTCCCCATATCCCACTGACTCCGCTATCTTTAAGAGCCCTATCTAGCTCTCTCTTGAAAGTATCCAGAGAACCGGCCTCCACCGCCCTCTCAGTCAAAAATTCCACACACTCGCAACTCTCTGTGTGAAAAAGTTATACAATATCCCTCCAAGTGACTGTATTTACACTAGATGCCTTCACACAGCTCATTTCAAGAAACAAGCAGGCCATACGTTAGATCATATTTGGTGTTTTATTGCATTTTTATTCAATTTCATGAATGTTGATGTTCGACGTAATTCGTGTTTTGTGGGCCAAAAATGGGAGAAGTCCAATTTCTCTTCACGTCTCTCCAGAACACCACATATTACATTGCATTCTATAAATTACATTTACAGCAAAAATGCCACGGGCACAGTCACCTTTCTATCAGAATTAAATAGCTCACCCTGCCTCAAGTGCATAATGGTGTTTTCTGATATATTGCCTTCCGGTTAACAGTTGTTCGTTCTGTTTGCTGCACAACATATTTATGTTGTTCAAAATTTAACAGAATAATATTGCATAGTCATTAATTTTGCCACGAGGATTTTTAAGTAAGCATATTCTATTTATTTAGTTTTAACATAAAAGTTCAATCACTACTCATCAGCATTAGGAATACATTACCCCCCCCCCCCCCCCTCACAAACACACACACAATCCATGTGTTAAATGTAGAACACGTTAATGTATGCGATACATTTAAGATTTTTTTTCTAAACAAGGTAAAGGAAAGCAAAGGAAATATATTTTGTAATCTCAAAGGTATATTGATTACAGAATTAATCTATATATCATATTAATCAAGATTTCCAAAAGACTGCCATTTTCTTATTTGAACCACTTAAGTATAGTGAGAATTTAAATTTAACTACTCTGAAGAAGGATCCATTGGGTCCACAGATGCTGTCAGACACGCTGAGTCCCCCTAAAATGTTGTGTTTTTGTCTTTGCACTATTATTTTTCTATAGACGCATTTGTTGTTGTTTATTATGGTGTTTACAGAGTCCTATGTGCACATATTTGTTGTGAGAATTTCATTGTTCTCGTTTCGGGACAATAAAACCCTCTTGACTCGACTCTTGACTCTCTTCAGCCTCCTAGCGTAAATTCAGCAACCCTGCAGATGTTTCACCTCCAGTTTATTTCCATTGTCCCACCTAGTTTTCACAGCTCTATTGTGAGCGCTGGAACCGCATTCTGCCCTCTCCCAGCGGCTACCTATAAAGCTGACTCCAACATGACGTTGTGCTGCGCAGGAGAGAGAAAATAATTATAAAACACAACTTTGCAAAGAGGTGAATGAACTGACAACGACTTGCACTGCCCGAAACTGCAGCATGTTCGCATTGTACACTGTGTGTAATCTAAAATCACTGACCACGCCGCGAGATTTTGCTGTGAATTAGTTAATATTTACCAAATAGATTAAACGTTGGCACGCGGACTGATTTTGGAAATAAATATTAATAATTAAACAACAGTTCACGGGGATATTGTTTAAAAAAGTCCTCCCCGGCGGGGAATTGAACCCCGGTCTCCCGCGTGACAGGCGGGGATACTTACCACTATACTACCGAGGAACTACGATAGCTGCGTTCCAACTCGTCAATTTAAAGCGTGCCATTGGTTAGGTATTGGGTATCTTTGTGGCTGTATTCTAATATATTCATTGTCTGTCCATTCCCTCCACAGATACCGCCTGATCTTTGCTTTTTGCTTGAAATGTCTACTTCCTAGCTCTGGTTTTATCCACCCACATTAGCCTCTCCCCTAATGGTTCCCATAAACAATGATGGTTTTCTTACTTATCACGTTAAAGCACTGGTAACATTGGTGTATGTGTGTTCCTGTATGTCTCCTAGCTGTTTCCACCTTCCTCTCCTATCCACCCTCCTCCCTTCGCTACCTGGCTCCATTTACCTTTTTTTTGTCCATCTCCAACACATCTTCCATTCTCCCCTGATTCCACCCTCATTCTCCCACACCGAGCTCTCATATGGGAACATAGACATAGAAAATAGGTGCAGGGGGAGGCCATTCGGCCCTTCGCGCCAGCACCATTCGAGATGATCATGGCTGATCGTCCGCTATCAATAACCCATGCCTGCCTTCTCCCCATATCCCTTGACTCCACTAGCCCCTAGAGCTCTATCCAACTCTCTCTTAAATCCATCCAGTGGATTAAATCGATCCATTGCCCTCTGTGGCAGGGAATTCCATAAATTCACAACTCTCTGGGTAAAAAAGTTTTTTCTCACCTCAGTCTTAAATAACCTCCCCTATATTCTACGACTGTGGCTCCTGGTTCTGGACTCACCCAACATTGGGAACATGTTTCCTGCATCTAGCTTGTCCAGTCCTTTTATAATGTTATATGTTTCTATAAGATTCCCCCCCCCCCCCTCATCCTTCTAAACTCCAGTGAATACAAGCCTAGTCTTTTCCATCTTTCCTCATATGACAGTCCCGCCATACCATGGATCAATCTCGTGAACCTACACTGCACTGCCTCAATCACAAGGATGTCCTTCCTCAAATTAGGAGACCAAAACTGTACACAATACTCAAGATGTGGTCTCACCAGAGCCCTATACAACTGCAGAAGAACCTCTTTACTCTCTATTTGCTCATCTGCCTATCATCCTTCATGACGGTCTGAAGAAGGGCCCTGACCCAAAACATCAGTTATCCCTGTAATTCACATTAGCTACCCGACCTGCTGAGTTACACCAGCACTTTGTTTTATTCAAGATTCCAGCATCTGCAGTTCCTTCCCATAAACGTCGCCTATTTCCTTCGCTCCATAGATGCTGCCTAACCCGCTGAGTTTCTCCAGCATTTTTGTCTACCTTCGATTCTCCAGCATCTGCAGTTCCTCTTAAACTGACCCTGTCTCGTTACTCAGCCTCCTCTTTATACTGGTTATCTTCTCCCTCAACTCTCATTCATGATGCAGGATCTCAAAACGAAATGTCATCAATTTATTTCCTCCCACAGATGCAGCCTGGCCCATGGAATCCGGATTCTAGCAGCTGCAGTCACCTATGTACCCCAATCCCATGTACACTCATTTAGTTTAATAGCATCTTGCCCAGCTTGTTGTCAAAACGTTCTGTAAGTGCAAACACACTACAACCACAGGTTCTCCCGTATGTATTCTGCTGACCCCATAAGGTTATAAGGTCATAAGCGATAGGAAGAGAATTAGGCCATTCAGCCCATCACGTCTGATGTGCCATTCAATCATGATGGATCTATCTCTTCCTCCTAACCCCATTCTCCTGCCATCTCCCCATAACCTCTGACACCTGTACTAATAAAGAATCTATCTATTTCTGCCTTAAAATTATTAAATTGACTTGGCCTCTTCAGCCTTTTGTGGCAATAAATGTCATAGATTCACCACCCTCTGACTAAAGAAATTCCTCCTCATCGTCTTCCTAAAGGAACATCCTTCAATTCTGAAGCTATGACCTCTGGTCCTAGACTCTCCAATTAGTGGAAACATCCTATCCATATCCACTGTATCCAAGCCTGTCACTTTTTGGCAATTTTCAATGAGGTGTCCCCTCATCCTTCTAAACCAGCAACTACAGGCCCAGTGCTGGCAAATGTTCAGCATTATCACCTCAAAAGGCTGAGTTACACTTCTTAACATTACTTCCACTTCATAAACCCACTTTGACTCTGTAACTCCTATTATTATGTTCTAAATGTCCTACAATCACTTTCTTAAAAATGGATTTCAGTATTTGTCCTGCATGTGACAAACAGATCCATATTTCCCTCTTTTTTTTCTTCCCTGCTTCCTTAAATAGCAAAGATATATTTGCTATTTTCTAATCTGTGTGAAAGATGTTGGATTAGTTAGATTAGCCTTCAGTAGCTGCCTTGAGTGAGTCAGTTGGTGAGAAAGCAAGATGATCAGTTGGCATTCCTACTCATAAGAAATAAGTGACAAGTACCACTGGTGGTTATTCTTCTTTTCCTTCCATAGAGGTGATCACTCAAAGTTATAGATGACCTACATCACTACCATTTCCATTTCCAATTTGCTGGGTCTACAGTGGCCAGTTATGCTAATTTAGGACCAATAGCTTCTATCACAGTAGGGTAGGAGGTGCTTGGAAGTTGATTTGGGAGGTGTTATGCTTCTTATACCCTTTATACTGGGCTTCTCTGTCCTCCTGGTGCATGGACTCAAGGTCTTCAATGTCACCTGAATCTTTCTTGGACATTTTGAGTGATAATGGATCAGGTTCCCACAAGTTGGTGTGGAGTTTCCCAAAAGTTGCAATTTACTTTCAGATGGTTTTTCACTGTAGGATAGTTACATTTCAGGAAAAACAGAAAATGGTCAATCCATCTTAATTTTCCACAATCAAGACCCTTCTTCATCCTAACTTCAGTCATCCTAACTGAGGTCCACCACAAAATCCCAGAAAATATGGTTCAGTTCAATTATAATCAGAAACCTCATCTCTGTAAAGACAAACATTGATGATGAAATTCATCAACTTCAGTGCACCATAATAGCTTCAGGCAACCTGAAGTAATACATTGTGCAAATCTTCCTAAGGCGAGTATATATATATATATATATATATATATATATATATATATCATTAAATACAATATATGTGTTTTAAAAAGAATACGTTTTCTTACTTATTCACATTACAATACCCTTATCTTAATCAAAACAATTGTTTTGATTAAGATAAGGGTATTGCAATGTGAATAAAAATAGAAGAATCAATTTTAGATTACCTCATTTCATAACAGAAAGACAGTGTTAATGTGTGAGAGGATTCCATGGAAAGTGAAGTCAATACGTGGCCGAACCAAAGAGAAAACTGACGCAAAGTGATAGATTAACTCAGCGGGTCTAAAGAAGGGTCTCAATCCGAAACGTCGCCTATTCACGTTCTCCAGGGATGTTGCCTGAGCTGCTGAGTTGCTCCAGCACTTTGTGCCCCTTTGTGTTTTAACCAACACCTGCTGTTCTTTATTTCTACAACAGGAATAAATAGTTGTAGGAAGGAACTGTAGATGCTGGTTTAAATCGAAGATAGACACAAAATGCTGGAGTAACTCAGCGGGTCAAGGAACAGCTCTGGATAGAAGGATTGGGTGGCATTTCGGGTCGAGACCCTTCTTCAGACCATTTCTTCAGGAATACATAGTTATTTGACGATCAAGACCTCAAATCCAACCACATACTTGGTCTTCTGTGCATATTTCAAACATGATCTACCTAAAGAATGCGCATCAGTGGAGAAGTAGTACCCACAAAGGCTCCACAAAATCCTCCTAATCCTTTGGAAGAATAAGAAAACTAAACCAGTGTGCTCTCCCAACCCAGTATCCCTGCATTGAGGGTCTAATTATACCCATTTAACTCCAATGGTCATATTAAAAACAACAAACGCTATTTATGTTAGGTCGCATCCGTGTGAAGAGAAACAGAGCTAGATTTCAGGTTGAAGACTAATCATCAGAACTGGGAAGGTCTGCCTTCGATTTTTCTAGCATCTGCAGTTCTTTCTAAAACATCAGAACTGGGAAGGAGACATGAGGAGCTTGTTAAGATGTAGGGGAGGTGTGGAAGGTGGGGCCAGGTTATCGAGGGAGATATCAAGTAGAGTAAAATTGGGGTGACCATGGCGTTAAACAAGATTATCTGGTCTTAGAGAAGGAACTGCAGATGCTGCAAAATCGAGGGTACACAAAAAGCTGGAGAAACTCAGCGGGTGCAGCAGCATCTAAGAAGCGAAGGAGATAAGCGACGTTTCGGGCAAAGTTTCTGAAGAAGGGTTTCGGCCCGAAACGTCGCCTATCTCCTTCGCTCCTTAAATGCTGCTGCACCCGCTGAGTTTATCCAGCTTTTTGTGTACCCAAGATTATCTGGTCTATGGGTTAAAGAGAGAAGTCAGAAAGTGAGAACAAGACAAAATAATGTAGCAGCGGCAAACTGCATAGAAAGTCATGCCGAGCAAGTCCCGCCAGCGTGTCCCCCACTCCCAGGGAAAACAAATGAAACAAGGGGCGGGATTAGGCTTCACCTCTTCCCACAGATGCAGCCTGACCTGCTGAGTATTTCCAGCATTTTCTGAATATTTTATTTATATTTCTACTATTTGCAGTGGAGAAAGGTAGACGTATTCTAATGAACCTCTAAAGATTGGGGCAATAAAATAAGCAAAAGGATAATCGGTTGAATCAATACATTGTCAATTATGTTGTCTCATTTTGCACACAGTTACAGAAAAGAACATGAAAACATGATTGCATTGGCCGGGAATCGAACCCGGGCCTCCCGCGTGGCAGGCGAGAATTCTACCACTGAACCACCAATGCATGTAAGTCACAGCCTATTCTAACGTAGTAGAGCTTGAGAGCAGAATCTGTAATCAATGAAGATTGAATGACTGGGAAGAGCGCCCGCGGACTTCGATATCACGGAAGACAGACAAAAAATGCTGGAGTAACGGCGGGACGGGCAACATCTCTGGAAAGAAAGAATTACGTTTGGGGTCGAGACAAATGCTCCACTTTAATATCATGGGATGGCTGGGAAGAGGGTGACCTCCAGTCGAATTCAGGAAGAAGGGAGCAGATCGTGCATATGCTTTGCAGGTGTTAATCAAAACTAATGTGGATGTTAGAAATCAAGAGACGGAGGGAAAGAGGTGGAGCGTTCAAAAGGTTCCCGTAGATATCCCAATGGGGACAACAGGGTGCAGCGTGCAGGATACAGGGCGCAGGATGCAGGATACAGGATGAAGGGTGCAGGGTGAAGCGTGCAGGATAGGGTGCAAGATACAGGGCGCAAGGTGCAGGATACAGGGTGAAGGTTACAGGGCACATGATACAGGGTGCAAGATTCATGGTGAAGGGTGCAGGATACAGGGCGCAGGGTACGGGATACATGGCGCAGGGTGCGGGATACAGGGCACAGGGTGAAAGGCGCAGGATACAGGGCACAGGATACAGGGTGCAGGATACATGGCGCAGGGTACGGGATTCAGGGCGCAGGGTGCAGGATACAAGGTGCAGGATACAGGGCACAGGATACATGGCGCAGGGTGAAGGGTGCAGGATACAGGGTGCAGGGTGCAGGATACAGAGGGCATGATACAGGGCACATGATACAGGGCGCAGGGTGAAGGGTGCAGGGTGAAGGGTCCAGGATACACAGGGCACAGGATACAGGGGGCATGATGCAGGGCGCATGATACAGGGCACAGGATACAGGGCACAGGATACAGGGGGCAGGGTGAAGGGTCCAGGATACACAGGGCACAGGATACAGGGCGCAGGGTGAAGGGTCCAGGATACACAGGGCACAGGATACAGGGGGCATGATGCAGGGCGCGTGGTGCAGGGCAAGGGATACAGGGCGCATGATGCAGGGCAAGGGATACAGGGCGCGTGGTGCAGGGCAAGGGATACAGGGCGCATGATACAGGGCATGATGCAGTGCGCATGATACAGGGCACAGGATACAGGGGGCATGATGATGCAGGGCGCGTGGTGCAGGGCAAGGGCGCATGATACAGGGCATGATGCAGTGCGCATGATACAGGGCACAGGACACAGGGGGCATGATGATGCAGGGCGCGTGGTGCAGGGCAAGGGCGCATGATACAGGGCACAGGACACAGGGGGCATGATGATGCAGGATACAGGATGTAGGGCCCGGATCTCGTGAGGGAGCCGATGGTCACGTGAAAGAAGCGGTTGGGCACGTGAGGGAGGGAGCCGGGAGACAAGAGACACGGACATGAGTCAGTGACAGGGACACGGATACGGACAAGAAACACGGTCATAGTTACAGTGACGGACAGGGACGGGATCACGGGCACGGTGAGTGAGTATCCGTGGAGAAGTCGGGATGTCGTGGCAGTGAGTGAGTGTGAGTGAGAGTGTGAGTGAGTGAGAGTGTGAGTGAGTGAGTGTGAGTGAGTGAGTGAGTGAGAGTGAGTGTGAGTGAGTGTGAGTGAGTGAGTGAGTGAGTGAGTGAGTGAGTGTGTGAGTGAGTGAGTGTGAGTGAGTGGGTGTGTGAGTGTGAGTGAGAGTGAATGAGTGTGAGTGAGTGCGTGAGTGAGTGTGATCCCGGCCGGCCGGCCGGCAGTGTTGAGGAGGAGGCAGGTCAGGTGCTGCCGTATCTGGCCACTCACGCCTGCCTGGCCCCCTGAAGATACACACCAACTGCTGGAGTAACTCCGCGGGACAGGCCGCGTCTCTGGAGAGAAGGTCTGAAGAAGGATCTTGACCCGAAACATCGCCTATTCCCTTTCCCCAGAGATGCCGCCTGCCCCGCTGAGTTACTCCAGCATTGATGTTGTGTCTACCTTCCATACAAACCAGCGTCTGCAGTTCCTTCCTGCACAGCGGAAACTAGAGGCCGGTTAGCCTGACTTTGGCGGTCGGTAAGATTTTAGAGTCATTTATAAAATATCTCTATTTATAAAATAATTATAAAAAATTATAAAAGCACGCTGCACTTAGATGTTCACGATAAAATATGCCGGTCAACATGGTTTTGTGAAGGGAAGATCTTGCCTGGCGGATCTGCTGGAGTTGTATGAGGAAGTTAATAGCAGGACAGACAAATGCTGTAGATGCTGTTTACCTAGATTTTCACAAGGCCTTCATAAGGTGCTGCACGCCAGGCTGCTAGAGAAGATGAGAGCCCATGGTATTAAAGGGAAGATGCTAGCATAGATATCGGGTTGGCTGGATGGTAGAAGGCAAAGAGTTGAAATCAAAGGCATTTTTTTAGGTTGGCTGCCAGTGACTAGTGGAGTTTTGCAAAGGTCGGTGCTGTGGCCACCTCTTCCCGGTGTATTAATGATTTGGATCATGTCCAATGTCCCTGGGGACGTTGAAGGCTTTGTGGATAATTTGTAGATGATGCTAAGGTAGTTTCAAGTAGTTTAGAGATACAGCGCGAAAACAGGCCCTGAGGCCAACCAGCGATCCCCACTCATGAACACTATCCTACATCCCCTGGGGACATGTACATTTACCAAGCCAATTAACCTACAAACCTGTACGTCATTGGAGCGCAGGAGAAACCCCACGCAGTAAACTCGGTACAGACAGCACCCGTAGTCATATCGAACCCGTGCTCCGGCACTGCATTCGCTGTAAGGCAGCAACTCTACTGCTGCACCACCGATAGGTAGAGGGGCAGGCAGTGTAGTGGAAAGAAGGACTCTGCAGAAGGACTTGGACAGGTTAGGAGAGTGGGCAGAGAAGTGGCAGATGAAATTCAGTCTAGCAAAGTGCGGAGTCATGCATTTCGGTAATGAGAATACGGGTGTAGATTATTTTCTAAATGTAGAGCGAATCAAGATATCGGAGGTGCAAAGGAACTTGGGAGTGCTGGTGCAGGACTCCCAAAAAGTTAATTTGCAAGTCGAATCGGTATTAAGGAAGGCAAATTCAATGCTAGCATTTTACAAGAATGACCCCAGGAATGATTAGGTTAACCTATGTTGAACGTTTGTTGGCACTAGTCCTATCATCGCTGGAGTTCAGAAGAATGAGGGGGGACCTCACTGAAACATACAGAATAGAGGTTGTTTCCAACTAGGACTAGAAGTCATAGCCTCAGAATTAAAGGACATTCTTTTAGGACGGAGATGAGGAGATATGTCTTTAGTCAGAGGGTGGTGAATCTGCAATTCTTTGCCGCAGAAAGCTGTGGAGGCCAAGTCAGTGGATATTTTTAAGGCAGAGATAGATAGCTTCTTGATTAGTACACGTGTCAGAGGTTATGGGAAGAAGGCAGAAGAATGCTTACATGGAGAAGTGCATTGAGGATGTCTGTGTCACCAAGACCATCACTGTACGGGCCAACCAGAAACCCTGGATGACCACAGAGGTACGTGGAATGCTGAGAGCACGTAATGCCGCGTTTAAATCCGGCGACGTGGTGGCACTCAGATCCGCAAGAGCCAACCTGAACCGAGTCGTCAGGCTGGCCAAGCGTGCCCATGGTCAGAAAATCCAGAGCTTCTTCCATGACCCCAAGAACACCAAGCGCATGTGGCAGGGAATCAAATCAATCACGGACTATAAGACTGCTTCACCACCCTGTGATGACAACATTGAGTTCCTCAATAAACTCAACAACTATTTTGGTCGGTTCGAGGCACTAAATAACACACCTGCAAGCAAAGGTATTCCTCATTGTGAGGAAAAGGCACTCAGTCTTGACATAGTGGATGTTCGGAGGTCCCTAAAAGGAGTGAACGCGCGAAAGGCGGCAGGCCCTGATAACATACCAGGGCGGGTGCTCAGGGAATGTGCTGATCAGCTGGCACATGTCCTTACGGACATATTTAACACCTCGCTGAACCAGGCGGTCGTCCCATTATGTTTCAAGACTGCCACCATCATACCTGTGCCAAAAAAATCCAACATACAATGTCTCAATGACTACCGCCCTGTAGCACTCACCCCCATAATGATGAAGTGCTTCGAGAGGCTGGTCAGGGACCACATCACCTCCAGACTCCCCTCCACACTCGACCCATACCAGTTTGCTTACAGGCCAAACCGCTCCACAGAGGACGCTATATCCTCCGTGCTCCATCTGAGCCTGGAACATTTAGAGGAGAAAAACACCTATGTGCGAATGCTGTTCGTGGATTTCAGTTCAGCATTCAACACCATTATCCCCCAGCACCTGATAAGCAAACTGGTTCCATTGGGCCTCGGCACCCCCATGTGTAACTGGCTACTGGACTTCCTCACTGACAGACCTCAGTCTGTGAGGGTTGGAAATAACACCTCCAATACCATCTCTCTAAGCACCGGCTCCCCTCAGGGCTGCGTCCTGAGTCCACTGCTGTTCACCCTGATGACTCACGACTGTTGTGCCAGGTTTAGTACAAACCACATCATGAAGTACGCAGATGACACAACAGTGGTGGGCCTCATCAGGGACGACAATGAGCTGGCTTACAGGGAGGAGGTGAAACAACTGGTGGACTGGTGCAATACGAACAACCTGATCCTGAATGTCGAGAAAACAAAGGAGATTATCGTCGACTTCAGGAAAACCGGGCACAGTCCCACACCACTTCACATCAATGACAGCGATGTGGAGGTGGTCAGTAGCACAAAGTTCCTGGGGGTGCAGGTCACTAACAGTCTGACCTGGTCGACTAACATCTCATCAACTGTTAAGAGAGCGCAGCAGCGGTTGCACTTTCTGCGCAGGATGAGAAGAGCTCATCTCCCCCATCCCATCCTCACTACTTTCTACAGGGGCACCATAGAGAGTATTCTGACCAGCTGTATCTCTGTCTGGTTTGGGGACTGTAGAGCCTCCGACTGGAAGTCTGTGCAGAGAGTGGTGAGGACAGCGGAAAAAATCATCGGGACCTCTCTCCCCTCAATCGGGGATATTGCGACCAAACGCTGTGTGTCTAAGGCCAGCAGTATCATAAAGGACCCCACACATCTCCATCACGGACTGTTCACTCTGCTGCCCTCGGGAAAAAGATACCGCAGCATGAGGAGCAGAACATCAAGGTTCCGCAACAGCTTCTTCCCACGAGCCATCAGACTCCTGAATGCCATGTAAATGGGCTGCCACTATTGTCTATTTACCCTTTTCATACATACCTATCCTTCGGTTAATTTATTGTGTTGCACAGGGAGCCAAATGCAACGTAATTTCGTTTGGAACTGCATATATCAATGTATTTCTAAATGACAATAAAGTTTGTTTGACTTTTGACTTGAATGGGGTTAGGAGGGAGCGATAGATCAGTCATGATTGTATGCAGGAGTAGACTTGATGGGATAAATAACCTAATTCTATTCCTATGACTTATGACCTAGTGATCTATATCAAGAGGACTGGAATATAAAAACAGAGATGTAATGCTGAGGCTCTATAAGGTGCTGGTCAGGCCGCATTTGGAGTACTGTGAGCAAATTTGGGCCCAATATCTGAGGAAGGATGTGCTGGCTCTGGAGAGGGTCAAGAGGAGGCTTACAATAATGATTCCATGAATAAGTGAGTTAGCATATGATGAGTATTTGACAGCACTGGGCCTCTACCTGCTGGAGTTTAGAAGGTTGAGGCGGGACCTAATTGAAACTTCCAGAATAATGTAAGACATAGATACAGTGGATGTTTCCACTCAAGAGCGGAACTCGCTATCAAAACATGGAGGGGACGGGGGTACATGGACACACACCATTTTTTGGCGGCCGCGCGCGCATGTGCACACTCACACACACATGCGCGAGGCTTCGGAGGCTCAATCCAGCACTAAATGCAGCTCAACTCTGCCTGTCTCGCCGGGTTAACCTACTGCCCTGACTGGACTGACGGGACACGCTGGCCATATTTTCCGCAAGCCCAGGCAGGTTAACCCGGCAGAGTTGAGCTCGGTTTAGTGCTGCTTCCCTGCGCTGGCAGTGGGCCTGGGGGTACAGCTCTCGTCTGACCTCTCTGGCCACCTGTGGTGGGGGGGGGAGAGGGGGGCACTCGGGTGGGGACGGGACAGCGCCGGAGACCCGGCCGGGATCGATCCTGGCTGTGGATGAGGCGCAGGTCTGTGCCACGTCTCCCTCCTCCAATCATCGCACTCTATCCTCAGTCCCACCCCCCCGCCCCCACTCCTCCCTCCTCAAATCATCGCGCTTAATCATCATGTCCCGCCCTCATTGCCTGCTGACCGATGTCTCTCTCGTCCAATCGGCGCCCTCGATCAGCAATCCCACTATCTCCACTATCTCGCGGAAAGCGGAGATTACAAAACTTTGGGGGGGGATGTCCCCCACCTCTCAAAACACGGGGGGACGTTTCCCCTCTGGCCCCCCCGTGTTTTCCGCCCCTGTTTCCACTGGTGGGAGAGTCTAGGACCAGAAGTGATAGCTTCAGAATTTTTACAAAGAAGGTGAGGAGGAACTTCTTTAGTCAGAGGGTAGTTAATCTGTGGAACTCAGGGCTATTAAGGCCAAGTCAGTGGATATTTCTAAGGCAGAAATTAATTTGGGAAATGAATTTGGGACTTGAGAAGCAACTGAAGCACCCAGACGAAACCCACGCTGTCACAGGGAGATTATGTAAACACCACACGGACAACACCCAATGTCATGATTGAACCTTGGTCTCTGGTGCTGTGAAGAAATGGCAGTGTTGTAAGATGAAGAATATTGGCATTAAAGATGTTGTTATCGAGGAGATCTTTGAAGTGCTCCTTCTTGCAGTTGATTTCCTCACTGACCTTGGATCATAGCTCCAAATTGGGCCTTTTGATGATTGGGCTATAAAAGCTGTTGGCACCTCAGAAGCATCTGTACGCAGTGATAATGGCACAGATGCAGAATCTCCTGTGCCCTCTTTGCATTGTATGAAATATCTGCAAAACATAGGTTCTCTATTAACTGGTCCTGCTGCACAGCACTGCAAATTCCCTACATCTTCCAAAACAAAAGCAGTGAACAACATAAAAGATCCACCATGAGACAATTTTCAATTACATTTCAGCAAAGATAATGAAATTAGGCAGCTCAGCCTTCGGCCATAGAATATCATAAGATGTAGATCCCTTCCCTCTTGTATGATTCAGTAAGTGATTCAAAACCTTTGAAATCTATTGAAAGGCTAAGTGAACCAATGTAAACCATCTCTTATAGGTCAACATTACCAGGTTCTAATTGCAGCTGATCCATTTCACCGTGTGGCGCCATCAGCGATGGCAGCCTCGCCAACTGTCTGTCTGTCTTTACGTTTGTTTTGTTATTGTTAGTGTGTTTTAAAAAGTATGTGTTAATGTTCTCTGGTTTGTTTTATGTGGGGGATGGGGGAGGAGTTCGTGGGAAACTTTTTTCAATCTCTTACCTTGCCGGAGATGCGATTGTTTTCCGGATCATATCTCCGGTCGCTCTGTGGCCTAACATCATGGAACTGGTGGCCTTGCTCAGGACTGACTTTAAGCCCCACCACGGGGCCGTGGACTTACCATCGGAGCCTGTGATCCCTTGCCTGAGATCGATGCTCCAATCGCAGCCTGCGGATTCCAACATCGAGGAGCTCGCAGTCTCGGGTTGAGACTGATGTCGGGAAACTCCAAAGTCGCAGAAGGTTCGACCAGCTCCGACCTGATCTCCCGGCTAAGGGGAGCTGAGATCCCCCCGATGTGGGAGCTTGATCGCCCCGATGAGAACGGCTCGACTGCCGACCGCGGGAAAACAAAGAAGGGAAGAAGATTTAACTTTTTTTTTGCCTTCCATCACAGTGAGGAATGTGGGGGAGTCGCTGAGATGGATGTTCATGTTAAAAAAATATTTGGATGTCTTGTTGCTCTTTACTGGTATGCCTGCATGGCAAACCAAATTCCTCGTATGTCGGAAAACATACTTAGCTAATTAAGTACTATTATGATTATGAATGGGTCACTTTGCTCGCACGCCCCATATCAATCTCTTGAAACAGGCCTTTTGAGATTGTTCATTGCAGATTATCAGAAGGATAAAATAATTGATTTAGGATATCTCCAATGTCACCTTGAAACAATCGTAACATTCTCATTGATTTATGGATAGTCTGAATCCGAGCAAAAGAGAGGAAGGTCACCCGGCATGGTGATGAGAATCTCAAGTCTCTTCATTGGAAATCCAGCGGGAATGACAGAAAGAGTGCACCTCCTCACACTTTTCACGTGCACCCTCATTCCTCTGTTCCCATTCAGCATTTCTTGTCCCAACTGCAGCAAAGTTTGTAGATTCAATGTCATCCCTTCAATCACCCTGACAAGAAGTGTAATGGAAACAAATGCTGCTTGATTCTGGACTGACCAAGATGATTACAATGTGACTCATTGTTTGTGTATTAATCAAACCCCTCAATGATGTGCTTTCTAAATAATGCTGGTACCTACCATGATTAATATTTATGACAATTGATACACTAGTTTTAGGCAGGAAGCAAATATGAGACGAATGAATATTGCAAAGTCTGTGTGTTTCACTGCATTGCCATTACCTTCATGAAAATGAGTCTTGCTTCAGCATCATTAAATTGTTTCAAGTTACTGTTTTTCAGTTATGACTCATCAGCTTTGTGACATGTTTTAAGGTTAATTATATTTTTGATTGTGATTGCAAGACCCTTCAGGGGGGGGTCGTGTTCTCAAAACCTGTGCAGACCAACTGGCTGGAGATTTTGCTGACTTTTTCAACCTCTCATTAATGAAGTCTGAGGTTCCCACCTGCTTCAAGAAGGCATCAATAATACTGATCCCGAAGAAGAGCAGGTGACATGCCTCAACGACTATCGGCCGGTAGCACTAACGGCCGTGGTGATGAAATGCTTTGAGAGGTTGGTTATGGTGCATATCAACTACCTCAACAAGAACCTCGACCCATTCCAATTTGCCTACTGCCAGGTCAACAAAGGATGTGATCTCACTGACTCTCCACTCTGCACTGGACCATTTGGACAATAAAAACACATTTGTCAGGCTGTTGTTGATAGAATACAGCACAGCGTTCAATACCAGCATCCCCACCAAGCTGGTTACCAAGTTCACAGAATTGGGTCTCTGCACATCTTTCTGAAACTGGATCCTCGACTTCCTCATCAACAGACCGCAGTCTGTTTGAATTGGCAAAAACGCTTCCTCAATAAGAATCAGCACCTCAAGGCTGTGTGCTCAGCCCCCTACTCTACTCACGCTATACTCATGACTGTGTATCCAGACACAGTGCGACTCCATCTTCTGGTTCACCGACGATACCATCGTTTCTGGACGAATTACAGATGATGATGAGTCAGAGTATAGAAGTGTGATCGATTGACTGACCAAATGGTGCCACCACACCAACCTGGCTCTCAATGTCAGTAACACCAAGAAATTGATTGTGAACTTTGGAAGAGGAAGGATGAGGACCCACAAACCTGTCTATATCAACGGGATGATGGTGAAGAGAGTCAAAAGCTTCAAATTCCTGGGTGTACATATTTCTGAAGATCTTTCCTGGACCCAGCACACTGATGCAAATCATAAAGAAAGCCCATCAACGCCTCTACTTACTGACAAAACTGCGGAGATTCAGTATGTCAGTGAGGATTCTCTTGAACTTCTACAGGTGTACAGTAGAGAGCATATTGACTGGGTGCATCACGGTCTGGTTTGGTAATTTGAATACCCAGGAGCGAAGAAGACTGCAAAAAGTTGTAAACACTGCCCTGTCCATCATGGGTTCTGACCCCACCATCAAAGGGATTTACCAGAGTCACTGCCTCAAAAAGGCAGCCAGCATCATCAGAGAGCTACACCACCCTGGCTACACCCTCATTTCACTCCAACCATCGGGAAGAATTTTCAAGAGCCTGAAAAATGTAACGTCCAGCAAGAAAGTGTTTTAAAAAACGGTTGAGATTATTATCATTAATAATTACGTCTTTGCTGCACTTCCTTTTCCAATTTGCTCCCCAGTTACCAAAACTCAGTTTCTCTTCCAGTTTCAGCAAATTGGCACATATTTAAATAAAACCGCAATGGCAATACTAGTGAATGATTGATGTCATCTGATGTCGTCCTGCAGCAAGAACTTAATTATTCATGACAATAATCTCAACCATTTTTTAAAACACTTTTTTGCTAAGCATGAAAGAAAGTTTGCGGGAAATATAAAAACTGTCTGTAAAAGTTTCTATAGGTATGTAACAAGGAAAAGATTAGTGAAGACGAATGTAGGTCCCTTACACTCAGAGCCAGGTGAATTTATAATGGGAAACAAGGAAATGTCAGAACTGGTAAAACAAGTACTTTGTTTGTGTCTTCCCTAGTGAAGACAGAACCAATCTCCCGGAAATACTAGGGGACCGAGGATCTAGTGGGAGGGAGAAACTGAAGGGAATCCACATTAGTCAGAAAATGTTGTTAGGTAAACTGTTGGGACTGAGGGCAGATAAATCCCCAGGGCCCGATGGTCGGCATCCTAGAGTACTCAAGGAGGTGACCCTAGAAATTGCGGATGCATTGGTGATCATTTTCCAATATTCTCTCGACTGGATCAGTTCCTGTGGACTGGAGGGTAGCCAATGTAACGCCACTTTTTAAGAAAAGAGGGAGAGAGAAAACGGGGAATTATAGACCAGTTAGCCATACATTGGTAGTGGGGAAGATGCTGGAGTCGATTATTAAATATGTTATAGCAGTGCATTTGGAAAGCAGTGATGGGATCAGTCAAAGTCAGCATGGATTTAGTAAGGGGAAATCATGCTTGACTAATCTTTTGGAATTTTTTGAGGATGTAACAAGTAGAATGGATAAGGGAGAGCCAGTGGATGTGGTGTATCTAGACTTTCAAAATGCCTTTGACAAGGTCCCACACAAGAGGTCAGTGTGCAAAATTAGAGCACAGGGTATTGGGGGTAGGGTATTGACCTGGATAGAGGACTGGTTGGCAGACAGGAAGCAAAGAGTAGGAATTAACAGGTCCTTTTCAGAATGGTAGGCAATGACTAGAGGGGTGCCGCAAGGCTCGATGCTGGGACCCCAGTTGTTCACAATACATATTAACGATTTAGATAAGGGAATTAAATGTAACATCTTTATGTTTGCGGATGACACAAAGCTGGGTGGCAGTGTGAGCTGCGAGGAAGATGCTTTGAGGCTGCAGGGTGACTTGGATAGGTTGCGTGATTTGCCAGATGCAGTATAATATGGATAAATGTGAGGTTATCCACTTTGGTGGCAAGCATAGGAAAGGCAGATTATTATCTGAATGGTGTCAGATTAGGAGAAGGGGAGGTGCAATGAAACCTGGGTGTGCTTGTACATCAGTCACTGAACGTAAGCATGCAGGTACAGGAGGCAGTGAAAAAAGCCAATGGCATGTTGGCCTTCATTGCAAGAGGATTTGAGTTTAGGAGCAAGGAGGCACTACTGCAGTTGTACAAGGCCCTGGTGAGACCACACCTGGAGTATTGTGTGCAATTTTGGTCTCCTAATTAGAGGAAGGACATTATTGCTATTGAGGGAGTGCAGTGTTGGTCCACTAGGTTAATTCCCGGGATGGCGGGACTGGCGTATGGTGAAAGAATAGGTCGACTGTGCTTGTATTCACTGGAATTTAGAAGGATGAGAGGCGATTTCATAGAAACATAACATTCTTAGAGGATTGGACAGGGTAGATGCAGGAAAAATGTTACCAATGTTGGGAGAGTCCAGAACCAGGGGTTACAGTTTAAGAATAAGGGGTAGGCTATTTAGGACTGAGACGAGGAAAAATGTTTTCACCCGGAGAGTTGTGAATCTGTGGAATTCTCTGCCACAGAAGGCAATGGATGCCAATTCTCTGGATGGTTTCAATAGAGAGTTAGATTTAGCTCTTAGGGCTAAGGGAATCAAGGGATATAGGGAAACAGCTGTAAAAGGGTACTGATTTTGGACGATCAGCCATGATCATATTGAATGGGTTGAATGGCCTACTCCTGCACCTATTTTCTATGTTTCCAAGTCAATGCTGGCTGCCTCGCCAAGTGACTGCCTTGCCAACAGTCTGTCCTTTATTCGTTTTTGTTATTTTTAGTATGTCTTTAAAAAGGATGTTTTAGCGTTGCTTGGTTTGTTTTTTGTGGGGGGTGGGGGGGGGGGTTGGGAGAAACTTTTATTTAATCTCTTCCCTCGATGGAGATGCTTTTTTTTCCGTATCGTACCTCCGTCCTCACTGCGGCCTAACATCGTGGAATTGACAGGCCTTTCCTGAAGACCGACGGGCGCTCCAAGCCGCGGGAGTCTGTGGCACTTTAACATTGCGGAGCTTGCGATCCCTTTGCCGGGGATCGAAGCTCCAACGCCTGTGAACTTTAACATCATGAAGCCTGCGGTCTCTGGTAAGAAGAGGCCGACTCGGGAGCTCCAAGCTGCGGAGAGAGTTTCAACCGCCCTGACGCAGGAGTTTCGATCACCCCGACCGGGGGTTCGATCGTCGGCTGCGGGGGCTTTGATGCCCTGACTGCGGATGGTTTGATTGCCCGACCGCGGAAGAACAAAGAGGAAGAAGATTGAACTTTATTGCCTTCCATCACAGTGAGGAATGTGGAATCCACTGTGATGGATGTTTACATTAACTTTTATGTGATTGCGTGTCTTGGTGCTTTTCATTTAGTATGGCTGTCTTGTAACTCAAATTTCACTGTTCCTTAATTGATACATGTGACAATAACTGACATTGAAACCTTGAAGGTAATGGAGATGCACGGAGTCTCTTGCCCAGAGTAGGTGAATCGAGGACCATAGGTTTAAGGTGAAGGGAAAAAGAATTAATAGGAATCTGAGGGGTAACATTTTCACACAGAGGGTGGTGGGTGTATGGAACTAGTGGCCAGAGGAGGTAGTTGAGGCCGGGACTATCCCAACATTTGAGAAACAGTTAGATAGGTACATGGATAGGACAGGTTTGGTGGGAAATGAACAAAATGCGGGAAGGTGGGACTAGTGGGGCATGTTGGCCGGTGTGGGCAAGTTGGGCCGAAGGGCCTGTTTCCACATTATATCCCTATGATGCTTTATAATGTTTAAAAACAAATTGTAAACCCCTTTGTTAATAAATGTTTTGTTTGGTTTCAGGTATTTTTCATCTTGTGCTACACAGATTTGGCCAAATGGACAACTGGGTATTTTTAGCAGTCGTATATATCATTAGCCTCACTTTTGTAATACCAGCCATCAGCTGTCAAGAAAATAGGAATATCTCTTCAGGTAAGTAGAAGAATGAACATAACTGATGTCACTGTTTTAACAGAGCTTCTGATGACAAGACACAGAGTTGACTGATTCCACCTGACTTCAACCTGATGTGAAGCAATCAGAGCAGCCTTAGCTAACATTTCATCTCCTCCCTGGTATGAGCCATAGTATGAAGTAGACTGGTCCTACAGAGTGTAAGTCATGGATGATAATATGGATATATTTTACGCTTCCATGAAGTTTCTGTAGATAGTGTCTACCAACTCACCTCACCAATACCCAGGAAGCTATATATCTATGGTCAAGATACCACCATGATTGTTGATCCAATTTAAACAGTTACAATGCTGTAGATTTCTGTTTTTGTCTTGGGTTGGAAAGGATCTGAGTATTCTTAGCGTAATTTTGCTGATGCTGCTTCCTGCCAACCGAGAGATTATCCATTTGCTTGCCTAAACTTGAATTGAAGCCTTGAACATTTTTAACGGAAGTATACAAGCACAATATAACATGCTATCAAATGTCTCTTGAATTGCATTTTAAATTTTGAAGTGTTACGAATATCAAAAAAATAATTAAGTAATATGGTTAGGTTTGTGCTAGAACAATGTTGCATTAAGTCTATAGTAGTTATGTGTTAACAGTTCTACGTTAGTGCATAGAAGTAAATCCCATCTGTTATGAGTTATTCAATTTCTTCAATGGTCAACTAAGCATTTGTTGACACGTTATAAGTAGGCTGTTATCCATCCCTAGTTCTGGTATCCAGTAGGCTGTTATTTAGGAGATTGAGAGGGGATCTTATAGAAACTTACAAAATTCTTAAGGGGTTGGACAGGCTAGATGCAGGAAGATTGTTCCCGATGTTGGGGAGGTCCAGGACAAGGGGTCACAGCTTAAGGATAAGGGGGAAATCCTTTAGGACCGAGATGAGAAGGACTTTTTTCACACAGAGAGTGGTGGGTCTCTGGAACTCTCTGCCACAGAGGGTAGTTGAGGCCAGTTCATTGGCTATATTTAAGAAGGTTAGATGTGGCCCTTGTGGCCAAGGGGATCAGAGGGTATGGAGAGAAGGCAGGTACGGGATACTGAGTTGGATGATCAGCCATGATCATATTGAATGGCAGTGCAGGCTCGAAGGGCCGAATGGCCTACTCCTGCACCTAATTTCTATGTTTCTATTATCCATCCCTGGCATCTATCTTCCCTAGTTCTGAACCAGTTGACAGAATGGGTCCATGTTTTAGCTTCCATGTAGTACTGGGCACCAAGACTAGAATCCAGCAGCCACTCAGATTCTGCTAGGCTTGGATTTCACAGTGTTGTGTAGATCAGCTTTCTGCACAAAGTTGGTGAGGCAATGGGAAACTGGAGCAGGATATATCAATCTTTGGTCCAACTCGGCAAAATTAATACAGGAAAATATGACGTCGGCATTATCCCATGTAACTACCTGAATGCCAATGAGCGTTTCATTCTCGTAGTTATAAAGTTAGATTAATCTGTTTAGTATTCTAACCATTTGTTTTTTCTTTTCCCTCCCAATACTACCTTCCATCCTAAGAATTTACCATGCCAAATGCACAACTTTTTAATGGGGACGTGTCATCAACAGTGCCTAACCTAGCTGTTTGTCAAACATGAGTGAAATCCAACGGCAAATAAACAGACACATTTAGTGTTCTGTATCTGCCTGGGAGTCCTCAACTTCAATGTAGACTACATGCACAAGAGGCCTCGATTAAAGGTGGCACAGAGACGCAGCTGGTTGAGCCACTGCCTCACAGCACCAGAGACCCAGGTTGATCTCAGGTTTTGTCTGTGTGGAGTTTGCACGGTCTCCCTATGAGCTTATGGGTTTCCTCCTACATCCCAAAGACAGGTTTGTAGGTTAATTGTCCTCTATATATTGCCTCTAGTCTGTTGCGAGTAGATACGGAAGTAGGATAACAGAACTAGTGTGAATGGGAGTTTGATGGTTGGTCTGGACTCAATGGGCCGAAGGGCTTGTTTCCATGCTGTGTCTCTAAACTAAACCAGTTTGCTGGCATTTAAATATACCAAATGCATTAATACATCTTAATACATCTTAAGATGTATCTTTCCTGATACATCTTAAGAAAGTTACTTATGCTTATTTATCTTGACATTATGCTTGAATTAATAAGGGAAAATATTACTTCTGGTGCCAAAATTACAATTTCTATTTACGTCGAAGATTGTATCTCAGGTGGCTATTGCACATTGCACAGAAAGTGTTGCGAAAGCAAAAGAGCAGCTATGATCTTGCTGAATAATAGAACAGGCAAGACGGACTGAATAACTTACTCCTGCTCTCAAGTAACTAAAATGGTCGATACTGAGAAACAGTTTTAAGATTGCCCATGCTTTGCTGGGAAATGGTGCAATTCCATGGTGAGCATTTATCCCCCAAAATGGCACAAGTTTGTGAGTTTGACACATGACATCCAAACATGGTAGTTCAAGACATGCAGGGAAATCTGTCATTGTGCTCTGTCATTAACCTATGCACCTGAATGGAGATTTTAAACAATGTGCAGCGGAATGCAGAGATTAGACATTTTACATTTTTCTAATTAGCAGCATTTTTAAAGTATAATTATTTGATGGTGTTCTACTTTTTAAGCATGACTGCTTTGATAGATGCCAAAGCCAAGGAATTACTTTCCTTCTTTCAGTGGTGAAGGCTTGAACCACATGACCTGCGTACAATAGGCGATGCTCTAGTGCCATGTATGGATTCACTGATCAAGGACAATGTGCTCGTAGCCTTCCAGATCCAAATCAATTGGCTTTTGGGGCAATCGAAAAGCAGAGCCGCGAGCGTTTACAATTCACCCCCGGTCTGCAAAATGTGGAACATTAATTTATATACCGCACTGGAAAAGAGGAATGGAGTTGGGTGGGGGGAGAGAGCTGGAAAGTGGATAGAGTAGGGGGAAAGAAAGCTTGAAAGAGGACGGACTAGGTGGAAAAGCTAGAAAGAGGATGGAGTGAGGGCGGGTGGAATAAAGGGATGGAGTAGTGCCGAGAAAGCTGGAAAAGAGCATTTTTGGTCACTGCATTACAGGAAGGATGAGAAAACTTTGGAGAGGATGCAGAAGGACCAGGGTGTTGCCTGAATTTGAGAGTTTTAGCAATAAGGAGATATTGGACAAACATGGATCTTTTACTCTGGAGTGTCGGAGGCCACGGGGTGACCTGACAGATGTAAATACAATTATGAGAGGCATTGATGGGATAGAATCTTTTTCCCAGGGTGGAAATATCAAGCACCAGAGGGCACAGGTTTAAGGGGCAAGTTTTTTTTACACGGAGAATGGTAGGTGTCTTGAATTCACATCCAGGTGAGTTATTAGAGAGTATTATTTAAGACGAATTTCGAAAGGCACATGAACAGGCAGGGAATGGCAAGGATATACATGATGTGTAGTCAGATGGCATTAGTTTAAATGCAGTCAATGATGGCAGAGGCATCATGGGCCAACGGCCTGATCTTGCACACAGTACTGTGCTATATTTTAGTTACATAATTTTCTCTCAATTTGCCTTGAAGATAATAATTTGATCAGATTGCGAATTCTAAACCAGTTTGGATTTCGATTCTAATTCTGATTTTGGATATATTTTTTTAATTATGTACTTTTTCTAAAACCAATGACATTTGAAATTAACTTTAAAATTCCATTCAAAAGGAAACAATTGCTTCTCAGATCCATTCTGATGGATCAAATGTAGGGATTTGTCTTGCGAGTCTTTTGAAGACAGAAATGTTGTATAATGGTGAAATGTTACCTGAAATCTCTGCAACATTGATGAGGTGTCAAATCTAATAGGAAGATAGCATTTGGGTTGTTTCCCTTTGCATAGTACAGAGCCAATGATGCATCACTTATCCTGAGGGATTTATGTTTTTACAGATGACTGGAAAAGCCCCAATGTCACAGCTGTTCACTCTTGGGATCAGGCCTCAATTATCGTGAGAATGTACAGCAGCTCAAACCAAACATCTGGACAAAATGGAAATCATTTGGCATTTGGATTTGCTGCCTGCGCCGTTGCTGCTGTGCTTTTTGGAAGCAATTTTGTTCCTGTAAAGAAGTTTGATACTGGCGATGGTAATTGTATAGTACCTCTGCTCGCTTTGTAGTTTGCAGTATTTTAAATGCCACACCATCTATTGCTAATGCTTTTCAGTTAATGAGCACCAAAATTATTTTGAAAACTATCTGCAAATATAACTGTTACATTGATAAATTCACATACTATTATACATATTATTTTCTACCAATCTCCAATATAGTAATCAATGAAATTCTTACATTTATTGTACACCTAAAACATTTCTACAAAAGTCTTTCAAAATCTAACCTATCAATTCTTTATAGAATCTTGTCTGTTTCAATAACATTCAAATTCTTCAATACTCCAGAATTTATGGAATGACTCAAAGGCATTAGGTCATTGAGTTCATGCAGGCTCATTACAGAGCAATGTATTCAGTTCATTCCTTCACCTTTTTTTGCAGAATATTATCAAATGTTTTATACTTGGGGCTCTCAAATATCCTTTAAACGTTGCTTCCAATATCCAATTAATAAATCAAAATAACCTGTGGTCCAAACATTGACTCTTTGGTACTAGCACTGGAGAGCTTTGAATGCTGTCCTCTACAATGAAAAGCAGGAATTTTACACCTCTCCCTATTTTCTACCATAAACCATTTTGTTTTTAAATCCATGAATTGACAAACCAAACTTTTGTGTGAAATGTCAAATTCCCTTTTAAAATCCACATAGGGAATATAAGAATTGGTAGCAGAAGAAGGCTATCTGGCCCTTCACGCCCATTCTATTATTTATTAAGATCAGTGATTGGGCGGCATGGTGGTGTAGTGGTGGAGCTACCGCCTTACAGCGCCAGAGACCCTGGTTTGATCCTGACGACGGGTGCTTGTCTGAACAGAGTTGGTACATGCTCCTCGTGACCTGCATAGGCTTTCTCCGAGATCTCCGGTTTCCTCCCACACTCCAAAAGCGTGCAGGTTTGTAAGTTATAAATGTAAAAACAATTGTCCTTTGTGTGTGTAGAGTAGTGTTAATATGTGGGGATTGCTGAGTTATTAAGTGTCCAGTCCTACTGTGTTTTAATTATTGTCAGTGCATCATATTCCCACATAGCCACTTTGTGTATTCACTCATCAACCTTGTACGTCTTCCACATATGTATTTACACACATTCTTTGTATTTCTTACAATATCACTAAAAGATTTAAAAAAGGAGAAGATACTTTTTTTATTGGTGAACGATGCATCGGCGTAAACATAAGGACAGTGAAGGTGTTGGAGCCTGAGTGTGCAGGGGAAGAGAAAAGTAAATCCAAATCTGATTATTTTTTTTTAGGGCTGTTTTTCCAGTGGATTCTTTGTGCGGGAATATGGATTGTGTCTCTTATTGTCAACATAATTTTGAAGTGCCCTACATTCTGGCCTTTTGCCATGATAGGAGGTGTTATATGGACAACTGGTAAGTGCTGTCTGTTTCCTAATAAAACTCTTGTGTTCACTAAAATAAATATGTGTGCCAGGTAAAGGTAGTCTTTCTCGATACAATATTTAATAGCTGTTGAATGTATGGGACCAAAGTTTGTCAAAATTAATGTAGAGGTAACTTATTGAGTCTGAAAAAGGTCTCGACTTTTCCTTCGCTCCATAGATGCTGCTTCACCCGCTCAGTTCCTCCAGCATTTTTATCTACCTTAAAGGTAATACTGTTCACTTTTATTTGTGTCTGTTGGACCGGATCATCAGTTTAACTCCACCCCATGGCTGGGAACAGTTGTTTTTATTTGCTTCTATATCGCTCCTAAATTGTGGCCTTGTGCAACAGGATTTCCTGCACAATCCTCCAGCTTATTGTTCAGGCTGGCCGTGAGTGGCATTAATTCTTTTTTACAGAAGCTGTTCTAGATTTCCTAACCCTCTCCCTTCTGAACAGAATGTAAATTAGGGTTAATATCCAGCTCTTGATCTTCAAAATGTAAATGCTCCATCAACAATGTGATATGGTGATTCCTTCCATCAATTTCCTGCGCACAAAAAATATATAGACTGTTTTGCATCAGATGTAAATTGCTAGAAACTTTAAAATGTCGGTGTTTCCAAACTTGATTCTCTCATAATCCAAAGTTTATTGTGTACCTAACTTGACATGGAATTCATCCATCGTAAGTTCAATTACCTCAAAGTCCCTTGCTATTTACTTCACAATCCTTCAGTCTGGTTAAGAAAATTCAGTTATTATCTTCTTTCTTTCACTATGACATTAAGACTGTAAAATACTTTTTTTTACGTTCAATAGTAAATTTAGCAGACATAACTAAATGTTCTCAATGCAGTAAAATACGTGAGTGGTACTCTGGGGACTCGATCAGCTAAAAGGCCTTCTTTTATTTTATAATCATCCTGTGAACGTCATATGTTAAATTTTATTTATTTATACATTTTATTTTGTTAAATTTTATTAGTGACGTCTGCCCATTTTACCAGCATGCCCACATTCACCCAAAGACACAACTCATCTCATTTTTATTTTTTATGCCTTTTATAAATCCTAAATTTATACTCCATTTGCTAAAATCCACTTTATGGGCACATATATAAATGATAAGCAATAGTTGTGATATTGGCTCTAACTAAAACTGATCAATTGCTTAAAGGGGCTGTCCCACTGCGGCGACCTAATCCGCGGGTTCAGAAGAGTGTCTTCGAACTTCAAGCTCGAGGGCACTTTCCTGAAAAACCTTGAGCTGCATCGACCATCAGCGATGGAACCGCGAGCTGGATCGACCGACCACACACACACACACACACACACACACACACACACACACACACACACACACACACACACACACACACACACACACACACATCGCAAAGACGGGGGCCAGGGAAAGCGGGGGAGCGCTGTCTGAAATTCACACCCACGATGAAGAGGAAGGTAAAAGACAGCTGCACAGTGTACGGTAAGTCCTTTAGGGAGCGCGGGGGGGGAGAGAAGGGGAGAGAGGGGGGAAGACAGGCAGAGAAGGGGGGGAGAAGGAGTGGAGACACTTTAAAATAGTATAATAAAGTTTAGCGGGCATTTAACCTACCGGTCGGTTTTCCTTGGTCCTGAAAACTCCAATGAGCCAATTAAAATGCCCGGTCAGCGAAGGAGATTGCCTATGGCTGCCCTCGACTGCCTGTAACTACATAGAGACCCCACTCCACTGTACTACGAGTTCAAAAGAACCATGCCGATCAATGTTTATTTGCGGAAAAATTTTCAACATGCTGAAACATTTTCCGCGACCTAGCTGAGGCCGCAAGGATACTGGAACTTCCATCGAGCATGAAGGAGAGTTCCAGTGACCTTGTAGGACCTCCTAGGACCACGTGTCGAGCATTCTGTGGTTTTGAGTCGAGGGCAAACTCTTTTAAACTTGCAGATTAGGTCGCCGCAGTAGGACAGCCCCTTAAATCTGAATGTTTTCACCAGAAAATCAAATATTTCACAAAATGTATTTTCTTTGCCATTTACTACTTTATATCCAAAGTTGATATTTAGTGTATCTGAGCCAAGGGGAACAAAAAGGGAAAGAGACTGCAGATAGTGGAATCCAGAGTAGAAACAGAAGAGTCCCTCCAAACTCAGCAAATCAGGCAGCATCTGTCAAGGGGAATGGACACTCAACATTTCAGGTCAAGTCCCGTCTCAACCCATAAATGTAGATTGTTCATTTCCCTCCACAAATGCTAGGTTACCTATTGAGAAATCAGCAGCTCTCCCTTTTTTGCCCTAGATAATGAATCTTCGTTAACTTTTTTGGTATGGGAAACATTCACAGTTAAGTATGACTCTGTGCACTTGTAGAAGAGCATTCAACAGTGCTATAGAATTTCTCTGCCAAGTTACCAAGGTCAATTTTAGTTTTCTTATTCCATTGTAGATCAATGAATAAATTACAAGAAAAATGAACCTGATTTTATCTGACCGTTGTACACTTGTATGCAGTAATAGAACATTGATTTATTTTTGCCTTAAATTGCGAGATAACCCATTTAGAGGGTAATTCTGTTTATCAATTAATAATTTTGCCAAATTGTTAAATGTAAATGAGTAATTATTTCCATTTATACACCTCTAATGCAGCCCCATAAAGTTAACGTTATGCCACTGTCATTTCATTGTTAAAATTGCTTTTGTATTTGACAAAAGCATACATTTAAGCAGTTAAAAAAATTAATATTCTTTCAATTAAAACAGTTGTGAAGCAAAAAATATTTTAACAGTTAATTCCTACTAATTTTTTTCACAAAATCTTTTAGTGGCAACTAATTTGCCACAATGCTACTTTGAATATTATCCTCCTAAGCTATGCCATAGAGTAATAGTGATGCAGTGTGGAAACAGGCCCTTTGGCCCAACGCCCACACCACGCAACATGTTCCAGCATCACTAGTCCTACCTGCCCACTAAACGTGACCTTTCGTGTGGCGTGCACAGCCTAAAGTTGTTGGACAACTTGTTCTATTTGATCTTCCGTTTGTGCACGTCATGTTGATCATTAGTCGAAACAGGAGGACCACGTGAAGGTTGCAATCTTCCACCCCAAGATGAGAGTTTTAGTAATAGTATAGATGGTAGCAGATGCCTTTACTTCCTCCAGGTAAATTAGAGTATACAAAAGAAGATATTCAGGAGTGCTTAAGTAGATGGTTCAGAGTTAGAATGAAACTCACTTTCTTGGATCAACCTCTTTCAGAGCATCAATTTGATCACAGGCCTAGAATGCCGAGTACTACTTGAAGGGCATATTTTAGAGGAGCTCCGGGTCAACTTTTTTAAACTGAGTGTGGTGGGTGCCTGGAACAAACTTCCAGGGAATGATGGTGCAGGTAGATATAGTAGAGGCATGTAAGAGGTATTTAGATACGTACATGCAGGCAGATGAGGTTAGTTTATTTTGGCACTATGCTCGGCATGGACATTGTGGGCTGAAGGCCCTGTACGTGTGCTATACTTTTTAATGTTCTATGAAGTGCAATCATCAGGTAAACCCATTGACCCAATAGGCTGCAGAGCTGTCTATCATATAGAAATGGTCAGTAAATCTCAGTTCACGTTTTACTGTGTTTAGAAAAATGAGGCTGAATTAAATAATTAATAAAATGTTTGCCTATCTTTGTTTTTAGGGAATATAACTGTTGTTCCAATTCTGAAAACTATTGGTTTAGGCCTTGGAGTTTTAATTTGGGCAGCATTTAATCTCTTGATGGGATGGGCAAGTTCTCGGTAAGTCTAAATAGTCAACTACCTTGTCTTATTGCAGTATCACTTATTTACTTTGATTTGGAAGATATAATTGCAGGTTAAGAATCCTCATAACGAGATAGAGGATTTTTCCAGCTGTTGCTCAATCATTCTGAAATTTTGATATTACAGTCTATTTCAAAATTATTCATGGATTCAATTTTATTGAAGGTTCTTAACAAAGCACCGTCACTGCAGCTTTGTCGATTGAGTAGCCACATAGCCAGCCACATTGATCAGACTGAAGAAAAGTCCTGAACCGAAACGTCACCCATCTATATCCTCCAGAGATGCTGCCTGACTTGCGGAGTTACTCCAGCAGTTTGTATTCTACACTAGTTTCCAACATCTGCAGTTCCTTTGTCGACAATCAGCATCTAAACAATAACAGGACAATCATTTTCTTACACTGATGTAGACTGACTTCCAATTTCATGATTAGGTGGAGATGAGAAATGTATTTTAGTCTACTGAGAAAGACACATATTGGACCTAATCTTCCTGTGCTAAGCTCTCTGCAAATAATTGCTAATTGCCCTCCATGACCAGAGCAGGCTCTGTACTGCGTATCCTTAGGAATTGGTTCTGGAATCTTCTGGGACCCTCTGCTTGTCATGCGCAAAGGCAGAAAAACAGAACCATTTAAAAACTATTCAAATTTAAATATTAATGATATTTTGTAACTTGTTTATTTAATTAATACACACAATTAACAACATTACAATAAGTAAAGTCAGTAAAACAATTATCTGTATGTAATATTTTCCACAAGGTTAGTGCCTCATTTAAATGAATGGGGGATGGAAGAGTAGGGCAGGAATTGGCACTCTAAGAATATACCACACTACTTAAATCACAGCTTGAGTACTGCATACACATTTGGTAATTGTTTAATATAAGCGATGTGAATGCACTGTAGAAGGTACACATGAATTTAGTGAGAACATTTCCAGGATTGGAATATTTTAGGTTTGGGAAAAGTTTTGACAAGCTAGTGTTCTTTCCTTTGGTTCAGAGGAGGCTGTTGAGAGAGTTAATTGAGGTTTACAAAATGATGAGGTGTATAGGTAGGGTAAATGGGAAAGACCTGTTTTGTTAGCAGAGGGATCAAAACCATGAGCCATGGATTTAAAATAATTGGGAGAAAGGTTAGAGGGGAGATGAGGTGTTGCATTACAGGGTGGTAGAATTCTGGAAGTTACTATTTGAAAGGGTGGTAATTCTCACAATATATACCGGTAAATGATACGTGGATGTACATAAATAGCCATGACCTGCAGAACTATGGACACAATGCTGGAAGGTGGAATAAGTTTTGGAGGCTCTTTGTATATCAGCGTTGGAACAACAGGCCAAACTGTTTCCCATGGACATGAAATGGAATTGGCAAGCAGGTAAAGGAAAATCCTAAGAGATTCTATGAGCATATTAAGAGTAAAATGGTGGAGTAAAAGATTAAGATCAGCATGGCCATCTTTGTGTACAGTCACAACCGATGGATGTTAGTAAATGGATGTTTCAACTGTTTTTACTGAGAAGATCATAGAAGCTAAGGAACAGAAGTATAGGAATTGTGATGTTTTAGATGACTAGTGGTGTTCCGCAGGTATTGGTGTTGGGTCTGTTACTCTTCATGCTATACATTAATAATTTGGATGAAGGAATTGATGGCTTTGTGGATGATACAAAAATAGGTGGAGAGGCTGGGAATGTATGGGAAGCATGGAGTCTGCAAAAGGACTTAGATGGGTTCGGAGAGTGGGAAAAGAAATGGAAGATGGAATACAGCATAGCAAACTGTGCAGTCATGCACTTTGGTAGTAGGAATAAAGGCGTGGAGTATTTTCTAAATGGGGAGAGGATTCAGAAATCAGAAGATTTTGGGAGTGCTACTGCAGGGTTCCCAAAAGCTTAATTTGCAGGTTTATTCGGTAGTAAGGAAGGCAAATACAATGTTAGCATTCATTTCAAAAGCACTAGAATATAAAAAGAAGGAATGTAATGCTGAAGCTTTATAAGGCACTGGTCAGACTGCATTTGGAGTATTATGAACAGTTTTGGGCTCATATCTGAGGAGGGATGTACTGGCATTGGAAAGTGGTTCAGAGCAGCTTTACAAGAATGATCCCGGGGATGTTTAGGTTAACATATGATGGGCGTTTGATGGCTCTGGACCTGTACTCGCTGGAGTTTAGACGGATGAAGGGAGAATCTCATCAAAACTTACCAAATAGTGAAAGGCCTGGATAGAGTGGGAGAGTGTAGCATTTGGGGAATAAAAGCCTTTGAATAAGAGATACCTTTAGAAAACAGATGAGGAGAAATTTATTTAGCCAGCAGGTGGTGAATCTGTGTAATTTATGACCACAAACAGTGGTAGAGGCCAAGTCATTGGGTATTTTTAAAGTGAAGATTGACAGGTTCTTGATTGGTAAGGGTGTCAAAGGTTATGAAGAGAATGCAGGAGAATGGAGTTGAGAGGGAAAGATCAGCCATGATTGAATGACCGAGTGGATTTGATGGGCTGAATGGCCTAACTCTGCTCAATGTCTTACGTTCTTATGGCCATATATGATCATGTATTGCTGGTTTCTTCAGACCATGTGGAAAATTAAGGATAAAAGCAAAAATATTTGCATCATCTGTGGCCACAGGTGAGTTTCGAGAAGAATGGAGGGTGGCAAATATTGTGACGTTATTTGAAAAGGGCAGCAAGGACAGACCAGAAACTAAAGGCCAGTGACCCTGATGTCAGTGGTGGGAGAGTTGTTGGAGGATATTCTTAGGGACAGGATCAACAAGCATTTGGATAGGCTCAGCCTGATTAGGGATAGTCAGCATGGCTTTGTGTTGGAGAAATTGTTCTCTCCAGTTAGTTTTTTTAAGGGGTCACCAAGAGGATTGATAAGGGCAGGGCGGTTGGCGATGTCTATATGGACTTTAGTAAGGCCTTTTGACACGGTCCCGCGTGGTAACGGAAAACAGACACCAATTTGTCACACCCTTTAAGGACTTGAAGAATTGAAAATCAATAATGAGCACAATCTCCATGGAAAGGCACTAACAGGTGTAATGCAAAGCATGAATATTTTTATGCATTATTCTTTGTAAGCACAAGTTGTGATTAATCAAAATGCCGTAAAAGTAACTGCATATGAGTTTGATCCATAGTAATGTCAACTACATATGGAACGAACTAGCATATTTGTTCAAGTCTATAGAGACATGCAGAAATTGGAATCTTGTCAGTTTTCGTAACAGTGAACAGTAATCTATTGTACGCAAGGCCAAAGACATTATTGCAGGGGTAAATCTGTTCAAGGCCTTTGCCTCCATTATGTCTATTACTGTTGAAATCAGATGAGTCTTGCAAAAGAAAGGGAGTGAGCAAATAACAAAAGTGCCGGAGGAGTTCAGGAGGTCAGGCAGCATCTGAGGAGGAAAATGGATGTTACCTGATCGTCCTTGGGACTGATTGGATTGAGTTCCGCCAACACTTTGTTTTTTGTTCGTCAATATAGGTGCACAATTCGAGTGCAATATGCAACTGAGGCAAACCTCTGCTAAGAGATCACTCGTCGCAGCAGCTACAACAATACTCTTTTTTCCAGTGTGATCTCTGTTGCAGACTGCGCAATCTCAAAGCCCAGGGCAGTGCAGGACCTGATTACATTACAAGTGGCTGACTCCATTGATAATATTTAAAACTTAGAAAAGTAAAGCAGACACACATGCACATTTAAACCATTTAAACCCAACTAATCAAGTAAAAGTCTATATTCATTTTTCACCCAGCAGCCAATTTCACTCATGGATTTCAGTGGAATTATTGGATCTACATCAGGTTAACCTGGATGGGTTGAGTTTGTGGATTTTACAGGCTGAGAGCTAGAAAAAGTGTGTTAAGTTTGCGCAGTCCTCTTGCAGTCCATGAAGAGTCCAGTAGGGCAGCACAAAAGTCTGCTGAGTGAAAAGCTGATCTATATTCGGTATACAGGAATTTCCCAGTTATAGGTACATCTACTGGGTGGCTCACAGTGGACCTCGGTGGAAGATTTAGCCACTGAGGTCTAGCCCATGATCACATTGAATGGCGGTGCTGGCTTGAAGGGCCGAATGGCCTACTCCTGCACCTATTGTCTATTGTCTATTTACCCCATTTAAACCATGGAGACCGTACTATCAAGGTTCGCCAGGTATACCAGAGATAGAGGGGGGAATGGCTAGGAAAACCTAATTAACATTGAAACCAATGATGAAGGTTAATCAATGGAGATATAGCCTTTGCAGAAAATAACAGCACCAGCCAGATCAGTCGGACCACTACTGGCTTTGTTGTTTCATAGAGAAGGACAAAGACAGCTAGCAATGTTGAATAGGGGCTCAATGAATTGTGGAATGGAAATATGGAGACTGGTTCTACTGACTATATCTAGTATTTATGAAATGAGTTGGCCAGATAATATTTTTCTGTATTAGTATTGTTATAGAATGACATTTGAAGATTTTTTTCCTCAAAATTTGTAGACACAGATCAGCAATGAAGCAAATAGAAACATTGGTCAAAAGAACAAGATAGTGGTTTATTAATTTAACAGTTAATTTAAAAGTATTCATTAATTTAACAGTTGAAAAATGTCCCCCTGCAGGTTTGATTTGCAATTGTGTATAACATTGGAGACATTGGTATCAGCATCAGCATTTAAAGATAACGTTATGCAGTATGCTCTTTCTACAGACCAGAAACATTTATTGCTCAATTTGATAACTCCTATACTTTATAAAGCAAAGATTATGTGAAAGAACTTAAAGATGAAGTGGTGGGTACATGAGGAAGTTGAAATGAGGATCTTAGGAAGGACTGTTGCAAGCTATTAAGTGCCCATTAATGCTTTGAAACTGTTGTATCCTGAACCTTAGATATAATCAGGACTTGGCCAATAGTGCCACCAAGTGGTGCATGGGAAAGTATTTTTTGTCTTACTTTAGTTTAAAGATACAACAAGGAAACAGGCCCTTCGGCCGACCGAACCAGCGATCCCTACACATTAACACTACCTGCACATACTAGGGACAATTTAACATTTATACCAAACCAATTAACCTACAAATCTGTACGTCCTTGGAGTGAGGGAGAAAACCGAAGATCTCGGAGAAAACTCGCGCGGGTCACGGGGAAAATATACAGAGAAGCACCCGTAGTCATCTTGAAAAACAATTTACTGAGGGAAAAGAACATAAAACGTCAAGTGAAACTTCCAAATTTATTTCCTAAATATAATGTACATTAGAATCTATGATTTTCATTTGTATATATTTTGTTAAAAATGCCCATTGGCCTTTCATGTGATAGTACTATGTAGCTCTATATTGTCTTGTTTATTATCATTGCATTCCCGAGGTAAAATGAAGGCTGAGGTCTTTTGATAGCTACATAAACTAACAATTGAACAATACTACATTCAAATTTAGTTCACAAGTGTAAGATAGAGTGATGATGGGACTAAATAATTGACCTTTATAGTGTCAATAAAGATGAAAATAATGTTGGAGTGACAGCATTAGAAACATGATGCCACATTACAAAACAATACACACTATGTACTCTGCCACTAAGACTTGCTCAACTGCACCTGTCTGTTTGATTCATTGTTATTTTCAACTTGTATTTGGCAGTTCTTACATTTTCCTGAATATTAGATGATTGTTTTATTTTTGATTTAATGTGCTCCTTCAGCAATCATTCCCCAATCTTTGTCAAACATGCATCTGGTAATTTTGATTGACATTCTACTATCATCACTTTTTCATCTGTTGGTGGTTCCCATCTCTTCTGTACTTTTATTTGTACTTGTACTTTTATTGTCTCCATTTCTTTCAATTGTAATATTAATGTTCTTGGTAAAGAATCCATATCTACTACTTTGTATTACTAATATCATTCATTGACAGGTCTATCGTATCTTATGGTTTTTGGATACAATGGGATTTCAGGCTGATTTTAACTAAAGAAAGACTTGCAATTAAGTGATACCTTTCATGGCCCAAGCTGAATCTCAAAGTGCTTTGTATTTAACTATAATCTAATGAAGAATGAGCTCTGTTGCATTGATGAACACATGACAGCCAATTTGCACAAACAGTAAATTCACATAAACAGAATTGCGATAATGATCCATTTATGTGTTTTAATAATGTTACTTAAGGCACAATTTTTTTTTCTCACAATCACACCGTTGTCTTTCAAAATAGTATAATGGGACCTGTTATGCCACTCAAAATGGCATTAAGGCATCTGTTTAATGTCTTGTCCAAAAGACAACATCTCCAGTGGTGCAGCAAGTGCTGCACAGGTGCTGCATCTTCTGTGGTTGCAGGCGAAAGTCCCTGGGGAGGGGGTGGTTTGGGTGGGAACGTATGAGTGAACCAGGGGGTTGCGCAGGGAACAATCTCTGCAGGAAAGCAGAAAGGGGTATTTTACATGGCCCACTTAACTGCATGATATCATTGGTGAGGGTTTATTATTGCCACGTTGACAGAGATGCAGTGAAACCAGCATGCAAAGAGACGCCTTGTTCTGTCGCCCATGCAGTGGGTTACTTTTGATACATTTTAACTCTACTTCGGATATTTAAGTTAAAATGAAATTAAAAGTTAAAATCAGTAACTACCCGAAGATCCGTGAAGTTGTCTTCGTCATTGAGATAGTGATGGAGAGAAGTCAGAGCTTCAGATTCCTGGGAATGCATATCTCCAAAGATCTGTCCTGGGCCCAGCACATTGATGAAATTATAAAATATAAGCTCATCAACACCTCTACTTCCTTAGAAGATTGAGGAGATCAGTATGTCACTGAATACTCTATTGAAGGTCTAGTGTGTATGGTTGAGAGCGGGCTGACTTGTATGATTTGACGCTCTCATCTCGCTACTGCCATTGAGAAGAGGGTACAGGAACTTGCAAACTATGATCTCCATGTTCAAGAACATTCCTTGCCAGCAACCAGCAGACTCTTGTACACTGCACATCGCCCTATCTAAGCAACTATTATTTACTATGAACTTTGCTTTGGCTGCATGTGTTCTTCGATTTTGCACTATTTTGGTCTGGTTAGTTAGTATTACTGATTAACAAGTAATTGATTGTTATTTGTGTGTTATTGCGTTAGAAGCCTGTAAAGTTGCAGCAAAACACTCTTGACCTTTGAAAACAACCAATGGTCGCATAAAAGCAATCTGTTTCACTGATATCTTTTAGGAAGGGAGATCTACTTGTTCCCTTATATTAAATATTATTTTGATATTGATTTTAATCAGCCATCTGTAAATGTCAGCACTTGCACTCCCTCAATGATATGGTTGAATGTCTGCATCTTGATCTATGCTATACTCATTGTTAATTGAAAATGTTAGTGTATTTATTAATGCTTGTCAATAAAGAAATCTATCATTTTGGATGGTTAAGTTCTTGGATCTTTTTCATGAGATACCTTGCTATTCACCTGTGTGCCAAAAACTATTTGCACAGTTATTACATGATTTGAAAGTATTATTTCAGCACAAATTAATATTTAAAGTACTGATTTTTAATGCAGAAAGATGCTTGTAATACCATTCTCATACTCCTGCGTTCTCATTGATATCATATATTCCCCCTACTTATGTCACTGTTCCACATGTGCAGAAGGTAATTAAGCCATTTCACTGCACTACATTAGGTTTTTCAATTACTTGATGGCTTTGGCTTTCAACAACTCATTTATTTTTAAACAAAATTCCCAAATGCCATCTGAAAACTGAGGTAAATATCCATTTAATGTACCTTGATGCGCTCTTGAAAGAATTGTACTGAAAATCTTATATTTGAAATGATATTACAATTATGGATAGCAAGACAATAGATTTTCTGCAGAAGGGTCCTGATAAGAAACGTCACCTGTCAATTCTCTCCACAGATGCGTGGCCTGCTGCGTTCCTCCAGCACTTTGTGTTCTGACAATGGATTTGGTGTTACTCATTATAATCCAGACGTAGCTTTCAATCTCACATACATTTTTATGATAATTAATGCAGTGGATGCATCAAGGACAATTGAGTGAAATAAGGTTTATACATTTTTTGTGTTCTGGGATGATACTGCAAAGCTCACCTTCAGTTTTAGTGTGATTCCATTGAATTGGCTTTCGGTGGCTGCAGCTTAAATCAATAGTCATGCTCAAATGTTCTAACTGCACTGTATAATCTATTTCAGATTTGGTTGGTTTGGTATTAACTCTGAAGAAGTAGCAAAGCCTTACTTAAACTACACTGGAGCAGCTTTGTGTTTCTTAAGGTAAACCTGTCCAGCCAACTCTAATGAACTAAGAATAATTGCTGTAGTTTTATTTTCTCCCTGGTTTGTACAGTCTGCTTTGTCTTTTAAAATAGATTTATAGAAAACCAAAAGTATTGATTCATCTGCAATCTTTATACTATATTGTCAGAAGCAGTTCCAAACGTAAACTAAACTAAAAACTATTACGAATTTTGCAATGTGATAATGATTTGAAAGGAAAACATTAATTTATATATTTTCTGTTTTAGTGCCATCATATATTTCTTTGTCAAAACTGATGTAGGTGCTCCACACACATCTGACTCAACAGTTCCAATGCTGATTGACAGTGTAAGTAACAACTGTGAGGGGGAGTGCGGAGAGAAACTCAACTGACAATATTTTTACTCAAGAAAGGACTTCCGTTCATTTAGATTAACCTTAATGAGGGGGGATCTTATAGAGACTTACAAAGTTCTTAAGGGGTTGGACAGGCTAGACGCAGGAAGATTGTTCCCGATGCTGGGGAGCTCCAGAACAAGGGATCACAGTTTAAGGAATAGGGGGAAGTCTTTTAGGACCGAGATGAGAAAATCATTTTTCACACAGAGAGTGGTGAGTCTGTGGAATTCTCTGCCACAGAAGGTAGTTGAGGCCAGTTCATTGGCTATATTTAAGAGGGAGTTAGATGTGGCCCTTGTGGCTAAAGGGATCTGGGGGTATGGAGAGAAGGCAGGTACAGGATACTGAGTTGGATGATCAGCCATGATCATATTGAATGGCGGTGCAGGCTCGAAGAGCCAAATGGCCTACTCCTGCACCTATTTTCTATGATTCTATAATACTAGAGTTATAGCCAAATAATGTCTATATTGATAAAGCGTGTAAGGCAATAACAACTTGCCCTAGATATTGATTAGCTGTGTTTTGAGGTAAGTTTTTCCCTGCCTCTTGCAAAAAATGTGTACATCACCAGAGGAGGTTACATTGTCTACCCAACCGTCTGCATCGGCCTTGTCATGAAAATGTCCAAAATGCATTACTTGATTCCTTGTCTGAGACCTCGGGCAATACAGAAGGCTGAATTCCTATTGACTCCTACACCTGATTTACAGTATGTCTCATGCTCAACTGCAGTTCAATATAATGCTGATGACTCGCCACTTGCTTGGTGCCCTTGTCACTTAGTTTGCTTATCCTTTATGAAATCAGTCTCTAAAATACTATGATTTATCATATCATATTATCATAATATATCATCATCCTTCTCTTCCCAACTCCCACAACCTCCCATACCTCACTTTTTCCTCCATTTCTGAACTGTCCTGAATGCTCTTCAGATGTGGTTAATTCCTGCTGGACCTTTATGAGATACGATGGATCGGTTATGTTAATATAGTTCACTGCCCATTTCATGTCGTACATTTGCCTTTAATTTTATATTAGTTTAATTTTCTATTATTTATGGTCTGAAAAATATGATTGTTTATAGTTTATCTGCAATATCGATTGAGTGGATAAATGCAATCTAAGTCGTTGCAGTGTCTAAGGTGTTACAGCGCAATACTCGTGTGGGTAACTGCAGTCCAATAGGTTTACCAGGGCTGTTTCTATAAATATGGAAACAATTTATTAATTGAAGTGTTATTGGACTATGTATGGAGAAGGAGGATGTATCATCGGCTGAGCAGCAGGAGGTGAAGAGCGCAGGCTCTCCAGTTGGCACGATGAGTTAGTTAGCGTCTCGCTGGAATCTCTGGATGGGCAGAAGGAGTTAGTCGCATATTTAATAATGACTTTGATGATTCATTAGAAAACCATGGCACAAGTGGGGCACGAGGAGGTTGAAGGGGCAGATAGCTTAACAGCCAGTATACTCCTTCTGCCATTTGCACTAAACTTTACTGCACATGAATTAACTTAGATAGAGATGCCATCCTGAATGTTGCTACTCCATTTTGAACAGTCGTGAACTTGGGATTTCCACGTATTGTTTGAATGTTGCATCTTTTAAAAGAGCTCTTGGGAACTTCCTTGAATATTTCTCTCCCTCACGTTGGTAATCTTTTTCCCATGACAAAGTTTTGAATGTGTGTCTATTTAAGGATTCTAATATTGGCCATGCCACTAACGCAGTTTGCCCACAAGAGCAAACTTAGTCTACGTACAGCCTCAATGTTATGAATCTTGTCTTGGAAGCATTGGAAACAGTTATACTACTAGTAGATTTGGAGGATTTTGTGAAGACTAAAGGGGCGGCATCTCTGAGTGTTTTGAATTGCTGCCGTATGCAATCTACATCTTGAAAGTGTACAAGAGGGCAGAGGTCACTGCTGCTCAATTGCCAAGAGCTTTGTGATTGATTGATACTTTATTATCACATGTAACATGCCAAAGTGTCGTTTTTGCAATGCATACCATACACAAATATGCAAAGAGCCCCACATATAGGTCTTGATCTGCAAGCATCCTTTTCTTCAGGCAACCATTGTTTATGCCACCATACTGAAAATGATGGTGAATTTCACATGCACTTCCTTTGATATTGTCTACTACATTTGGTACTCCCAATATGGCCTCCTCGTATGGTTCCACCTGCCCTTCATTTTTCTCCTAATAGCTCCCATCATCACTTTCCTTGCTTATCACTAATCGGATAAGGCACTGGCACACTTTATGTTTCTGTTTATCACCTTCCAGTATCTGTCTCTAGCTTCACACTCACCTCCTTTCACCTGGCTTTTCTGTTTCCTTTTATTACCTTTCATCCATTTTTCTCTTCTGTTTGCCTTCATCCATCTGTCTCAATCTCCAATCTCCACCCCTTCCCTATCCTGCCCAATAATATGCCCACCATCCTTCATTTTGCTGAAGCGCACAGCCATTCATAGTTTACAGTTGTGTAAATGTTGCATGAGCAGCTTTCCTCTATATCGAAACAAATTTCCTCACTATTCCATTTACACCAATGTTTTTTTCTATCTCAAGCTCTCATACACAATAATCATACCATAAGAAAACATTTGTGAGGAGAATTGTACAGAAAAGTCTCTTTTATTTGACCTTGGGTTTCAAGAATTTTTAAAAGCAATATTTGTATTTATCCTTTTTATTAAGTTGAGCTGCAATTTGAAGTTTGGTATAACTTTGGCAAGTTTGATAATTTTTTTTGTTAAAAATAGAACATAAACCGTGATGAAGAAGGCATGTTGACAGATGCATCCTGGGTAGACAAACTTAGTCCACTACAAAAAAGGGTTGTGTAAGTATTGTTAATGTGCTTTTCTTCAAAAATAATTTAAGTGTATGGTAATTCAACATTTACTGTTTGTAGCCCTTTAGTCAAAACCTGCTCTGAGTTAATTTGTTAAAAAATAAACATTCTATTGTGCAATTCTGCATGAAAGTACGCAGTGCACTGAAACATTGAACTAACTGTAAGTCAGAACATTGGGTGATTTTTTTTTAATAAGCGGGCTGTAATGTAGAACATTGTTTTACCTGTATTAAATAGATAATCATGTATTGCATAATAACTGGTCTGCATTCCCATTGGAGAGCTGCAGAAACCAGAAATGCATTTTACAGAAATTCATTAAAAACAAACTGCTGGAGGAATTCAGCAGATCAGGCAGCATCTATGGAGGGAAATAGACAGATGATGTATTGGGTAGGGACCCTTCTTCACCCTTAAAGTAAACGATCCTCTCAGAAGCTACCTGACAAGCCTTCTGAGAATCTACATTTCAGTAAGATTGCACGAGACTCTTCTGAACTCCCAAGAAAATAGTCCAAATTTGCCCAGTCATTGCTCATTAGGCAACACCCTACCTAGATAAGGAAACCAAAACTGTAACTGTAAATTGGTGTTATCATGGCAATACTAGGTACAGTTGTAGCAAGACCTCCCTATTTTTATGATCCATTCTTCTTGTGGTAGAGCAAAGATTAATTATCTTTCCAATTATCCTGCTGTACCTGCGTGCTAACTTTTTGTGCTTCATTTACAAAGTCTCGCATTTCTCTAGTTGAACATTTATCATCTTTTGTATTCTTACAAAAGTGAACAACTTCATGTTTCCCTACAAATCAAATCTTCAATCAAATCTTTGCCCTCCTACTTAACCTCGCTATATTCCATTTTCATTCTGCGTTTTCTTTGCAATTTGCTTTCACGCCTATCATTGTATCATCAGCAAATTTGTCTAAAATGCATTTGGTCCCTTCAACTAAGTTGTTTATATAGATCGCAAACAATGCTGATCTGTGGGATAACCTGCTAGTTACAAGTGCAAACCGGAATATGATTTACTTATACCTCTGACTTGTTTTGCACTATCAAACTAAATGTGAAATGTTATCATTTGATCATCGGTTTTCTCCAGTGGATCATTTATCAGGAAATCATTACTTAATTCTCTCTCATAATGCATGATCAAATATACGGTAAGCTATTCCCCAGTTGGATCCACAACCCTATTCACAAATGCATTTTCTAAACTTTTTTTCAAGGCTATCTTTGCCTATTTGATTTGTGAAACCTACATGAAAATTAAATAAATCTACATTTATTGCAGCACATATCTTACCATCCCTTATTATGTCTTAATTGATCTTTGGCCTGCAGTATACTTGTCGTGATCAACTTAGTCTTCTTAATGTTTCTTATCCTGCGCAACTGGCTAACATACCAGTTCAAAATTTAGTTCTACCAAAGAAAGTCTCCAAAAAATGCTAACGTTTGAAGAAGATATGTCCCCTGGAATGTATGTAATATGCTGTCATTTATAATCCTATTTGTTTTTTGTTTTATCATCCCACTTATCTAGGGGTTCATGCCTTGCAGTCTTTGCAGGATTACTGTACGGTTCTAACTTTGTACCAGTGATTTACATCAAGAATCATGCCCTGAAGAATGAAACCAAATATAGAAATGCAAGCCAGTTTGGTAAGAATAGAAACATAGAAAAATAGGTGCAGGAGTAGGCCATTCAGCCCTTCGAGCCAGCACCATTCAATATGATCATCTAAAATCAGTACCCCGTTCCTGATTTTTCCCCATATCCCTTGATTTCTTGAAATCTAACTCTTGATACTATATGCTTTTCTTTGCTGAGTAGCGCTAAACGTGTGTGCGCTTGTGTCTAACACTATTAAACACCTGCGCTAGAGGACTGATTTGATCTTGAGCTTGCTGTAACTTTGGCAGATGATCAGAACATAAATGCTATAAACAGTGACTTGTTTAATGCTCCTTCTTGTATATTGGCAGATGAGAACAATCCCTGCAAAATTCTGGAGCATTATGTTTCATACAATTCTTAATGATGTTATGCTTCCAATTTTCAAAAGATGATTTTTTTTTTTCAAGAAACATCAAATACAGAAAGTAGCTAGGCAATATATTTGGTAAGATTTTGTGGAGAAATGACACCAGCTACACACACAAATGCTACTCTTTTCTTACATAAATTCCCCCCAGTTTTGGATTCCTGGGAAAACATGGAAAATCCAAACTTATTGACTGTACCTGACCAACCTTTTTCTGGCTGGTACTCTGGTGTGGAAGTCCTCATGGAGTACAACAGGGAAGTACAAAGTTGTAGCCATTGCACTTCACACTGAGCAATCTAGCCACTAAACTGGTGGAACAGTGCTTTCCTTCATTTGAACGAAGGGAATGGTTGCGAAAGAGTAAACTATGTATTAAGTAATTTGCCTTTGTAACTAAATTAGATTCATGGAAACCCTTTGGCCCAACTTGCACATGTTAAATAAGGTGCCCCATCTAAATTAGTTGCATTTGCCCACATTTGGCTCATATCCCTCTAAACCTTTGCTATCCATTTATCTGGCCAAGTATCTATGCATGCTGCTATAGTTCCTGCTTCAGATAGCTATAGTACTTCCTCTGGCAGCTTGTTTCAGTGGAAATCTGTTTTATACTTTTACATAATCATCTGAGGCCCTGTTCTTGGCTACAACACTAAGCTTAGTCAGGGCAAGTCCCTGTCCTTTGCCTTTACCTCGGTAAACTAGAATCAATTTTAATGCATTCAACTAAATGCATTAGTACTTTGGACAACCAATAACAACTAAATCTGTGATTTGATGATCTAAATGATAAACAATTTAATGAAGATAACTGTATAATTTGCTCTACTTACAGATTTGGACTATGTATTTGCACATTTTAGTGGCATATTTCTCACAAGTACTGTCTACTTCCTGATATATTGTGTAATAATGAAGAATAAACCCAAAGTTTACCCAAAGGCAATACTGCCAGGTAAGAAATCATTGTTTCACTTGTTGTTTTAAAAATCATAATCACAATAATACTTTATTAGCCAAGTATGTTTTGCAACATACGAGGAATTTCATTTTCCAAGTCAGTCATACAAATAAAATGCAACGGAACACACAAGATACATTTATAAATAAAAATGCCATGTTTAAAGCTTGAATGAAACTTGTAACATTTGTAAAGAATGCTGTTTTCTGCGTATGATATTTACTAAGCTATATTGATCTGTGGCATTTTTATACTCGGTTAGATCATTATTTATTCAACATCTGATACATTGGAATGGACCTACCCTTATGTTTCCTGCAGAAACTGATAATATATGTTTTGTTTCTCTATCTAAATCATATACCAGGATATTCAAATCAAAAGGCCTTGCTGTGTACACCATTACTTGTACAGTACTGAAAAGCCATAAACCTGACTTTTATTTTTTAAATGCAATGGAAGAGAAATTGGGTTCCAGAAAGCCAACATTTTTGAGTTGCCTTGTAACCTCCTAGTATTAGAATGTGCCATCCATTGGGTGTACTAAGTGACATTTCAATAGAGATTTACGCTCGCATCTACCTCACTTCCACTCAGGCACACTATGATGCCAATGGCTAGGTGACACTGATATGAAGCTATTGCTGCCATATTTAGAATTCATTTTACATTTTACAATTTCTCTTAATCTCCCAAAACCAAAAACAGCATTTAAGATGAAAGTCATAAATGCTATTTAGAGTTAAAGAAATGAGTTAGTTACTAGATTATTGCTTCTGATTGCCAAAATAATTGTGCATTTTTAGGGCATTCCTCGAACTGTTTAGGAAGATTGTTTAGGAAGATACCTTACTGGAGCATTTTTGTTCATTTGCGATAAAGCAGACTGCTTCTCAACATTAATAGCTTGCAATATATTTTTGTTGAAATTGAGCACAATTATAGATTAAATCACCATGCAGAAAAACAGAAACTGGTAGAACTGAAAGGTCAAGCCAAGAGTGTTTGATTGTCATATGTACCGAAATGGAGCAATTAATTCTCACTTGCAGTAGCATAACAGGTTTGTAAACACAGTATTCTATAGATAACATAATTAACAAATATGAAAAACGTTCAAGAGATTAAAAAAACATTATTTAAAAGTCCAAACCCCAAGTGCAACCAAACAGTCGTAGTTTGATGTTTTGTTGGTGTTTGTAGTGTTCAATAGCCTGATGGTTGTTTGGGAAGTAGCTGGTCCTGAACCTGGTGGTCACAGTTTTCAGACTTATACCTTCTTCCCGATGGTTGGAGTGAAATGAGAACGTAGCGAGACCAGTGTGGGTCCTTGATGATGCTGGCTGTCTTTTTGAGGCAATGGCTCCTCTCGATCCCTATGATGGTGGGGAGGTCAGTACGCATGAAAGGCAGGGCAGGGGACAGACATAGAAAGCAATTCTCATAACTGAAGGGAAAGGCATCATAATATGTAATAGTTAATTTAAGGAAGATCCATTTGAGAGGTTACCAGCACTGGACTCCATGGGCCGTGACCTATTCAGGCAGGTATTTTGCATGTTAAGTTGAAGCTGATCTGTTTCTGCATAAGGCCAACAATTTCCACAAATCAGGACTCCTCAATATGTTAACATGTCAGAGGGGTGAAAAGGGAAACCATATACTTGGGGAAACAATTAATGTTCAAACTTTCCAAACAATTTAGTGGACAGAGAAACAAAGTTACTGGTTCAGATTTAATCAGAATCTAACACATAACTCTGTTTCAATCACGATTGCTTGATGCTGCCTCACTCGCAACGTATTACCAGCATTCTCTGGTTTTAGCACTTGCAATTTTATTTTATCCTGTTTCTCAAATTTCTGGGTAGTGATTTATGAATTTTGTAAAGGCGAATTTCTGTACTCAGCCGTAACGCAGGCGTTGCCTGTACTGTATCAGGTCCTATAATCATTGGACAATGTTGCTTGTTCCTTAGATGTCAATGAGAAGGCCTTTGCAGGGAGGACCATTAGAGGTGTCTTTAACTTTGTTAACTCTAATGCTGACTGACCCATCCAGTTTCCTGTTAGATAATGTAGATGACAACCAAAGACAGAGGTAATTCAATACATCATGTGACCAAATATTCTACCCCTACAGATAAAATAATTCTTAAACTATTTTTTTCCCATGGGAGGTTGCCAGCTGCTGCTGCTTCTCTTCCTCCTCCTCCTTTCTTATGCAGCCCCTCGGGACTGAAGATGAGTCTCTGCCACTCTGATTTTGTGAGTCCTGAGGTGGCCAATGAGGCTAGTATGGGATCAGCAGATGCTACCACTGTTGGGGAAAATGGTGCCTGAAGGAGCAAGGCAGGTGGAAAGTTTGAGGTGATGTACTCCTTCCACCAGTCATGCATGGCTCTTTGTGCACCTAAGGCATTGCCATTGAGCTTCTCAATACCATCCTGAATGCTCCTCTGTTTGAGCAGTCACAGGGCAGAGGTCCCAGGGTTCGGTGGTAATGTTGCAAGGTGGCTTTGAGTAAAATCTTGCTTCTCTTCCTCTGCCCTTCTGGCTATCCCTTCCCATTAATTAAACAGTGTCTGTTCTGCTAGCCCAGGGCCTCCTTCAGATTTTATTTCAGAATAATTTTAAACTAAGTTAATAATATTTCAATAATTTTGTAAAACAAAGACAATGATGACGAGTAACATGTTTTCTTTAAGGATTTCTTTCAGGTGTGATGTGGGCTATTGCTAGCTGCTGCTGGTTCCTGGCGAATTATTTCCTCAGTGCAGTTATTAGTTTCCCGATTATCACAGCTGTAAGTTGATTGAGCTTTTCAATGTGCAAAAGTTGTGGAAATATGTTGTGTTGTTTAGATCATCCGTCCTGAATTTGCCAGCCATCAGTGCTGGGCACTGACCCATGAGGAAATATTCATATACAGCAGCATAGCAGTTGAGTTGTTGTTCAAGCTGTCAGAATTCCAGACCATTGATTCAGGGACTTGATTTTGAATCTCACCATTTCACCTGGGAATTTTAAATTCAATTATTTAAATGCATATTATTTTTTATAAAATAATTTGCATTTAATCTTTGTGCATGTAATATACATTCTCTTTATTCATATTCACTGATATACTAAACAACCTATAATGAAATTTGCAATATTTCATATTTATTTTATACTGCATGTAATAATTGAGAACCCTAGTACTTGGGCCAGCTGGTGAATTGTATTTCATTTTCATCCATTGCATGCCTGATTATTTATTGTTACTATAATAGAAAGCAGGAGAAATATATTAGATAAGCTGTTGATAAACATATATTTACAGTCTTTGATTTAGTGTATAGGTGAGCTCTGCTGATTTCATTTTGATATTTAAATGTGAAACTGAAAGGAACTAACTAAGGCAGATCACTCGGTTACTAACTACAAGAAGTTAATAAATGCAAAAGGTGACATGACATAAAACAATGTTGGTAAGTCACCAACAGTATTTTATTTTTTGGTTTTCAAAAATTGCATATTCTTTTAAATATAATTTCATGTTCCAGACTAAAAGGGCACTTTTATTGAAATAAATATTTTTTTTAGTCAATGCTTAAATGAAGTTTCTTTTTTATCAGGTTCCAGGTTTCATTGCTGCTTTATGGGGGGTACTTGTTTTCAAAGAAATAAAAGTAAGTGTGAAGATTTTATTGAAGATTTATCTAGTAGATGAAAATAACAATAGATTCATTGATATGTGGCATCCTGAACTACAATTTCCATTTAGTCAGCTCAGTTCAATGACTATAGTATAACCTAGATTAGGAGTTTCTGAGTTTACTAATATAGATATATGAATGTGTAATCTACGCCCTTGAATGCAAAACAAGGATTAAATATCAGGAGGAAGGAAATAACTGGGCATTGGGCGCAAGTACAACCAGTGGCAAATTGGCGTGTCATCAATGTCATGGTACACAACTCACAAACATCATTCAGCTATAATCTTGAGCAGGGAGGCATCATTCAACCATACTCTGATAGCTCTTTGCACTTTGGGTTTTGTGCTATCACATATCAGGAGGCCCAATGAAACTGTAAGACATGGCACACTAATAAGATCAAGATAAAAGAGAACAATAAATTATATAGAGAGATGTACTATTTGGATAAGAACAACTCTTGATAGTAAGCAGACTAGACATGAATGGACCAGACATTATATATTAAGGTGTGGAATTACGGTATTTGGCACCATTGAAACAGAGATAACGGAGATGTTTCGAGATAATGCAAAGAAGTAAGGGAAGTTTCAAAATAACCACATAATTAAATATAATGTGGTTTTCCAAAATAACCACATATAGCTCGATATTTGCCAATCCTAAGAAACCTTTCATTATAGAAAGTAGACAAACATGCTGGAGAAACTGTGCGGGTGAGGCAGCATCTATGGAGTGAAGGAATAGGGCCGAGACCCTTCTTCAGACATTCTTCATACATTTTCATTATAGAAAATCGCTATATAAAAACAATTGTACCAATAATAAAAAGGTGACGGGAGTTGGAGAGTTTCAGAAGCGCTATGTTATTTTTCCTGCAGGATTTTCAAAAACAAAGGTTGTTTTTAGCTAAAAAATACCAAAGTGAATGTTACATTGTTTAATATAGGATCATTGTACACATATCAATAGAGCAAATGCTTGTCATTTTCAGTTAAATTAATACTTGTGTCCATAAGAGACAATGGTGTCTCATTACTGCAGGGAGGTAACTCATAATGAGGTGTTTTTTTACCAACACTGTTTTTCTTTCTTCAAGGCATCTTTTTCGCTGTATGTCAATTTTCAAAGTAACTTTTAATAGTTCTCTAGCGCCCGATTGAAATCGGGTTATGACCAATTCGGCCAAGTGATGCAAATAGTGTTCTCAAATTCGTCTATTGCATTATATTCAATTTGCTTTATGGAAGCACATGTTATAGCTGAATTGACCACCTAGCTTCACCAAAAATAGTGATGGGTTGATAATGACTTGTCATTTATTATCATTGATTGTATCTCAAAGATATTCTAACAAATTCCCAAGACATACATTGTTTTTAAATAATCAAAATTGAATTCCACAAATGCATCTAATGTATCATTGTTTATTCCTTTAAGCAGTGTTGGCATTTGTCCGTTCAGTGCTTGACAAATCCAATCCTAAATATTCAGTCAACAAGCATGTCATCTTAATCTGGGAGGCATGAGACTGTAGATGCTTGAGTCTCGAGCAAAAACCTAACTACTGGAGGAACTCAGTAGTTTATCTTTTTGCACAAGTTTATCTCCTCTTGGTACCATAATTCAGTTCAACTCTACTGATTCCACAGTTTGTCTCTCTCACGAACATCAGCGTGACCATTTCCTGATTAGGCAATATACTGCACATTTCTCAGTAGCCAGGATTTTAACAAATAATATGAATGCTATATTAAAGTATATTGACACACTAGTTCATATACTGTATGTGGACATGCTAAATACTTTTACATTATTACAGTATAAAATGTAATGTATTTTGATTCTTGAGGCTGAACACCCCCTGTGTGTATGCTTGTGCTGAGATTGATTGTTCATTACAGTGCATTACTCTACTGCTCCAGACTCCAAGTGGCTGTTCAACCACATCAGTTTGATGGGATCTATGAAAACAAGAGAAAACAATAACATTGGTTGTACTTGCCATATGCAAAATAGCAGATTATTTTGACAATTATCCATATCAGTTTTATCAATTTTTGGACTCAAAATATTATTTACAATGTTAAATCTATGTAATTTATACTTTGCCATATTTTAATATTACAATAAGCATTTTTATTATTACCGGCACATCTGTAAGAAATAAATTGTAAATATTTTTTTCCCTCCACAGGGGATGAGGAACTATCTTGTTCTCGGCATTGCCTTCTGCACTATATCGGCAGGGGTATTAACAACTGCCTTTTCCAAGCTGCCTTAAAACTGGGAGTTGGCGTCAGCGCAAAGTGTTTGTTCACTCGGAAATCGAAACAGTTCAATGATCGGACTGCTTTTGGTATCAGCAATACAGTGCATTGGAATAGTTTTAACAGTAGCCTTAAGAAGAAAGCCGGCTTTACAGAATTTTTAATTATTCTTTTTATTGTTCAGTTATTTGTTAATGGAAAATATGTTTATTGACCTCAATACAATTGTTCTGATTCAGAAATAGATAGATACTGCCAAGAGGTGTTAAGATTAGGAACAGAACTACTGTAAATTTCGGTCAAGGATGCTGAATTAAAAGAACATACCTCATTAAATCCTTAATCAATGACAGACTAAACAAGGGCATTTGATTATATTTAAATTAATTCTAATTTAAGCCTCTGGCACACTCTACATAAACGGTTGGAGAGCAGGCCTTGCTCATGATGCGAGACATTTTATTGGAGTACTGTATTAGAATTTTGGAGACATGTATAGAATTAGTTACATTCAGGTACAAAGTTCCTCTCAACCTGACCACTTACACTTTTCAGCATTTACATAAAATCTGAAGGTCTTTCCCTAAACATCTTTACCTCTTAGTTCTAATTCTTAATTCATAACTTGTTAACCAAGCTTTTCTCATCTTCCTGATAAATTGCAAACATGTTTGTGAACTAGGTTGGATAGTTTAATGTTAAATGTTATATAAAAGGAATGTTATTAATGCATTAATCATTATAATTGAATAAGGGACCATTTGGATGATTTTGTGATGACCTTAAAATATTCTTAAAACCATAAAAATTAATGAAGCAATTATTTCCTTTCAAAATATTTCTTTAGTTTGCCCACTTGTATTTGTACTTATTTTAAATGAGAGGAACTGATCATGTGCAATCAAAATGCCCCCATCTTCCATTTAGATTTTACCAGGGGCACAAAGGCAGATTTTACTTTGAACGTACTCTCAATCTGCATAATATATTTATTAGTAAAACTCCAGAATAGGGTGGTCTGGGATCTCACTAGACAAACAAATTAAAAATTCAAATGTGTGCTGTCCATTGGCCATTTATTTTGCTGTTGACCAGTATTTTCATTTATGATATGAACTTTTAAACAGTTGAATCCTCACAAATAAGTATAGCTCTACAGTGTTGAACATTTTCAAAGTGCACAGAAGAAATCTTCCCTCTGACTCAAACTGAATGCACTCAAACTATCCAATTGAGGAAGGGATTTCATACTTATAAATCAACATGCTACAAAACACGAGGGCCATGACTTCAGCGAGTAGAAAAAACTTGGGAACAGAAGGGTATGGTACTTGAAACTAAACTGGGTTACAAAATGATATACCAGAATTGGCATTCGCAATCAGAGATAATGACTTGCAAGCTTTGGTACTTCACAGACACTAAGTCTATTGCTCTAGGAGTAAACAGAAGTAATGTTTAGTGTTTTATGTATTATGTAATGTATTCATGTTTAGTGTTTTCTGAGTCATTCGTAACTGTCATTATGTCATGTTGTTACTTGTGGGCGGAGCACCAAGGCAAATTCCTTGTATGTGAATACTTGGCCAATAAACTTACTTAAACAAAAAAACTATATTTTGGATGTGAAATATTCCTGAGTTCTGATGAAAACATCACAATTGTTCGATATTTTCAAGTTTATTTTATTAGCAACAAAATGTTAAATCATTGTCTTTGATTAAACATGTTCATACTGAAATCCTGTTACGAGATATTGAAAACATTTTTATATTGTTTTCATAATAAAATTTGTTCCACAGTGTGTAAATGTTTTTGTGTTCTTGTATGCATTAATTACTAATTTGCTTAAGCTCCTCTGTAGGGAATACCTCTGAATTATTTTAGTCCTAAGGATCTCATTTTGAGGACTGATTACATTTTCCACTAGCCTCTTGGTAGTGTTGTGGGTCACATAGCATTGATGCTAAACTGCACCACAAAATAGAATATGGGCAGGTGGCAGGGAAGATGGGGATGAACATGATGGGATGAACAGTCAAATATAAAAGATAAAATAAATCAGTCCAGTGGGCAGTGTAGACACGGGCATGTAAAGGCACATATGACGATTGGAAGGCTAGAATGCATCTATACAAGGACCATGACTGGTAAGGCAGAATAACCATGAGTATTGATCAGCACATGGGAATATGATATAATTGCAATCAATGAGATGTCATTGAAAGGGAGAGTCGTTGCATTGAGAAGGGGAGTGGTTGATTGCAATGGAAGATGAGACCAGGAATTAGGAAGGGACTAGTTCCGTTGGAATTCTGAAAAGGAAGAGGAGAAGATATGTCTGGTCATGGAATCTCATTGAAAGTGGGCAAATTGCAAAGGATGATTCATTGAATGGAGAGTGAAAAGTGAACGTTTATGGAATTCCATCCTTGTTCTGTCATTGTCCACATATCCTAGCCTGCTCCACTAATGTCTTCAAATTAATGTATTGGAGATTGGAACCACCTTCCAGTCACCTGGTAGGTCACCTGTATCTAACAATGATGTATATATCTCCATCAGAGCTCCTGCAATTTCTTCTCTAGCTTCTCAGTGTCCTTGGATATATCTGATCAGGCATGGGAGATTTAACTACCTTCATACACCTTAGGATGTCCAGCACCTCGACTGTAATACAGACTGTCCTCTAGACATCTCTATTAACGGTCCAAAGTTCCCCAATCCTCACGTCGTTCTCCAGAGTAAAAACAGGGGCAATACTCATTGAAGACCTTGCTCGTTTCCTGTGTCTCCACACAGATGACTGATTTGCGGACGACACAACCGTGAGTGGTCTGATGCAGGAAGGGGAGGAATCCGCCTACAGCCAGGAAGTGACATAGCTGGAGCTCAATACTCTTAAGACAGTGGAATTGATTGTGGACTTTAGGAGAGCTCCCACTCCCCATCAACAACACCACAGTCACATTTGTGGAATCTTTTAAGTTCCTGGGAACCATCATCTCCAAGGACCTTAAATGGGGGCCACCATCGACTCCACAGTCAAAAAGGCCCAACAGAGGATGTACTTCCTGCAGCAGCAGAGGAAGCACAATCTGTCACAGGCAATGATGGTCCAATTCTATACGGCCATCATAGAGTCTGTCCTCACCTTTTCCATCATGGTCTGCTTTGGCTCAGCCACCAAGCATGACATCCGGAGGCTGCAGCGAATCGTCCGATCAGCTAAGAAGTTTATTGGCTGCAACCTTCCCTCCATTGACAAACTGTACACTGCAATGGCCAGGAAGCGAGCGGGTAAGATCATCTCTGACCCCTCACGCCTACCCACAAACTCTTTGAATCACTTCCCTCTGGAAGGCGACTCCGGACTGTCAAAGCTGCCACAGTCAGATGTTAAAACAGCTTTTTTTCCCCACGAGTAGTAGCTCTACTCAATAACCAAATATCTGTAGCCTCCTTTTGCTCTGGTATTTTATTTAATTCACATGTTTAATCGATAATGTTTTATTATCAATGTTTAATGTTTTATGTGTCATTCCTAACTGTCACTGTACGTCATGTTGTCACTTGCGGGCAGAGCACCAAGGTAAATTCCTTGTATGTGAATATACTTGGCCAATAAACTTATTCATTCATTCATTCATATACATACTTTCTCTAGTTACCCTCTTTCCCTTAATGTACTTATAAAGTATCTTTGTATGTTCAATCTTATCTGTCAGAGCTATCACTTGCCCCATTTTTGCCATGCCAATTTCCTTCTTAAGTTCCTCAGGCCCCTAAACTCAAATAGGGATATACTTGACCCCAGTTGCCTCTACCTGGCCTATGTCTCCTTTTTCCTGATTCCTTGCCCTTCTCTTTAACAGGAACATGCACACTTTGAACTCTCACCATCACACTTAAAACTATTCCACTTTCCAGGCACCCTTTGCCCGCAAACAACCTATTCTAATAATTTTTTGTAAGATGTATAATACCAGCAAAGTTAGCCTTGACCCAATTCCTAACTATTTCTGGACCAGCCCTCTCCTTATCCCTAACTATTTTGAAACAAATAGAACTGTGGTCACCAGTCTCAAAAGGCACGCCCACAGTCACTTGCCCTTTCCAATTTCATAAATATAAATCAAGCTTTTCCCTCCTTTGTAGGGCCCACTACATATTGGCTAAGGAAACTTTTCTGAACACATTTTAACTTGTCTAACCCATTGACACCATGGCAGGTGTCTATATTGGGGAAGTTACCTACATCTATATTTATTGATGATTGATAAAATCTCAATTATTTTATTTTCCAAAGAAAGGATCCCAATAGTTCAACATTCTAGATATACTTTCAGTGGAAGTATCATTAGGATCCAATGTTCAGCTTCTTGACGTAATAGCTAATGAATGTCATCAAATGGCCATAGAAGCAAAGGCAATGTTTTACCTTCAAGTTCATAAGTAGCAAAAATCCATAGGAAAATGTAACCTATACCATGTATGATACATAGCTTGTGCACAATTATGGATAAGTGAGAAGTGAAAAGCATATTGGAATGTTTCATCAATGAGCTCTAAACAAATTACTAAAATAGCTACAGTGAATACCATCCATTCAGGGTAGCAGTGGATAGGCCGAAAAACTTTCCTAAGGGATTAGTGAAAATCCATGGTTAAAGTCACCTGATATGCTCCTTGTCAGCTGCTTCTGAGTAACAAGGGTGGAGGCCTAGGAGCAGTCACAGTTTCTTTCACAATAATCAGTTCTGTTTATTTAGCTAATATTTAAAATAGCATTTAGTTAATATTTAAAATATGGTATTAACTCAAGAACAGGAGTGTTACAGAATACAAACAGAGAATTAAGCCAAGCTAGCTTGCTCCATCTTCAAGCCACATACAAACTGTCTTATTGTAGATTTTACACTTCCGATGAAAAGTTTTGAATTTTTTTCTCTCTAATTCTCAAAGGTAATTGAGTAAAGCTCCACAGCATCCTCTATTGGAAGAATTAGTTCAACGTTCTTAGGAAAAGAGAAAAATGGATAAACAAGTGCAATTTCCCCAGCCGACACAGGCAGTAAACGTCTCTATGTCCAAGTTCAAATATAATCTGCATAAAGTGACAAGCTTTGAAATTTTCATTCTATCAGTGTGAAATTATTCTAACACCAATAAGTGGCCAATTATTGACAGAAATTAATTGACAGATTATCCTAGCATCATGGGTTGATCCCATAAACGTCTGTGATCATGTGTTTTTATTCCAATATATCCTTATAAATTAAAATTATGTGATCCCTGTACAGGGGGTTGTGTATCAATTTTCAATAAGTGTTGCGGAATCATCTGCACGTGCATCAAGAAAAGATAATTGAATTTTAAAAATTGCGTTTACTTTTCTTCACATAAATTTCATACACGTATTTTTATTCAATATCCCAAAATGTTGATGATTTGTGACATTTTTAAGGGTAAATTTCTGTTACACAAACTGCCACAACCCAGAAATCACCAATATCCATTTTTTTAATCACTTCCGGCTATCTGCCCTCCACAGCCTCCAACCTTATCGTTCCCCAGCCCCGCACGGCCCGGTTTTACCTTCTCCCCAAAATCCATAAACTCAACTGCCCTGGCAGACCCATGGTTTCTGCCTGCTCCTATCTCATTTCTCTTTTTCATGTCCATATAGTTACAAATGTTGACTCGCTGTCATTGTCCATCCTGAAAAAGACGCAAGCTTCTGGCGAGTGGAAGCCATCACTTATCGCAATGGATGATGGTGGCAGCAGAATTAGCTCAGGATACTTCCAGTTTCCAGCCCCGTGACGTGGACACTTCTGCTGTGGGGCCCCTTTCTCACTGAAATCACTTCTACGTACCTCGACTCCCTGGTCCAATCCCTCCCGACCTATGTCCGAGATACCTCACATGCCCTTCGTCTCTTTAATGACTTCAGCTTTCCGAGCCCCCACACCCTCATCTTTACTATGGCCATTCAGTACACCTCTATCCCCCCCACCAGGAAGGCCTTAAAGCTGTTTTTTCCTTGACCGTAAAACCAGCCAATTTCCCTCTCTACGCTCTTCTCCACCTAGCAGAACTGGTCCTCACTCTTATCAACCTCCTTTAACTCATCCCACTTCCTCCAAATCAAAGGTGTAGTTATGGGCACTAGCATGGGTCCCAGCTATGCCTGCTTCTTTGTAGGGTATGTTGAACAATCTCTGTTACAGGCATACACTGGCCCTATCCTCAAACTCTATATCCGTTACATTGATGACTGCATTAGTGCTACCCCCTGCACCAATGCAGAACTCATGGACTTCATTAATTTCACCACCAATTTCCATCCTCCACTCAAATTCACTTGGACCATCTCCGACATCTCCCTCACCTTTATTGATCTTCAGTCTCCATCACAGGAGGTAGACGATCGACTGACGTCTATTATAAACCTACTGACTTTCACAACTAGACACTTCTTCCCACCCTGCTTCTTGCTAAGTCTATCCTCCTACTCCCAACTCCTCCGTCTATGCCACATATGCACCCAAGGTGAGGTGTTCCATATCAGGACATCCGAGATGTCCACATTCATTAAGGAACTGGAGTCCCCCTCTTCCATCATAGATGAGGCCCTCACGTCTTCTCGGTATCCCGCAGCTCCGCTCTTACTCCCCCTCCCAACAGGGAGAGTCCTCCTAGTGCTTACCTTTCACCCCATCAGCCGCCGCAACAGCACATAATCCTCCAACATGATTCCACCACTAGTCACATCATCTCATCTCCATCCGTTTCTTCCTTCTGCAGGGACCATTCCCTCCGCAACTCCCTGGTTATCTCATCCCTTCCCACTCAAATTACCCCCTCCCCAGGTACCTTCTCCTGAAACCGCATGAGATGCAACATCTGTCCTTATACCTCCACCCTCAACTCTAACGAGGGACCCCGACAGTCCTTTCAGGTTAAGCAGAGGTTCACTTGCACTTCCCCCAATCTCATCTACTGTATCCGGTGTTCAAGATGTGGACTCTTATAGATCAGCGTGACCAAACGTAGACTGGGCGATCGTTTCGCTGAACACCTTCGCTCAATCTGTGTGGACCTACCCGATCTCCCGGTTGTCAAACACTTTAATTTCCCATTCCCACACTGACCTTTGTCCTCGGCCTCCTCCATTGTCAGAGTGAGGCTAATCGCAAATTGGATGAATAGCATCTCATATTTCGCTTGGGCAGCTTACAACCCAGTGGTATGAATTGATTTCTTGACCTTCAAGTAACCCTTGCATCCCATCTCTCTCCATTACTCCCCCACCCAAGTCATATTAGCCTCAAAGTCAGCTTGAGTCTCATTATCTATGCTCGTTTTCACATTGCACACGGCTAACAATGGCCTGTATCCTTTATCATTGTTACTTTTTCATACATCTTTCATTTATTTGTTCTATATCTCTCTACATCACTGTCTATATCTCTCATTTCCCTTTCCCGACTCCCAGTCTGCAGAAGGCTCTGGACCTAAAACGTTACCTATTCCTTTTCTCCAAGGATGCTGTCTGAACCGTGAAATTATTCCAGCTTATTGTGTCTAACCTTAGTTACAAATTCAATTGTGTTTCTTGTAATCCAAAGAGTAAAGATACAATTTATTTTACATCAATTGAATGCATAATATGAAAATGTATTTAATAATTTGGCAATGTCACTACAGCATATGAATACCTAAATAAAATGTATCTGAAAATGTTTAGTTTAACGGATATACATCAAATACACAAGACATCTGCTCCAAACAACCATTGAATACAAAGGATAGAAAAGGATAGCAAAAGATGGAACTTATATAATGAAAATCAGTACCCCCTCCCTGTGACAATACAATATACTGTATCAAAGAAATGTAATGTCATAAAGGATCTACATAAAAAGATTAACAATTCAGAGAAAAAAAACACCAAACAATTGAAGATGCTGCAGAAAATTATGGAAATGTTCAATGTTAACCATCTAGAAACAATGAGTTAATATTTCAATTGAAGATTAAGATGAACGATCATTGATATGCTACGTTTATTTCTCTCCACATTGTTGCTTGACCTGATTATTACTAGTATTGTGTTTTATATTTTAGGAAAAAACTAAATGGTTGTATTGTGTATATATTTTATTTTTTAATAATTCTAAAATTAAAATCAAGTAGTAAACTGTCCACTATGCCCAAAAGACTTGATAATTTTAAAAACATTTCCATATCAAGAATATTAAATAACTATAATAAAAACTTGCTGCTGCAAAGCACTTTTCTTAAACGTAGTCTGAAGAAGGGTCTCGACCCAAAATGTCACATATTTCCTTCACTCCATATATGCTGCCTCGCCCCTGAGTTTCTCCAACATTTTTGTCTACTTTCTTAAACGTACGGCCATTTTCATGCTAATGTTTTGAAAACCCTTAAAAATATAATCATCACTGTGACTGGAATGTTCAATAAACTATGGATGGTTTAGATGTTAAAAGGGGAAAAAAACGGCCACAGAATTCAGTATGCTTCCAGGTATTTTGCAGATTTGCAGATGACACAAAGTTGGGTGGCAGTGTGAACTGTGAAGAGGATGCTATGAGAATGTCAGGTTGGATGAGTGGACAGGTACATGGCAGATGCAATTTAATGTGGATAAATGTGAGGTTATCCACTTTGATAGCAAAAACAGGAAGGCAGATTACTATTTAAATGTGTTAAGTTGAGAAAAGGGGAAGTGCACTGGGATCTGGGGACCTTGTTCATCAGTCAATGAAAGTAAGCATGCAGGTACAGCAGGCAGTGAAGAAAGTGAATGGCATGTTAGCCTTTATAACAAGAGGAGTTGAGTATAGGAGCAAAGAAATCCTCTGCAGTTGTATAGGGCCCTAGTGAGACCACACCTGGAGTATTGTGTGCAGTTCTGGTCCCCTAATTTGAGGAAGGACATTCTTGCTATTGAGGAAGTGCAGCATAGGTTTACAAGGTTAATTCCCGGGATGGCGGGACTGCCATATGTTGAGAGAATGGAGCGGCTTGGCTTGTATACTGGAATTTGGAAGGACGAGAGGGGATCTTATTGAAACATGATTATTAAGGGTTTGGACACGATAGAGGCAGGAAACATGTTCCTGATGTTGGGGGACTCCAGAACCAGGAGCCACAGTTTAAGAATAAGGGGCAAGCCATTTAGAATGGAGACAAGGAAACACCTTTTCTCACAGAGTTGTCTGTCTGTGGAATTATCTGCCTCAGAGGGCTGCTCCTGCACCTATTGTATAATCCATCTTCTGCTAATAATTTCTTACCATATGCAAAGCACAGTCAGAAATAAAATATTTCTGCAATGTTTCTGATTACATTTAAATAACTAAGGGGAGGCACATTTATCCAGATAGTAAACAACTTTAGGGTTCAGTGCCCATGTTTTTACATCAGTAAGAATCAAAGTATGAAGATCCATTTGCAGAATAATATTCAAAAAATGTAGTTCGAGCACTCATCAATGACATTTCCAAACACTGGAGTGGAGAAAAGTCAGAATTGTGGTTAATGGCAAAGGAAATATACAAGTCTCCCTCCCATTTTACTAAGACAATTTGAAATAATCAAAATGTAACTACTTGTGGACAAGGCCTAAACAAACGTACATTTTAACTTTGAAGAATTACTTCCGTTTCAAATGAGAATTTTCTTGATTCCGCTCTTTTCAGCTGGTCTTCCTAGATCCAAGAAACCAAAAACGTTCAATTTATTGGGAAGATACACTTTTGGACCAAAGTAATATCCAACATAAATATCTTCTAGAATGTACTTATGTGCACTACATTTAACATTATTTCCCATTCTTCTCTTCTTTAGATAGCTATATATTCATTTGGTTTAGTAGTGATGATGACTTCCTTGACATTAAAAGAGAGTCATTATGCTACCCACATTAAACATTATGTTCTTCAAAGAATAATATTTCTCATTTTCTGATCAGTTGTCTGGCTTCAGGGATTCATGCCCCTCTTTGAGTAGATCCCTCCATGCTTTCAGAAACTGAGTGTTTGCTGAACATTTTGCAGTTAGGTCTTCCACTTGAGCCGAAAGAGATGATGTGACTTCCCAAACTTTTGTTAAATACAAAGCAGTCTGCAATGAAACAAAGCAACAAAAAAGGAAAAATAATAAACAAACTCAAACTGAAAACTACAGCTTCCACACCATGTTATCTGAAACTATTACCTGTTGCAACTTACCTATACACAAGCATCAAAGCTTTAATATTAAATCACAAAGAACTACAGATGCCGGAATTTTGAGCGAAACACTCAGCGGATCAGGCAGCATCTCTGGACAGAATGGATAGGCAACATTTCCCAACTAGAAATGTTGCCTATCCATCCTTCATAGACGCTGCCTGACCAAATGAGTTACTCCAGCATTTTGTGTTTTGCTCAAACTTTAGTTTTATTGCATTTGCCATGTTTCAATAGCCTAATTATTGGCAAGGATTCGGGATTTACTGAAAACAGTAGTTACATAGTCCAGTATAAAAATAATCTGAACTGAATTGGATGCATCTCTCAGTTCTGAAGGGCTACATCAGCATTCAACCACTTCAAAGAGAAAACAAACAAAAAAAAATTATGTGTACTCTCTGGAAGTTCTGGACATACTGCGTGGTAGTAGATAACAGAAAATGCATCGTACCACTCCTTTGCTGGATTCAGATGAAGTCCAATGGCAGAGAGTGTTGTGCTGGGATTCACCAGTGTGGTGCAGGAATTTATCCTACACAGCAAGACCTGCCAGCCACATAAGTACACCTATGCTTTGAATGAAAATGCCTGATCTGTTGATTAAATGGGAAAGGCATGTTGTTTGCTTTAAGTTTAAAGTTTATTTTCTTGGTGTTTTACAATATTTAATCTGTATATAAACGCCTTTAACATTATTTAGAATATCAACAGTTTAAATATTCTGGTTATCAGTTATTTCAATATCAACAGATTAGGCAGGACTCCACCCCGTACTTTAATCACGTTAAAGGGCATCTTGGCTTCTGTGTTGTGAGCAAGGGAATGAGTCAGCCTGTGCATCACTCTGCGTTCAGGCGCGAGTGAACAGTGACAACAGACTAAACGTTGGCAGCTGGTTAAATCCTTTGATTTAGCACAATTATATTACAAAATAGGCACAGATCAATGTAACAGAGCAAACTCACACTTCGCTACAATGTTATGACAATAACTTCCACAGTGAACCCAGTAAATCAGGTTTGGTTCCACAGGAAGGCAAATTGTTGACTTCTAATTAACCGTTACTATCAAACTGCCTTTATAAAATTACACAGTTTTCAGTGCCAAATGTGCTCTTGGCATGATCAGGTAAGGAAAGGAATTCCTTATGTGACTAATGGAGGAATTCAAAGACATTCCAAAACGCCTGTCCTTCCAGGCCACAGATTTGCAGTTTGAGAAAGAGAAAATGAAATCAGATGTGTTGGCATTACTGTTGAGTAAAGGTGACTCCAGATACAGGCTAATGTTGATTGGAAAAGGACCCTAGTGGGAATGCTAGTGTAGCAGCAATAGGGAAGGGATTCCACGCCAGTGGGCCACATGAGTGGCAGGGGGGGGGGGGGGGGGGGGGGGAGTGTGATAATTCGGTAAACAGTATCTGTGTGCGTTAAAAGTTTGTGTAAATGTTGTCCGGTTTGTTTTATGTGGGGTTGGGGGAGGGGGTCAGGGGAAACTTTTTTTTTCAGTTTCTTACCTTGCCGGAGATGCGATTTTTTCCCAGATCGCATCTGCGGTCGCTCTGCGGCCTACTATCGATGGAGGTGGAGGCCTCCTTGGGAGCTGGAGGCCTCCTTGGACTGACTTGAGCCCCACCACGGGGTGTGGTTAACAACGCATCTGATCCCTTGCCTGGGATCACTCTAAACGCGGCCTGCGGACTTACCATCAAGAGTTCGCAGTCTCGGGATAGGCCGAGCCGGTAAGCTGGCGCGGGGGAGCTGACATTCCCCCGATGCAGGAGCTGATCGCCCCGATGGGGAGGGCCCAAACGACTCCGGCCACAGGAGTCAAGGTCGTCCCCTCAACGGAGAGCTCGAGGCCTCCGACCGCGGGAAAGCAAAGAAGGGAAGAGATTTGAACTTTTTTTCACCTTCCATCACAGTGTGGAATGTGGAGGAGTCATTGTGGTGGATGTTTATGTTAAAATGTATTTTATATGTTCCGTTGCTTTTTATGTGTATGGCTGACTTGGCAAATGAAATTCCTCATACTTTGCAAAACATACTTGGCTAATATAGTATTATTGTGATTATGATTGTAATTGTGATTTTGATTATAGCCACCGAGAATATCGGATGAATTTTTTGCACTGTTCCTGTATTGTATATATTTACTACTTGAATAAAGTCTATTTTTAAAATTATTTTAAAAATTCTTTAAAAAAATGGCAGGAATTTCAGGGAATCATTCAGAAGACGCAACATCTTTACATCACAAAAAATAACTATTCTAAGGGGAGAATGAGGCAGACAAGGGAAGTGAAAGACAGCATAAAACTAAAAGAGAAGGTATATAGTCAAAGTCAAATTTATTCGTCACATATAATGTTGCAAAACGGGAAACCAGAGGATTGGGAAGCTTTCAAAAACCAACAGATGGTAGCTAAAAAGGCAATAAGGAGAGAAAAGATTAAATATGGTAAGGTAGTCAATAATATAAAAGAAGATAGCAAGAGGGAGAAGCCGAGTGGACGTTGGGTCGCTGGAAAATATGCTGGAGAAGTGATAATGGGGAAAAAAGAAATGGCATATAAATTGAATAATTCTTTCTCGTCAGCCTACACTGTAGAAGACATCAAAATGTGCCTGAAATTCAAGCGAGTAAGGGTGTAGAAGCTCTTACTAAGGAGAAGGTACTTGGGAAGCTGAAAGGTCTGATGGTGGAGAAGACACCTGGACCAGACCCCGGTAAAGGGGGATGGAATCGGGGCTGTGACCGGACCTCAGGTAGGAGTGGACCATCCCTCCGGTCTCGGTTCCTCGTCAATCATCACCGGGACCTGGACCGGGCCGAGCAGCCGGTGGAGACGCCGTCACCCACCTGGTCGATCTGTAGTTCCAGATCCTGCAGTTGCTGCGCGTCCGCCGTCACGTCCTCGCCCGACATGGTCCCCGCTCCGCCGCGGTGGTACTGGAGTACTGTGGGCAGTTTGTTGCCGTGGTACTGGAGTACTGTGGGCAGTCTGGTGCCGTGGTACTGGAGTACTGTGAGCAGTCTGGTGCCGTGGTACTGGAGTACTGTGGGCAGTCTGGTGCCGTGGTACTGGAGTACTGTGGGCAGTCTGGTGCCGTGGTAGTGGAGCACTGTGAGCAGTTTGCCGCCTGCTGTCGTGGTACTGGAATACCGTGAGCAGTTTGCTGCTGTGGTACCGTGAGCAGTTTGCCGCCTGCTACTGTGGTAGTGTAGTACCGTGAGCAGTTTGCCGCCTGCTACTGTGGTAGTGTAGTACTGTGAGCAGTTTGCCGCCTGCTGCTGTGGTGCTGCTCCCCGGTCTCTCTGCCTGCTCCTCACTGCCCGTGCTCCGTCCCGCGGCGCTGCTCCACTGAGGCCCGCTCCCCGCGCGCTCCCCTCCTCTGTCCCCGCCGCCGCGCCAACTGTCAAAGCTCGCGCCCAGCGAGGACCTTGCCGCCCGCCTGACACCAAAAATCATGTTGCCCACTGCCGTGCCTGCGCCGCAGCAGCAGATATCCACACACAAACACCCCCCCCCCCCCCCCCCACCAGTCCACATTTAAACCAACATCTCCCGCAATCATTCTTCGTTATTTAATATAAACCAAAGGGGACTGAGATCAAATTACAATCAGCTCCCTTTCGGGCGATTCTTGGGGCGTCCGTAAACCGCAGGCGTTTGATTTCGAGGTGCAGCAACAGGTGAAAGTGAACAGGGCGATCGGAATTTTTTTTTTTGCATAGCTTGCATTCATATGTTCCATAGCTCTCGTTTATCCTTTTCCCTGACACTCAGTCTGAAAAAACGGTCTCGACCCGAAACGTGGGGTGGAACCTTCACGTGATCCGCCCTGTTTCGACTAATGCAATCAACTCGACGCGCACAAACGGAAGATCAAATAGAACAAGTTGTCCTACAACTGTAGGCTCCTCTATAATCTTTGCTGTAGGCTGTGCACGCCACACGAAAGAAGAAGAAGACCCGAAACGTCACCTATTCCTTTTCTCCAGAGATGCTGCCTGTCCCTCTCCTACTCCCGCATTTTGTGTCTATATTAGGTGAAGGCTGCACCATGTTTACCAGCCCGAGTCCTCCCCCACGGCTCGACTCTTTTGTGGACCAAGGCAAGGGCAGGAAAAAAAACTTTCAGAGTCAAGAGCAGTTTTATTAGTCACAGAGTGATCCAGTCTGGAAACAGGCCCAACTTGCCCACGCCAGCCAACCTCCCACCAACACTAGCCCCACCTGCTTGCGTTTGGTCCATATCCCTCCAAACCTGTCCTATCCATGTACCTGACTAACAGTCTGAAGCGGGGTCACAACCCGAAACATCACCTATTCCTTCGCTCCATAGTTGCTGCCTCACCCGCTGAGTTTCTCCAACATTTTTGTCAACCAACTGCATCTCAAACATTGGGACAGTCCCAGCCTCAACTACCTCCGCTGGCAGCTTGTTCCATACACCTACCCCCACTTTGTTTGGAAAAATATGTCCCAAATGGAACAATCAAATTCTTACTCACAGCAGCACAAGTATAAACATAATACAATGTAAACAATATAATAAAATGAAAAATGTTTAATGTATACATGCATATAAAACAAACAATAATAGTGCAAAAAAGACAAAACGAATGTAACCAAGTCTAAGTTCGTCAGAGCTTATTTGGAGATTATAACCTGATGGTTGTAAGGAAGAAGCTGTTCCTGAACCTGGGCGTTAAGTTTTCGAGCTCCTATATCTTCTTACCGTGGCAGAAGTAAATAGAGGCTGTGGCCAGGGATGTGTGGGTCTCTGATGATGCTGCCTTTTTCAAGGCAGCAACTCCTGTAAATCCCTTGGATGTTGGGAAGGTATTTTAACAAACATTCTCAGTGCTTCATCAGGGAACTGTCAAGCTAAACCTGATATCACTTTAACTTACCTTCCCATACTGACTTTTCTGTCCCGGGCCTCCTCCATTATCAGAGTGAGGCCAAATGCAAATAGGAGGAACAGCACCCTATATTTCACTTGGGCAGCGTACAACCCAGCAGTATTGATTTCCCTTTTATCTTGCACTAAACCTTAATCCCTTATCATGTATCTGCACACTGTGAATGGCTCTATTGTAATTATGTATTTTCTTTCCGCTGACTGGTTAGCACGCAACAAAAACTTTTCACTATACGTAGGTAAATGTGCCAATAAATTAAACTATCTATCTAAACTCTAATTTAAGGTAACCCTTCTATCCTCTCTCCCTTCTATCGCCCACCCGAGTCATTGTACTAGTTTCACTGTCATCCTGGTTAGTTTCATTGTCTGTATAACTCATTTTCACATAGCCCATAGCTAACAATGGACTGTTTTCTTGATCATCGTTACTTTTTTTGCATACCTCTCATTCATTTCAATGGTTCAATGGTTCTTTATTGTCATGTGTACTGAGGTACAGTGAAATTTGATTTGCCATACAGTCACACAAAAAAAGCAACAAGATGTATAAATACATAAAGATTAAACATAGACTTAAACAGCCACCACAGTGGCGTGTGAGAATCCCCAGGGCACACAGCATAAGCGGAGACCCACAGCCATCAGTTCAATGTCCAGGCCACACACACGCTCCTTCACCGTGATGTGACCAGAGTAGTACCGACCGCTCTCACTCTCTCTGCAGTCCCTGTCCGCCTGAACATTCAGAAAGCCGTCCACACTCGTACCAAACTCCAGGATGACCTCATGGAGCGATGTCCCTGCAAACACCAAGATCACAGCACTTACGGCACTCCCTCAGAGTCCTCACTACTGCTGGCAGCACGTCAATCTTGTTTTTCCGGCACCTCGCATTTCCCACTGCGATGGAAGGCAAATAACATACACCTTCTTCCTTCTTTTCTCCCGCGGTCGACACAATCGAAACATCCACAATCAGGGCGATTGAAGCTCCAGCAGTTGGCAATTGAAGGCCCCGCAATGGGCCGATCGACGCTCCCGCGATCGGGTGTCGAAGCTCCTACGGGTGAAGTTCCTGAAGTCGATCCCTAACAAACGGACCGCCAGCTCCACTATGTTAAGGCCGCAGTGCAGACAGAGAACGATAGGGAAAAAGTCACATCTCAGTAAAGGGAAGAGATTTAAAAAAGTTTCCCCAACCCCCCCCCCCCCACAATACAAAACATAAAGATACTAAAATATACAAGTATAAACTGACTAAATGCAACAAATGAAGAAAGGGACGAGACAGGCTGTTGGGGACATGTTGTTCCATCTCTCGTTTCCCTTGCTGAAGGGTCTCGACCCATTCTATCCAGAGATGCCGCTTGTCTCGCTGAATTAAACCAGAATCTGCAGTTCCTTCCTGCACACCTGATGCCAAGCCGAGCAGATGGGATCTGAAACGTGGCAGCAGGAACAGTATAAAGCAAAGATACCTTTGGTATAAAGGTTGCTCTGGTGATGGAGGAGAAAAGGGACAGACTTTGCACAAATCAATTGGTCGCAGCTGCAGCCACAATGACGGCGCTGACGTCACCGTAGATGACGTTGTCACCCATTGTTGACGACACTGCTGCCGGTGGGCATGCGCAGGTTCCTGGCCTTCAGCGTGAGACTACAATCCCCAGAGTGCATTGGCAGTCTCTGCGCAGGCGCAGCGGGGCGGGTCTAGTGGGGCCCTTCGGTTTGGTAACGTGAGAGCGAAGGTTGTTGTCGGTAGCCGGACCGGGTCGTTGCATCGTCGGTCGGTCAGTCAGTCGGAGAGGCGTGCACTGTGTTGTTAGTTTGTAACGGGGATCTCCGGCATGTGGTCTGCAGCTTGCAGGTTGACAACGCGAGGTAAGTAACAATCCCTTCATTTCCTCTAAAATAAACGGTCTCTGGGCAGCAAAGGCACGACTGTCAATTCAATCATTGCCCGTTTTCTTTAAAAAAGCACAAATAACTTAGCCAGTTCATAAAGAAGAAGAATAGTCGAGAGTGAAGTGGCTAAAGATGGAAAACCTTTAGAGATCGCCCAATGTCAACGAAACGTGTACCCATGACAAACAACTCAATGTCTCTACCCTATTTACAAAATGCTTTTTACCTGTAGGTTTCCAAATGTCACGTGGATTGAAAGCTTTAAGACATTTCATTGAAACCATAAAAGTATTGTTTTTATAATGCATATATTTACACGTTTTGTAAAATGTGTACGCGTTGTGTAATATGGGAAAGCCCACGTTGGAAGTGTGTCAAAGGTTACTGTCATAAACAGACTTATCAATTACAAGGTTTCCAATTAAAATTGATTTGCTGGGTGTAGGTGTGTGTTGACTCAACACCACGTTTAAGAATAATAATGTTTTTTTAAATTGATCTGGATTTTATTGATTTGATGTACTCCAGTGAAATATTTGCGCAGTTGAAGGCTGCCTTGCTTTTTCAATACTGAGGTTTGCAAAATGAGGAGGGGGAGGGGTGGGAGAACGGCGAAGAAGAGCACTGCCATCATCCTAAAAAAGTTTAACATAATGTGGGTATGTATTTGCAGGTTCACAGTGTAACCTGAAGGACATGTTTGCCAGCCCCTTTAAAATCTGTCCAGTTTTAAATACTGTGCATATAAAAATGAATTGAACTGATAATGGCAGGAAAAAAAGGTAACTTTTCCAGACCTGACTTGCCATCAGCACTTGGAAAAATTGGTGATAAACAGATTTTAAGGTGAAAAAATAATTTTAGTGAACGATAGTGTCACGTGCAATATTGGTTGGAGCTAGAAGGGGAGAAGAAGGGAAGACAGGAAAGATGAAATGACAGGAATGTTGGTGTTGATGGGATGTAAATGGGAGAAGTAGAATTATTTAAAAATTAGTAAAGGAAACTACTTTAAAAGCATATTTCAAAGCTTTGAAGTCCTGAAACCGTTCCTTAGTTTGAAGATGAAGTGCTGTTCTTCATTGAAGTGATAGGCACAGACTGGCAATGGAACTGATAATTCAACTGACAGCCAGTAGGAAGCTTTGAGTCATACTTGCATGGGGGTGTTGTTCAAAATTGTATTTGGTCATTTTGATGTAGAGGAGAATACATCACAAATAAGAAACACTTGCAGGTCCACCATCAACTTTCCGGAAACTGGTGGTCTGGCACCTCCTTTGATCCGGACAAAATTACAAGGACACATTTGAAATCCCCCCTCAGAAGTACCATGAACAAAATTGGCGCCTCGGCCGGGTGAGATGGCCAATCTCAACCACATCGGGACTTCCCTGCCTATCAGTAGGTCGAATTTGTCCCCTGCCGCTGGGTTCTGGAACTTTGGTCTGGCTGGAGCTGGCAGATCTGTTTCCATAACCGACCTCCACAGCTGACATTGCGAATTGGTATCTCAGCTCCTTGGTGGCCTAGGTGGACCATTCTGCTACACAGTGCCCTCCATAATGTTTGGGACAAAGAACCATCATTTATCTATTTGCCTCTGTACTCCACAATTTGACATTTGTAATAGAGAAAAATTACATGTGGTTAAAATGCACGTTGTCGGATTTTATTAAAGGGTATTTTTATACATTTTGATTTCACCTTGTAGAATACATAGTCCCGTCATTTCAGGGCACCATAATGTTTGGGACACATGGCTTCACAGGTGTTTGTAATTGCTCAGGTGTGTTTAAATGCCTTCTTCATGCAGGTATAAGAGAGCTCTCAGCACCTAGTCTTTCCTCCAGTCTTTCCATCACCGTTGGAAACTTTTATTGCTGTTTATCAACATGAGGATGCGAACACTGGTGAGCTGCAAAAATAGGGTGGCCAGGTTACAGTTTGCCAAGAAGTACTTAAAAGAGCAACCACAGTTCTGGAAAATGTCTTGTGGACAGATGAGATGAAGATTAACTTATATCAGAGTGATGGCAAGAGCAAAGTATGGAGGAGAGATGGAACTGCCCAAGATCCAAAGCCTACCATCTCATCTGTGAAACACAGTGGTGGTGGTGTTATGGCCTGGGCATGTATGACTGCTGAAGGTACTGGCTCACTTATCTTCATTGATGTTACAACTGCTGATGGTAGTAGCATAATTAATTCTGAAGTGTATGGACTGCTCAAGTTCAAACAATTGCCTCAAAACTCATTGGCCGGCGGTTCATTCTGCAGCAAGACAATGATCCCAAACGTACTGCTAAAGCAACAAAGGAGTTTTTCAAAGCTAAAAAATGGTCAATTCTTGAGTGGCCAAGTCAGTCACCCGATCTGAACCCAATTGAGCATGCCTTTTATACGCTGAAGAGAAATTTGAAGGAGCCAAGCCTCCAAAGCAAGCATAAGCTAAAGATGGCTGCAATACAGGCCTGGCAGAGCATCAGCAGAGAAGACACCCAACAAGTGGTGATGTCCATGAATCGCGGACTTCAAGCAGTCATTGCATGGAAAGGATATGCAACAAAATACTAAACATGACTACTTTCATTTACATGACATTGCTGTGTCCCAAACATTATGGTGCCCTGAAATGGGGGGACTATGTATAAACACTGCTGTAATTTCTACATGGTGAAACCAAAATGTATAAAAATCAGTCTGAAGAAGGGTCTTGACCCGAAACATCACCCATTCCTTCTCTCCAGAGATACTGTCTGTCCTGCTGAGTTACACCAGCATTTTGTGTCTATATTCTCCATCACATTCTTCTATCATCTTGGGAAAAGCTGAGAAATCATGAACAAAACTAGATCAAAGTTGTTCCATACAACATTCATAAATCTATAGGAAGGAACTGCAGATGCTGGTTTAAACTGAAGATAGACACAAAATGCTGGAGTAACTCAGCGGGACAATAGCATCTCTGGAGAGAAGGAATGGGTGACGTTTCGGGTCGAAACCTTTCTTGCATGCTTTATCTTATCCAAAGTATTTGCGATATTCATGGCATTGTAGATGTGTGACTTCCAAAATTCCCTTCTGCTGCATTGGTTACTTGAATAGCTTGAGAAAATGTCTTTTGTAGGTAATCTTTAAAAGATACAATTATACCTTAACTCAGAGCTGCTGCATTTGTGGCAAGTATACAAACTTTGACATTTGGATGAACATAATTCAAATATGTAGGACGCTGTGGGATATTATTAAGAATCAATAAAATCCTGAATGTCAAATTCATGGAAACACATCCCTCCACATCAGGAACAAAATAGTTCACAAACCAGTCTTGAAATAAGGGCAAAGTCACCCATCAAGATGACCAGAAGAGATTGCTTCTAAATTCCATTCAGAGTCCAAGGGTTCTTGGATGGATAAAGCAAAGTTCAAGTTTACAATCTCCAACAGTATTTCCACCAAGCAATAGGGTTGTCTCTCTTTTGCTGGTTTATGCACTGGAGCTGTCTGTTCCTCACTTGTAATATGTGTACGTTGAGGCATACATTTCCAATATGTATTGGAAATGTGTACTGGGCTGCCCGACCCCAGAGATTCGGAGGCTCCAGCTGCAGGCCGGTGGACGGTAACACCGGGAGCTCGCGGGTCCCTCGTGGGAGACCGCTTTACGGAGCTCCCGCAGCGGCAACTTCTCCCGCCCGAGTTTTGGGGTTGAAGACGACCTGGAGCGGGACCTTACATCACCCGGCGCGGCTTTAATGGCCACGGGACTTGCTAGGACCCACCGGGGGCTCCAACATCAAGACCCGGAGCGGGGCCTTGCATCGCCCGGCGCGGCATGAATGGCCGCGGGACATATACTATCACCCGCCGGGGGCTTTGACTCTGACCGGGAGAAGAATGGGGAGTGCAGGGGAGAGATACGACTTTGCCTTCCATCACAGTGAGGAGGATATTCACTGTGATGGATGTTTGTGTAAAATGTGTTATGTCTTGGTTCTTTTTTTGTATGTATGACTGCAGAAACAAAATTTCGTTTGGACCTCAATGAGGTTTCAAATGACAATAAATGGTATTGTATTGTATATAATGCAGACTCATGACTCTCATCCGCATTGAATTATTTTGGCACAATATTTCCCTCTCTAATTATGTAAGTTAAACCGTCAGGAAATTCATTCACTGCTGCATAGTGGACACGCTGCCTCCCTTCGCATTGTAATCTTGTACAAATTAGCCCTTGTTTTAAAAAGATGCAAAGTGTTCGAGTAACTCAGCAGGTCAGGCAGCACCTCTGCAGAGCATGGATAGGTGATGTTTTGGGTCTGGACCCTTATTTTAACGGACCCTTTTATAATGGATTTTGGTTATAACGAGCGGACCTGCTGACCCACCCCCAGCTTGCACTGTTTCCCCAGCTCTGCATTCCAACACTACTCCTGGCTTGCAAGATGCACCAGCAAGCCCTTCACCCACTGCCTGGTCCAGTTGATACGGCTGTTGTTATGGCTCACGTTGTAGCCCCTGGGAACTGTGCTTTCTTAAGGCCGCTGTAACTGACAGAACGAGCTTGATCACCATTGGGCCATGGGGCTCCCTCCCCTCCTTTGCTAAGGCTACCTTCTGTTGGCCATTGCTTTGATCACTTGGCCTCTTCTCCCCCCCCCCCCCCCCCCCCCCCCCCCCCGCCGCCTCATTCTCCTGTCACATTGTCCACTCCACCGTTCCTTCCTCCACTGCTGGCGCCTCTTTTTTTCCATCACTCTGTCCACTCCGCCTCTCCTCACCCTCCAACGCCGCCTTCCCCACCTGAGTCGCTGAGAAACTCCACCTTGGAAGATGTCGACGACTGGGGAGAAGCTATTTAGCCTGTGGTGAAAACACTCGAAGATCAAGGATGCTCACATTTCAATAGTTAAGATGCCGTAGGCAGCTAAACGCTCGAGTTTGCGCATAGTCAGAGGCCAATTTCTAAGCTATCACTGACATTTTCACTGAAGCCTGAGGATGGGCTTTAAACCCAAAATCTGCAATATAAAAATGGTCTATCAACTTCCCGTTATTGCACCACACTTCCCCCTGACAATAAAATGCATGGTGAGAATCTGAAAAAAGTGAGACTGCATTCAATATCTTGGGAGGCACTTCTCGGCAAAGCGAGGCATTTATAATGAAACTCGCCTTCAATGTCGTTGTTACATGCGGAAACTGTCTTCAATGTGCAAGGACAACCTTTACTCTCTAAAGGGTAAAAGAGTATTTGAAGACCACAATCTCAGATCCAACATAAAATACATGGTTCACGAGCAGCAGAGAACCCTACCGTCATTATGCTTAGAATAAAGGGGAGGTCATTTAAGACTGAGGTGAGAAAAAACCTTTTCACCCAGAGAGTTGTGAATTTATGGAATTCCCTGCCACAAAGGGCAGTGGCCATGTCACTGGATGGATTTAAGAGAGAGTTAGACAGAACTCTAGGGGCTAGTGGAGTCAAGGGATATGGTGAGAAGGCAGGCACGGGTTATTGATAGCGGACGATCAGCCATGATCACAATGAATGACGGTGCTGGCTCGAAGGGCCGAATGGCCTCCTCCTGCACCTATTTTCTGTTTCTATGTCATGATCTGAAACGTGCAGTACCTATCACAGGCATCCCAAGACACTTGATAAACTCACCAATGTTGCCTCTACAAAATCCCCCAAATCTTTTGGAAGTTTCCTTTCAAAACCTATTTCTCCTGTGTTTTAGGTGTGATTACATTCAGTCGGCTGCAGTGGACATGTCACATCTATCACATGTCCCAAATCAGACTTCCGAAACTGATGCCCTCTTCTGAGATCTGCCACGGAAGGATATTGTCAGGTGGAAAGAGGAAAAAAATTGAAGATAGACAAAAATGCTGGAGAAACTCGGTGGTTGAGGCAGCATCCATGGAGCGAAGGAAATAGGCAACGTTTTGGGACGAAACCCTTCTTCAGAGTGAATAAGGGTTTTGACCTGAAACGTTGCCTATTTCCTTTGCTCCATTGATGCTGCCTCAACCGCTGAGTTTCTCCAGCATTTTTGTCTCCCTTCGATTTTCCAGCATCTGCAGTTCACAAAAGTATCCTTGAGAGGGTGCCCAACACGGGCTACTATTTGCGTGCTAGCTACAGACGCAGATCCACAAACTCGCATTATAATCGCTCCACACTCTTAAATCTGTATTCATACAGCAACAATTCCTACTTTAGCTATGATCTGCTTATCTATCCACTGTAAATGGATTAATTGTATTCATGTATTGTCTTTCTGCTTGCTGGTTAGCATGCAACAAAAGCTGTTCACTGTACCTCGGTACATGTGACAATAAACTAAACTGAATTGAACATCCTCATCGACTCCTGGGAATTTCTGGCTCATGACCAATAGCATAAGGTGGAGCATGATGTTGTAAACCATGAGTCCATGAGTCAGGCACACACGAGGCATTGCAGAAGGAGTGCATCATCCCACAATATAAAACACAATTGCAATCTGCTCCATCTGCAAGAGTCTGTGGATCCCATATTGGCGCCATCAGCTACCTCTATCCACAAAACCGACATGGATATAAGCCATTCTCAATCCTGAGAATCTGCCTAAGATCATGAGCTCTAAACATTTTTCAGGTTTAAATAAAATCAATCTGATGAATAGTATGTTAATACAGTAATTCCCACTGCATCTGATAGTGGGGATAAACATCTTGAAATGTTTTGGATGAAAAATTAATCCAGTCAAACTTTAGCTTGAGAGTTGATCTCAATATGCATATAAGCACTCTCGCCAAATCTGAGCTGTAAAGAAATACTTTGTGCGATGCATATTTGCAATTGGACAGAGCTATTTTAGAGAACTATGGTTGGCATTCGTATAACATGATTTGTAATGGACATAAAAATCAAATTCTTTACATGGCATACTTAAATTAGCCTCTAATTACGTGGCAGAGTCTCATGTTGAATATCTTGAATGTGTACTTTTTAAATCTGTATGTTAATGTGTTTTTCTTCTGCAGCACACAGATGTCTATGTTCTGTCAACACAGTAAAGAGAGGATCTCTTCTGTCCTTGGTACATGCAGAAAGATATGTTTCCTCTTCAGCATCCCGTATCACGACACACTACACAATCCATCCACGGGATAAAGATCCACGATGGAAAGGTAATTGTCATGGAGTTTGAAATTTATGCTGGGAAAATTAGTCCGGTTTCATGCCAGCTTTGAGGATTTATGATTTTTAATTTATTTTGTATCCCTCTGCAATGCAAAATTAAGCTTGCTTTCCCAATATTTAAACAGATGATAGGAAAAGAACAGTGAACCCTTGCCTTCATTCAGGATATAGATTCTTGTTTGGTTATGTTTATTGTCACGTGTACCGAGGTACAGTGAAAAGTTATTTGTTGTGGATTATCCAGTCAGCAGATCATGTCACCATGAGAATAAAAGTGCAGAATAACTAACAATGATCATCTACAATGAGAATTTGTTTTCTTACATTTGTTACTACAGGAAAGCAATACCATAACTTGCTGAATATAGTCATACAATGTTTGTTTCTAACCTCACTTTGATCCAGAACAGTGAAAGGCCGTTGAAATTGGAGTTTTGAAATTGCCGATTTAATGTACAAAGATTTTCCATTTTCTTCAGAATCATAAAACGACCCATATCATCAAATGAATAATGTATTTAGAAGATGCAGTCACCATTTATAAACTGAATTATTTGTATTGCATTTTGCCTGATGTTTCTACAATTGTTTCCGTTTTGGACAGAAATGGAGAGCCAATAAGACAAATACCAGAACAACTACCCAAAGTAACTTTAGGCGCACAAAAAGCACCCCTTGGCTTAGTCTTTCCTTCAGGTACCTAATCTCAGACTCTTCCCTTTCTCTCCATCTCGACTGCAGGAGATTGGCTAACAATAAACATTGGTTATAAGTTTATAAACCCCCCACAGTACCTCGACTATCTTCCACCCTAACTTCTTATAAGAATATCCCTGTTTCCTCCACCCTTGTCAGTTTTGGTCTATTGGCAAAACCTGAAGCCTGAGATGTCTTCATTCTCTTAAGTTCTCCAGTTGACATTACTCTTGACCATATTTCATCTATTTTTGGTCTTCTGGATCAAGTAAGGATGGAGTACCCCTGGTCCTTGTCTTCTACCCACCTGCCTACACATTCAATGGATCATTCTTTGCACTCATGCCATCTCCATCAAGGTTCCATCACCTAAAATATCTTGTCTCCCCTCTCCTTTCAGTATTTCAAAAGGGAATGTTTCCATTGACTCCCTGGTCGGTTCTCCTGTATCACCAACCACTCCCCATCTTACAGCCCTTTCCCATTTAAGTGCAACTGCCTCGTCTGTCTAACTTCCTTGCCACCATCCATGGATTCAAGCAGCCCTTGCAAAAGCAGAGATTCGCTTGCACTTCCTCCAGTCTTGGGAACTCCATTCAGCATTCACAATGTGGTATCTTGTACATTGGAGAAACCAAATGCAGATTGGATGATAACTTTGGGGAGAATGTGCTTTTTGTCTGAGGGGGTGACTCGGATCTCTTTGCTCTCTGCCATTTTAATTCTCTATCTCATTCGCATTTTGACATATTTGTATCCGCCCTTTTGCACTGTCAAAACAAGGGGTGCAGTAAGTTTAAAGAATAGTACCTATCCTTTGATTGGGTACATAGCAGCCTTCTGGACACAGTGTTGAATTCTATAATTTCAGCTAACTCACTTTTTCTCACAGCATCATCTTATCTGCGAGTTGTCTCTATTGACCCAGTTTTTCTCTCTTCACTAGCACAGCCTGACTTGCTAAGCATGACCTGCAGACATGCATTTCACCCCTTTTTAAATGTTTGTATTCATACTCTCTAGTCGTCCTTTGTCTGATAGCATTTTGTTCCACTTTTCTTTTCACTAACTGCCCCAATTAACCCATCAAGTGGATGATATCTACAATTGAACTCCGTGACAATTCCGGTCTTATCAGAGATACTGGCCCTATCAAGATGTACTCTTATCCTTTCTATTCTTCACCTACATTCTCTGCAACTTCAAATTAACTTGTCTCTCTTATTTCCATTCATAGTTCTGGCTAAGGGTTTTGGACCTGATATGTTAACTTTGTTTTTGTTCCCGCAAATGCTGCCTGATCAGCTGAATGCTTCCAATATTTCCTGTTTGTATTCTATGTAGTACTTAAGCTAATACATTCATAGCAATGAACGATTGGTTCAGGCTGCCTCCTACAATTGTCTATATGGATGAGGCACTTTGTATGTGAATTTCTCATCCTATGGTTTTCTATAAGGATACCTTCCATGTTTCCTTATTTCCCGTGAAATATAATTGAACTTTGTTTGGCACATCAGGAGCTTAAAATAAATAAATTGGTTTATATCCAATTTGTGTAAATTATTCTAAAATGCAACGTAAATGTTATATTTAACCTTCTGTCCCACCAGTATGCCAAGCTCCTATTTCTAGAGTTTTATTTGGTTTAATAGAACTCCCTTAGTCTATAGTGTAGTAATGTTATTGGGAGATATTTCTTTAATTCATTAAGCTTCTCAGGTAATGAGTAGTTCAGTTTTAGACTGTGCCATTTTACATTTGTATGGTTGTTTATGTGTAGCAAATGCCGGAAGAGTTTTCCATCCTATTACCGGTTTTGGTTGACAAAATACAACGTATCCAAATTAAATTGTGTAATTAATAACCATAATGGTCACAGCTTTCTAAGGAAGCAATGTAGTATTTTCCTCCTTAACATTGACACTTTGGATTCTGCGTCTTATGAGCATGTCTTCACCACGTTCCAACGTGGTGTAGCTGCTTTTAATTCCAGCTGCAATAATGTGTTTTTGAGAGATTATTTGTCAAAAGGGCCGATGAGTGCATCCTCACAATCTTTATTCCTTTAGATTCATTTCTAAACAAGATACCATGAGGGGATTAGATGGGGTAAATGCATAGAAGTCTTACCCGGGATAGGCGAATCAAAAACAAAACACTATTTGTTTAAGGTGAGAGGAACACGATATGAGAAACAGAAATGAATACCTCATACAACAGAAAGACGGCTAGGTATTAATAGCTTTTAGCTGTCAGCATTTTGGTGATTTAATATAGAACACACATGCAGACTTTTGAATGTGCTTACACCTAAGTATTGCCTAAGCAAACAGTCCAATACAACTTGTAGAAACAAGGAACTGCAGATGCTGGTTTACACAAAAGGACAGAAAGTGCTGCAGTGACTCAGCAGGTCAGGCAGCGTCCCTGGAGAATATGGATGTTATGTTTTGGGTCAGGACCCTTATTCACACCAATACACCTTTCTAGGAATCTAGAACATTAATGCTACTACGCCAGTTAATTTTTATTATTATTTATATAATTGAGGTCAATCTTCCAACATCTGATGAGGACGCCCTCCTGGGTCATGCATAACATCTCCCACATCCTCACTGCCCAGATGGAGTCATTTTTATTGCTGTTGCTGCTACTATTGTTTCCCCAACTTATATAGCTTTAAAATCCTAAAAGGTGTATAATGAGTGGTCCACTTGTTAAGTTTGCTTGACAGCTTCGTTCATCACCAAACAGGCCTTGTTTAAACCCCTTGTTTAAGAGCCACATTTCTGCCTGGTTCCTTTTAAATTTATATTTCATAACTTTCAATTCCTGGAAAGTGACAGCAGTATTGAAGGCAACAACACATAGCATGAAGGTAAGCAATATGGTAATCCATAAACCTAGTGATTTCTAATTTCCTGCCCTTAATTATAACGAGGATATCTCATGATCACTGATGTAACAACTCCATGTTGCTTCATCCCATACTGAATCTTTTACCTCTGAATAATAACATGAGTGCCCATGATAAACCCCATTTTTGGGACATTGTAAAGTTTTTCTAACATTCACTGAATCATCCAATGCGATGGCCATGATCTGTGTTCACCAGAGAATTTGCTTTCTTGTTTCAGTGAAGCCAAGCCAGTCTCAAATGTCTGCAAGTTGCACCCTACGTTGATTGGTTAACAATGGCTTGGATAGTCGAGCTCCTCATGTCTCACAATGCCGGCAATCTGGATTCAATCCTGACCTTTGGTGCCACCTGTGTGGAATTTATGTGTTCTCTCTGGGTGATTTTTCTCTGAGTCATACATACAAACATTGAAACATAGAAAAATAAGTGCTGGAGTAGGCCATTCAGCCCTTTGAGCCAGGACTGCCATTCAATATGATCATGGTTGATCATCTAAAATCACCGGGAATTAACCTGGTGAACGTATGCTGCACTCCCTCAAAAGCAGTAATGTATTTCTTCAAATTACTCCAGGTGCACTCTCACCAGGGCCCTGTACAGCTGTAGTAGGACTTCCTTGCTCCTCAACTCAAATCCTCTCGCAATGAAGGCCAGCATGCCATTAGCTTTCTTAACTTCCTGCTGTACCTGCATGCTTGCTTTCAGGGACTGATGTACAAGCACACCCAGGTCTCGTTGCACCTCCCCTTTTCCTAATTTGACACCATTCAGATAATAATTTGCCTTCCTGTTCTTGCCAGCAAAGTGGATAACCTCACATTTATCCACATTATACTGCATCTGCCATGCATCTGCCCACTCACCCAACCTATCCAAGTCACCCTGCAGCCTTGTAGCATTCTCTTCGCAGCTCACGCAGCCGCCCAGCTTTGTGTCATCCGCAAACTTGGAGATGTTACATTTAATTCCCTCATCTAAATCGTTAATATATATTCTAAATAACTAGGGTCCCAGCACCGAGCCTTGCGGCACCCCACTAGTCACATCTCCTCCACACCAAGGGTGGGCTGGTTAGCAGATCAATTGACCAATGTAAATTATCCCCAGTGTGTCGTTGAGTGATAGGATTGTTTTTGAGTTGGGTGGGGGGGGGGGGTGTAATTAGTGGGATACATTGGCAGAATAAGTTACAGGGAAAATTAATGTAGGACGGGAATTGCTTTATGAGCCAGCATAGACTCCTTAGGCTGAAGAGCCTTCTATGTCATAAGAAAATGTAATGGTAAGTTTATTTTTCTTTAATGAGATCTCATTTGGGTGCAGTTACAAGATTCTGCTAATTCTAATTTACTTCAATATTCAACTTTTTATTTAACTGAGAAGATTATTTAATGAATGCAAAAACAATAATGGCTATAGCTTGATTGTTTATCAGCAGAACAGATTTTATAAGTATAAGCTGCATCCCGTGGAGAGAAACCATATTTAACAAAGACAGTAACAGTCTGTGTAGGAAGGAATTCAGATGCTGGTTTACACAGAAGATAGAAACATAGAAAAATAGGTGCAGGAGTAGGCCATTCGGGCCCTTCCAGCCTGCCATTCAATATGATCATCTGTCATGCATCTGCCCACTCACCCAACCTATCCAAGTCACCTTGCAGCCTCCTAGCATCCTCCTCATAGCTAACACTGCCCCCCAGCTTCGTGTCATCCTCAAACTTGGAGATATTGCATTCAATTCCCTCGTCAAAACCATTAATATATATTGTAAATAGCTGGGGTCCCAGCACTGAGCCTTGCGGTACCCCACTAGTCACTGCCTGCCATTCTAAAAAGGACCCGTTTACTCCTACTCGTTGCTTCCTGTCTGCCAGCCAGTTCTCTATCCACATCAATACTGAACCCCCAATACCGTGTGCTTTAAGTTTGTATACTAATCTCTTATATGGGACCTTGTCGAAAGCCTTCTGAAAGTCCAGATATAACACATCCACTGGTTCTCCCTTATCCATTCTACTAGTTACATCCTCGAAAAATTCTATAAGATTCGTCAGACATGATTTACCTTTCCTAAATCCATGCTGACTTTGTCCAATGATTTCACCACTTTCCAAATGTGCTGCTATCCCATCTTTAATAACTGACTCTAGCAGTTTCCCCACTACCGATGTTAGACTAACTGGTCTGTAATTCCCCGTTTTCTCTCTCCCTCCCTTTTTAAAAAGTGGGGTTACATTAGCGACCCTCCAATCCTCAGGAACTATCCAGAATCTAAAGAGTTTTGAAAAATTATCACTAATGCATCCACTATTTCTGGGGCTACTTCCTTAAGTACTCTGGGATGCAGCCTATCTAGCCCTGGGGATTTATCGGCCTTTAATCCATTCAATTTAGCGAACACCACTTCCCGGCTAACCTCGATTTCACACAGTTCCTCCATCTCATTTGACCCCCGGTCCCCTGCTATTTCCGGCAGATTATTTATGTCTTCCTTAGTGAAGACATAACCAAAGTAGTTATTCAATTGGTCTGCCATGACCTTGATCAGTGATCAATCTGTCCATGATCAATTCACCTGTTTCTAACTGCAAGGGACGTACATTTGTTTTAACTAATCTTTTTCTCTACATAAACTTTTGCAGTCAGTTTTTATGTTCCCTGCCAGTTTTCTTTCATAATCTATTTTCCCTTTCCTAATTAAGCCCTTTGTCCTCATCTGCTGGACTCTGAATTTATCCCAGTCCTCTGATAGGCTGCTTTTTCTGGTTAATTTGTATGTTTCATCTTTTGTTTTGATACTATCCCTGATTTCCCTTGTTATCCACAGATGCACTACCTTCCCTGATTTATTCTTTTGCCAAACTGGGATGAACAATTGTTGTAGTTCATCCATGCAGTCTTTAAATGCCTTCCATTGCACATCCACCGTCAACCCTTTAAGAATCAATTGCCAGTCTATCTTGGCCAATTCATGCCTCATACCCCCAAAGTTACCTTTCTTTAAGTTGAGAACCTTTGTTTCTTAATTAATTATGTCACTCTCCATCCTACTGAAGAACTCAACCTGGACACAAAATGCTGGAGTAACTCAGCGGGACACGCAGCATTTCTGGAGAGAACGAATGATCCGACCCAAAACATCGCTCATTCCTTATCTACAGTCGATAGTTTATTGTGTCTATCTTTTTTTTGCTATGTTTGTTTAGTCAAATTTTAGCAAATATTCGAAATAAGGATGATTTCATATTTCTTATTCTAGTATTGCATGTTTTTTCCAAGGGGTCAGCATGGAGCGATTCGCTGATGAAGCTGATGTAGTAATAATTGGTGGAGGTCCCGCTGGCCTATCTGCAGCAATCCACCTGAAGCAGCTGGCTGACAAACATGGCAAGGAAATACGAGTGTGTTTGGTGGAGAAGTCTGCACAGCTTGGTGGACATATCCTTTCAGGTGCATGCCTGGATCCAAGAGCTCTGGATGAGTTGTTCCCTGATTGGAGGGACAGAGGGGTGAGGAAATTGTTTATATTTACTACAAGTTTGTTTATTGGCTTATTGAAAAATTGCAATTTCTAGATTATGTTGCAATACTAATCGATTTGATGTGAAAATATCAAAGGTATGCTTGTAACAAACGGTTGGGTATAGTTTCCATATGGTACAATATGATGGATAATATATTTGATTTTGGTACTGCAATTTTGAGGTAACTCAGTAGTTAGAACTCCGTGATGGTAAGTCCGCAGGCTCCCGCGATGGAGCTCCTGGTCAATCTCCAGCAAAGGCCGCCAACTCCTCAATGTTAGGCCGCAGTGTGGACGGAGATACGATACAGAAAAAATCGCATCTCCGTCGAAGTAAACAATAAAACAAGCTGAAGAACACTAAAAAACATACATTTAGCACATACAAAACAGACAGAAAGAAGGAAAGTTGGCATGGAAGCCATTACTGGCGCCAGCCGGTGGACTTTACGGGGATATTATCAGGATTTTACAGGGATATTACCAGGAGTTTGCAGGGATATTGCCAGGATTTGTGGCCTGAGCTATAGGGAGAGATTGGGTGGGCAAGGACTTTATTCCTTGGAGCACTGGAAGTGGATGAGAGGTGATCTTATAGAAGTGTATAAAATCATGAGGGGAATAGACAGGGTAAATGTACAGAGTCTTTTACTCTGTAATGGGGAATCAAGAACCAGGAGACATGGGTTTAAGATAAGAGGGGAAAGATTTAATAGGAATCTGAGGAGCAAATGTTTGTAATGCTGCAAGTCATGTAGGAACATTTTCTCTCTGTAGAGATTAACATGAATTGGTAATGCTGAGTAATGATATTAAGTTAACTTTCTGAACATGTTGATTTGTTGTGGCCAACCAGAATTTTTTGTAATTATTCATTTTCTACACTCTTTCCCCCATAAAGTTTGGTTGGGTCAATAAAATATTTTAATTCCTTAACAACAATCGCCAGTAAGTTAAATTGAATATGATTTATGACAAAATATTTGAGCGTATCTAACTACAGGTTTTGGAACATCTCAAAATCAATATTATCATTGTTATTCAGCTCAGAAATTCCTAAGAATCATAATTGTTATTTAATGGTTATATCTTTAGATTTATAATGAAACATATTGATATTTTTGATGTGCATGAACCTAACAGGCCCCTCTGAACACTCCAGTGAAGGAGGATATGTTTGGTATTTTGACAGAAAAATACAGAATTCCTGTTCCATTGCTACCAGGTATAGTAAACGTTTGTAACCTTTTTACAAGTCAATTTGCAGAGTGGAAGAAGGGTTTTTTATATATTTGATATTGCTTGTAAATCTGGAAGCGTGTATTTATTGGTCAGATATTGTACATCTCAAATGTTCCTTGCTGCACTACCTCGCAATGTATGCATTTGAAAATAACTTTCTTTGGTTAAAATATTGATTTGTCTTCCAATTCTTGTTTCCGTGCAGGTCTTCCCATGAGGAATCATGGAAATTATATTGTCCGTTTGGGCCACATGGTGAGATGGTTAGGTGAGCAAGCAGAAGAACTTGGTGTGGAATTATATCCAGGATATGCAGCTTCTGAGGTGAGTAGCAATTAAAGTTTATAATATGTACTTATTAAAAATATATTGTGAACATATTTTATGTAATAATACATCCAGGTCCAGGGGCCACAGTCTTAGAATAAAGGGGAGGGCATTTAGGACTGAGGTGGGAAAAAACATTTTCACCCACAGAGTGGTGAAATTGTGGAATTCCCTGCCACAGGGGGCAGTGGAGGCCAAATCACTGGATGGATTTAAGATGGAGTTAGAGCTCATGGGGCTGGTTGAATCAAGGGGAGAAGGCAGGCACGGGTTATTGGTTGGAGACGATTAGCCATGATCACAATGAATGGTGGTTCTGGCTCGAAGGGCCGAATGGCCTCCTCCTGCACCTATTTTCTAAGTTTCTATCCGTATTGTTTACTATGCTACATTAGGATTTGGATGCCCAAAGGTGTATTACAACATAACTGGGGGGGGGGGGGGGGAAGAGCACAGTGGCGCAGTGGTAGAGTTGCTGCCGTACAACGCCAGAGACACAGGTCTCGGGTCCAATCCTGACTACGGGTGCTGTCTGTACGGAGCTTGCACGTTCTCCCGTGACCTGCGTGTGTTTTCACCGTAATCTTCGGATTCCTCCCACGCTACAAAGATGTACAAGTTTGTAGGTTAATTGGCTTGGTATAAGTGTAAATTGTCCCTAGTGTGTAGGGTAGTGTTAATGTTCAGGGATTACTGGTTGGCACGGACTCGGTGGGCCGAAGGGCTGTTTCCGCGCTGTATCTTTAAACTTTAAAAAAACGAAACTGATTTGTTGATGTGTTTTCCTGTTGGACTACTTGAACTGTCCAAAAGACTTTATGTAAATAGACAGCATACCGAAGGTTCATTTCTTTAATGTGATTTGTGTCAAAGTCCAGTCTGAGGTAGCAATGGGCAAATGTGCACAGATGCTTTATTTTCATGGTTAGTCGCAGTAATATTACTCTAAATATTATACTGATATTATTAGGCCAATTAGCCTAAAATCTACTGTTTGGCACATTTTGAAAATCATAATCTAATCAAGCAGAGCCAACATGGCTTCCTAAAGGAAAAATCATGTCTAATTAATTTATTAGAGTGTTTTCACGAAGTTTCAACCAGTGGACTGCAAGAATCTAGTTTATGCCTTAAACTGGTTTATTAAGTCTAAACTATTTAACTAAGTGCCTCAAAAAAAAAGATTAATCCACACGATTTCATGATGCTGGAGCTGTTGTACTGACATGTTTTTAGGATTCGTTAAGAGGCAGGAAGCGGCAAGAGAGGACGAGAGGTGATTTTCTGGATGGTTAGTGATGACCAGAGGTATATCACAGGAATGAACACTGGGATCGCAACTGTTTACAGTATATATTAACGACTCGGAAGAACAAAACAAATGTATGTTAGACAAATTTGTGGATAACACAAGGATCAGTGGGAAGACGAATTGCAAAATATTATGTAAATGGAGAATAACTGCAGAAAACAGAATTGGAGATCCTTGTGTACAGAGCATGGAAATCTGGGAGAGAAATAAGGATCAATGTTCTATTCGCCTCCCCAAGTTCCTGGAGCATGTATTACGGAATGCTAATGACATGTTGGGCATTTTTTCATGGGGTTTGAAAATAAAAGTAGGGAAGCCTCACTGCAACTGTACAACTAAGCAATAATAAGACTACATAGAGAGTACTTTGAACAATTTTGGTCCCCCTAGAAACAGAGATTGTTAGATTGGAGGCAGTTCAGCGAAGGTTCACTAAAATAATCTTTGGTATAGATGGTTGCCCTACAAGGAAACGTTAAACAAGTTGGGCTTCTACCCATTGGTATTTAAAAGGTTGAAACATGTAGATTTCGTGGAGGGAGAGGTTTGGGGTAACGAGACAGAGTAAATGCTGAGAAGTCTAGGAAGGAACTGAGTGGATGTGTCCTTTCATGGGAGAGTCAAGGACCATAGGGCATGTTCTCAGAACAAGGTAATGACTATATTTACTCAATCATTGGATATGTTTCAATTTGCATCAGTAGATTTTACGAATAGTGAGGGAATCTAGGGAATTGTAGATGTGGAAGTTGATGTGGAACTTCATAGTGATCACAATAAATGGTGACCAGACCTACTTTATTTCTTGTTTCATTAATTATGATTTAAATGATTGCATTATTAAAAGTGTTTTTTTTATATCTAGTTATTATTCCATGATGATGGGAGTATAAAAGGAATTTCTACCAATGATGTTGGTATTCACAAGGATGGTTCACCAAAGGTAAGGTTACTAAATCATATATGAAATTATGCTACTGTTCAAAAGGACAAAATATTCCAGTTTATATATATTTTTGCAAGAAGTAATGTCTCCTTTTTTATTCCAACACATTTATTTTCATTCTCTTTTACAACTCATTTTGCAAGAAAAAGGTTTTCTTGGAATGTAGCTGATGTAGTCAGAATAGGAGGAGAAAAGAGGTCCTTCTGCAGTTGTACAGAGCCCTAGTGAGAATACACCTGGAGTATTTGTGCAGTTTTGGTCCCCTAATTTGAGGAAGAACATTCTTGCTATTGAGGGAGTGCAGCGTAGGTTTACAAGGTTAATTCCCAGGATGGCAGGACTGTCATATGCTGAGAGAATGGAGTGGCTGGGCTTCTACACTCTGGAGTTTAGAAGGATGAGAGGGGATCTTATTAAAACATATAGGATTGTTAAGGGTTTGGACACGCTAGAGGCAGGAAACATCTTCCCGATGTTGTGGGAGTCCAGAAACAGGGGCCACAGTTTAAGAATAAGGGGTAAGCCATTTAAAATGGAGACGAGGAAACACTTTTTCTCACAGAGAGTTGTGAGTGTGGAATTCTATGCCTCAGAGGGCGGTGGAGGCCAGTTCTCTGGATACTTTCAAGAGAGAGCTAGATGGGGCTCTTAAAGATAGCGGAGACAGGGGACATGGGGAGAAGGCCGGAACGGGGTACTGATGGGGGTGATCACATTGAATGGCAGTGCTGGCTCGAACACCATTTTCTTTAATGCCTGCTGCTAGTTGACCTTGGAAGCCAGCAGCAAACAACGTGTGCCACTGTAGTCCTTATGATGAGTGTTAGTTAGGCCATACCAAGTTTTTAACCAAATGAAATTTAACTCAACACTTATGTCTAGTGCTGGAAGGTTGTAATAACTTAGAGGTGATGGATGTTTCCATTATTTTGTTGCTCATCGTTTGATAAAGTTGTGGGTTTGAGATGTGCTGTGGAAGTAAGCGATGTGAGTTGCTGCAGTTCAACTGGTAATTTGGACATATGGCAGAAAGAGTGCTTCATTGATGGAGGAAATTGATGCTAGGGATCAGCAGCAGTGGTGCCACTCAACAGATTGCCTCAATGGGAGTTTTTGCAGCTGCATTTATCCATGCAATCGTCTAGCATTATTATTCCTGGTTTAAGATTTTTAGAATATTGGGAGAATTTGAGATGTGAGAAATAACCTTTTCTACACTCTCCACTGTTTCTTTGGTTCCTTTGTTGAGATATCCGTATATGCTTTTACCGCTTTTTATAAGGGAAATACAAAGGTCCTTTTAAGGTCCTGCAAACAGAGAGCTAGAAATACTCATCAGGTATCGTGTGAGAAGTGTCTTGATTACATCTCAACAAAACTTACTAATTTGTTGGATCTTACTTAAATGGAGGTGATCAGTACAAAGTGGTTGATAGCTCATATTTGAGCATTGCCCAGGTCATGGGGTATGATACCATAATAGGAGCAGTTGCGAATGGAATGAACTAGTGTAGCTGGGACATGTTGGCCGGTGTGGGCAAGTTGGGCCAAAGGGCACGTTTCCACGCTGTATCACTCTATGACTCTATGACACTAGAAACATGTAATCACAGGGGGGGTAAAAGGTATTCAGTGTCAGTAATGAAGGTGAACTATACTTTTATCAGATATTTATTTTCATTTTCAAGTTACATGCTGCACTATAATGTGCAACTTAGGCGATTTATGGGGCAACTGCGACTGCCACAAAATATTCAACATGTTGAAACATTTTCGGCGACAGTGGCGATGATTTTTGCTGTCGTAGGCTTTCGTAGGTTGACGTAGGTGTTGTCATAGGTGCTGTCATAGGTTGTCGCCATGTGTCGTAGGTGAATTCCATTAAAACTAGTCCCTGACAGTCGCCAAAAGAGTTGCCTAAGTGGGACAGGCCCATTAAAGAATTGGATAAGGTTGGAAGCTTCTGGAGGCTCTTTCAACAAAATAGCACTGGGTACAATTTGGAATTGTTACTGATCATAATCTAACTGGATTTAAGGGAAAATGGTGTAGCTATAGTCATATTTAAAAATCCAAATATTTAGAAAAAACTTTTTAATGTTTTTACAAAGTATTTTGTTACATGATAAACATTTTTCTCCTTTGTTGTTACATTATAAAGCTCCGTTGAAAATATTGCCAAAGCAGCAACTTTGTTGAAGGCATATCGCTCGAAATTTGAGCTTCATTTACATTTTGTGTGTTTTTGTAAATAAGATAATTTTTTGTTATCCCATTATATTAATTTTCTTCTTTAAATGCATTTTTTTTTCTATTAGTGTGGAGCTAAATTAGCTAAAATCAAGTAGAGTTATGGATGTTGTAAATTGTATTGCAAAATGGGCATTTATTAATTGAATTGAAAACTGCATTCTGATTTTCCCTATAGTAATAGAAATACTTTTCTATACGCTTTTTCTGAAGGACACATTTGAAAGAGGAATGGAACTACATGCTAAAGTGACAATATTTGGTGAAGGTTGCCATGGACACCTTGCTAAGCAATTGTATAAACATTTCAATCTAAGGGAGAACTGTGAACCACAGACCTATGGTATAGGTTTGAAAGAGGTAAATGTGATTTGAATTCCTCTCCCATTGCATTTTTGGCCACTTTGTATATTCACATCAGGGTTTCAACTTGGATTATGATGAGATATTGATTAACACAAAATGGAATCACAAGTATATAACTAAGTACAGTAAGGAAGCATATTTCTTGATGTTAAAAAAATGTTTGGTTGGAGAATTGTGGAGTAAAGCTTGATTTGGGTGTTTTAAGCATAGATGTTCATAGGCTTGGAGGAGGAAAGGAAGGCAGGGAGATGTAGAGAAGGAATTCAGGAAAACTCCACGTGGCCTGGTCATGTGAAAACAACTAACAAAATGAAAGGATGATCTTTTGCACCGTCCCATCTTTTAGCGAGGGGGGGGGGAACATAATGGAAATCTAAGAAGCATGTTGTGTCATGGGCAAGTTACAAAGGTGGAAATATTTGAATACATGGGGTATATTTGAGTAAGAGAAAGAATATTTCAAAACACCTATGTTAAAGGATTGCCTGCAGTAAAAATCTGAGATGCATAAAATGTGAGCAACAGCATCAAATCTTATAAGTCTACCACAAACACATCTCCAAAATCTCTCTGTTCCTGGATCCACTCTAAGGTTACGTAACCCAGTCCTTCTCTCCAGAAATGCTGCCTGTCCGCTGAGTTACTCCGGCATTTTGTGTCTATCTAAGGTTATACCATTGTGTTTCTATTGCTTCTTTCATCCTATCAAAACAAATTGATTTGCAATTCTCTGCATTAATTTTCACCTGCTATGCCTGCCTATTTCGTCAGCCTCCCTACTCTGTAGTCTGTTATTCTTCTAGTTGTTTATTATGTTTCCGAGTTTTATGTAATTTACATTAAGTTGGAAATGATGCTCTATATATAAAAGTCCATATTGCTAATATTCATGAAAAGGTTAAATAATCCCACTATTGACCATCCTTCCCCTGCCCCCAAATATTATTTTAAATTCCACCCAGTCGGAAGAAAACATGGTTGGTGACTCCATGCAGTCACTACCTTTTTAATTCCGAGGACTTCGGTTCCGCAAATGTTTAGATGTAACACTTAATCAAAAGCTCTTTGAACATCAGCATTCACTATATCAACTGTATTTCATTCATCTACCTACTATTTAAAGAACAATCTAGTCTAAAATAACTTTCCTTTAACAGACTGTTAAGTGTCAATTAATTCTGTCCCAGAATAAAATGTGAAAATTTATTGTTGTTTTTTCATTGTCGCCACCATTGAATTCTGGAAGTCCCAGTTTCCTGCAAATATATGAATACCATCATCAAAAAAATGCAACAGTTCAAGAAGATGGATCACCAGCATGTTTTATTGAAAAAAATGTCTGAACTTTTTTCATAACTAAAAATTGATACCAAATCATCTGTACCAAAATCATTTCTACTTCTATCATAAGTCTCCTTCAATAGGTGTTTCAGAAGCAGATATGATAGTCCTAATAGCGCATTAACTAACGTCATGCACATTTAAACATCATTGCCTTGCTATTGTATTTTACGGCTCTGGGCATAATTCCAAATATTTATTGTTTTAATTGCTGATCCGTTCATGTTGAACCTTTTTATAGCTAAAATTTCTCTACACAATTTCATATTCTGGACCTGAGCGGCACGGTGGCACAACAGTAGAGTTGCTGCCTCATAGCTTGCAGCGCCAGAGACCCAGTTTCAATCCTGACTATGGGTGCTGTCTGTATGGAGTTTGTTTATTCTCCCCGTGACCGCGTGGGTTTTCTCTGAGATCTTCGATTTTCTCCCATACTCCAAAGACATACAGGTTTGTAGTTAACTGGCTTGGAATAAGTGTAAATTGCCCCATGTGTGTTAATGTGCGAGGATTGCTGGTCGATGCCAACCTGGTTGGCCGACAGGCCTGTTTACGCGCTGTATCTCTAAACCAAACTAAACAACCTGTATTTTATTTAAAATATTTTCCCCTATACTTGTTTAATTTCAGTTTTATATATACCTTTGAGGCAAAAAGTGTTTTATTTGTTCACCATATTTATCCAACTCTTCCTGAAGTTTTTCCCATTCACAATCACAAAAAGCCATTTCTTTAATTTAGCAAATATTAGCAAATTTTTTAACAATTTTAATTATTTGAGCCAGATTAACTCTTAATTTTAGTTTCACAGTATTCATTCTTTCAAGTCTGACATTTTTTGGATAAAACTGTAACTCCCAGCAGTAGTTGTGGTAATATTTAATGTGTTTCTTATTTGCATTTTACTGGCAGATTTGGGTAATTGATGAAACAAAATGGAGACCTGGTAGAGTGGAGCACACTGTGGGGTGGCCCCTAGACAGACATACATATGGCGGGTCATTCCTCTATCATTTAAATGAAGGGGAACCATTGGTGGCTTTGGGATTTGTGGTAAGTGTATTAATTGCTGCTGCACTTCTATCACTGTTTGCTGACTTATTTGTTGGATAGGCGGAATAAAATGGTCTTTGTTTGTCCTGCTGTCCCGCTGAGTTACTCCAGCAGTCTGTGTCTATCGTAGTTTATTCCAAGTGCTTTACTATATTTTTCCAGGGGAAAAATCTGAGCAAATTGGTGAAATGGTGGGATAGTTTCACAAGTGTGATGTGTTGCCATATGTCAATCTGTGGGAGATGATGGTGCCGGTTTGATGTTGTAATGTTTGGAGTGGGGAGTGTTTCATCTATAGTTACATTTCCTTCTGTGGCTGACTATACCTATCCTTGACACAAATGTCACAAGTTTCACAAGTTTTAGCAAACATGAATCAGTTAGGTCAATCATAGAGCGTTTGATCTGAACTTTTCTTGAGCTTCCAGCCCCACATGGTCCATTACCAAATCTGTCTCTGTAATATTGCCTGTCTCATACCCTGCCTCTGTTTCTCTGCTGCTGAAGTTATTGAAAGTTGTGTTACTTAAATGGTACCATGCTGTCTTGGCCCACACCCCATAAATAGATCCAATCAAAAGCTCTGCTCACTGTATCCTCTTTAATACTGTTCATCCATTCCCCATTGTTGATCTGCAAAGCCCCAAATGAAAAAATCGCACCTTGTGTATTTTAATCTCTTCATGTATCTGGCAGACTGACCTCTATCATTCTGAGGCAGGCAGGCGCCAGCTCTCGGACATCTTCTCATACCTACCCCATGACCAAGACCCCACAGATTATTTATGAAATATTGATTAAGATGGAAACTTTCAGAGCTCTATGTGTTTTTCTTAAACAATTGATTTAGTCAATAAAATTTGTGTGTCATACTTCGAAACTCAAAGTTGCACTATTTCATACAATTATCTGGTCAACCATGATGTTTCTATCGGGTCCCGACATGAAATGTCACCTATCCATGTTCTCCGGAGATACTGCCTGACCCACTGAGTTATTCGAGCATTTGGTTTCAATCTATGATGTTTGTATTGTTGCATGTACTGGCTGATTATAATGCAATCCTTGTTCAAGAAAGCATGTAGATTAAACTATCTTTTTGGTAGTAAAGTTTATTTCATTGTCATCTTCAGTATTATTGGCACACAGTATCTTGGTGATTTTGCATTTAATTTTTTCACTTCTCTCAATTATAAAATCATAGTTTATATTTGTTGTTTGTATTGCTCTTAGGTAGGTTTGGATTATCAAAATCCATATCTGAATCCATTTAAAGAATTCCAGCGGTGGAAACATCATCCTTCAATAGCACCAACTCTAGAAGGAGGCAAAAGGATTGCCTATGGAGCCCGTGCATTAAATGAAGGTGGTTTGCAGGTATGGGAAAATGCCAGTTCAGTGCCTGGATCGTGTGCAATATTAGCCTCTGCTGATACTTTTCTGAAGAGATAGATATTTGTTGTTCCTATTAGTCATTTGTTTCTAATGCTACTTATAGTAATGGCTTTAGCCAATCCTTTACTCTGCCTGCCTCTTCCATTAAATTAAATTATCTCAATACAAAATTAATACATCAAAATCATAGTTAAGTTCACAATAAACCCTTTCCACTGTTTTAATGTACTCCCATTGCCCTATCACTGCCAGACTATGGAAAATGATGAAGAAACAGAAATCATTTAAATATGTGTTACACAAAAAGCTGGAGAAACTCAGCAGGTGCAGCAGCATCTAAGGGGCGAAGGAGATAGGCGCCGCTTCGGGTCGAGACCCTTCTTCATGTGTATTTGGTTATAATTAAAACCTTTAGATTTTTTTTTAACCTTTTATAAAGCTGTTAGATTGAACAATATTCAATCAACAACAATGTTTTAGAATCATTGGCAAAGTGAATACTGTCACAGATCTGTCAGAATAATGTATTACTTAAGGAACCTAACCAATATTATCTTGTAGTCTATACCTAGACTCTCCTTCCCTGGAGGACTGCTAATTGGCTGCAGTCCGGGATTGATGAATGTCCCAAAAATTAAAGGAACGCACACTGCGATGAAGAGTGGCATGATTGCTGCAGATGTTGTCTTTAAGAAATTATTTCAAATTGATCACAAACCTGTAACTCAAGGTACAGATTTGGAAACCTTTGATTAAACTTTCTTGATAACAATCCTTCAAAGTTCATGGTCCAAGGCATGTAATGTTGATTTTTCGATTTTTATTCCAACTTCTTCACACAAATGGATCTTGTTGATAATTTTGAAGTCATTGTTTATTGTGAAATTGTTTCCTTTTCCAAAAGTAAAATATTATTTTCACCTGAACTTAGGCCTTCATGTACCAGAGTACGATGTGGACCTAAGGAACTCCTGGATTTGGAAAGAACTTCACTCTGTGAGGAATATCCGACCCTCTTGCCATGGACCTTTCGGTGTTTATGGAGGAATGATTTATACTGGGATATTTTATTGGATCTTTCGAGGATTTGAACCTTGGACACTGAAACACAAAGGTGATTTAGCGCTGAGTTAGAATGTGAAATAACCAATAGGGATATTTGAGTATAAATGGTGAAGATGAAAGGGAAGTGTGACATTTAACTTGGGAAATGTCATTTTATCTCTTCAGGATAAAGACCCCATGAGTTGGACATGCATCAAGCAGAAACCATGATTTTTTTTTTTTAAAGGTAGTGATTAATACATCTAGAAAATCAATATCAGAAAACTATGTTAACTGTTTCTCTTTCCATAGATGCTGCCCGAGATACTGACTGTTTTTAGCATTTTTACTTCAGAGATCCAGCACATGTCATTTTTAGTTTGGATTTTCTTTAAAATAAATGACAATTTTGATTCATGTACAATTGCTCTAACATCAATAATTGAAAATGAGCCATGATTGCTCAGACCAAACGTTGGAAAGTTCAGTTAATCAGACAAGAATTGTAAAGAGATACACCTTATCCTTTGAATACATGTCCTTCTATCAAAGCGAGAACATTTAGTAAATTAAGGCCGTAAGTAGCAATTAAGGGCGAGGAACGGAGAGAATGAAGGGTGTGTGATCAGGTAGAGACTGAGAGATTGAATGATGTACATTATGCTGCCGCTTACAGTGAGAGGATAGTCTGGTTTGTTAATCTCTGCTGAGCTACTGGATGCAGTGTAAATTGAGGGGGTGGGAAGAGGATAGCGGAGAAAACCATGCTGGAACTATATGTAGAGCACTGTAGTTGTTGGAAATGCCAAATGAAAGGGAATGCTGGAAATGTCCAACAGGTTGGGCTTCCCTTGTACAGGAGTCAACATTGCAAGTTAATAGCACTTCATCAGAATGGGCCAGTTTTGCACAAACTGGTCATCTGTAACTGTTGGATCCAAAGCTCCCCTGAGGACTGTAGTGAGCATGGTCAGAAGATGAGAGTTTGTTCCGCGTGTTTACACTGGGAATTTTGGAACTGGGTAACTTAATGATAGAGCTAGAGGAGCTGCTACTTTGCAGCGCCAGAGTCCCATATTCAATCCTGACCTTACATTGAGTTTGGTAGACAAAAATGCTGGAGAAACTCAGTGGGTGAGGCAGCATCTATGGAGCAAAGGAAATAGGCAACATTTCGGGCCGAAACCCTTCTTCGGACTGATGAATAGAGTTGCATAGAGTTTGCTTGTTTTCTCTCTGACAGCAGTGGCTCCCTCCAGGTGTGCTGGCTTCCTCACACTTACCAAGTGCATGCAAATTAGTGGGTTAATTGGTCACCATAAAATGCCTCTTTTGTGTAGGTGACGTAGAATCTGTGGCAATTGGTGAGAATGTGGAGAGAATAAAGAAATTAGTGCAGGATTGGTGATTGATCAAAGGGCCTAATTTTGACTCCGATCAAAAAGCCTAATTTTGTGCAACACTCGAGACTCAAAATGGAGTTCAACAAATTTAGATAACCAAGATTTTAAATTACATAAAGATTGACCAGTTCTGATGTAGGATCATCAACCTGTAAAGTTAACTCCGTTTTTCTCCAACTCCACAGACGCAAACTGTCTTCTTGGGTATGAAACATTGCCTATGCATTTCCTGCACGGATATTGCCTGTCTCTGGGACCATAGTCTCAGAATAAAAGGATGTACCTTTAGAACGATGATGAATTTCTTTAGGGTGGTGAATCTGTGGAATTCAGTGCAACAGAAGACTGTGGAGGCCAAATCAATGGATATTTTTAAGATGGAGTTTGACAGATTCTTAATTGGTGAGGGTGTCCGGGGTTATGGGTGGAAGACAGGAGAATGGGGTTGCGAGGGAAAGATAGATCAGCAACGCTTCACGGACTAAATGGTCTAATTCTGCTCCTATAATTTAGGAACATGACTCGCTGAATTACTTCAGCGCTGTGTGCGTTGCTCAAGATTCCAGCATCTGCAGTCTCTTGTGTCTCCAGCAAATCATCGTAGTTGCGCTGCCACTGTTTAAAATGATCCAGGCCTTTATTTAGCCACTAGATGCTTATAAATTTGCACTAATTCTAGCCATTACTTCAGCAGACGAACAGCTGATAGTGCTTCATTATTCCAGTGTTCTGACTCGCAATGGGACAAGCAGCTGATGTTGCACTGGTTTCACTAAAATCATATCTGTCAAATTGCAGGTGCAGATTTTGCTCAATTAAAGCCAGCCAAGGACTGCACACCAATTGAATACCCCAAGCCAGATGGAAATATCAGCTTTGACCTTCTGTCCTCTGTGGCCCTTAGTGGAACCAATCACGCAGATGATCAGCCAGCACATTTAACACTACTGGATGACAGTATACCGGTAAACAGGAACTTGGCTGAGTATGATGGACCAGAGCAAAGATTCTGTCCTGCAGGTATTATTAACTAATATATTTTGTCGTCATCTTTTTGGGCATGAGGTTGTGGCGTAAATCCCTTGCAACATAATCTCAATGACTTGGAGTAATTATATTTAATGTGGTTGACATGAATTGAAAAACAAACTATTGTAGATTTTTTTTTGCAGTTATGTTCACTTAATATTTTAAAGTATATTTATCCTACTATTTTGGGAATGAAGGGCGGATAGAGATGCTGAAACTGTCAAGCGAAAATGAACAGGATCTTGTGGTTTTTGGTGATTTCATCACTTAACCAGTTTATGCAATTAGTATTTTTTTGGCTAATATCCTCACGGCAATTCCTGATAAGTCATTAGCATTCAACAACATTGAAACAGAAAAATAAGTACAGGAGTAGGCCATTTGGCCCTTCGAGCCAACACCGCCATTCAATATAATCATGGCTGATCATCTAAAATCAGTACCCTGTTCTGGCTTTTGCCCAGTGAATTGCCTTCTGTGGCAGAGAATACCACAGATTCACAACTCTCTGGGTGAAAAAGCTTTTCCTCATCTCAGTCCTAAATAGCCTACTCCTTATTCTTATACTGTAACCCCTTGTTCTGGACTCCCCCAACATCGGGAACATTTTTCCTGCATCTAGCTTTAAGAATTTTATACGTTTCTATAAGATTCCTTCTCATCCTTCTAAATTCCAGTGAATACAAGCCCAGTCGACCCATTCTTTCATCTTATGTCAGTCCTGCCATCCCGGGAATTAACCTGGTGAACCTACGCTGCAATCCCTCAATAGCAATAATATCCTTCCTCAAATTAGGAGACCATAATTGCATATAATACTGCAGGTGCGGTCTCACCAAGGTCCTGTACAACTGCAGTAGGACCACCTTGCTCCCATAGTCAAATCCTCTCACAATGAAGGTCATCATTCCATTAGCTTTCTTCATTGCCTGCTGTACCTGCATGCTTACTTTCAGTGACTGATGTATAAGCACACCCAGGTCTCATTGCACCTCCCCTTTTCCTAATCTGACACCATTCAGATAATAATCTGCCTTTCTGTTCTTGCCGCCAAAGTGGATTACCTCACATTTATCCAACATGGGAATGAGCCCTTCGCTACTCATCTATGCCAATCAAGGTGCCTAGCATAGGGGTGGCACAGCGGTAGAGGTGCTGCCTTGCAGCGCTGGAAACCCAGGTTCGATCCTGACTATGGGTGCTGTCTGTACGGAGTTTGTACGTGAGGGAGAGAAAGGTAGAGGAGGAACATTTTCGGACTGGTATGAGTCAGGCCAGTTATGGGGAGCCAATGCTTGGGAGATGCAGCTAGATTTGGGAGGAAAGCTTGTTGTTCCATAGGAAATAATTAGTACTAGTGAGGTCTGATATAGTGTTATGGTCAGTTAGTTAGTGGATAGTATATTTATAGAACTGATGGTGCCTTGGGAGAACTTAGTGGATGAGGCTTATGAAAGGAAAAGGCTTAGATATGTAGATGTGGCGGCAGAAGTTGTGCAGCGAGGAAGAGTACGTTTGGGTTGTAGAGGATGGAGAGCAAGATGGGCTAGGGTTAATGGATGATAAGGCTAGGTTTAATGATGGGCTAGGGTTGATGGATGATAAGGCTAGGTTTAATGATGGGCTAGGGGTAATGGATGATAAGATGCAGGTATTTAGCATTTGTTAGAGTAAGCTAATTGGCTGCAGCTTCCTTTATTTAGTAGATACTGGTAACATAGGTGGTGAGAGCAGGTTATTGAGGAGGTTTGTTCTGGGACACCAGAACTAACTGTTGAGCCTTCTCGAGGTGTCGTGGGTCTAACTCAACAAAACACCAGTGAAGGGAGGTGCCTACTTGATAACCCCAATGATATACTTGCATCAATATGATCAGTTTTTTAAAAGAGCTAGTTAACATGTGGGTAGCTGATTTGTGCATACAGAGTTATTTATTGTCCTTTGCATAAGTTGGTATATTCAGTTAGACAGTTGGATAATATTTTTGCTTTGGGCTTGGTTTTCTTAGTTGATCGCTTATCCTGGAGTTATAGCACAAGTATTTTTTGTATAATTTGTCATTTTGAGCAACCAGACATTTAATATCGACATATTTTAATTTAGTTTAGAGATACAACGTGGAAACAGGTCCTTCAACCCACTGAGCCCTCACATACTAACACCATTCTACACACACTCGGAAAAATTTATAATTATATCAAGCCAATTAACCTACAAACCTGTACGTCTTTGGGATGTGGGAGGAAAGAGAAGATCTCGGAGAAAACCCACGTGGTCACAGGGAGAACGTACACACTCCTTACAGACAGCACCCGTAGTCGGGATTGAACCCGGGTCTCCGGTGCTGCTAGTGCTGTAAGGAAGCAACTCTACCGCTGCGCCACCGTGCTGCCCCTAATTGTTTGCAAAAGCTCCCAGTTGTGGTGGTGACTGTTGCCAGTCTTATTTTCTGATTGTTTAACGATCTATTTACAGCAAGTTGTGAAATTGGTAAATCTCATCAGCATATTGAATCACATATTGACTCAGACCATGTTAACACGGCGGTTTACCTTCCCAAATAAACATTATAGAACCGGCTTCACGATCGCTTTCACTGAAACCAGCCTGGTGTTTTCAGCTTTTAATTACTTATTCAAAATCTCAAAGTACCATGATATTTGGTTCTCTACTGTAGCCTCTACTATCTCTCCACTCCTCCTCCTGCACTTACTTCAGTAAAATGCAATCAATTGTTCTATTGTGTTTGAAGGCTGTGAATTTGTATTCCATTTCATGGGTTGCTCAGATTGTTCTAAAACTTGACCTAAGACTGTTTAAAGTGATGCTGCTTCAGCCAATTAAATATTTGATGTCCGTTGAGTTGAAATATATGAAATAATTTTCAAATAAAGGCATTAAATGTTTTCACATAGCTAAGAATAGTGTGGTGAGTAACTGGAATGCTCTGCTGGTGATTGTGCTGGAGAAAGAGTGCCTGACAGCATTTAATCTGACAGCATGTAAAACGAGCATTTGCCTCGGCACAGAAAGCTATCGGCCAAGTACTGAAAGATGGGATTAATACTGATGGATGCCCGCCAGTTATAGATGCAAGTCCAATTTCCACTTTGTATATTTCCATGACGTTAATTTCCACCTTAAAAATAAAATTTTCAGTCATTTGCGTTCAAATATTCCAGTTGACTGGCCCTGCGTACGTATTCTCTAACATATCCGTGCCCCCTATCCATTAAACCAGGAAGAGACATGGAGCTCCCTCCTCTGATTCCAGGGTCTTACCATCAGCTCACCATTTCCAGAAAAGTGCTGACACCAGGAGAGAAGAAACTGTGTTAGAACACAGCTCGACAGAGGCCCTATTGAATAGGGCATCTGAATGGAAGATGGTCAAATCAACATCCATTTTCCAATTGGAACAATCTATGCACAAGAGAATAGTTTTCATGTTTCTCCTTCAGTTGTTATAAAACTATGTCTACACAATGGCCATTAGTCAAAATCACTTCTCTCTGACCTATTCATATGTGTTCTTGAAGACTGACGTTTGATTTGTATTTGATTTTTGTGTGTACCCATTCTCAGCAAAAGAAAGGAATGCATGTGGGATTCCATGAGTGAATCTCATCACCATCTTTTATATTCCAAATTGTTTCTACTGATCAGTTCAGTTAGTTTTGGCGATTTCTCTGCATTTTGGTGCCTATGAATTTTACTATTTATCTTTCATATGTTCGTTCCTGCATATACTTTACCACATGAATAATTTCTTTCCCCACTCATAGGAGTTTATGAGTTTGTTCCTTTGGAAAATGATAACGGAATGAGATTGCAGATTAATGCTCAGAATTGTGTTCACTGCAAGACGTGTGATATTAAGGATCCCAGCCAAAATATCAACTGGGTGGTGCCTGAAGGAGGTGGTGGCCCTGCTTATAATGGAATGTAAACATTCAACCTGATCCAACAGCCTAGCTACAGTATTGTGTTCTGGCATATTGTATATTACTGGAATTGTTAGGTCTGAACTCAATGTTCATATTAATTGTTCAAATGTAAATTAAAAATGGAAGAATTACATTTTTCTAATTAATATATGCTTCATTCTGGTTTCATTGGGTCTATATACATTGGGATCAATTATTAGATCAGGAGAAATGTCAGTCGAGCAGATACAATTAAAATAGTGGCCAGTATTTATTCTTTAACCTTGCTAGGTTGTGTTTTTATCAGCATCATCAGATGGCAGTTAATCAATACCTCAAAATGAGAAGCCTTTAATTCTGGTTAATCCACAAATGTAATTGTACATTGAGTGAAAATGACTTTTATTACTAATTGGCTTCTCATTGGATTTAATTTTGGCAGTGTGTTGGCTGAAATTGCATTGTACAATTGTTTGATGTCATTTAGTGTTGTGGATTGCTGTTTAATACTTGAGAAATAATTCTTGTAAAATAAATGCTACCATAAAACCACTTCAACACTAAGTACTGCAATCAAGGAAAAAAGGAATAAACCTAGATAACAGTTCTATTGTGCCTTATATCCAAAGTGTTACATTTCAAATATGGTCAGTAGCTTTGACAAACTGATTGTTATGTTTATATATTACAAACTATGATTTTGTTTAGCAAAAATATTTTAATTTAAAATGAGCTTTCTTAAAATGTGACTGAATATCAACTTGCACCAATGCAAACATTTTAATGGCATGGGGAGATAATAATTAGACATATTTTAATTATAAAATTTGCTCCAGTGTAATTATAATTGCATTTTTTTTGTGCTGACTGCATCATTTAAATGAGTTAAATATGTATTGTGTGATCAGAATGTAAATATTAACTTGTAAATATTCAGTTTCTAATAAAATCATCTGTTCAAGATTTTTGGGATTATCAATTTTCTAGATTGGCCCTTTTGCGCAGTGAAAATACCCTCCTTTGAAATATAGGTTTCTCTGCACAATGATCAGTTAGAGGGGTTAGAAAATAGCTATATAGCATGGAAACGGGTCCTTCGGCCCAACTTGACCATGCTGACCAAGTATGCATTCTGTGATAGTCCCATTTGCCTGTACTTGGCTCATATCCCTTTTAGCTCCTTCTAACCATGTTTCTGTCAAATGTTTTTTGAAAGTTGGAATCGTATCGTTTTTGTAGGTTCCTCATTCCAGTTACAGACTACCCTCCAAGTGTCAAAAGCTGTCCATGACGTCTCTCTTAAATCTCTCCCCTCTCACCTTAAGGCTATAGCCTCTAATTTTAGAATCCTGTATTCTGGAAAAAAGACTAAGAGTTCACGTTATCCATGCCACTTATGATCTTGTACATCTTGACATGGTCGTTCTTCAACCTCCTCAAGTTCATGTTACATTTATTGTCACATGCACCAATTGGTACAGTGAGATTTGAGTTACCAGACAGCCACACAATAAAAAGAACACAATAGACGATAGAATTTAACAAAAACATCCCCACACAGCGGAATCAACGTTCCCACTGGGAGGGAAGGCAATAAAGTTCAGTCCTCTTCCTCTTATTCACCCATGGTCGGGGCCTTTGAGCCCTCCGCAGTCGCCGCTACGGGCGGCCCGATGTTCAGGCCCTCTCGCCGGGATGACGGAACTCCGACGTCGGAACGGAAGAACCCTCTCAGCAGCTTGCCGTTTCCGAATCAGCCGCTCCCTACTGGAGACCGCGGCTCCCGAAGTCCACAGGTTGAGCTGGATGAAGCTCCAACACTGGCGATCCCGGCAAAGGATCCCAGGGCTCCGCAAAGTCAGTTCCCCCCCCCCCCCCGCGGCTGGAAGCTCCGCAAACCACTGCTCCACGTCAGCTGGCCCAACACCCCAGAGCTCCACACGGCGATCCCCGGTAAGGCATCACCCGCTCCACGATGTTAATTCAGTGCTGCGCCGCCGCTGAAGCTCTGGTCGGTCTCTGGCTGCGCCAATCCAGATGGTAGGCCATGGGGGGGGGGGGGCGAAGATGCGACTCGGAGAATAGACGCATCCCGACCAGGAAGTGACTGGGAAACGGTTTCCCCCTTCCCCTCCCCACCTCCCCCACATAAAAAAGACTAAGAAACCTCCAGGAACATACTTTTAAACAGACTAAAAATAGCAAAAAGGGTGAAAGGATGGACAGACTGCTGCGAGGCTGCCGCGCGCCATGCCACCGATAAGACAAGTTTGCAGGTTTCATGCACTCCTAAGAATAAAGTCTCAACTATCCAGCCTCTCCCTATAGCTAACATCCTGGTGAATCTTTTTTGTACCCGTTCAAAATTAATGACATCCTCCCCACAGCCGGGTGACCAGAACTGCACACAATACTCCAAATGTGGTCTCACTAACGGCTTGCAGCTCCATCGTGCTTACCACCCTTTGTTCTCAAATCCCTTTATCAATGAAGACAAGCGTGCCAAATTTCCTTCTTCACCACCCTGTCATAAAGTCCACATGACTTGCACTTTCAGCAGTGGTAACATCAAAAGTTCATGCCTCAGTCACAGATGTTGGGTTTGGTGAATTATTGCAATTGTGCCACATCAGCCAGTTGATTGTTGAAAACGTAAATGGAATTTGAGCTCATAGCCTACACCAGATTAAGCAGCCTTTAATTATGGGTTGTGTTCCTGAAGCTTGTTTCCTGACACCAGTATATTTACCGTCAGTCTTTTACGTATTTATCTGTGTACACATGTCTTACAGTTCTCTTCCACTGCTTAGCGATCTATTAGCGTGATGGATTGATTGTCATTTTTAATATCTAATTCATTGAATTTTGTTCATATCCTATTATTTGTCTCTCCTGCTATTGCTATCTTGATTTTGTGTAGCTAAGCTTCTCTACACTTACTAACATTCCATTTCATGCCATTCACCTTAACTACATCATGTACATAATTTCCCCCTTTTATGAGGTGGTAACAAAATATTTGTTAAGAATCACACACTGCCTCCACATCCTCACTTGTACCCAGGGGATCTTCCCCTCCCCATTATGCCCTACCCGTAATTACCTTGTGCTTGTTATGTTTATAAAATATCTTTGGACTTCAATTCCAATATTTAATGTCCTCCCTTTGCTTTCCTAATTTTCCAACAATTTCCATTACATATTTACTGAATTATTAAAATTAACCTCAGAGCATTTACTTCCTATTTTGTCTTTGTTGTTTTCCACAACTATGCTAACAGTAATGGGAAGAAGGGTCTCGACCCGAAACGTCGCCTATCTCCTTCGCTCCTTAGATGCTGCTGCACCCGCTGAGTTTCTCCAGCCTTTTGTGTACCCTCGATTCTCCAGTATCTGCAGTTCCTTCTTTAACACTAACAGCAATGGGATTCATCTTCCCAAACTTGGCACCTCCACTGAAACTTCTTCCATCAGTTCAGCTTAATTCCCTAAAACTAAATACAAACTTGCACTCCTTGTTTTTCTTGCTTTATACTGACTAATATTATTCTGAACACAATTTAGCAATCCCGTTCCCTTTCATATTGACTGTATCGCTGTTAATATAAGGATAATATAAACCTCCCACTTCACTGCCAGCTTGTGTTTGGAGAGCCACTCTGCACTACCAACACTGATTGCCCCTTTTTCCTTTTGTTCGACTATAATGACGATTGTTGGCGCATGACATTGGGGATTACTAATACTGAGATGCTGCTTCTTCCCTACATCTGCCTGCAAGACCTTGTCCTTTAAGTTGTCATAGTAAGAATTTCATTGTTCTATCTGGGACATATGACAATAAAACACTCCTGACAAAGAACATAGGACATTTATTGTCACATACACCAATTGGCGCAGTGAAATCTAAGTTGCCATTGCAGCACACAAATAAAATAAACACAACATTATAGAATTTAACATTCAACGTAAAAAACATCCCCCCACAGTGGGATCAACGTTTCCCACTGAGGGAAGGCAGCAAAGTTCAGTCCACTTCCTCGATGTTCACCCATGGTCGGGGCCTATTGAGGCCTTCGCAGTCGCCGTTACGGCGGCCCGATGTTTTAGGCCCTCTCGCCGGGATGTTGGAACTCTGGCGTCGGAACAGAAGAACATTCTCAGCGGCTTGGAAATTCCCGCTTCCTCCCGGAGGCTTTCGAAGTCCACAGGCCGCACTGGGCGGAGCTCCAACATGGACGTCCTCGGCGCGAGATCCTAGGTTCCACATTGATAAAGTCAGTGCCGCCGCAGCTGGAAGCTCCGCAGACCACAGCTCCACGATGTTGAAGTCCGCGAGCCCAGCACTCCGGAGCTCCAACATGGCGACCCGGGTAAGACATCGCCCAGCTCCACGATGGTATCTCAGTGCTGAAGCTGCAGCTCGAAGCTCTGCCCGGTCTCCGACAGGAAAGGCCTTGCCAATCCGGATGGTAGGCCGCGAGGAGGGGGCGAAGATGCGGCTTGGAGGAAGGACGCATCGTCGCCCAGGTAAGGATTGGGTAAAACGGTTTCCCCCTTTCCTCCCCACCCCCCACATAAAAAGACTAAAAGGCCTCCAGAACAAAACTTTTTAACAAACTAAAAATTAACAAAAGGGTGAAGAACAAACAGCTGCAGGCGAGGCTGCCACACTCTATGGCACCACCACTCAACTCTTGCAAATCCATGTTGTGATACTGATATGGCTGTTCACCTTTTCCCTCCAGGACTTTCTGTAGCTGCTCATTGATAGATAAAATCATAGCATCTGGAATCAAGTCATCAGAAACATCTGTCCCCTAACTATTAGAATCTCGGACAAATCTTGCTCACACAACCTTCCTCTGAGATGGCAGTGAAATACATAAGGTGGTGAAAAAGAATACAGGACACTTGGCTTTATCAACCAGAGCACAGAATAATAAGATCAGGGAAGTTATGTTACATTTATAAAACATTGGTTTGGACATCGCTGGAATACGATGTATAGTTCTGGTCTTTGCATTGAAGGATGGGCATGATTGGACTGGAGAGGGGGCATTGGATATTCTCCAGGATGTTGCCTGAATTGGAGCATTTCAGTTATGAGGAATGACTGGAATTGTTTTCCTTGCAGTGGAAGAGGCCGAGGAGGGAATGATAGCTAAATGCAACATTTTGAGGGAAGGTAGACAGTATGAAACTAGAGAGCAGAGATTTAGGATCAGGCGTAAAAGGATTCAAGGCGATCTGAGGAAGAACCTGTGCATCTAGAGTGTTGTGATCTTGGACGTGCCACTAAAATTGATGGAATAACATTACAGTCACTAGTTAGTCCATTATTTAAATAACCATCTAATACAGCTATATTAATTTCAAAAAGAGATGAATACTTAAGTATTGGAGTCAAGGTAAGGATTTATTCCATAAGTATTGATGATAAAAGAGCAATATTAGCTGTCAGTCCCAAAGACTAAAAAATATTTCTGTTTGTGAAGCTAACTGGGCAAAAGGTGATCTCAACATCATTTTATTCTGCACATTACTCCCATTTCCATTAAAAAATGTGAACATTTAATGTACAGCAAAATAGGTTAGTGATTTGCCATCAGCAGCCCTAAAATGCTGCCCAAAGCACATGTTGATTCATGTAAATACAAGCATTACCCTTGTTGCAACTTACATTGTTCATTCTCTTTTTCTCCCCTGATAACGAAAATGAGGAATTAGTGCCAGTGACAATAGTACACCATTATCTTAAATTGAAATCCGGTAATATGGGCCCCAGCCATGCCTGCCTCTTTTGTAGGGTACGTCGAACAATCCCTGTTCCAGGCGTACACTGGATCTATCCCCGAACTCTATCTCCGCTTCATTGATGACTGCATCAGGGCTACCTCCTGCACCCACACAGAACTCATGGACTTCATTAACTCACCATTAATTTCCATCCTGCACTCAAATTCACTTGGACAATCTTCCACATCTCCCTACCATTTCTTGATCTCACCATCTCCATCACAGGAGATAGATTATCGACTGACATTGATTATAACTACCAACTCCCACAGCTATCTAGGCTACACTTCTTCCCACACTACCTCCTGCAAAGACTTCTACCCTCTGCTCCCAATTCCTCTGTCTACCTTGCATCTGCGTTCCGAGGTGTTTCATACTAGGACATCTGAGATGTCCTCATTGTTTAGGGAATGGGGGTTCCCCTCTTCCATTATAGATGAGGCCCTCACAATGGCCTCCTCGGTATCCCACAGCTCCGTTCTTGCTCCCCCTCCCTAGTCGCGACAGCGACAAACATTGCACCCCATTAGCCATCACATACAGCACATAATCCTCCAATATTTTTGCCACCTCCCACAGGATCCCACCAGCCACATCTTCCCATTTCTGCCCCTTTCCACTTTACGCTGAAACCGTTCCCTCCGCAACTCACTGGTTAATTCATCCCTTCCCACCCAAACCCCCCCTCCCTAGGTATTTTCACATATCACGCTGGAAAGGGTCCAGAGTAGAGGTGTGCTAAATCTTAAGTGGAATAGATCGGATAGACGCATTGACTCTTGCCCAGAGTAGGGGAATCGTGAACCAGAAGGCCATAGATTAAAGGTGAAGGAGAAAAGATTTAATAGGAACTTGAGAGGTAACTTTTTCACACAAAGAATGGTGGGTGTATGAAACAAGCTGCCGGAGGAGGTAGTTGAGGCAGGGACTATCGGAAGGTTTAAGAAACATTTAGACAGGTACAGTGGCTTGCAAAAGTATTCATACCCCTTGAACTTTTCCACATTTTGTCACGTTACAACCACAAACGTAAATGTATTTTATTGGGATTTTATGCGATAGACCAACACAAAGTGGCGCATAATTGTGAAGTGGAAGGAAAATGATACATGGTTTTCAAATTCTTTTACAAATAAAAAACGGAAAAGTGTGGCGTGCAAAAGTATTCAGCCCCCTTTACTCTGATACCCCTAAATAAAATCCAGTGCAACCAATTGCCTTCAGGCGTCACCTAATTAGTAAATAGAGTCCACTTGTGTGTAATCTAATCTCAGTATAAATACAGCTGTTCTGTGAAGGCCTCAGAGGTTTATTAGAGAACATTAGTGAACAAACAATGTTCCTTGGGCATCATGAAGCCCAAGGAACACACCAGACAGGTCAGGGATAAAGGTGTGGTGAAGCTTAAAGCAACGTTAGGTTATAAAAAAATATGCCAAGCTTTGAACATTTCACGGAGCACTGTTTAATCCATCATCCGAAAATGGAAAGAGTATGGCACAACTGCAAACCTACCAAGACATGGCCGTCCACTTAAACTGACAGGCCGGGCAAGGAGAGCATTGATCAGAGAAGCAGCCAAGAGGCCCATGGTAACTCTGGAGGAGCTGCAGAGATCCACAGCTCAGGTGGGAGAATATGTCCACAGGACAACTATTAGTCATGCACTCCACAAATCGGGCCTTTATAGGAGAGTGGCACGAAGAAAGCAATTGTTGAAACAAAGCCATAAGAAGTCCCGTTTGCAGTTTGCCACAAGCCATGTGGGGGACACAGCAAGCATGTGGAGGAAGGTGCTCTGGTCTGATGAGACCAAAATTGAAGATTTGGCCTAAATGCAAAACGCTATGTGTGGCGGAAAACTAACACTGCACATCACCCTGAACACACCATCCCCACTGTGAAACATGGTGGTAGCAGCATCATGCTGTGGGGATGCTTTTCTTCAGCAGGGACAGGGAAGCTGGTCAGAGTTGATGGGAAGATGGATGGAACCAAGTACAGGGCAATCTTGGAAGAAAACCTGTTAGAGTCTGCAAAAGACTTGAGACTGGGACGGAGGTTCACCTTCCAGCAGGACAACGACCCTAAACATACAGCCAGAGCTACAATGGAATGGTTTAGATCAAAGCATATTCATGTGTTAGAATGGCCCAGTCAAAGTCCAGACCTAAATCCAATTGAGAATCTCTGGCAAGACTTGAAAATTGCTGTTCACTGACGCTCTCCATCCAATCTGACTGAGCTTGAGCTATTTTGCAAAGAAGAATGGGCAACAATTTCAGTCTCTAGATGTGCAAAGCTGGTAGAGACATACCCCAAAAGACTTGCAGCTGTAATTGCAGCGAAAGGTGGTTCTACAAAGTATTGACTCAGGGGGGGGCTGAATACTTTTGCACGCCACACCTTTCAGTTTTATATTTGTAATAAAATTTGGAAACCATGTATCATTTTCCTTCCACATTTTCCTTCCACAATTATGCACCACTTTGTGTTGGTCTATCACATAAAATCCCAATAAAATCCATTTACGTTTGTGGTTGTAACGTGACAAAATGTGGAAAGGGTCAAGGGGTATGAATACTTTTGCAAGCCATTGTACATGGATAGGACAGTCTTATAGGGATATGGACCGTGCAAGTAGGTGGGACATGTGTAGATGGGATGTGCTAGCCGGTGTGGGCAGGTTGGGCCGAATGGCCTGGTTCCACACTGTAAGACTATGAAAAGTATGGGAAAAGGAAAAAAAAACTTAGTGCCTGTAAAAAAAAAATGTTTTTTTGTTCAAACCCAATAGGTGGTGCTATAAGACACCAGTCTTTTTGTTCTTGGTTGAGCGTTTAAGTACCACTCCTAATATTCTTTAGCCTGGTATCAATTTCACTGTCAAATCACCCTGTAGTGAGAATAACTTTCACTGGACATGTGAAGAACCTCAATGAGTGCAGATTTCAAGTTAACATGCACAAATTTAGGCAAACATCAAATCACTTCCTTGGAGTATTCGAACCAGCGCTAAAAATGATAGTGCTATAAGTTTTATAAGACAAAATTTAATAGTTTAACAGATACATTGGAAGGCTATTATTGAATGAATTCAGATACAGCCATTTGCTACTAATAGTACACATTTTCATTTCAACTTTAATAGCTGACAAACCTCTGACCAGAAGACAAACCACAAAAAATATTCAACTTATGCCTCCGATGTATTTCGCAAAATACAATTCATTTGGAATTTGACAAATTTATAAATTGACTTCAATACTGATGGTCCGAATACCAGCCTGCAAGAAGGATATAGACTTAGCCATCATTTGTCCGAAGTGTAATATTGCAGCACCAATGAATAATGAATGGTTGATCAAATTTAATTCTTCATTAAACCCCAGTGGAATGTTGAGGGGTACAATTGCTTCTTGTATCACTGCGATTATTATAATTTGTTTGTATTATTGTGTGCTTTTTCCAGAGGAAAAGAAAAGTGAAACGTTACAGAAATTGGGCGACAACTGGATCAATATCCCACAAAATGTCATTTTCAAGGACAGTACAGTTGACAGATGAAAAATTTCCAGAGCAAAATGCGGTCAGTTTTTCCAATAAAAAAAATTACCCATTTTGTGCCTCAAGTATAAATAGAATATTGCATTTGAATTGCAATTCGTCATTAATTTTCAATTCATAGTTAAGCTGGGTGAAATGAACTCAAAAAGAAATTCCGGGCCACTATGTAAAAATATTGTGTTCATAACTTTTAAATGTTGACCTCAAGAATCGGATGAATAGAACATGCCCTGGCTGTGGCAGTAGGTAAGCTTTGGAAACCAACTCAATGTTCCAGGTTCGACAATGGCTCAATTGTCTTGTATTGTCTTTCTGTTGACTGGTTAGCACGCAACAAAAGCTTTTCACTGTACCTCGGTACACATGGTAATAAACTAAACTAATCTAGGTTACAATTGCTACAGGAGGGATAGGGCTGGAGTTCAGAGTGGAGGAGTTGTGTATTTGATTGGGAAGAAAATCACAGCATAGGCAGGTTATTTCTGGGGATTGTCCGGTGAGGCTATTCAGGTATAACATTAGAAATAAGAGGATGATCCAACTTTTGATGGTCCAACTGGATAAGGGGCAAAACACAACCTCCTCTTAGGAAATACGGCAAGGCAGGTGACTGAGATGTTAGTAGAGGGAGCATTTTGGAACCAGTGACCATAATACTATTTTTAAATAGTTAGGCAAAAGGATAGGTCTGATTCTAAATTTGAAGAGCTAAGTTGGGGGCAAGGCCAATGTTGTTAGTATTAGATAGGAACATGGTAAAGTTGTTGGATGGGGGGAGGGGGGAGATGTCTGGTAAATGGAAAGCTTTTAAACATGACATGGTGAGAGTCATGTTCTCATTTGAAGGGTGTCACCCTTGAAGGACAAGGGTGACAGACTTAGGGATTGAAGGACAAGGGTGGCAGGTTTAGGGATTACTGGATGACGGATTAGTGCTGGATCCACTGTTTTTGATTTATATTGACAATTTGGATGTAAATGTGGGAGGAGACATGGTTAGTAAGTTTGCACATGACACTAAAATTCATGGTGTAATGAACAATAAATGGGATCATAAGGTCATAAATGATAGGAGCAGAATTAGGCCATTCGGTCCATCAAATCTGCTCCGCCATTCAATCATGGCTGATCTATCTCTCCTCCATGACCCCATTTTCCTGCCTTCTCCCACTAACCCTTGATACCCATACTAATCAAGAAACTATCTCTGCCTTAAAAATATCCATTGACACATTGCACAGCCTTCTGTGTCAAGGAATTCCAGATTCACCACCCTCTGACTGAAGAAATTCCTCCTCATCTTCTTCCTAAAGGAATGTCCTTTAATTCTGAGGCAATTACCTCTAATCCTAGACTCCCATAAGTGGAAACATTCTCTCCAAGCCTTTCACTATTCAGTACATTTCAATGAGGTCCCCCTCATTCTTCTAAACTCCAGCGAGTACAGGCCCAGTGCCATCAATCGCTCATCACAAGTTAACCCACTCATTCCTGGGATCATGCTTGTAACCCTCCTCTGAACCCTCTTCAGGGCCAGCACATCGTATCTCAGATATGGTGCCCAAAATTGCTCACAATATTAAATACTAAAGAAAGCATCTCATTAAACTGGAAAGAATGTAAGAAAAGTTGTGTAGAGGGGCTGGCCATTCCCTGGAGCAGTGGAGGTTGAGGAGTAACCGTTGAGATATATAATGTCATGAGGGACAGAGATAAGTTGAATAGTCATCTTCCCCAGGGAAAGAGTCTAAAACCAGAAGACATAGGTTTGAGGTGAGAGGGGACAGATTTAAAAGGGACTTGAGGGGCAATTTTTCACACCCAGGGATGTGCGTACATGGAATGAGCTGCCGGAGGAAGTGGTTGAAGCAAATACAATTACAACATTTGAAAGACACAGGTGCACAGAAAACAATGGCTTGGAGGAATATGAGCCAGATGCAGGCAAGTGGAACCTTGGTTAGGCAACTTGGCATACATTGACGTCACCAACCGGCAGACAAGGACGGACCGCATCGGAGTGAGGACACTGCCGCCGGGAGGAACAACAAAGGAGGAGCCGGCGTGGGGCGACCGCCGTGAGGGAGGGGGAGAACAAAGGTGGGCTTGCTGCGGGATACTTTGTAACTTTTTCACCGGCCTTTATGTGGCAGCTATTGCATACCTTGGGTACAAGTAAAACCTTGGGTATGCAAGCAAAGAATTTCGATGTGACTTGTCACATGTGACAATAAAGTAGTCACCAAAAATTCACTACTCTCTTTCAAATGGCAATAGTAATTTAAAGGCAGAAGCGTTCTTCCAGATTTGACTTGTAATTACTGTGAAGAGTCGTAAACAGAAAAATCATCCTCTACGGCAGGATAAACAGTTCAGACCTTTGTTTTTGATATTTATTTTAATATTTTTTACAATTCTATTACAAGTAGTGTAGCTAAATCCAAATGTTTACCCACCATCTAAACTCTATTGTTTTTTTTCGACAATAGATATTGTCCGACAAACGGGCTACAGACTCGTACATCAATCCCTTCAAAATTATTCCCAAAATAAACCCGGGGCTGTTCAGAACTGTAAACAAAAATTCAATTATTAAGCAAACATTTTTGCATAAGTCGCTTTTTCCTTCTCTTTTAGTTCCTTTTTCTTTTGCTTCACTCTGAGTATTTCATTGTTTACAGCTGCAAAAATGTAACAAGAAATCAAACTTAATATGAGAGCCACAGACATTAACAAATTATTTTCATATGCTTGTGAAGGGACCAGTACCAGCCAAACACTTAAATCCCCCTTCCAATTCCTACACAGACCTTTCTGTCCGAGGCCTCCTCCATTGTCAGAGTGACGCTAAACGCAAATTGGAGGAACACCATCTCATATTTGGCTTGGGCAGATGACAGCCCAGTGGTATGAATATTGGTTTCTAAAAACTTAAAGTAATCCCAGCACTCCCTCTCCCTCCATCCCTCCCCCACTCAAGTCACACCAGCTTCTAATTCTCACCCAGCAAACAGCTAACAATAGCTTGTTTCCTTTCTCATCGTTAATTTTTTGCCAATCTTTCATTCATTTGTTCTATATCTCTCGTTTCCCTTCCCCCCCCGACTAGTCTGAAGGGTCTCGACCCGAAATGTCACCCATTCCTTCCCTCCATAGATGCTGCCTGTCCCGCTGAGTTACTCCAGTATTTTGTGTCGGTCAATGATTTTTACAACTTGCCTTTGTCTTCGGGTGTTATTTCCAGAGCCTTCTTAAGATCATCCTAGACAAAAACAAAAAATGATGTGACTCCAATGTTATGCTGGTACCTTTGAGTTCTCAACTCTCTTTTTTCAATATATTCCATTAAATTCTTTGTCAAACTTTGTGATCAAGAGATTAAGACATTAATAATGTGCTACTGTACCAGTGCCTGATCGTAATCCTTCTTTGCTTGCCAAGCCTGAGCCCTTCTGTAAAGTGCCTTCGTGTTTGATTGATTAATCGCCAGAGCCTTTTAAAGGAAATTGTTTAGTTTAGTTTAGAGATACAGCACAGAAACAGGCCCTTCGGCCCACCAAGTCCACACCGACCAACAAGCCCTACACATTAACACTATCCAACACACATTAGGGACAATTACACTTATACCAAGCCAATTAACCTACAAACCTGTACGTCTTTGGAGTGTGGGAGGAAACCGAAGATCTCGGAGAAAACTCACGCGGTCAGGCGGAGAACATTCAAACTCCGATCAGACAGCACCCGTAGTCGGGATCGAACCCGGGTCACCGGCGCTGCAAACGCTGTAAGGCAGCAGCTTACCGCTGCACCACTGTGCCGCCCTTATGAGATATGAGATCTGTTCCCTGCGATTTAATAAATCTTCAGCATTGCAGTGGAAAGAGCAAGGCAGGGCAAATGGATTTTACTCCCCTCCACATCCTCTTCCCCTACACATACACACGATGATAATAGGAATTTGGCTCAGATAGACAAAGAAACAAGCTATTTTACTTTCCACTTCATCAATGCCGATGGCAGGAGCGAAGTCATATAATACCTGTGTGTGTGTAACTCATCACATTCTTCAGATGCCCAGATAACGAAGTGCTAGATTTTAGAACAATTATTCAGTGATCTGAGAAAAATGCATCAAATCCACTGATTAGGCATTTAAATTTAGAAGTAATGAAAAGTTGGATTCCTCCATCAATGAAAACTTCTGTATATTTTCTAAGAAATTATATACCACAAAATTAGTTTTATTTCAGTCTTTCCAAGATCCTTAAAATGATATTGTTTCTTACTGAATTAGATTAATGGCCTAAAATTTCATAATTTGTATGCAGTATTTGAGCAAAACCAATAACACAGAGTGGTGAGCCTGTGGAATTCTCTGCCTCAGAGGGCGGTGGAGGCCGGTTCTCTGGATGCTTTCAAGAGAGAGGGCTCTTAAAGATAGCGGAGTAAGGGGATATGGGGGAAGGCAGGAACGGGGTACTGATTGGGGATGATCAGCCATGATCACATTGAATGGCGGTGCTGGATCGAAGGGCCGAATGGCCGACTCCTGCACCTATTGTCTATAACACTAAAAGTTCATTTTCCTACTTATCTTACATGATTGCATTACAGGCCATGTGCCACCCAGGTTTCACATCAATGGGCATTTCTGTAATAATATCTGAATGTACCATTACTGCCCATATTCTGAATGATGATAACTACATTCTGCTGCAAACACTGGGTACTCTGATCTTACACATGTCACCATTCATATTCCCCTATCTCAATGGAAACTAGAATGCAAAATATTTTGGGCGAGTCAATGCTGGTCTATTTTAAGCACTTATAGTGAATGAACAATTTTACTTGAGCTACCTATTTTACTCATACAATAAATTCCAACCTATGTTCATAGTGCAGAGTTAGGTCATTTGGCCCATCAAGTCTATCAGAAACATAGAAACTAGGTGCAGGAGTAGGCCATTCGGCCCTTCGAGCCTGCACCGCCATTCAATATGATCATGGCTGCTCATCCAACTCAGTATCCCGTACCTGCCTTCCCTCCATACCCTTTGATCCCCTTAGCCACAAGGGCCACATCTAACTCCCTCTTAAACATAGCCAATGAACTGGCCTCAACTACCCTCTGTGGCAGAGAGTTCCAGAGACTCACAACTCTCTGTGTGGAAAAAGTCTTTCTCATCTTGGTCCTAAAGGATTTCCCCCTTATCCTTAAGCTGTGACCCCTTGTCCTGGACTTCCCCAACATCGGGAACAATCTTCCTGCATCTAGCCTGTCCAACCCCTTAAGAATTTTGTAAGTTTCTATAAGATCCCCTCTCAACCTCCTAAATTCTAGAGAGTATAAACCGAGTCTATCCAGTCTTTCTTCATAAGACAGTCCTGAGATCCCAGGAATCAGTCTGGTGATTCTGCCATTCAATCATGGCTGATCTATCTTCCCCTCTTAACCCCATTCTCCTACCTTCTCTCCATAAACCCTCGACACCCGTACTAATCGAGAATCTATCTCTGCCTTAAAAATATACATTATCCACAACAGAGGGTGGTGAATCTGTGGAATTCATGGCCATTTGCACTGTCAGCAGCAAATTTAGTCTCCTCCAAAAAGGTTGCTAAAATGGCTGCTATGAAGTATGCAGCACAAAAAGGCTATGTTTAATTCCAATCACCCTGGATACTGGAGGAAGAACTTCCAATTCATCTTAGATTATGCCACTTTGCTGTGCAGCAGTTGAAGGCCAACCCTCAAAGGCACATTCATCAAAAAGCCTAACACTGACAAGATGGATTGTGGAGGGCTGGAGACAGCATAGTGAGTGGATTAAGGTCCACCGTGCGAAAGATTGTAGTCTTAGTCGTGAATGAATCAAGGAGAGATTTAAAAAATCAATCCTAGAAAAGGCACCATGACCTCTAAATCTACCAAGATGACACCTACAGCACAATAAACACTGGTCTTCAATGCTGATCAGATAAACACATGTACCCTCCCTCATACCGTAGCCTTCATTAAGCACGGATTAAGCTTTTAATGTAGAATGTACTCTAGACTTATAGCTTCATATCGTTCACTTGAACAAAAACTGAAAAGATTAGGAGGCCACGGAAACTAGGAAGGGAGAGTGAGGGTGGGAGGTGGAGGGGGTGAAATAGAGCCCTTGGACATCATGGGATCCCAACATGAAGGAAAGTTAGGGGAATACTACAGAAGGAAAGTTAGGGGATCATTACGACTTCCACTGAAAATGTACTTCTGGGGTTAAGATCTCCAAAAAGTGCCTTTTGTCAAACTGACTACAGGATGAACACTGTGGAAGGTCAGTGTGAAATCAGCCTTGTGAAGATTCCCATTCTGAGCAGAGTGGCCCTTTAAGTGGCATCTAAAAATAGAAATCAACCATTAGTAATTGTTGATCTTTTCGTGACTGCCAAGTAACCATTCTTTTCTTGACTTACAACAAATGTGTATCGCCCGACAACCAAGGTTAATATTGTGAGCCAACACTGTGTATTCATCAGAAAGTTTAGTTTTGTTTAGTTTAGAGATTCAGCACGAAAGCAGGCCGTTCAGCCCACCGACCCGCAACCAACCAGCGATCCCCGCATGCGAACACTACCCCATGCACACTAGGGGCAATTTTACATTTCTACCAAGCCAATTAACCTTCAAACCTGTACGTCTTCGGAGTGTGGGAGGAAACCAAAGATCCCAGTGAAAACCCATGCAGGTCACGGGGAGAACGTACAAACTCCGTACAGACAAGAACCTGTAGTCAGGATCGAACCCGACTAACGCTGCACCACCGCGCCGCCCTGCAGTGTGGATACCGACTGGAAGTGTGCAGTTCAAGATGAGCAAGACTTTAATCAGAAACCTTCAAGTTACCCTAGTACCTTGACTACACCTCCACCTCCACCCACCCTGGTTCTTGCAAGGACGTCATCCCTTACTCTCAGTTTCTCCATCTGCGGTGTATCTGCTTCCAAGATGAGGCTTTCCATTCTAGGAAATCCGAGATGTCCTTTTTCTTCTGTAAACATGGTTTCCCCTAATGTTGTGAATGGATCTCCTCTTGAGTCCCACAGTTCTGCTCTCGCTCTCCCCCCCACACAGAACAAGGATACAGTTCCACAGGTCCTCATCTTTCACCGCTCCAGCATCCAACATATGCTCCGACATTTCTGCCGCCGTTATGTGATTCCCACCAGTAGACATGTATTCCCATCACCGTCCCTTCCTGATGTCTGCAGAGACCACTCCCTCCTCAACTGACCCACTGAGTTACATCAGCACTGCCTGTGCAAAACAACATCTGCAGTTCCTCGTTCCTACCCTCCTCAACTCATTGTCTCACTCATTCCTTCCCATGCACAACATGCTCCACCCTCCCCGAACCGCCCCCCCCCCCCCCCGCCTCCACTTTTTGAGGTACTTTCTCTTGAAAGCACAGGAGATATAACACTCTCTCTACATCTTCTCCCTGACGTCCATCCAGAAACACCAGTAGCCTTTACAGCTCAGACAGAGCTTCACATACACTTTTTCAATGACATTTGGAATTCCCGATGTGGCCTCTTTTACATCGGTGAAATCTAACGTAGGCTGGGCGACCACTTCGCCTAACGAGCTCCGTCTGCCAAGACTTGCTGGGTCTTCCGATTGCCAACCATTTTAATTCCCTTTCCATTCTAATCTTTTCGATCTTGGACCTCCATTGCCAGACTGAGGCCACAAGAAAACTGGAGGAACAGCATCTTATATTTTGCTTGGGTGTAGGTTAAAACACAGGTATGAACATTGAATTCTCCAACTATAATACCCCTCCCACCTCAGTGTGCACCCATATCCACCCATCTCCCCCACCAACACCACCACCCCTCCAACTATACTCCTCCCTCTGGTTTTACAATTAACTCCTCTCCTTATCTGACACCCTTTTGTCTACTTTTCATCTCTAATCTTTGTCACTTACTTCATCTACTTGCCAATTAAACATATATCCTATCACTTGCCAGGCTTTGTCCCACCCCTACATCTCTTTTCCAGCTTCCTCTCCTCTCCTAATCCTCTCCCACAATCAGACCCAAAACCTATCCACAGCTGCTACCTGACGTGCTGAGTTATTCCAACACTTTGCATTGCCATCAGAAACAATTACTTTCATTAGTTTTTACAGGTTACATCTGAAGAAGGGTCTCGACCCAAAACGACACCTTTTCCTTTTCTCCAGAGATGCTGCCTGACCCGCTGACTTACTCCAGCTTTTGTGTCTATCTTCAGTCTAAACCAGCACCTGCAGTTCCTTCCTCCAGGTTACTTCGATTTTGGAGTTCTAACAGTGAAATGCCATATCTGATCTAAATTCCAGGCAAACACCTCCCCGAACTCCCCCCTGAACATGCCGATTTACCAAAGTTCTCTGTGCATTTTGAAGTCAACTCTGTCGTGTGGAAGCTTCCGATATGTGGGTTCAAGTCAATTAAAGGACAATTCTTTCAAGCACCAGGACCTCATTATGAGGGTTACCTCATTTAATTATAGCCAGTGAGAAACCTTTCATTTAGGACTGCAAGATCAGAATGGCACGTTATATTATCCATCCCCCTATTGCCTTTTGTTTCTTCCCACCATAATATATTCTTTCAACTATAAAATCAGTTGTCACACCCAGCAAAACTAAACTACAGCTTACCTTGCTCGTACATCCTTTCATAGACGTATTTTTAAATAGCAAGAGTTTGTTAAATTTAGGATATTAAAGGAATGAGATATCATCGTTTACATCAACGATTTGGATAATAACATAAGTTTGCAGATGACACTAAAGTGGGTGGTATTGTAGATAGTGAAGATAGTTATCAAAGGTTACAGCAGGAACTTGATCAGTTTGGCAAGTGGGCAGTGGAATGGTTAATACAGTTTTATGTTGATAAAGAGACAATGCATTTTTGGAAGTTTAACCAGGACAGGATTTTCACAGTAAATGGCTGGGCTCTGGGGAGTGTCGTTGAAAGTGTGTTGAAAGTGGCGGCACAGGTAGATAAGGTGGTCAAGAAGGCTCTCGGCACATTGGCCTTCATCAGTCAGGTTATTGAGTATAGAAGTTGGGATGTTATGTTACAGCTGTACAATGTGTTGTGAGGCCACAGTTGGAGTAATGTATTCAGTTTGGGAAAGTTGGAAACCGTGCAGAGAAGATTTGAGGACATTGCCAGGAGTTGAGGGCCCGAGCCATATGGAGAGGTCGTGCTCGGCAGGACTATTCATTGGATCATCGTAGGATGAGAGATGATCTTATAGAGTTTCCAAGATCCTGAGGGAAATATATAGGGTAGGTGCACAGAGAGGATATAGGTTTAGGTTGAGAGGGGAAAGAGGAATCTGAAGGGCAACCTTTCACAGGGTGATGGGTACATGGAATGAGCTGCCAGAGGAGGTAATTGAGGCAGAAACTATAACAACTTTTAAAAGACATGTGGACAGGTACTTGGACAGGAAAGGTTTAGAGAGAGAGAGATGGGTCAAACACTGGCAGGTGAGACGAGTGTAGATGGGGCACCTTGGTCAGCAAGGGCAAGCGGGGTCAGTTCAGTTTTAGTTTATTGCCACGTTCACCAAGGTACAGTGAAAAGCCTTTGCTGGGTGCTAACCAATCAGCGGAAAAACAATATACGATTACAATTGAGCCATTCACAGTGTACAGATACATGCAAAGGTGATCATAGTTTTTGGTGATCATAGTTAAAGTAAGAAATGTTTCTGTAGGAGTAGAGATTTAAAAGTGGGGAGTGACTGTAATGTGCGATGACAGATCTGCATCTGTGACTAGCACACAAGGTGTAGCCTGGGTTGGGCGCCATCTTGAGCCTGTTTTCATACCTTGTGACTCTGTGGAGTGGAGTCAGTGGCAAGAAGATGGCGACTTTAAATGATTAACCATAATCCAACTGAATGCAGAGTAAGCATGAGGGACTGAGCACCTGCCAAAAGGTTATTTTTGTTCAGCACCTAATTAAACATTGCTAACCTTAACATTCTTCAATTGTGCTGAATATTTGCACGCAAAATAATTGATTACCAGAGTTTCTCCATGGATCCTTATGAATTTTTCCTGTACATTTTTAAATGTTTTATTCTAAAGTTCAAGTTTGAAAAAAAAACTCCATCCAGTAGCAAACGTCCCTTTGTAAATGTGAGATTAACTTCACAGCAAAACCATCACGCAAGGATAAAGGATAAATATGTGAACACAAACCTCATCACAGCGTTGAATGGCACCATCCCAGTCACTTAGTTTCAACTTGCACGCAGCTATGTTCAGATGACAGCTTAGTGCAACGCCGTCCAGATTTTTAACTGCGTCTGTCTTCTCTCCTGGTTCTTCATTAATTCCATCTCTTAGTGCATCTATATATCTTAAAGGAAAACATCTGAAGTTCAAAATCAGTAATTTTGCAAAATTCAAACAAATTTAAAATAGGGGACCTTTCAGAAACATTTACATTGCCATTACCTTATTCCTCCAGTAATCTGCCAGTTGTTTGCAATTTTCACCATTACGCCATACCAGTTTCTATTTAACCCATTTTCCGTTGTGTGCCTCCCATCCACCACAATTCTGAAAGTCTACTCCCTCTCCCTTCAGCAGAGAGACAGTTACAAAACCATGCCACAATAAAACAACTGTGACTTTCAACCTGCTATCAAGAAAGTATTCAACCAAAGGGTTATCACAACCAAACTTGATCCTGCGTTCACCCACACATGCATACGTGCAATTTTCAAACAGCGGTCCTGGGAAGGGAGAAGAGAAAAACTCTTCATCAATCTTCATCAATTCCCAATTACAAACTTAGGAAAACTCAGCTGAGAGTGAGAACCAAACTTAAGACCTCCCAGATTGTGCATAACAGCTGAACTAACAGGAAATCTGTCTTCTCCTTTGATACATTATCACATAGTAACTCCTTAAACACAATATTTTTGCTCAATGTACAACTTCCATGTGCAAAAGCTACAGCTTTCACTTCTATGCATCACACTATGGTGGATCCATCATTCACATGTGATGTTGTTTGAGATGTTCATCTTATGATGGATTGTTTTGTAGAGACAGAGTTCGGATTTGACTCTACACACCTTAACTCATGTTCTGACCATATGTCATGTTGCTTCTTCAGTTTGAAGAAGGGTCTCAACGCGAAACGTCGCCTATTCCTTTGCTCCATAGATGCAGCCTCACCCGCTGAGTTTCTCCAGCATTTTTGTCTACCTACGATTTTTCCAGCATCTGCAGTTCTTTCTTAAACTTAACTCGTGTTTCTATCACTTTCCCTGGGTGGGGATGGGACTATTCATTGTAGTGATCCAACACAGCAGGATTTAGGAAGGGATGTAAAGAGAATCCAGGGAACTATCAGCTAGTGAGCCTCAGGTTAGTGGTATGGAAACTATAGCAGATAATTCTTTGAGATAGGGTTTACTCCCATTTGGAAGCGAATGGGCTAATTAGGCATAGCCATCACAGCATTGTACGTGGCAGGCCGTGTCTTACTAATTTGATTGAGCTTTTAAGGTGACAAAAGAGATGGATGAAGATATAGTGGTGATATTATATACATGGATTTTAGTATGGATAAAAGTCCCTCATAGTAAGATGATCAGAAGATTACGATGCACCAAATTCACTGTGACTTGGCCGTGTCGATTCAGAACTGGCTTATTCAAACAATGAAGGTGATGGAGGAAGGAAGATATTCTGGCTGGAGGTCTGTGACCAGTAGAGTTCGCAGGGATCTTTGCTGTGACCTGAAAGATTGACCCAACATGATGGAGTAACTCAGCGGGACAGGCAGCAATCTCTGGAGAGAAGGAATAGGTGACGTTTCGGGTCGAGACCCTGTGATATGCATAAATGACCTGGATGTAGATTTAGATGTGTTGGTGAGTATGTTTGCTGACAACACCAAAATTGGAGGAGTTGCAGACAGCGAGGAAGGGGGTCAGAAGATTCGGCAGAATCACCTTAGATCACCTGGTTAAAGCCAGAGAGTATAGGAACGACATCTATATTAATTCAAAGTGCCGTGAGTCCCACTGTTGCTTCTGTTTTAAATGGCATCTCAATTTTTCGATGTTATTTTCTGAACCAGAGAGGAACATTGTTAGGCATATACAATGTCCAACATGGTTGCACTCAGCATATTGACGGAACCTTATGTCGAGTTTACCATTGATATTTGGCGTGTGATGTTTTACAGGCAAAGGGGTGATCTTGTATCACAGCCAGGTTGGTGAACTGAAGTACTCTCTGTGGAACGTGTGTGCTCCCTTACACTAACAATCATAGAGCTTGTGAGGTGAAGATTATACTTGTATATGGTCATGGGATATGGGCATCATGAGCATTTATTACCCATCCCAAGTTTTCCCTGAATGCCGTGGTCTCCCATGTTAGAGGACAGTTAAAACTCCACCACGTTAATAAGATTGATGTAATCTGTAGGCCAGAACCAGGTAAGAACGGCAAATTCTCCTCCCTGAAAGACATCTGAAGGTGGAGATAGATAGATTCTTGATTAGTACGGGTGTCAAGGTAATGGGGAGAATGCAGGAGAATGGGATAAGGAGGGAGAGATAGATCAGCCATGATTGAATGGCGGAGTACACTTGATGGGCCGAATGGCCTAATTCTGCTCCTATCACTTATGACCTTATGATCACTAACATATCTTATGTCCAGCCAGGAGTATGAAATGGAGCATCCCCTGTGTAACTATTGTTACAAGATGCAAATTACAATTCTACAAGTAAACACTACTGAATGTGCATTTCAGTCACAAAAACTAGCTTCCCAATCTTTTAGCTGTGGAGAATGAGAATGGACAAAAAGAATTCAAGGAATTTTTGAATCCACGTTGGCAGTGTCGCTAAACCATGATCATATCTGAAATTCAAAGACTCTGCTGTTCATAATCGATTGGTCAATAGAAGCATTTTTTTATCCTTCATACAGTTGGTGTCAAGTATAATTAGCTAGATAGCGCTGTCAATTAGACTCTTTCCTACAGCTTTTGGCGCAAATGGTTTTGACCAAAAGTTTGTTGCTTACACAAGTGCAGAGTGCAGGCAAGGAAACAGCACATCTGGGGCACAAGTGAACAGTGAGCAGCTCCAGTAACCGTCTCAGAATTATACACAACAAAGCAATAGTCCATTCGGTATCCCATTCCATCACGACCTCCAACAAACACACCTTCCTAACTGGGAAATACACATTTGTCACTCTATCAGAGGGCCAAATTCCTAGACGTGTCAACAGTATTCTGACAATGTTTAAACCACACAGTGTAGCAGCTGCAGAGATTCCTCACCATTATCTCAATGGAAATTAGGATAGACAATAAACAACGGTTTCCTAATAACACCCATCCCATTTATGATGTTTTTTTAATGTTGTTGGGTTGTAAAATTAAGACGGAGAAGCACTGTTGAAGTTAGATCAAGTCAATGTGGACCATGAAGGAAAATAAAAATTGAATTGAGGGGAGGTAAAAGGAAAACAATGTAACCCAAGCTTAAAATATGACAAAAAATGTTTAAAATGTAGAATGAGACCACTGTTGTAACAGTTCATTATCAGTGCCATGGAGAATATTCCCAGTTAACTACCCTTAGCAAACCAGTGAAAATGCATTAGGCTTGCAAACAAAAGTCTCCCAGCTTTGCCTCGTCTCACAGACTATCAAGAGGTTCTGGAGGTTGGACCTCAAGACTCACTGCACAAGGTCCATGTGATTCCCTGGCCTGAGGAGCAGCAAGACCAGCTTTCCATGTCTCGCTCAGGTAAGTGCAGGTGAGTGAGGACTGCAAGCAGATTCCAGTCAACGGGCCTGATAAAACACGATCTTGGCCAATGGCAAGTGCAATTAACCTCAAGTACAATTAAGTCTACCAGCAATTTCTAGCCCAATATAACTACCTTAACGCCTTGGAGTATTTCTTGTCTGCCACGATCCAGTTCTGGGATTTAAAGAAGTTATTTCCAAGATTCTTTAAGTCTTCTGCAATCCGGAAAACAGCATCAACCTGTTAAGTTAATCATTTTGAAAATGCTTGATCATTACAAGAAAATGCAATGAAACAAAAACAAAATACTAGTAAAGGATTAAATGTGGAACCCTGTAAGGTCATAAGTGATAGGAGCAGAATTGGCCCATTTGGCCCATCAAGTCTATTCAATCACAATGATACTTTATTAGCCAAGTATGTTTTGCAACATATGAGGAATTTCAATTGCCAAGTCAGTCATACAAATAAAAAGCAACGGAACACACAAAACACATTTTAACATAAACATCCATCACAGAGACTCCTCATGGCCTAATCTATCTCTTCCCCTAACCCCATTCTCCTGCCTTCTCCCGTAACCCCTAACACCCGTACTAATCAAGAACCTATCTATCTCTGCGTTAAAAATATCCATCGACTTGTCCGCCACAGCCTACTGTGGAGGGAACTACAAATGGTACCCCAATAGATTCCAAATGATTGGTTTGGTTATGTTCCCGCTTTCCTTCTCTTGCAGAACTTATAAATTGCTGGGTTATCTCATCAACAGGGTGAAGCCTGCCCTTGAACAGGGCACCTAGCAGTCCCGCTTGACTTTCAGCAGTCAACTTCAACAGAAAATAGTTAAACGCCACCTGCAGTTCTTGGCTCACTTTTCCTGGAGAGCCTGGGGCGTCAATATCTTTTTTTTTTGTCTGTCTACCGCAGTATAAATTGCGGAAAATCAAAAGCACGGAAATCAACACAATTACAGAACTCTTTGTCCAAATTATAGGCGTTACATGCTGCTTATTTCTCTATCAGTGCATCTAAAGTTTTGCATGCTGCCGCAAAGTTGCAGTTAATAGGTTTGGCATTCCCAAAAATACTGATCAAGTTGATCATTTATCAATTGATCATACTGATCAATATAGGGGCGGCACAGTGGCGCAGCGGCAGAGCTGCTGCCTTCCAGTGCCAGAGACCCGGGTTCAATCCTGATGACAGGTGCTGTTTGTATAGACTTTGTATGTTCTGCCGGTGACCGCGTGGGTTTTCTCCGGGTGCTCCGGTTTCCACCCGCTCCAAAGATGTACAGCTTTATAGGTTAATTGGCCCGAGTGCAGGAGTTCCCAACCTGGGGTAAATTTCCCAACTGGGGGAAAATGGAGGAGGACTGGCCAAATTCTGTGCCTTCCACCACAGTGATGAATGCCGTGGTGGATGTTTGTGTAAATTGTTATTGTGTATTGTGTGTTCTTTTTTATTGTACCACTGCTGGCAAATTAATTTCACTTGTGTGCACGTGACGAATAAAACTTGATTGATTGATTGAGGGGGGTAAATTTGTTGATTCTGGATTTGTTAAAAACAGTATTTTAAAATGTCCCCTTTGTCGATTGCTTTATTATGGTAGAAGTGTAAACTCAAATTACTGAACAAAACAGGGTGGGGGGTAAATTTACTTTTGAAAAGTTGCCAGGGGGTAAATGAGACTAAAAAGGTTGGGAACCCCTGCCCTAGTTTGTAGGACAGTGCTGGCGTCTGGGGTGATCACAGCTCGGTGCCAACTCTGTCGATCTAAGGCTCTGTTTTTGCGCTGTATCCATAAAGTCAAACAAGACAAAGTGTAATAAACACTGCAATTATTCTTGTAATTAACACATTTTTGTTTTAAAAGCTTGGATTGTCAAAATTGTCGCTCATTTCAGCAAAAATCTTTCAAATCAATTCTACTCAGCCCCCCTCCAAAAACCAACTAAATTCTTAGCTACATTGAAACTGAACATTGTATTGTCAGACTTTAAATAGTTATTTTATACTTTGTTCCCTGCATTATGAAGTAAACCTCCTTGCTAGAGTGTTAAAGAAGGAACTGCAGATGCTGGAGAATCGAGGGTTACACAAAAAGCTGGAGAAACTCAGCGGGTGCAGCAGCATCTAAGGAGCGAAGGAGATAGGCGACGTTTCGGGTCGAGACCCTTCTTCAGACTGCAGAAGGGTCTCGACCCGAAACGTCGCCTATCTCCTTCGCTCCTTAGATGCTGCTGCACCCGCTGAGTTTCTCCAGCTTTTTGTGTAACCCTCCTTGCTAGAGTGTTGTCAAAATGGTTCCACAGTTTCTGTGTGATTAATCGGCACAACAAATGTGTTCTGCAAATGGACAAAACTATCAATTTGCTTCAGCATTTCCGAGAGTCCTCAAAGTCTAAACTGGCAACTTTGCTTTTATCACGCTTAACCCTGTGATCAAGTGGAGGTTCTAGTTATGTTTCAAACACACAGCGGTGTCAGCTGAAAGCCAAAGGGTATCTTCCTTTCAACAGCACACTGTAGCTGGCCCACTGATGTGTGCGGAGAGCCAAAATCAACAGTCACCCAGCCCATGTCTTCGTCAAGTATCAGGACGTTTGAGGTCAAGCAGTTCTACTATTTCATTTTCCTCATATTTAGGGTGCACAGGTTCAGAGGAGCATCCACTTTGTTGCTGAAGACAAACCATTCAACCTCCAAAGTCATACACCATCAAGCTACTTAAATGTCAGATGAAATAGATCAGAGGTGTCAGAGGTTATGGGGAGAAGGCAAGAGAATGGGGCTAGGCGGGAGAGATAGATCAGGCATGATTGAATGGCGGAGTAGACTTGATGGGCCGAATGGCCTAATTCTGCTCCGATCACGTGAACTTATGAAATCGGTTTTAAGCAACACAATTGTGAGAATGCTCATAATCTCAGCAGGCTACATGTAATTCAACTGAGCTACATGGTATAATTCTGAGTCAGCTCAATTACTGATTTTTCAGACAAGGTGTAATGGGAACATTTAACGAGTGACTTTTGGTTTAGGTGGGGAGTTAAGGCTACCATTCACAACTGTCAGCTGGTGATCCCCCCACTCAATACTGAACGAGAGGACAACCGGATTGGTTTTAACGTTGCCATTTTCTTCAGGGCTAGACTTGCACATGAAAATATCTGGAGGTGAGATCGTAGGGAAGAGGAACCACCCATGGAACAAAATTCCAAAGTGCTTTTAGGTAGGAGTACGGGACATTAAAATAAAAAAAAGTAAAGACATACAACAAATTTCCCAGCAAATCTACTTGGAAAGAACTCAAAATTACTTACATCATTTAAATCTCCATCAATATCCTGTGGGAAATCTGGATATGCATCTCCTGATCCATCGGCAGGAGCTAGACCCAAATCATCTCCTTCTTTAAGTTCTCCACAGTTTTCTATAATACATTGCTGCAGTAATGTAAATACACCTTCAGTAAACAGTAAAAGCAAAGAAATCTTACACAGATTAAAAGTTTACCATATTAAGAATATTCAGCAAATGAAAACATCAACTTTTATAACAGCCTTAATTGTTGTTTGGTTTCCTGCAGATCGTTACGAAGACCAGTTTATTATAACATCTTGAAAGGTTATAATACATGGAAATTATTATGTCTATACAAACATACTCTGATTAAGTAAATTGAGACAAACCACATTTCAGTAACCTAATAAGCCAAAAGCTAATTCTTATCTATGAAATATTAATGTTAAAAAAAAACAAATTGAAGGCCCCGGGGACTTCTATCCAGCACACAGCTATTATTCCTTTCAATGATTAAAGTGAGAAAATAGTGCCCTAGTAAAAGGCGATAGCAGACACATCCAGTATGTAAACCCCAACATAATAGGAAATGATTAAGAAGCATGGGCATTCTGCCCAAATTTCCTGACCTGTCCTTTATCCATGCTGGATAAAATTAAGCTACTCTTCATGTAGCTTCCATCTTCTACCACTTTAAACGTTTGTTTATTTCTTTTGGAACAAGAAATTTGTCTGTTTGCTTTGCATCATCGATAAATTCCTTCCCACCCCTCTACTCGCATTCTAACTACTCAATGGACAACCTGTTACTCCTGCTTTTTCCCCCAATCAACTGGCTCCAACATAAGAGTGAAAGTAAATGTTCAGGACTCATACTGGTATATCAAGAAAGTGTTGCTCCCCCAGGAATCAAGGACTGATTTTGGTCCACATATAAATTAGGATTTGCAAACAATTTTCAATTTTCAGATGACATTCAATCGGGAGTTATAAGGTACAGAGGAAAACACTGATTATATTGCAAGTAATTGCACATGCAAACTTGGACATATTGCAAGTAATTGCACATCACTACTGACACAAGATCAGTTTTGGGAGGAATAAGAATAGTCACATGCTATTTTATTTTGAGGTGTGGAAAATCACCATCTTTTTTCACTCTCCCTTTTTTAAAGTCCTAACATGGATATATTTTCCTTCTGCTGGTATGAGTGCAAGCACACCAAAAGAATGATGAATTTAAAAAAGAAAAAAAACTTGCATTTCCTTGTGTCTTTTGTGACCTCAGCATGTCATCATGTTATAGCTGATAAAACACACTTGAACTGCATTCAAGTTGTCATGTGGGACACACGGCAGTTAAATGCACATAGCAACTGCCCACAGAGAGTAACTTGATAATGATTAGATCATCTATTTTAGTTATTCTGACTGAGGGATAAATATTGGTCAAGTCTCTGTTTCGAAATAATCTCATGTGACCTTCTACATACTTTTCAAATAGGATCCAGGTTTCATGTCACTTCCAACAGATGGGCCCTCCACAAGTGCAGCACTCATTCCGCACTACACCTAGGTACAAGTCCACACATTGTGCTGTCACAAAGCACCCAGCTATCTGACTTGTCTAGGAACAGGCTTGTGCTGCTCACTGTGAAGCAGTCAAATAGAGCAGAGAACATGGGAGCATTTGCAGCCTTCCCTCACAGTGGGAAACTTTGATCCCACTGTGTGGGGATGTCTATGTTAAAGTCTATCGTGTCCTGTGCTCTTTATTATTTGTATGGCTGTATGGCGACCACACATTTCACTGTACCAATTGGTACATGTGAAAAATAAATGAATCTTGTATCTCAATGCAGCACAGAAGTAGGCACTTCAGCCCAAAATGTCTGTGCTGAATATGATCCCAAGTTAAACTAATCTCTCCAGCCTGCACATGAGTAGGCCATTCGGCCCTTCGAGCCAGCACCTGTCAGGCAAGGCAGATGAACTCTGACAAGAATGTGCGACTAAAATGTTATTGCCATTCCGGAAACCTGGATAAGGGAGGAACAGGACTGGCAATGTAAAGTTCCCAGGTACAGGTGAGAAATAGTTTGGTGCAAAAGAGGAGGGGTGGGGATTGCTTTACTGATTAAGGAGAGCAGCACAGTAGTCTTTAATTTGAAAAGAGCGTGAGATTTGGAAAACAGAGCCATTAGCGAAGTCATTAGAAGACAGATAAGACGAGAGACAGGACAAGAGCACAAGCACTTAACAGCAAAGATCCTTTTGCTTCTCTTAACAGTAAGCAGCCATAGTCTTTTGCCCTTCAGTTTGAAAAGAGCGGGAGATTTGGAAAAAAGAGCAATTAGCAAAGTCAGCTGAAGACAGTTAAATTCATAAGTGATCGGAGGAGAATTAGGCCATCCGGCCCATCAAGTTGACCCTGCATTCATGGCTGATCTATCTTTCCCTCTCACCCCCATTCTCATGCCTTCTCCCCGAGGTCAGAGGCAAAACAATTTGGACTGGGGGCAGCATCCAAATTGTTAATTTGGGTAACAAATATAGATAAGGCCAGGCTTGGCGGAGTGGCCGTGTTTGGGAGACGCTTTGTGTTGGTTAAAGTGTGAGTCTTCGGCTTAAGAGTGTTTGGCAAGGAGGCTGAGAGGCAGATAAGATCCAGTCTGCTCGTCTGAAGAAGGGTCTCGACCCGAAACGTCACCCATTCCTTCTCTCCAGAGATGTTGCCTGTCCCGCTGAGTTACTCCAGCTTTTTTGTGTCTATGCTCGTGAGACTGTAGTTTTAGCTACAGTGGTATGGCAGGGAGGTTGTTGCAGTGCTCCTCCTGTAGGATGTGGGAAGCCAGGGAAACTGCTGGTGCCCCTGATGGCCAGACCCGTGGGAAATGTGTCTCGTTGCAGCTCCTTAAAGATTGCATCGAAGAACTGGAGCAGCAGCTGGATGACCTCAGGACCATTTGGGAAAATGAGAGTAGTAAGTAAGTAAGTATTTTTTATTTATATAGCACTTTTAAATCAAATCACATTGAAGCCAAAGTGCTTTACAGAGAAGAAATTAGATTACCATACATCCATATGAAAAAAAAGAGCTTCTTAGACAGCACCGATGGCAAGGTTGTCACACCGAAAATCCTGGATAGACAAGAGTGCAGGTAACCCCAGTACCCACCTCCCTAGTCAGCCGCGCCCTCCTTATATGGCGTGAGAGGCTGCGGCTGCCCGCTGCCAGCAATGTGACGACTCCTTGACACCCAACCCGACCTATCGAACCACAGATGCCATTTGGGGGGGGGGGGGGGTTCGAACGCGGCGAGAGTCAGATAAACGGGCTGATAAACGGCATCCTGGCAATGCGGGCTGTGCGGTGGATACTTTTCTCATTACACTGTGTGGAGCAGCATGGAGGAGAGAGAGCTCAGCCGACTGCAAAGCGTCTCTGTTCTAGGCCCTTCCCAGTCTCCCGAGCGTCCTGACCAGGAGAGGCCCAACCCCGAGTCTCGCTTGGGAGCCAGCGCTAAAATGGTGGTGGAGAAGTAGACCTAATGAAACAACAATTTGTTTCGTTAGGTCTACATTTGTGTCCAGTAATGTTCGGTTTCAAATGGTTTATTAATGCAAAGGGTGTGGCTCTCAAAACAATCTTAAAGCCCTGTCCTACGGTACAAGCTCTCCCGAGTTTTAAAAAAATCAAACCTGTGGTAAGCATGGAGAATGAATGTAGCGGGTACGTCGGAGCTCGGGGACATCTCTTAGCGGCTCGTAACACTAACGGCAGGTACTCGGGAAGACTCGCTAACAGCAGGTAAGCTCGGGAAGACTCGTTAAGATTTTTCAACATGTTGAAAAATGTCCACGAGAGCCCCGAGTACTGACGAGTGGCCATTACCATAAATCTCCGAGTTCGAAACAGGGCAAACTCAGGAGAGCTTTTGTAATGAACTCGTACCGTGGGACAGGGCTTTTAGTCAAAATAGCATAGCCTTTTCTCTCTCTCTCATCACAGCTTTCTTGCAGCCTAGGAATGTAAGTTGATACCAATCATAAAAATAATGCTTGCTAGGCAACCTTATTCATAAGAAACGAAATTTGTAAAGTGAAACACTTTGTAGTTATAGCAGAGACTGAGAGCAGGTTGAAAAAACGAAGGCAATGAAAGCTGTGGGAGCGTGCATTCGCACGTACACAACTGATCCGGCCTTCATTAAGATGCATTTTGCCCAATTCGGCCCGTGACCCAAAATGAGTTTAACACTCCTGAACTAGACCAAACGTGGACCCGTTGGGTTCCCCTCCCTCAACGCAATATTCCCCCAGTAGCACTCACCGATACACAACGCTGGATGTTAAAATGGAGATCCTGGCCCTGCAATCACCCCCAGCTGCGCAGGAGCGACTGACGGGTCCCCGTTGTGACACCAGAGATCACCATTGTGACACGAGTCAAAATGCCGATCTCAAAATGGTGGCGGGCCCGGCAATCCCCAACTCAGGGGCTCCCTAAGACATGAAAATTATTTCAAGGGTTCCGCAAAGGTAAAAAGGTTGAGAAACCCTGCTCTATTCCCTGAACTCCCACGTGCCTGTCTAAAGGCCTCTCAAATGCCAATACCGTATCTGCCTCCACCATCACCACTGGCGATGAGTTCCAGGCGCCACGACTCCATGTAAAACAAAGATTTGCCCTGCACATCTCCAAAACATTTTTCCCCCTCTCAACTTATAGCTATGTCCTCTCGTGATGGACATTTCCACCCTGGAAAAAAGATTCTGACTGTCAACCTTATCTATGCCTCTCATAATTGTATATATTTCTATAAAGTTCCCCCATTAACCTCCAACATTCCATATAAATAATCCAGGTCTATCCAACTTTCTGCAGCTGAAATCCTTTAATCCAGTCAGCATTCTAGGAACAGTGAACTTCAATGTAAAAAAACAAACAATAATCCCCAAAATTGGAAATGGACAGATATGGTGGTGAAGGTGTCATATGGAATACATGCCTTCATGAGATGGGATTGAATATAAATGCAGGGAGGATATGGTACAACCGCAGATAACATTGGTTTGGCCATAATTTACCATATTGGCCACTACAATATCTAATGGACACGAGTGTAGTGGAGATGCTGTAGAGAAGTTACACAACTATGTGCCTGGGAGTTAAGGTAGGTTTGTTTTTTCTGGAGTAGAGGAGACATACAAAGTTAGGAGGAGCACCAATGTGTCAGATGTGTGGGATTATGTTGTCCCCATAGCAGAGGTATCGAAAACTGGAGGGCATAGATGTAGGGAAAGCGGTTGGTGTTTTAGAGGGGATTGGAATATCTTTATTCCCACCTGAGGTTACTTTGCATCGTAAACCCACTGTGTGAGACATTGGGTTCCAGGCATTTACAAAGTATCTAGATGAGCAGTGTAATCACCAAGGCATAAATGGCAATAGATAATATGCTGCAAAGGGCATTTGATGGCCAGCACAGACACTGTCAGCTGAAAGACGTACTTCTGTGCTGCATGATAATTAAGCTACAAGTCACCTTCCACTTGAGTTAGCTGTACAGATCACAAAGAATAATTAGGTCTTTCAAACCTGAAGCGTTAATTTGTTTCTCAATTACAACATGATTTGCTACATTCCCAGCATTTCTGTCATTATTTCCGATCTTAAGCATCAGCAGTTCTTCTGATTTTTATAAAAGTAGGTGTATCCACAAGTCATTGTTTTCACTTAAAGTCAATCAGCATTTTGGTCAATGAAGAGCAAGAAAACTGTGACCGTTTAACACATCTCTACCTTACATCCCTATTACTAAACTCCAGAATGCATCAGCAACTAAATCAAAAGCATTCTGCTCAAAATTATTGGTTAAATGTGAAACTATCAAAAAGCAAATTAAAACACTTATTCTAAAACTTACATTTAAAATATCAGTCAACAAATAGTGCAAAAGATATATCTGGACCCATTCTATTTTTTTGATGATCTTATTTCTTCTCACCTTTACGGGCTTCTCATCTTTCACTTCAACGTCTTCCAGCATCTTTATCACTCCAAATCCTTTCAGGGTCTGACCAAAAACCACATGTTTGTTGTCCAGATGAGGAGTAGGCACAGTAATGATGAAAAACTGCGAACCATTGGTGTTTGCTCCAGCATTGGCCATGCTAAGCAGTCCTATTTTATCATGCTGCAGGAGTAAAAGGATAAATAAATTGCCTGCAGCACAAATATCACCACCTTCATTGAAGGTACAACTAAGATACAAGAAAATCATACAAATTGGAACTTTACATTTGCTACAGAGGGTGCGTACTCCACGGAAGCAGAGTACAGAGCTAGTATATTTTGCCTTTATAGTTTTGGTAAATTTGCTTATGTTATCTTTACTTGGCAATAAGCTTCCCGAAACACTATTCATTGTAGAGAGTAAAATATATATTCACTTGCAAAAATAGCTATTGAGAGCTCTTTTTATTATATCAATGCAGTTATATGCCACTAATTAGTAACATAAAAGAGCAAAAATTCTAAACTAAAGATATTGGAATTGTATAAGCAAAGTTTTGCAGAGCTTTGTACTCTAAAAAATGGGACATTGTCACATCATGTACAATTATGCCAGCGTGGTTAACATGTGCAGTTCGGACTGGGTTGAGGAAAAACTTTTTCACCCAGAGTTGTGAATCTGTGGAATTCTCTGCCGCAGAAGGCAGTGGAGGCCAATTCACTAGATGTTTTCAAGAGAAGGTTAGAATCAAGGGATATGGGGAAAAGGCAGGAACGGGGTATTGATTTTGGATGATCAGTTATGATCATATTGAATGACGGTGCTGGCACAAAGGGCCGAGTTGCCTACTTCTACACCTGTTTTCTATGTTTCTATGCAGTAAGGTTCCCTCAACTCTGTCCAACAATGTCGTTCTCAGGTTAAGAACATCACATTTTGCATAGTCTGGGATAATAGACCATCTACATGGTCTATTATCAGCAATTCAGTTATTCATCCAGCCACTAGATATATTCACAATACATTTTTTTTACCTGGTATTTAAAGTTTTCATCTTCAAATTTCTCTCCATAGATGCTTTCACCTCCAGTTCCATCTTGATTGGAAAAATCTCCTCCCTGAATCATGAACTTCTTTATAACTGAAAAGATTACAAATAATTACTCAAATGTTTTCATTAATTATTTGGTTATTAAAATATATATATATATATATATATATATATATATATATATATATATATATATATATATATATATATATATATATATATATATATATATATATATTATTCAAAGTTAAAAGTAAAGATCATCACATCAATTCACAGTGGACGAGCAGAACAATTGACTTACTCCTGTGGAAGGGGCAGCCTTTGAAATGGAGCGGTTTTCCGGTAGTTGGTCCAATTCCCTTCTCTCCGGTGCACAATGCACGGAAGTTCTCAGCTGTTTTAGGACAAACATCTGCAAATAGCTCCAGAACAATCCGTCCAACTGTGAGAATAAAGATACTGAAGATTTCAGTTAAATTAACTCGTTAAAAAAAAATCCTGCTGTTTAAAACATTATTTGCATTGAAATTATCATGAAAACGCTTCAGCTGTCTACAAACAGCAGTTCACCCACTTGCCCTGCTAGCTTTGTCTACATTTGTCGTCAAAAATGATAGCCATCCAACCATATTAGTTAACTCAAAACACAATGTTCTCCTTCCTTCTTAATGATTACATCAATTTGCAAGGGTGAAAACTCAATGGGCAGAGTGGTTTCCTTCTATTATCTCAAGTTTAAGGTAGAATTGCAGGACATTACAAATTTGATTCTGAAGTTTATGAGAGTTTAACTGTTACATATCAAAGCTTTTGCCATGGTATCCACAACCTATTCCACTTATGCCCCGTACAAATTATTGTGTGCTAAACCATGGAAAAAGCTACTAAATTCAAATTTCAGCTTTCCCAGGGAGCAGATAGGTGAGGTTTCGAGTCAGGACGCTTCTTTAAGCCAGTTTTCCTTTGCAGCTGTTATATCCAGAAGGCACAGGTTTAAGGTAATGGGTAAAGGCAAGTTTTGAGGATTTTATTTTCCCCAACCAGTTCAAATCTGGGATGCATTGCCCAAGGAGGTGGAGGAGACTGGTATTCTCATGGCATTTAAAAGCTTTTTTTTTTACGTGATTACAAGCCAAGTGATGGAAAAGGGGATTTGTACAGATAGGTCTTTGATGGCAGGCATGGACATAGTGAGTAGAAATGTTTATTTCCATGCTATGAGATTCAGTGGCCAATTCATCCGTTCCCCTTCACCCTGCAAATTCTTTACCTATAGGTATACTTTTCCTATACCCTTTGTGGACATCATGGATGCATTGGTGATCATTTTCCAATGTCCTATAGATTCAGGATCAGTTCCTGTGAATTGGAGGGTAGCTAATGTTATCCCACTTCTTAAGAAAGGCGGGAGAGAGAAAACAGCGAACTATAGATCAGTTAGCCTGACATTGGTGGTGGGGAAGATGCTGGAGTCAATTATAAAAGATGAAATAGCGGCACATTTGGATAGCCGTACCTGGATTGGTCCGAGTGAGCATGGATTTCCGAAGGGGAAATCAAGCTTGACAAATTTTCTGGAATTTTTTGAGGATGTAACAAGAAAAATGGACAAGGGAGAGCCAGTGATTGAAGTGTATCTGGACTTTCAAAAAGCCTTTGATAAGGTCCCACATAGGAGATTAGTGGGCAAAATTAGAGCACACCGTATCAGGGGTAGGGTACTGACATGGATAGAAAATTGGTTAGCAGACAAGAAACAAAGAGTAGGGATTAACGGGTCCCTTTCAGAATGGCAGACAGTGACTAGTGGGGTACTGCAAGGCTTGGTGCTGGGACTGCAGCTATTTACAAAATACATTAATGATTTAGATGAAGGGATTAAAAGTAACATTAGCAAATTTGCAGATGACACAAAGCTGGGTGGCAGTGTGAACTGTGAGGAGGATGCTTTGAGGATGCAGGATAACTTGAACAGGTTGGGTGAGTGGGCAGATGCATGGCAGATTCAGTTTAATGTGGATAAATGTGAGGTTATTTAACTCACTTTAACTTTGGTTATTATCTGAATGGTGTCAAATTGGTAAAAGTGGAAGTACAACGAGATCTGGGGGTCCTTGTTCATCAGTCACTGAAAGTAAGCATGCAGGTACAGTAGGCAGTGAAGAAAGCTAATGGCATGTTGGCCTTCAGAACAAGAGTAGTTGAGTATCGGAGCAAAGAGGTGAAATTGTTAAATGCTTTTAAATGTATGAAGGATACATGTTGGAATGCTTGATTAGATTGTGGCTTGTATTCCTTCTCAAGCAGGCTTTCTCCAGTGGAAGAGTGCCAGTTGGTGGGAGAGAGTGACAGGCCCGGGCTTGTCTCAAGTTGATGTACATTGAGACAATGACCGGTGCCATTGAAATGTGTCTACCAATTGATAAGAGAGACAACCTCAGACTCGTCCTGTAGTGATGTATATTGGCTGTATCTTGTGACCATGACTAACATCTTTGGAATGTGATTAAGTGACACACAGTATAAAACACCGTGCAATTCTTTGTTCATTGAAGTGGTGGCGCGGGGAAGTCACGTGTCTGTTGCTTACTTGACTGGTGTACCCCTGTCACTTCCGCAGGCTGATGATCAGTAAACCTTGAGTTGGTTTACCTAACGTTTTTGTGAGTTGTCTGTTTTCAAAATAGTGAACCTTATAATTGGCGTAGTTGGCAGGATCTCGCTGGGACCGTTAACGGATGACTGTGTAAGAGGCTGCAGAGTGACCGGGATCGGACAGGGAGAAAACTGACCTCTGACCTTTGAGACCGAACCCCCGTGGAAGCTCCCGGGAACATCTGTGGTCCTTTGTCAGAGGTTGATCTGGTTCCCTGCCGAGGTCCTTAATAAAGACAACGGTAAGACCAATTGTGTATGTTTTTGCCACCAACAGAGTAGTTGGCGATTGGACAGAGTAAACTAAAAAGGTTTGTCGTATATTAATACATTTTTGCTACTAGGAATGTAGTTGGTAAGAGATTTTGCTACGAGGAAAGTAGGTATTTTTGCTACGAGGAAAGTAAGGTATTTTCCTGCTGGGAAAGTAGTTGGCAATTTGCTCCACAAACTAATAAGGTTTGTCGTTCACAAAGTAGCCGGGCTGAGAGAGACTCGCTATGGGGATAATCTTGATAAAAGTGACGGCGGAACGCCCGTCCAACATATATGTTATTTGAATCCTAAAAGTAACAAAGACTATCAAATATTAAGTTATAAGCTAACCAAACGTTTGGAAGATGAATCCTGGCCAGTGGGAGGAACATGGAATGAAGAAACTGTTAAAAAAGCAGAAAAGATGAAAAAAGATGGTATACCTAAGAATTGGGATGTGTTACAAGCAGAATGTAATTGGCATGATAAAACAACATGAAAAGGCCGAAAAAGAAAAGGCCTGATTGAGTCACAAATTAAGCGACAATTGGCAATGGGAAGAAAAAAAAGGAAAAAAAGGCACCAAAACGAAATAACCCCGGGGACCCCTTGTCTGGCATGGCGACCCTGTTTATGGAAGATGGGGGAAAAGGAACAAATTTGGGGGGGAATGGGGAACAAAGCTGGGAATAGTGTAGACCACCTCCCCTATATATGTACTGGTGGCAAGAGCTACCCCACTAAGATCCCGTAGGGAGAGGGGGGTGGGGGGGGGCTCCAACCACCGCTCAGGGAAGGGCACCCCCAGAAGAAAATGATACTGATAGCGACTCGGAGACTGAAAAAGAAGACGAGAAAGAAGAAGGGAAAGGGCTGATGCAGAAGAGGAAGGAGGAGCAACAATGAATCCAGCAGTGAGAGATAAAGTAGATTGAGGTGAATAAACATATTTGGACAACTGAAGAGAAAAATACCAACTAACCCTGACCTCCTTCCCAGCATTGGGATTCTCATATTTGACTAAAACTCTACCATTTGTGCTGTGATAATGAAAGAGGGGTACAAAAAGTGGCAGACACAGACCATGAAGACAGCATGAGGCCAGTTGCATGCTGTTCAGCGGTAGCTTAATGTGCTTAATGTGCACTAATGATGTGCTTAAGCAAGTATCTACGTAAAGGTATTCCCATGCCAGAATGGAACAGCTAGAATTATGACGGAGTCAAAGTGATAATATTTAGGTGGGGGTCCCTCTTCAGATAGACTCTAATCAGGGAACACGTTCACAGGGAAGGTGATGAATGAGGTTTCTGCCTTGTCAGTAGTTAAAGACTGATTTCACATTTCCAAACCACCCGCAGAGTTTTGGATTAGTGGAGGGAATGAATAGGACACTAACGAGTTTAAGTAAAGCCTTGACCGAGACTGGACATCCATTCTGATGGTTCAAAACAACCACAGCTAGAGAGATAGGATTAACGTCTTTTGAATGGATAATAGGGCAAGCTATGAACCTACCAGAAGATGGCCCTCCTTGAAATGAGGGTGATCCCATGCCACGTACCCCCTGGGGTGCAACTAAGAGTGTGGAAGCTACACCTACAGGCCCTCAGCGATTGACTAATTATGTATGCACAGCAATTAACCCATGCCAGGTACGAGAGGCACAGAAGCCACTACCAGTTGAACATAGGGATGAGTCCATACTGTCAGACTGCATACTGATAAGGTACTGGGACTGGAAGAAATTGAGACTGTGTTGAAAGGGACTGTACCAAGGGCTACCAACAACACCAACCCCCGTGAAGATTGAAGATCACCCCGTTTGTATACATCTGATTGACTGTAAACGGTTCGGAGAACCAAGAAAGGGGGATGGGGCTATTGACCCTCCTTTTTATTCTGGGGTTGGCTCAGTTGGACTGTACTTTGGGAAATAATTTGTTTCTGTCAATGAGTTTTCAATTTGCCCGTTGTGATAAAATAAGTGCATGCTGGGTGCGAACGCACATCCCATATAATGATGGAGGAGTAATACCCCTCTTAACAATATCCCTTAATAGAAAGATAGAAACATAGAAAATAGGTGCAGGAGTAGGCCATTCGGCCCTTCGAGCTGCACCGCCATTCAATATGATCATGGCTGATCATCCAACTCAGTATCCTGTACCTGCCTTCTCTCCATACCCCCTGATCCCCTTAGCCAGAAGGGCCACATCTAACTCCCTCTTAAATATAGCCAATGAACCTGCCTCAACTACCTTCTGTGGCAGAGAATTCCACAGATTCACCACTCTCTGCGTGAAAAATGTTTTTCTCATCTCGGTCCTAAAAGACTTCCCCCTTATCCTTAAACTGTGACCCCCTGTTCTGGACTTCCCCAACACCGGGAACAATCTTCCTGCATCTAGCCTGTCCAACCCCTTAAGAATTTTGTACGTTTATATAAGATCCCCCCTCAATCTCCTAAATTCTAGCGAGTACAAGCCGAGTCTATCCAGTCCTTCTTCATATGAAAGTCCTGACATCCCAGGAATCAGTCTAGTGAACCTTCTCTGTACTCCCTCTATGGCAAGAATGTATTTTCTCAGATTTGGAGACCAAAACTGTACGCAATACTCCAGGTGTGGTCTCACCAAGACCTTGTACAACTGCAGTAGAACCTCCCTGCTCCTATACTCAAATCCTTTTGCTATGAATGCTAACATACCATTCCCTTTCCTCACTGCCTACTGCACCTGCATGCCTTAATCTTATTGAGATTCTGGCCTTACACTTTTTTCGCAATAAAACAGCAACTCATGGGTGACAAACAGAATTGCAAACTTGAGGACGAACACCCCTTTCTTTAAGCGAGATCAGGAAATTAAACATGACTAGTGCGGCAGATATACCCCAACCGGTTAATGGCACATATTTTGTATGTGGATTCTGGGCCTACCCATGGTTACCAGGAATGCCGCCGGCAGACGGGACAACTTGAGAACGACTAAGAGGACCCCACCATTGGACAGGGTGTTGTTACGTTGCTAATGTGGTCCCACACATGAGAAGCATGAACCAGTTACACCAGCACATGGGGATTTCCAAGCAAAGCCTAACGAAGGCTGAGCAATTTTTTATGATTCTCTTCCTGGCCTATGGTAGTATCACGAGAACTCATTAATATGGAGACGCTTGCTAATGCCACTGCTGCATCCTTAAGTGCAACCCAGAAGGAGATAGAAGGGGGAACAACTGAGATAGTAGCAATGAGAACTGTGGTATTACAGAACAGAATGGCCCATGATTTTATCCTAGTAGTAAAAGGAGGGACGTGCGCCATAATTGGCCGAGAATGTTGTACTTTTATCCCCGATGCTTCCTCCAACATTACCGACTTGGCCGCCCATATCAGAATGGAAGTGACTAGAATAAAGAAGGTAGGAGCTGAAATCCATGACTATAGTTCCGGGGCAGTTTGGCGGTCATTTAATATGTTTGGAAGGAATTGGGGAATTATTTTCCACTATGGATTCAGAGCTCTCGCTTAACATTTTTCCCCTGTTGCCAGCCGGGCAACCTCGGCAGCTTTTTAGGTTGCCAAATGACAGTTTAGATGGTCATTTAAGACGGCTTGCATGACGTGTGCGATAATGTGCTCGGACGAAGTGCGTAGTTACCAGTCGTAATTATGGTCAATGAAGCATTCACATATTATTTCTGCTTCAAATGAAGTCGCAAACTAAACATATTCACCAATCAATACATGATATATACCACAATGACATGCAGCAAAATTACAATACAGTATCTCATCTCTTTTTACACGTTGTAATGAATGCAATTTCTATTATCTCTTCCCACTTCCAAACAAAAATATGGTTATTCAGCGTATGATCAACCTCGGTGAGACCAAGCACAGGCTCGGCGATGGCTTCGCACACCTCCACTCAGTTCGCAATCACTAACCTGATCTCCCGGTGGCCCAGCACTTCAACTCCCCCTCCCATTCCGAATCCGACCTTTCTGTCCTGGGCCTCCTCCATGGCCAGAGTGAGGCCCACCGCAAATTGGAGGAACAGCACCTCATATTTTGCTTGGGTAGTTTACACCCCAGCAGTATAAACATTGGCTTCTCCAATTTCAGGTAGTCCTTGCTTTCTCCCACCTTCCCCTCCTATTCCTAGCTCTCCCACAGCCTACTGTCTCCGCCTCTTCCTTTCTTTTTCCCGCCCCCCACCCCTCCCGACATCAGTCTGAAGAAGGGTCTCGACCCGAAAAGTTGCCTATTGGGCAGTTTACACCCCAGCGGTATGAATATTGACCTCCAATTTCAGTTAGTCCCTACTTTCTCCTCCGCTTCCCAGCTCTCCCTCAGCCCACTGTCTCCGCCTCTTCCTTTCTTCTTCCCGCCCCCCCACATCAGTCTGAAGAAGGGTCTTGACCCGAAACGTCGCCTATTTCCTTCGCTCCATAGTTGTTGTCTCACCTGCTGAGTTTTTCCAGCATTTTTATCTACCCATTCACATAAGTTCTCTTATCCCACTTTCCTCACCCACTCCCTGCACATTAGGGGCAATTTTACAGACAAGTCAACCTACAAAGCCAATGCGTCTTTGGGATGTGGGAGGAAACCCACATGCTTGCAGGGAGAATGTGCAAATTCAACACAGACAGTGCCCAAGAACAGGATCTCTGGTGTGTGAGGTAGCAAGTCCACCAGCTGTGCCATTAGTTTATTTTCCAACACACAAAAAATTATACGTTGATAACTTTGGTTACTTAAAAAAAAAAGAATATTCATTTTCAATCTTAAAAGTGATGCTATGTTCCCCTTTACAGCTACTGCATGGTTTAATTCAGTTCAAGGCTATTGGGGCAGTACATTGGCCATAAAGTTGCTGCCTAAAATTGCCAGAGACCAATCCTGAATAAGGGTATGGAGTTTTGTTTTCTCGTTTATAACATTGTTTACAGAGTAGTTATGTTTACATATTCTGTTGTGTTGCTGCAAGTAAGGATTTCATTGTGCTAACTGGGACATGAGAGAATAAAACACTCTTGACTTACGTCGGTGATGTGTGGGATAGAACTAGAGTACGGGTGATCGGTGGTCGGTGTGGACCCGGTGGGCCGAAGGGCCTGTTTCCACACTGTATCTTTAAATTAAACTAAAAACACTAAAACCAGAGGAAATGTAAAGAAGGGTTTCTACCCGAAACGTCACCCAATTTCTTCTATCCAGAGATGCTGGCTGCTCCATGGAATTCCCTGCACAATTAAAGCATGGAATAGTCTTCACCCTACGATAGGTACCAACCAGACACAACTAAATTTAAGGTAGCTTTTTTTTTCACAAGAACCCTTTTATGCAGCACAACATAATATGTAAACATAATACAGAACAGGAGATAAAAGTTCAGTGTGTCTATATACTATAGACCATATATATACACAATAAATAAAGAGATAAAATGCAATAGGCTGTTATTTTTCAGAGTTTGGAATTTGGTGGTGGTGGGTCCACCAGTTTAAATTCCATTTCGAATATTTTTGGAGGACCAGGAAACCAAGAAGCATGAGTAACTCCAGCTCCAGGGAGTGTTTCTGCGTTGCTTTTCAGCCGTCGTGGTGAGCATCGACCGGACAGCAATGGCAGCCAGAACTCCCACAATGCAAAGCGAGGGAGAAAGTGGCCAACGCCGACCAGTTGCCTTGGCAGTGCGCATGTTTTTGTGAGTTGTCTGTTTTTAAAGTAGTGAACCTTATCAGAGGTCCTTCTGCAGTTGTACAGGGCCCTAGTGAGCCACACCTGGAGTATAGTGTGCAGTTTTGGTCTCCAAATTTGAGAAAGGACATTCTTGCTATTGAGGGAGTGCAGCATAGGTTCTCAAGGTTAATTCCTGGGATGGCGGGACTGTCATATGCTGATAGAATGGAGCAACTGGGCTAAACACTGGAATTTAGAAGGATGAGAGGGAATCTTATTGAAACATAAGATTATTAAGGGATGGACATGCTAGAGGCAGGAAACATGTTCCCGATGTTGGGGGAGTCCAGAACTAGGGGCCACAGTTTAAAATTAAGGGGTTGGCCATTTAGAAAGGAGATGTGGAAAAAGGTTTTCCCCCAGAGAGTTTTGAATCTGTGAAATTCTCTGCCTCAGAGAATCTGCATCCAGAGAAGTGGAGGCAAATTCTCTGGATGCTTTCGAGAGAGAGTTAGATAGAGCTCTTAAAGATAGCGGAGTCAAGGGTTATGTGGAGAAGGCAGGAACGGGGTACTGGTTGTGGATGATCAGCCATAATCACAGTGAATGGCTCAAAGGGCCGAATGGCCTACTCCTGCACCTATTGTCTATTGAAACAATACAGGATGGATGCTCAGCAGATTGCTATTCCTAGCTGAGGAATCACAGTCTCAGGATGAGGTAGGCTTCTTAATACTGAGATGAGGAGGAATTCCTTCACTCAGAGAGTAACAGATCTTTCGAATTTTCACCAGCAAAGTAGTGGAAGATCAGTTTTCTGTTTTTTTCAAAACAGAAATTGATAGATTTCTGATTTTAAGAGGATCCAGGGATACAAGGATAGTGCAGGAAATTTGTGCTAAAATCATCTGTGATCTTAATGAATAGTAGAGCAACCCTGATGGCCAGATGACTAACTACCTCTCATTAATATATAGGAAATTCATTTTTCTATGATGCTGCCTAAGGACCAAAGACAAAGCATGACATTTTGTTGGCACTTTTAGTTTAGCATGGACACACGGCCTTGGGGCCCATTGCTGACCATCAATTGCATGTACAGACAGGTTCTACGTTTATCTCGCTTTCTCATCCACTCCCTACAGAATAGGGGCAAATTTAATAGAGATCAATTACAGGGCTTCCAACTTCGGGTGAAAGTTGAGAATGAGAAATTGCGAGGGAGTTTAAATGATTAAACCTCAAAAAGGAGAATTCATCCAAAAAACAGGTTCCATGCAATTGCCCAAGACTTGTCCTTTCAAGCCAGTATACCATGCCCACTGTTTGCTATTGCCACCTTAACATTGGGCAGACCTATCTAAAATATATCAGATGACCAATTTGCTGAACATCTTCCATTCTACTCAAACGTGATCCTGTTTTAAGTGATAGCTCACTCTAATTCTCTATCCTGCATTTATTACCGTTCCAATTGCTCAACGTCCGCTCAGAAAACTGCATTTCATCTTTAACTCGACCCACATTCAATCCACACTTATTTTTTTTGGTCCCATTGCCCCTTCTTTCAACTTATTTTCACTGTCATGGCTTTGTAATATTAACTGCTTCTGCAATCTACACTTTAACAAATTTTTCCCCCTTCCCTTTCCTCCTCTTTCCCTGCATCTTGGAACTTACAGAACTCTATTTTGTCCTAATTCAGATGTCCTGAAACATGAACCGACCGTCTCTCTCCACGTGTGCTGCCTGACTTGCTGAAAATGTTAAAAGCGTCTTCTGCAACTCGACCTTTGCGGAACAGTCCATGCTTAAGAATAATTGAGATACGAAATATGGAGAACTACAGATGCCGCTTTACAAATAACAAGACACATGCTAGTTGAACTCAGCGTCAGGAAGCAGCATCACTGGAGGACGTGGATCGACGACGTTTCGGGCCGGGACCTGCTGAGTTTACTCCAGTCTTATTTTATGCTTAATACCCCCAGGGCCCTTACATATTCTTTAGCATAAGATCAAAGCAACGATGATTAGTTCCCGCGCTGAGTTACTCCAGCAATGTGTGTATTTTCTTGCAAACCGACATCAGATTTGCTCAGAGGACTGACTGGTGGGGACCCCGGCACACCACCAAGAAGCAAGCAAGCAAGCAAAGATATTTGGGAGCCAGCGCCTCTCTTCACCCTCCTTTTTACCTACCTAACTCGCCCCCCATGCTCACGTCCAGGAAGATCCGCGGGTTGGAGGGGTTTGCGGGCTTGCTTTGGGGAGAAGGATGAGCCATTCTGCACGTCTCCCCACACACACACACAGGCAGAGCAAGCGCACACAAAGCTTCCGCTGCCTATCCACCACATATCCGCTGCAACCCCAGCATTGAAGGAGGTTCCCAACATGAATCCTCCTCTACCACCCGTCTCTCTCCTTCCACCGACATATTGAGTTTCAACCACTGTTTATCTTTTTTTTTACTGAAGATTCCAGCATCTACAGTCCCTTGAGTGTCCAAAACATTAATCGTCTGTTTTAGGAGTAAAGTTAAACCGCAAAACAACTGAGCGTGTTTAAACTAAACGCGGTGGTGATTTTTTTTTTGCACTGAGAGAGATTAAATGTAATTGGTAGTCAGAGATACTGGTTGTCGTTGTGTATCAATAAGTGAGCATTAACGTACAGCTTGAGCGAGCACTTCGGAAAACAAATGGTTTGTTGGCTTCGATTGCAAGAGAACTTGAGTACAGGAACGGAGACTTTGCCTTCAGTTTTCTAAGTCTGTAGGAAGACCGAAGGAGGATATATTTTCAATAGCGGGATGGGGTGAGGATTAGCAACAGTTTTCCAGCTAAATTTGTGAAATAGTGGGTTTGATATTTTTGGACTATGCCTATCCTGTCTTGTGTAGGAAGGAACTGCAGATGCTGGTTTACACTGAAGATCGACACAAAATGCTGGAGTAACTCAACGGGTTACTAGCTGAGTTACTCCAGCATTTTGTGTCTATCCTCTATCCTGCTTGATGTTTGGAGCAATGGGGAGTGATCTCATTGGAACGCAAACTTCTTTGATACATGGAACTGTAAATGCAGAGATAATACATCTCCAGGGTGAAGTTCCCAGTGTCAAGAGGACACAATATCAAAATAAGGTGCCGGCCATTCAGGAAAAATGAAAACAAATCTTAAGACAGAGGATAATGGGTCTGGACTTTTCTGCCAGAGGACTGTGGAGGATCAGCTGCTCTATATATTCAAGACAAATATCAATAGATTTCTTGATGTTAAGGGAATCAAGATTGGTGTAGGAATGTGGCATTTCCCCAGAAAATAATTGTATAAGACTTCTAATGAGAAAATATAAAACCGATTTCAGAAGTAAAATTCCTTCTTCCAGATTAATAGACAATAGGTGCAGGAGTAGACCATTTAGGATTAGAACATGTTTCCTGCTTCTAACATGTCCAAACTCTTAATGATCTTATGTTTCAGTAAGATTCCCTTTCATCCTTCTAAATTACAGTGCATACAAACCCAGTCGCTCCATTCTTTCAACATATGACATATGACTGTTGATGTGGGATGTCTGTCATTATTACTATTTCAAAAGTATTTGTTGATATTACTGGATCAGCCAATGTGTTGAAGATAGGACAGATCGTATGACTTGTAGGAAGTAGCCTATTTTACAATATTCTACTTGTTCAGAAAATTGTGTTTAAACAGCTAAGGAAATGGAAATTACCACCCGTTTTTCTAATAAGGTTCTTTCTCCAGGAAGAATAGAGTGCAGAATAGATGCAGATATAATATGAAGAATATCAAATTGTCATTTAAGTGGGCATCAAGCCCACTTGGAAGTATGAGTAGAATTATCGGGTTATCTCTGTTCTGATTGCTTTGCTTAGATCATTAAGATACAGAGGTCTACAAGAAGTCCAGATACAACCTTGGGAAGGCCATCAAAAAGGCCAAAAGCGATTTCTGCTCCAAGCTGGAGGATGAGACGGATGTTCGGCAACTGTGGCAGGGCTTGAATGCCATCATCCCCAACAAAGCGAAATCAGGAGGCAGCTCAACTGTCAGCGAAGCATCACTCCCCGACGAGCTCAATGCGTTTTACGCACGCTATGATAGGGAGAAAACTGTTGTGCGTTCCCGAGCCCCCATTCGCCATGATGGTATTTCAGTCACAGTCACAGAGGCCGTCGCCAGAAGATCCTTCGGAGGGGTGAACCCTCGGAAAGTGCCTGGACCTGATGGTATACCCGATCGTGTTCTAAATTGCGGACCAACTAGCTGGAGCTTTTACGGTCATTTTCAACCTCTCACTCTGGGGTGTGAGGTTCCCACCTGCTTTAAAAGGGTATCAATAATACTGGTGCCCTCGAAGAGCACGGTGACGTGCCTCAATGACTAACAGTGGCACTAACATCTATGGTGATTAAGTGCTTTGAGAGGTTGATTATGGCGCATATCAACTCCTACCTCGACAAGAACCTCGACCCACTGCAGTTCACTTACCGCCACAACAGATCAACGGTGGATGTGATCTCACTGGCTCTTTACTCCGCTCTGGACCACTTGGACAACAAAAACGCATATGTCAGGCTGTTATTCATTGACTACAGCTCGGCATTTAATACCATCAGCCCCTCCGAGCTGGTTACCAAGCTCTCAGATCTGGGTCTCTGCGCATCCCTCTGCAATTGGATCCTCGACTTCATCATCCACAGACCACAGTCTGTCCATATTGGTAGAAATGTGTCAACACCTCAAGGCTGCATGCTCAGCCCCCTGCTGTACTCACTCTATACTCATGACTGCGTAGCTGGACATAGTGCGAACTCCATCATCAAGTTCGCGGACGACACCACTGTTGTGGGATGCATCACTGATGGGTACGAGTCAGAGCATAGAAGTGAGATCGACCGATTGACCAAATGGTGCCAGCACAATAACCTGGCTCTCAACACCAACAAAACCAAGGAACTGATTGTGGACTTTGGAAGGGGTAGGATAGGGACCCACAATATTGTATATATCAACGGGACGATGGTGGAAAGGGTCAAGAACTTCAAATTCTTGGGTGTGCATATTTCCGAAGATCTTTCCTGGTCCCAGCACACTGATGCAATTATAAAGAAAGCACATCAGCGCCTCTACTTCCTGAGAAGATTACGGAGAGTCGGTATGTCAAAGAGGACTCTCTCGAACTTCTACAGGTGCACAGTAGAGAGCATGCTGACTGGCTGCATCGTGGCTTGGTTTGGCAACTTGAGCGTCCAGGAGCAAAAAAGACTGCAAAAAGTAGCAACCACTGCCCAGTCCATCATCGGCTCTGACCTCCCCACCATCGAAGGGATATATCGCAGTCGCTGACTCAAAAAAGGCTGCCAACATCATCAAGGACCCACACCATCCTGGTCACAGACTCCGCTCTCCGCTACCTTCAGGTAGAAGGTACAGGAGCCTGAAATCTGGTACATCCAGGTTCAGGAACAGCTTCTTCCTCCCAGCCATCAGGCTATTAAACTCGCCATCAAACAAACTCTGAACTATAACAGCCTATTGCACTTTATCTGTTTATTTATGTGTGTATATATATGATCTATGCTGTATAGACACATTGAACTGTTCTGTATTTATGCCTACAATATTCTGTTGAGCTGCAGCAAGCAAGAATTTCATTGTCCTATCTGGGACACATGACAATAAACTCTCTTGACTTGAGCATGTATTGCTTATCTTTTATTGCACTTGGGAGGGTTTCTTGAGACACTTTTAAACCATTGTACTCATTTGAATAATCGTGCAACTATATTGTTGTGGGTAGGATTTTCCAATTGATTGATTTGAAAGATACAACATGGAAAAAGGCCCTTCCACCAACCGAGTCCATGCCAACCATTCACACCAGTACTAGGTTATCCCACTTTTGCATCTACACCCCACACATTGGGGACAGTTTAGAGGCCACCACCAACAAACCCACACGTTTTTGGGATGTGGGAGGAAAGCGGAGCATCCAGAGGAAAGCCACGCTGTCATCGGGACTATGTGCAAATTCTCCACAGACAGCACCTGAGGTCAGGATCGAACCCAGGTCTCGAGCTCTGTAAGGCAGCTGCTCTCTCAGCTGCGTCATTGTGCCGCTCCTAAATGATTTGGATCTATGTGATTTCACAGCTGATCACTGCTTGCAAGTATCCATCAACGACTGTAATTCTGTGATACAATATAAGCATCAATTGAAGTAGTTTGAAAGCTGACTCTTGCTTATATCCATGACTCATATATTAACCATACATGCCCTGACTATGTCTCTACTCTGTTAACACCTTTCCTAAGTACTTGCACCTGCAATCTAGCCTTTTGTGTATTATGCATAAGGACTCGGATCTCAGTTCAGTTTATTGTCACGTGTACCGAGGTACAGTGAAAAGCCTCTTGTGTGTTAACCATTGCATGTCAGAGCTCTGAAATTTCTCTCCAATGTATGTTTTGCTTTTATTAACAAAATGGACATTTTCGCTGATTCAAACATCATATTCCATTTGTCAGATCTTTTCCCATTCACTTAACTCATCCATATTTCATTGTAATCGCCTTGTGTCTTCTTCACAATTTCTATCTGGAACCCAATGGAATTTAAAATAATGAGAAAGATCCAGTTGAAACATGCAAGACTCTGAGGGCTCCTTTCAAGGTAGTTGTGAAGAGATATTTTCTCTTATGAAAGAATCAAGAATGAGGAGATACTTTTAAAATCCATCATTTATTTGTATTTCCCATCCTTTCATAAGAAACAGGCATCGATTTGCTCTGCCATCCAATCTATGGTTCAAAAATATCATCGCACTCCTTCCGTTTCCTTTGATGTGTATCGATTATCACCTTGAATATTTTTAGTGGCTCTGCTCCCACGGGTCTCTGGGATGAGAATTCTAAATATTTAATATCCTCCTCGAGAAGAAATTCCTCCTCGTTCTCTGAAGCTATGCCCCCTGGTGCTATTTTACCCAATTGGAAAAAACATCCTGTCAGCATCTACCCTATCAATTTTCCCCAGATTTCTATTGCCTTTCCTATTGTTGATGTAGTTTCCCAATCTATCATAGCCAAACTGTCGCTCACACCTTCACAGATTGCTATAAGACCTTGGTTTCAGATTGAATCTTTCATAAAATTCTGTCACGTTATGACTATTTTCCCTAAACAACCCTTAATACGAGTATTTTTTAAATGGTCCTTTTCTCTTTCAGCAATAAAATCTGAATGTTCTCATTAGTTCATCGACATATTGATCTAGAAAACCTTTTTTAAACTCTTTTAACGGGTACATTTGTTGGAATCTCTTCTTCGCATTTAAACAGCTTTGAGTTCCTCCATCCTCAACAGGATTGCTTCTTGTTTCAACTCACTGAAGGGCAAATCCTTTGAGTACTCTTTGTTATTCCAAGGCATGGTGGGCTTGACTGGCAGTTATTTGCTGTGCATATCGTGCTTCTTTTGCTCCGAATTCTTTTCCTTAACAAGAAGCTTTTATTCAATTAATCACAAATACAGAGTAATTTAAAAATATCAAGACTGCCATTGGCAGTTTGCAAATAACAATCAAACAGTTATCAAATTACAATGTTGTCAACCTTATCGACAATGCACCCCTCCCCCTCCGCGGTGACCAGCGGTCCGGGTCTCCAGAGAGCGTGTCCTTCCGAAACCAGCGACACACGAGCACGGGCGTAGGTCCAGAAGAGGGGCAGTCAACTCTGGCAGAACCCTCGACTGCCCGCTGCTTGGACCCTCGAATGGCCATCTTGGCCAGGCCCAGGAGCAAACCTATAGGGAGAGGCGATCATTTCGCTGAACACCTTCACTAAGTCCTCTCAGAGTATGCAATCTCCAAGTTGCCAAACACTTTAACTCCTCCCATTCCCATGCTGACCTTTCTGTCCTGGGCCACCTCAACTGTCAAGAGTGAGGCACAATGCAAAATGGAGGAACAGCACCTCATATTTCACTTGGCCAGCTTACAACCCAGTGATAAGAAAATAGACTTTTCTAACTTCAAGTAACCTTTGCTGTCCCTCTCCCTCCACGTCCCTCCCCCACCATAGTACTCCACCTAGTTTCACTGCCTTCCTGATTAATTTTACTAATCGTATGCCTCGTTGTCACCTTCCCCTCAGCTAACAATATACCATTCTATATTTATTTGATCATTGTCAACCCAAATCGTTCCCCATTCCTTCTTTCCAGAGATGCAGCCTGTCCTGCTGAGGTACTCCCGCATTTTGTGCCTGTCTTTGGTGTAAACCAGCATCTGCAGTTCCCTCCTACACATTTTGTCTGCTCCAGTGTGAAATCTCCTCAAGTGTGCCTACTTTGAAGAAGTTCTCTCTCTGACGTGAGTTCTGCATCACCCTCTATCACTAATGTAGGAAGGAACTGCAGATGCTGGTTTAAACCAAAGATAGACACAAAATGCTGGAGTAACTCAGCAGGACAGGCAACATCTCTAGCGAGAAGGAATGGGTGACGTTTTGGGTTGAGACCCTTCTTCAGACTCAGATTCTTTAGTCTGAAGAAGGATCTCAACCCGAAACATCACCCACTCTTTCTCTCCTGAGATGCTGCCTGTCCTGCTGAGTTACTCCAGTATTTTGTGTCCATCCAGTATAAACCAGCATCTGCAGTTCCTTCCTACACATTTCCTTGATCAATCGTCTGCTTTGAGGGTTACACAAAAAACTGGAGAAACTCAGCGGGTGCAGCAGCATCTAAGGAGCGAAGGAGATAGGCGATGTTTCGGGTCGAGACCCTTCTTCAGACTGCTGTTATGGTGCTCGAGATGGTGGCCTGGTGCTCGTCAGTGGGGTCATGGTCCAGGGGTAAGTAGGAGGAGGTGTCCGAGAGTTGGCGCGTGGCCTCCGTTTTGTAGAGATCGACGCGCCAGACTACCACAGCACCTCCCTTGTCGGCGGGTTTGATAACCCAGTCTGGGTTGTTACGGAGTGAGTCCATGGCAGTACTTTCGGAGGGGGAGAGATTGGAGTGAGACAGGGGAGTGGAGAAGTCGAGGCGGTTGATGGCCCGACGGCAGTTCTGTATAAAGAGTTCTAAAGCTGGAGGGCCACGTCTCTGCTTTGATCCGTCGTTTTCACACCTTACCCTTCTATATCTCTGTCCCCCCTTCTCCCAGGACTCTCGGTCCGAAGAAGGATCTCCACCCGAAATGTCACCCATTCCCTCTCTCCATAGATGCAGCCTGACCCACTGAGTTACTCCAGTATTATCTAGGGAGAATCTACCTGGTGAGAAGTCCCTTTGGTGCCGGGAGTCACATTGAGCTTCCCTCCTGCAGGGGACGCTGGAGGCGGCCGCAGTCACAGGTGGGAGGCGGGGCCTCACCGCCTGCTCTCTCTGATTGGCGGAGGCGCTTGCGGTCCCTCCCATCTCAGCGCGCCCATTTGTCCGCCGCGGTCCAATCATCAGTGGCGGCGCCTCGGCCTCGGCCAATGGGAGGGTCGCTGGCAGCGGCGGCGGCGGCCAATGGGAGGGTCGCTGGCAGCGGCGGCGGCGGCGGCGGCCAATGGGAGGGTCGCTGGCAGCGGCGGCGGCGGCCAATGGGAGGGTCGCTGGCAGCGGCGGCGGCGGCCAATGGGAGGGTCGCTGGCAGCGGCGGCGGCGGCCAATGGGAGGGTCGCTGGCAGCGGCGGCGGCGGCCAATGGGGCGGCGGCGGTCACATGACAGCGCGAGATCAATGGAGTTGTCCAACTTTCACTCGCAATGCTGCCGAATGATCTCGTTTTGTACCAGTAAAATGGTACGAAATGGCTCCAACCCTGCTGCAGAAGCTGTTTAATAAAAGGGCAAATGCGGCGACGCCTTCGAAAAATTCCAAGGAGGGTTCGGAGTTAAGGTAATGTCGAGTGAAACGCCTGATGTGCAGTGAAGGGGCTGTGGGTCTGGGACAGTGGGTCTGGCTGGGGCACTGGTTCTGGGACAGTGGCTCTGGGACGGGTCTGGCTCTGGGGCACTGGTTCTGGGGACAGTGTGTCTGGCTCTGGGACAGTGGGTCTGGGGCACTGGTTCTGGGACAGTGGCTCTGGGACGGGTCTGGCTCTGGGGCACTGGTTCTGGGGACTGTGTCTGGCTCTGGGACAGTGGGTCTGGGACAGTGGGTCTGGGACAGTGGTTCTGGCTGGGGCACTGGTTCTGGGGACAGTGTGTCTGGGACAGTGGTTCTGGCTGGGGTTCTGGGTCAGTGGGTCGGGCTCTGGGTCAGTGGGTCGGGCTCTGGGGCACTGGTTCTGGGGACAGTGTGTCTGGCTCTGGGACAGTGGTTCTGGCTGGGGCACTGGTTCTGGGGACAGTGGGTCTGGGACAGTGGGTCTGGGGCAGTGGTTCTGTGACAGTGGGTCTGGCTCTGGGGCACTGGCTCTGGGTCAGTGGGTCTGGCTCTGGGGCAGTGGGTCCGGCTCTGGGGCACTTTGCTCCGGCTATGGGGAAGTTTGCTCTGGCACCGTGGGTCTCTGGGTCTTTGGTTCTGGGGTGAGCCATGGGTCGCTCAAAGGGCAGCTAAACGCTTAACGGTTAATATTGTGCAGGCTGTCCAGCAATTGTTTTCATCGTTTGAAAATTTCTTGAGATTGCAAAATTACTTTTGGTTGATAGTTAACCCTGTGTTGTTGCCTTTACATCAATGTTATGACTAATTTTCATGACCAAATATAATAATGCTGATAGAATGCACTTGAAATATGAAGCTGAAAAGTTAAATTGTTTTAAGAGGAATATTAACGGTTTGTAATCAAGTCCACGTTTTTATTGATAACTTGTTTTTGTTCTGTGTTTGTACCTTAACTATTGAATTGAACTAAGACAAGGGTGGCACAGTGGTATAGGGTAGCAATAATTCTGCAGCTAGTGTTGATGCCTCCAGCAGCCCTACTTGAACTGTCTGGAATTAGCTTGTTTTCCCTGTGATTGGGTTTCCTCTGCCTGCTTGGCTTTCCTCCAACATGCCAAAGACTTATTGGCTGGTAGGTTATCAGCAACAATAAGTGATATGTTGTAGGTAGGAGAACTAGGGTGGAGTCATGTAGTTATACAGCAGGGAAAAGGGCCCTTCGACTCAATCGGAAAACGCTGGTCAAAATGCTCCATCTATGCCAGTTCCATTTGCTCACATTTGGCCCATATCCCACTGAAGTCAGTGGGGGACTCAGATTGTTTTTGGAGTTGGTATTGACTTAAAGGGCTCAAATGACTTTCATGCCATGACAAATAGTAATTGTAATTATTTATTTTTGCAGATCCCCTGGTGTCTAGAACCAGGGTTCACAATGTCAAAGTAAGGTTAAGTAAAGTTGTCAAGGTTTGCCATTCTTGAGAAAGATGAGAAAACGATTTCTTCACCCAAAATGTCGTGCATCACCATTTTTAATTTTTTTTAACACAAGAACTGTGGAACCTTAGTTATTAAATATTTTGACCGTGTTTGATCATTTTTTATTACACGTTGAATAGAGGAAATTGGGCTTAGTGCAGGAAAATGACAATGGTGTAAAAGGTTACAATTATTTTAATGAGTGACAGAGCATCCATTCCTATTACTTTGTTGTTCTTCATTGCACTCAAATGTAATACTATTTTGTTATTAGTATAATGTTGCTTATTTAGGTAGAATGTTAACCTTAATGTTTTTAATTAAGTTGGAAAATAATGTAACCGCCATAACATGTCTGACTTTGGGGCTCATCTCCTACATTTTCTAAAACTAAAATAGTTGTTTACTTGTTAAACCTTCTTCAACTTTCTTTACCAAACAAACAATCCAGTAATCCCTTAAAGGGGAACAATTATTCTAAAATAATATTTGTTCAGTTCATCACCTAGCAAACATGATTTAAAAAATATTTGTAATGTTGTAAGGATATGAAATCATTTGAGTTTGTGAATACTTCAGCTACTTTATTAAAACATGTAAACAGGTAGTAGTAAAAGTGTACTGTTCTGAAGTTATCTTCATCTGGGAAATACTTGATGGTAACTATATTTAAAATATAAATTGAGAAATTCGGGTAGTAAAAACTCAATGATCTGGATAGGATGTCACAGTTCAACTTCCACCACAGTGAGTCCTCCTCACTGTGATGGAAGGCAAAAGTCTCGACGTCCTTGTCTCTTCCCTCCTTGTTCTCCCTCTGCGCTGAGGCGATCCAGGCCTCCGATGTTGTGACCCAGCCGGGCGATGGCAAGTAAGTCAGTCCCGCGGCTGGATCCGAGCTCCGCGAACAGGCCGGTTCAAACTCCGCGGCCCGGATTGGTCGAAGCTGCCTCCCTCCAGTCCAGCGAATGAAGCTGTTGCGGGAGCTCCAGACAAACAGGTCACCAACCTGTGACCTGCGAGCTCCCGACATTATCGTCCACTGGGCCCGTGGTCGAGGCCCTGAAGTCGGGTCGCCGCCACCGGAACGCTGCCACAGCCCCGAAGTCGGCCAGCTTCGCAATGGTAAGTCCTGGCTTTGCCTCTGGAGCCTCGAGGTCGGTCCCCATTGGAGGCCGGCAGCTCCGCCATTAGGCCTCAGCGGAGACGGGGGATACGACAAGAAAAGGTCGCATGCCCTCGAAGGAAGAGACCAAAAACAAGCCTCCCCCCCCCCCCCCCCCACCCCCAAACATACACAAACGGGACAAAAAAAATAAAACACAAAAGGGACTGCAGGCGAGCCGCAGCTGCACGGCAGCGCCGCCACAATGATCGATTCCCTTCTGATGTTTTAAATTTCTCAACAGTAGGTTATGCTTGTTGGTGTAGAGCTGTACGGAAGTTCAGCATGACATTCTGCCGTTTGAGGAATTATAAAGTAACTGGACTGTTCAATTTATTGTGCCACTATGTTGTATGATATGGTTCGTTTGAACTGTACCTTTTAGATTTTGTGTCTGCATTGTGGACATGAAAGATTCTTCAATTTATTTGTCTTATTTTATGCCTTCGGAATATCATTAATTATAGAAAAACCCTCCTGGATTTTCAGGGAATGCCGATCAATAAAGATCATTAGATTTTGGGTTGTTGATTCATTCATGGTGTGTGACAAGGCCAGCTTTTTTTCCATGTCTCTAATGGCCATTGAGAGGGAATAGTCATGATTTTGATCCACTAGGATCATGTGGCTAAAGTTATTCTTGTGTATGTGGTGGTAGGGAAGTAGTTCTCCAATTTTAGCTCGGTGACAATGAAGGAAGTGCAGATGATTTGACTCAAATGGTCTGCACTGAGCAGAAGATGTTCCAAGTGCCTATTGCCTTTTTAAATTATGGGTGGGAGAGATCATAAATTTCAGTCAGCCTCAGAAGTTGGCTATGGGAACAGATCTGCCAGCTCCAGCTGGGCTGAGGTTCCAGAGACCCGGTCGCAGGGGGTAAATTTGATCGGCCACGGAAGTCCCGATTGGCCACCTCACCTGACCCGCATTTTCGGCGGGACTATCAGGGGCGGATTTCAAGTAAACTCTATGTCCAGATTATAGGAGCTGCCAGACAACCATGTGGTTGTGAACCTGTATTTCATAAGTGAAATTATTTATTCCTTTGAATCTGTAACGGTAAATCTTTGTTATTATGAAGCTACATCAAAAATACATTTCATGCAACTTTTACCATTGGACTGTGGTAATTGGTAATAGTTCTCAACGTTGTGCATTGCAAAAGGACCCATGGTATGCCTGGTAACTTAGCTGCTTTATTTAGCTGTTGCTTGGATTAAATCACATCACATGCTTTGAAGGTGGAATGAAGGGAATGTGAGGAGGGTAGGGTCTCGACCAAAAGATCCAAAATGTTTTATTGAATCCTTTTTGAGAGATTAAAATGTCATTGCTACCTCTGTTTATATTCATGAAATGGTGTTATTTTTATAATCCCCAAATAATGCCAAGTGCAATCCTATTTTTTTTAAAGCCATGGGTTGGAGGAGGGGGTTGTGGGGATTGAGTGACTTTGAAAATGCACGGTCATATGGGTTTATGTGTCTCAACTGCTTCACTGATCTCTTCGTGCATGTAGCAGTCAAATGTTGCCACAGAAATGTTTTTACTTCAGCTGATGCTATACAGGATTGCCTAAGGTGATGCATGGTAGAGTGAACTTGGCACAAAGTAGGATGATGGAATCCCTGGTGAATTTTGGAAATTGACTTTTGACCTATCCAAGCTGTTGCAGATACAACCGTAATTGGTTCTTTTTTGCCGCAAGATGCCTTGCGGCAAGAAGTGCAGTGCCCACTTCTAGAAATTGGCTGCAGGAAAGGGGTGGTTGGGCAAGGGAATATGGGATAGAGTAGAGATGGGAGAAATACCATAATGAAACCTCGGGAGCAAATGAAGATACCTATACACTCTGACATGCATCAGTGCTGTTGAAGGTCAGCTAGAAACTGTATACTTGTTTGCTCTTTGCTTAATTTGTCTCATTTAAAAAAAAATAAGAAATGAGTCATGGGGCAAGAAAATTAATCAACAATGGCATTTAGAATGGAGATGAATTGCCGGGAAGTTGATGATAACAGCTAAGTTCCTGCAATTCCCAAGACCAAGTTTGCTCTTCACTTCATCCAAATCCCAACACCCCACACCATATCCACATATTCTACCACAGTGTAAATCATGTTTTTCTTCCCCTATGTGTTTGTTTTCGCTTCCTGTTATCTATTTTCTTTTAGAAACCAAAACTGCCGAGCGAATTTATTCACTGTAATTAGACCCTCTTGAAGAAGAGGACTTTGGATTATAAACTTAGAAGTTGAAACTAGTTTTTGGTCATTCATCCTGTCAAGACCCTTGTATGTTTCAGTCACGATTCCTCTCACTCTTTATTCTCAAATTCCAGCAGCTTTAAGCCTAGCCTAGCTAACCTTGTAAGACAATCTGCCCGTTCCAGATATGAGTTATACTTAGATAGACACAAATGCAGGGGTTATTCAGCGGGACAGGCAGCATCTCTGGAGAGAAGGAGTGGGTAACGTTTCGGGTCGAGACCCTTCTATCAATTATTCTTGTGTGATCTGCACAGAATTCCTCTTGCCTCTGACCTCATTTGACCTGCACATGCACTGGATGGTAACTGGTGCATGGACAAACAGTATGAGAGTATAAAGTTTGTTTAGCAATAAGAGAGCTTTTTGTCGAGGTGAAAGTAGAACAAAGGGAATATCTCTGATTGGGTGCGACCAAATAATTTAGTGTTTAAAAAAGAACTGCAGATGCTGGAAAAATCTAAGGTTTTTGGGTGGAAGTAATTAAACTGCTTCCCAAACAAGCGTAAGAGTGATAGTGTATGCATGGATGGAGAGTTGAAATCACAATCTAGGCTCGATACACTGATTTGTGTGTAGCAGATTGATTGGAGCGGCTGGCTCTCGGATGAAAATTTACACTTCTGTGCCAACATTACTTTGCAGCACAGTTTAATTTTAAGCGTGTACAAGTGTACTGAAATGTTTGGCAGGTGAAAGAAGAGTAGACGTGAACACATTTTATTCTAAATAAGTTTCCTTCCCCATATGTATTTTATATGCTTGCAAATCATGTTTTTCAATGTTGTGAAGCCAATGTCTGAGGTGTATTAAAATCTCTATCAATTGACATCCTGTTTACATGTTTGATCACCTGTAAGAAAATATTTGGGAGGCCAAATGGCCTCTACATTGAGTTTTTCGTCCATCTGAAAATCTAGTTCAATGTACCTTTCAGTGATGTAAAGATGTGTCAATAGGAAATTTTATGTGAGTATGAAGTTAGTTGAACCCATTAAGTACTTTCTATGGCAACGCAACAAAAACACATGAAACTCTCAGCAGATCAGGCAATATATGTAGAAAGATAAACTTAATGTTTCAGGTTGAAGACCATTTGTCAAAATTGGGAAAGTAAGAAAATAAGTTAGTTGAAGTTGCAAATTGGATGGCAGAGGCAGGAATATGACAAAGGTAATACATTTAACTTGAGGCCAGGGTTGTTATGGTAATAATAAGGTGTGATAAAGCCATCTGGTTGATGAATGAAGGCAGTGGGGGAAACAAAGGAGCACAGAGCTGTGCAATGCAGGTTTACAGTTTTAGGAAATGCCCAACAGATCGGATTATCAGCAGAAATAGAAAAACAAAATTATTATTACAGTTCAGTTGTTTAAGAAACAACTGCAGATGCTGGAAAAATCGAAGGAAGACAAAAATGCTAGAATAGTAGAAACAAACCACTACCGTTGCTGGTTAATACACGAAAGGACAAGAGCTGGGGAAACTCGGCGGGTCTGGCAGCATCTCTGGAGGACATGGATAGGTGATGTCTCAGGTCCAGACCTTTATTCTGGCTATCTGATCTGGAACTGGATCCAGGTGAGTTGATGGCCGGAGAAGAGACGAGGGTCCGTGCAGTCATTGGTCATGGCCCGTGGGTGGCCGGAGTACAGGTAAAGGTCGGCGGTGGTGGCGACAGGGCTGCGGTGACTGCAGCGGCAGGATTGGCCGGAGAGGCAGCACGGGCCAGGATGGTGTTGGCAGTCAGGCTGGCAGTAAAGCTTGGTTGCTCAGCCCGCATAGACAAAATCCATTATAAAGAGGTCTGTTAAAAGCTGGGGTTTGCTGTATTTATATTTAGATTAATGGCCTACTAGGCACTGAGGAACTTTGCACATTTTTTTACATTTGTCAGTTTGATCCAAAACATTGTCACACTTGAGAAAGACATTGAATATATTTCAATTGCTTTAATTCCATCTTGTGTTCATAATTTGTATGTTAAATAACTTGGTGTTTGTTGCAATATGTTTAAGCCTTTTACTGGGAACATTTATCCATTGCCAAACCCATTAAACCACAAATGTGACCTGTGATACTTGCATAGTTTTGTGTTCAACAGTTGTCCACTGATTTGAGCTGTGCTTGGGTGTGGAGCGTCACGTGTTTGCTCATAGGCTCAATAGACGACTTTGCACAGTGGGGGCAGTTGAACATGAGTGTTGATTTATGAGCCGACTTACTGTATTTGTTTTGTTATAGTTTTGAGTTTCAAAGAGTACAATTAAAAATACACATACCATATGGAAAGAAACAAGGACATTTTATTTTTAGATGAAATTAAGAGTGGTAGATGAAATTATTGCAAGACGGGGACTGACAAAATACTGCTGTTAAGCCATGAGCTTTGACATTCTTAACAACTCGTGACACTTGAATGTGATGACTAACTATGTACATGTATTTGTATCAGGAAATCTTTATAATCGGAAGAAGGGTCTCGACCCGAAATGTCACCATTCCTTCTCTCCAGAGACGCTGCCTGTCGCGCTGAGTTACTCCAGCATTTTGTGTCTACCTCCAATCTTCATAACAGGGTTTTTGCTCCATAATTTGTACATCGCAGTTATGGAGTAATTTATTTTTCATTTGCTGTTCCTGAGAGATGGAATGAGATTTGTCTTAATAGTTTTTGCATGACATTTACTACTTATTTTGGATTAATTGGAATGTTTATGTGTGTGTATATAGTGAGTTTTTGTTTCAAGAGCAGCCTAATGCTCCTAAATTTCAGTTGTGCTGGCAACATGATGCTATCAACGTGGGTTAATCCCCACTTAGAATTTGTTGGTCGACATTAAGCAGTTTCAGGTGCGAAATGACACAACAAAGTTCAGCTTTCCAAAAGTTGCCATCTGGTTATGCCTTTCCACTGAAATTCTGCATGTATGACATCTAGCTATCTGCCTTTCATTAACTATCATGAAGCATTAAAGTTTGCACAGTAAATACAACATAATTATTTAGGTCCTGGTAATTACTATAAAACAGAAAATGCTAGAATTATTCAGTGTCAAGCAGTGGGTTACAAGTTTGAGACCCTTTTTTAACTGAGATACAGAATGGAGAGCTTTTTGTCGAGGTGAAAGTAGAACAAAGGGAATATCTCTGATTGGGTGCGACCAAATAATTTAGTGTTTAAAAAAGAACTGCAGGTGCTGGAAAAATCTAAGGTAGACAAAAATGCTGGAGAAACTCGGCTGGAGAAACTGGAGTGATGCAACATCTATGGAGCGAAGGAATAGGCGGTGTTTCGGATCGAGACACTTCTTCAGACTGATTAGTGTATATCATCAGAATAATTCAGTGTAACAGTTAGAAGCCATTATGCTGTGTCTTTGTTATGTGTTGATAATAGCAGAACTGTCTGCTAAGCTATTGAAGGAAAGAGAAAAACTGAGCCAAAATAGCAGACGACTGACTATTTCTGCTAGTGCCTGCAAGATTCCATTACCAGATACATCTTTTTGCCCCTCCAGCTTTTACCATTTCAAATTGTTTTACTTTTGCAACTCCCTGGTCTACTCTTTTTTTGCCATCAATCGCACCATATCATAAGCTGGAAGATCTAGGTGACGTCCTTAAGGAACAAAGTAAGAGAAGAGATTGCTATTGCGGCAGCTCTGGCTAAGACTTGTAAATCTTTGCTGACCATAAGTTAGATACCAGGTAACTGGGGGAAGGCAAATGTGCTTCGCCGTCTTCCCTTATCCCCCACCCCCCCCCCCCCCCCCCCCCTTCCTTCCAGGAGGCGAACAGCTGGGCAATTGCAGATCTGTGTACCTAATATTGGTTATTGAACAAAAATTGAGGCATACAATTAATGATTACTTGGTAATGCAGGGACTAATCAGAGATTTGCCTTGTCAAGGGCAGTTCTTGTCTGACCAATCTGGAGTTTTTGTGGTAACAAAGTGTAATGATGAGGGCAATGCAGTGGAAGTGGCTACAAATATCTCGGGGCTCATGGGGCCCAGGGTAAGTTAGCGAATCTCTATAAAACTAAAACACTTCCTATTTTTGTGTTTGTGCCGACGATGTGTCAATCTGCTTTTCCAATCTTCTTCTAAACGCGAGACCACTGCCTTCCCATTTTCACATATCCTACTCATATTTTTCCCGTTGTGGCTATAAACGTCTTCCTGTCACATCCCCACCTACATTTCCGATTATATTAATCCTTTAAATTGTAAAAACAGCCCGAAAACTCACCCATTTCGGGAAAAAACCCCGAGTGTCGTCACAATGCACTCGCAAGGCAGGACGGGGCACTCCCACCCGCGGTGAACAAGGAGTGGTGGCGGCGGCTCCCGACACCTGGTGGTGAGTAGGGGCTCAAGCTGGAGTGAGAGCCGGGGCCGGGAAAGAAGCCGTCACTGGAACCAAGGGGGATGCTGGGTCCGGAGTCAGGGACGAGTGCAGAGATGAAGTCAGGGCTTGCACTGGAGCCCAGGAGGCGGCCGAGCTGACGGCTGGGGTCTACAGCCAGGGCCAGGTCGAGTACGAGTTCAGGCCCTGGCATTGCTCTACGACCAGGGTAGGTCCTGGGGCAGGGAATGGAAGAGAAATGATGAGGGAAATGTGGAGGAGGAAGGTGGGGTGGAGATGGCCCCTCCCTATCTATCCTCACTCCTTCCCTCTGTGGCCCCTCTCCCTCTGTGGCCCCTCTCCCTCTGTGGCCCCTCTCCCTCTGTGGCCCCTCTCCCTCTGTGGCCCCTCTCCCTCTGTGGCCCCTCTCCCTCTGTGGCCCCTCTCCCTCTGTGGCCCCTCTCCCTCTGTGGCCCCTCTCCCTTCCCCCCCCCCGCTGGGGGATGAGGAGAAATGAGCCGAGCCTGCGCAATTGGGGGCTATGTGTGAGTGGTGCATTATTGCATTGGGGGAATGGCTTGCATTGGGGGAACGGGTGAGTGGTGGAATCTTGGTTTGGAGGAGCAGACGCAACGGGTCTGCACTCGGTCTAATTAGATCTAAAATTGGTTTAATGGGTGGAGATGGAATGTGGTGGTACAGGAATGTGTTTTGTGGTAGGATGCCTGTGACTAGTGGTGTTTCGTAGGGATTAAGCTTGTAGTTTTTCTGTTTGTAGTACCGGTAAGTGAATAACTTGGATGTGGCTGTAGGAGGCATGTTTAGTGGGTTTGTGGATGACTGTTGGTGCAGCTGTTCACAGAGTGGAAGATAATCTTGGGCTTTAAGGTGATCCTTTTTTAGGGTCGTCCTAGTTTTGGTCTTCGAGCTGGAGTGTGAATTGCTTTCCCAAATGCATGTTTGGAGGCCAAATTCTAAGTTGTTAAATTATGGACTGATGCAAAAGATCCTTACAGCTGTGTACTTAACTTCATCATCCATAGTGCTTGTGATTATTTCGCTATGAGAGCTAGAATGTGAATATAAATTTGTGCATAGCCGATGTACCTGGAAACTTGCTGAAATACAGAAACTACAGAAGCCTTAATGCCCGTATGGTGAACAGGAAAGACATGCATTGTGTTCCATTTTCAAACTGTTATGAGGTAGTATTTACTCGCATTTGTCTTTATAAAAGTGCGATTCTTGTGACAATAATCCATTTTAGCAGTTTCATGCATGTTGAACTGCAGATTTTATTTTGACCAACTTTCATACATTTGTATTCTGTGTGATCTGAGATCACAAGTTGCTAGGAGCTGTCAGATGACAGCCACTCACATGACAGCAGTTGGAGACTATTGCAGCCAATGTTTGAACAACCTTGGAGAGTCAGTTCGTAAAAGCTTGTGTCTGGAGGAGCTGCAGAAGGTCTCATGTGAAGCTGTGATAAGCTATTAACTCATGATACAACAGTGTGATGCTTTGATTTAACTAATGAAATGCTTGGTTAAAAATGTGACATGCTTTCTTTGTATTGTAATCAGCAATTATACAAATTGTAGTTGCAGCTTTTGGATTTTTATTAAGGTAACGGATTCTGCATTTCAAAAAAATATTGCTGAAACCACAAGTTTCTTCCTGTCTCCTGAGCTTAAACGTGGCTTTTTTTGAGAAAGTGTAAAATACATGCTTCATTTTATCGGACAGAAATAATGATTATGGGGTTGGAAAGCAATTCAAAATTTGAAAATAAAAATTGCACAGTCTAGAAATTTCAAATAAAATGGTATCAGAAATTCTCAGCAAATTGGGCAGCATCTGTGGAACCAACATTTTAGGACTGTATTCCATTTAGAGGTCTGTTTGAGTCTGCATTCTTGGGGTTCACAATGAGGAGAGACAAGCTCATTCAGCCAAGTAAGATCCCAAGGGGTCTTCATAGGGTAGATGTGGGGGTGTTTTTGATGGGGGGGGGGGGTGGAAGACATGCACAAGGTGACTATAGATAAAAAGTAAGGGGCTGTTTTTTTTTTAAACTGAGGTTAGTAGAGGTCTCATGTCTGCAGGTAGTGCATCTTTGGGACACTGCTTCAAAAACATACTGGAGACAAGATCATTTAAGATATGGAGACCAGAAATTTGTTTTTTAAAAAACTATGAAGATAGATAATGGGTACAGATGAGCAGGCTTGAGGGGGTTGGGGGTTTCCCGAGTCACTCACAAACTCTCCCGAGTTTTCCCCTTGATTCAAACTCGGGGAATGTCTGTAGCGAGCCCGTAGATGTTTCGTAGCGGCTCATAATGCCAGCCGTTGGAACTAGAGGCATCAGTTAAGTTGGGACGTTTTTTCAACATGTTGAAAAATGTCCACGAGTTTAAACAAAAAAGCCCCGAGTACCTACGAACGGCTATTACCGTAATTCTCCGATTTCGAATCAAGGGGAAAACGCAGGAGAGTTTGTGAGTAATTCGGGAAAGTGGGACAGGGCCACTAGCCCGGCTCCTCTTTACTTGTGCATGAGTCCGAATTTGATGTTTGCTTCTTAGATATGGGGAAAAAAAGATGTGTCTTTATCGATTAATTTTTACTCATTGTGAAAATGTAAATAAATAATATTTTTTTTAATTAACTCTTAAGGAGGAAGAGAGGACGTTCCATAATTTAAACCTGAGCAGTTGAGGATGGAGCAATCATATTTGCTATTTATCATGAGGCCAGGGTGTTGGGGCTGGAGGGAATTCTAGAGATTTGGGTAGTGGGTGGGTTGAGTCATGAAGCATTTAGGAAAGAGTGGACCCAAGGTGCAGAGTCAGACCTGGGTAGCAATAATTTTAATAACCTCATTTTCATGAAAAGTGAAATGTGGGAAAAGAGTATGGAATAGCTTGAACTGGAGATAATAGAGGCATGGAAGTGGAGAACTGAGGCAGGGGTTCAACTGAAGCAGTTTGGCTGATGTTAATTAAACATTCCTTGCATAATGATGTAAGGCTATTGTTCTTTAGAAGGATATGGTCCAAATGCCGGCAGGTGGGACTGGTGTAGATATAGTGTAGACCAGTGAAGAAGGCATTTCGGTTGGTGTGGGCAAGTTGGCCCGAAGGGCCTGTTTCTATGTTGTGTGGCTCTATGGCACTACATATGGATGAGATTAACATTTGGGCAAAAGGGCCATTTGTGTGTTTGTTTATAAATCTCAAGTGTCAGCTCACAGTTTCCTCCATTCAGTCTGAATAAACCTGATCTCTCCAATTTTTACTCTAAGAATAGCCTGGTATAAAACATCCTGGTGAATCCCTTCTGCACTCATCCTTTCAATAGTGCGCAACCAGAATTCTACACAGTTTAACCATGTTTTGTAGAACTGCAACATGGCACTTGGGTGGCACAGCCATAGAGTTGCTGCCTCACAGCGCCAGAGGCCCCAATTTTATCCCGATTTGCGGGGGCAGTTTGTTCGAAGTTTGTACATTCTCCCTGTGACACACATGGGTTTTCTCCAAGTGCTCTGGTTCATCCCATATTTCAAAGATGTGCAGGTGTGCAGGCTAATTGGATGCTCTAAATTGCCCCTACTGTGAAGGATGGAACTAGTGCAGGGTGGTTGTGGTAGGCATGGACTTGGTGAGCCCAAGGGCCTGTTTCTATGCTGTATCTCTAAACAAAACTAAACATTGCCATCCATGTACTCAACGTCTTGACCTCATTGGCGGTTACTCGAAACCAGTATGACTGTCCTCTCCATAGGGTCGTCTACTTGTGGGTCTGCAGATGTCTGTAGAGGCCGATCCGCTATCCACACACCTTGGTGCAATGTGGGCATTGGTGACTGGCGCTGGTTGGTAGTAGTCGAGCCCCCTTCTCTCTCTCCCAACGGTGTTGTCGCTTTGTCTCTGCGACGCCAGGGCTCTCGCATAACTTTTTTTCGTTGTTGCCAGCCGGGCAACTTGGGCAGCTTTTTAGGTTGCCAAATGACTGTTTCGGTGGTCATTTATGACAGCTTGCATGACGCATGCGATAATGTGCTCGGACGAAGTGCGTAATAAAGCATTCACATATTATTTCTGCTTTAAATAAAGTCACAAAACTAAACATTAACCAATCAAGACATGATATACTACAATGACTTGCACGAAAATCATCACCTATTCCTTTGCTCCATAGATGCTGCCACACCCGCTGATTTTCCTCAGCTTTTTTGTCTACCATCCATTTACACAAGATCTGTTATCCCACTTTCCTCACCCGCTGCCTACACATTAGGGGCAGTTTTTCAGAGACAAGTTAACCTACAAAGCCAATGCGTCTTTGGGATGTGGGAGGAAACCCACACACTTACAGGGAGAATGTGCAAATTCAACACAGACAGTGCCCGAGGACAGGATCGAACACAGATCTCTGGCGTGTGAGGCAGCAAGTCTACCAGCTGTGCCACTATATTTTGTTTTCTAACACACAAAAATTATACGTTGATAACTTTGGTTATTTAAAAAAAAGAAACTACCATTTTAGTCTTAATTTTTGAAGTGACGCTATGTCCCCCTTTACAGCTACTGTATGTTTTAATTCAGTTCAAGACTAAGGGGCAGTACATTGGCCATAAAGTTGCTGCCTAAAAGTGCCAGGGACCCAGAACTGATCCTGAATATGTGTGCTGTCTATATGGAGTTTGCTCCTTTTCTCTTTGATCGCATCGGTATTCTCCGGGTGCTCTTGTTTCCTTCCACATTCCAAAGGTGTGCAGGAACTTTTTTCAGACACAACCCAAAACGTAATATTTTCCTTTTGTTCAGAGATTCTGTCTGACCTGTTGAGTTACTCCAGCTTTTTGTGTCTATCTTCAGTTTCCACCCTATCTTTAAATTAAACTAAAAACATTAAAACCCAAGGGAGTCTAAAGAAGGGTTTCTACCCTACATAGCAAAAGGATTTGAGTATAGGAGCAGGGAGGTCATACTGCAGTTGTACAGGGTCTTGGTGAGACCACACCTGGAGTATTGCGTACAGTTTTGGTCTCCAAATCTGAGGAAAGACATTCTTGCCATAGAGGGAGTACAGAGAAGGTTCGCCAGACTGATTCCTGGGTTGACAGGACTTTCATATGAAGAAAGACTGGATAGACTCGGCTTGTACTCGCTAGAATTTAGGAGATTGAGGGGGGATCTTATAGAAGCTTACAAAATTCTTAAGGGGTTGGACAGGCTAGATGCTGGAAGTTTGTTCCCAATGTTGGGGAAGTCCAGAACAAGGGGTCACAGTTTAAGGATAAGGGGGAAATCTTTTAGGACCGAGATGAGAAAAACATTTTTCACAGAGTGTGGTGAGTCTCTGGAATTCTCTCCATTAGAAGGGAGTTGAGGCCAGTTCATTGGCTGTATTTAAGAGGGAGTTAGATGTGGCCCTTGTGGCTAGAGGGATCAGGGGGTATGGAGAGAAGGCAGGTGCGGGATACTGAGTTGGATGATCAGCCATGATCATATTGATTGGCGGTGCAGGCTCGAAGGGCCGAATGGCCTACTCCACCTATTTTTTATGTTTCTACCCGAAACATCACCAAATTTCTTCTATCCAGAGATGCTGGCTGCTCCATGGAGTTCCCCCGCACAATTAAAGCATGGAATAGTCTTCACCCTACCATAGTTACCCAACCATTCACAACTAAATTTAAGGTAGCTCTTATTTCCCAAGAACCCTTATTTGCTTAAGTCCAAGCCTAGTCCTGTGTCCCAGACAGGACAATGATATTCTTGCTTGCTGCAGCTCAACAGAATATGTAAACATAATTCAGAACAGGAGATAAAAGTTCAGTGTGTCTATATATATATATATATATATATATATATATATATGGTCTATGGTATATAGACACACTATATATACACAATAAATAAACAGATAAAGTACAATAGGCTGTTATTGTTCAGGGTTTGGAGTTTGGTGATGGACCCTCCACCACCTCCAGTTTAAATTCAATTTGGAATATTTTTGGAGGACCAGGAAACCAAAAAGCAAGAGTTACTCCCGAGAGTCACTCCAGCTCCAAGCGGTGATTCTGCATTGGTTTTCAGCGGTCGCAGCGAGGCGGTGACCAGACAGCAATGGCGGCCAGATCTCCCACAATGCAAAGGGAGGGCGAAAGTGCCCAGCGCCGACCTGTTGCCATGGCAGTGCAAATGTGCAGGATGGCCGATGATGTGCTGGCCGTGGTTGTGAGCATGTGCAGGCCGTGGCAGTACACATGTGCAAGGCGGCCGGCCGTGGTGGCTGATGAGGAGCGGCAAGAGAGTGGAGAACCGGCGGCCCAGACACGGATGGCAGGTGGAGAGTGACGGATAGAGGGGGGGCCCGCTTAGAGTTGGACCGCAGGTGTCCCGGATGCTTGCCAAGTCGGGCAAAATGGCACCACTTTTAGGTTGCCCGACGGGGACTTTAAACGGCCATTGGCACCCGGGCAACCATTAATTTCGAGCCATGCAACCCTTCCATTCAATAGAGTTCAAGCAGCACAGGGCAGACCAATCTTTCCATTCGATTGACTTCAAGCAGCACAGGGCAGACCAACAATTCACTTCACGCACAGTGCAGACTCACAGTTCAGTTCACTCACGGCATAGACTCACAATTCTGGACTCAACTCTCACGGTTTTCCGGGGTGACTGGCTCGCATCTGGCCTCCGGGGCTTTATTCTCTTGGCCCCTGGAAGGGGCGTTACCTTCATCATGGTGACGGACAGGTGAGAAGATCAATCTGCTGATCTCACGATTTGTTTTTTAACATTCATAACTTTTTTACTATTTCACCAATTGGAAAAAACCTTCGGGCGGTTGGTGTAGAGGAGGACGGTGAGTAAGATGGCGAAACAATCATAACGATATAGGGTAGCGATTTTTGCTCAAATGTATTTACAATGTAGACAGCAGGCACGTGCCGTCAGGGTAGGCAAGGTAGGCACTGCCTACCCTGACTAAAATTATGAAATGGGAATTATTAAATATAAATAGTAAAGGCATGGGAGAATTATGCCTATGTAAGAGACTGATCTCTTAGGTAGGCATAATTCCCTGTGCCTTTCACCCGCAGCGCTTGTGACACGGGAAGCTCTGTGCAGCCCCCGTGCCGTCAGCGCTGCCTGAAGCCGTCAATTTTAATCGGGGCTGAAGGCAGCAGAAATCCTGCCTTTGTAGCACTGCGCATGCGCAGCATCATACTGCGCATGCGCATCAGTCTACCGCGCATGCGCAGCGCAAGTTTATTGGCGGGGTTTTCAACCATGGTTTGTCGTGTCCCAATGATATGGTAAGTACATTTTGTGATTTATTTTTTTTAATACCGTATTTGCCGGGGTGTGGGGGGGTGTGGGAGTCGGAGTGGGGAGAGAGCTCCTTTCACAGCGTGTGGGGAGTCTGGCCCGGGGTAACGTTGCGGGGAGGGCACAAATGTTATGAATGAGGGGTCGGGGGCATCCACTTGCGACGTTCCTTGCAAGGGGGCATGAAATGACACTGCTCTGAGGCCGGGGGGGGGGGGGTGTGGGGGGGGGAGAGAGAGAGAGAAGTAGCTCGAGCGGCCGCCGGACCGGACAGCGGAACCAGCCGCCACCTTAGCTCCAGAACCACCTGCTCACCTCTGGCAGCTCTCCATCTAAAAACCTCTCTCCTGCCGCTCGCTGGCCTCACTCATGTCCTTAAATTCCAACAGCGCGATTGAGGTTACTCGGCTGTGGGAATTTAAGGATTTGCAGGAAGCCGCTGACATGAGTGAAGTCGGCGAACGGCAGGTGACAGGTGTTCAGACAGAGAGCACTGCCAAAGGTGAGCGGGCCGGCAGAAGGCGCTGAAGTGGTGGCCAGTTCAGCGGTGGCCACTCTCCGAGCTGCTTCTATCCCCAGCTACAGTCCGTGGTTTCGCACCCGGAGAGCTGCGGCAGCGGTGAGGCAGTGAAGATTCAGCACTTTGTGATAAGTCACTGTTTTTTATTTATTTATTTATTTAACGGGGAGAACAATCTGCGCATGCGCGGTTTACATTTTTTTTAAAGCGGACTGAGTGCCTACCCAGAGTAATTACTCACGGCACGTGCCTGGTAGACAGGAAGTGGTCAAGATGAGACTTTTAGTAATGAAATAGATACAGATATAGATAACAGCAGGGGAATAAGGGGAAATGACCCGCCCCTGCGCAGTTGGGAGCTATAGGTGAGTGGTCAAGTATTGCGTTGGGAGAACGGGTGAGCGGTGGAATATTGTGTTGGGAACAGATTGCATTGGGAAACCGCGCCTACTGATGAGGCTATGGGTTAGTGGTGGAATATTGATTTGGGGGAACGGTTGCATTGGGGGACCAGGCCTCCCATATGACAGGAACCCAACGGGTCCCACTTGGTCTAAAACTCATCTTGTTTGTTTGTGATTCTGCATGTGAGTGAGTGAGATCCCGGAACTACGCCAAAACGGTACACGATGGTGCTACAGTTTTTGCACCACCTTACTCACAATTGTCCTGTGGTGTTTTTTCAAAAAGTTTTGTTCAGGTTGATGTTATATTTTACAAGTTATTCACATTTTTAACTTTACCAAATCCCAGTTTTGAGAATAAATTCTTCCATCTGCACTCTGGCAGTTACAGCTAAGATGTCACAATGGGATCCAAATCCTTGCTGGCCTTCCTCACAACAATGTTCCAATCCCAGAACACTAAGTCTAAGTTTAAAAACAGGGAGGCTGAACAGGAGGGGGAGGAAGTGCTGGGGGAGGCAGGGGAAGTGCAATTTTTTAAAGTCCAGGCAGCAAGTGCAATTGGACACAGAATGCTTTCGTAGCTCAGCAGGTCAGGCTGTATCGCTCAGCAGACAGACTGACGTCCACTACAAACCTATTGACTCTCAAAGTTATCTTGACTGCACTTTCTCCATCCCTGCCTCTTTCAAAGATGCCATCCCCCTACTCTCAATTCCTCCGACTCCACTGCATCTTCTCCCAAGATGAAGCTTTCCATATGAGGAAATCTGAGGTCCCCATTCATTAGTGAACGTGGTTTTCCCCCGGCTGTCATAGATCTGCCACCCGCACCTCTTCTGCCCCCGCTCCTGCTCCCTCTCCCTAGACACAACAACGACACAGTTTCCTTGGTCCTCGTCTTTCACCCTACCAGCCTCCGCATGCAATTCATTATTCTCCAACGTTTCTGTCACCTCCAACTTCATCCCACCACGAATCACATCTTCACATCTGCCTTCCGCGGAGACCGTTCTCCTTGTAGCTCTTTGGTTCACTCATCCATTCCCACCCAATCCACCCCCTCTTCAAGCACTTTCCCCTGCAACTGCAGAACTTGTACATCCTCCCTCAAATCCGTCCAGGGACCCTGACACACCTTCCAGGTGAGACAGAGGTTCACATGCACCTCCTCTAACCTCATCTATAGCATCCAGTATTCCCGATGTGGGCTTCTGTACATTGGCAACGCAAACTGTAAACTCTGTGACCGTTTTGCTGAACACTTACGTTTGGTCCACCGAGGCCTGCTGGATCTCCTGGTTGCTAACCACTTTAACTCTTCTTCCCATTCCAATGCTGATCTTTCTGTGCCGGGCCTCCTCCATTGCCAGAGTGAGGCCACACACAAATTTGAGGAATGGTACGTCATATTTCGCTTGGATAGCTTACAACCCAACAGTATGAAGATGATATTCTCCAATGTTAGATAACTCCAAATGCCTCCCTCCTCGTTCTCCCATCCTTTTCGCCCCCTTTCCCCCCTCCAGTTCTTCCCACCTCCTCCACTATAATCAGTCTGAAGAAGAGTCACAACCCGAGACGTCATGTATCCATTTTATCCAGATGCTGCCCTGACCTACTGAGATATTCTATGTTTATCTTAACAACGTTGGTTTGGTGCCTATAAACTGGTTTCGAATTTATTATGAGTTATAGTAGTGTGTTTATTGGCTGGGTCTTCCAAGCTCACAAGGAAATCCTGTAAATATATCATCACTTCACTGTGACCATGCCAGTTGGTATATTTACTGAGGAACTTTATTGGGACTTATGGCATTTCAGTCCTTTGAAGAATGAACATGTGCTTTAATTAAAAACAAAGTATTTGAATTACTAAGTAGATCAGGTAGCCTTCTGTGGTGAGAGAAATAGTTAATATTTCAATCCAAAATTCTGACACCTGCAGTTTTTAAAAAATTTGTCGGGTGCCTTGAAACCAGTATAGTAATGTGCCTCAGCAATAATTAGTTAAATGAGGAATTTCTCAATGGGTAATGTAAAGATCAACATCTATACAAACAGATCATTTTATTCTGCACTTGAAGATTTATTCGGATTATTGCAGAAAAATGTAATATTAAGGGAATGTGTCAGGATTAATAATTTGGGCCATTTTATTTGTGTTATGTATTAACAGTATTGGGCGAGCTCTGTGGCAGACTGGTTGAGCACATCAGGAAAAAGCAATGTTTAGCTGCAGATGACGGCTATTTCTCATACGGAGAAGTCCATACTTGTGCAGATTACTGACGTACTTCCAACCCCAAAACAAAATCTTTGCGTGTACCAGGAGTAGAGTCAAGATGATAACATGTCATTTCTGTTTGTATATAGTTTTGTATCAGGATTTTGAAACTTTATCCAGTAGTACCCTAAATTGTACTAAGTTCAATCTATACTTTAGGCAGTTCCTCGGAATCAATCTGAATATATTCAAATGAACATTGACAACTAAGATATACAAATTGTCCCTCAGTTTTTGGTCTCCATTAATTTCACTGAAGAAGTTAATTTTGCATTAAACCATATTAACAATGTGTGTAAGCGCAAATTGCATGATATTGGGTAACATTGGAAGGGAAAATCCAACAAATTTAGTCTTGTCATTTCTGCAGTGAAATATTTGGGAATTTTTGATAACTACTCTGTTTAACTCATTGTTTTAGATGTTGGGTAAAATTGCAACAAAATATTAAATATAAAAGCAATCCCAGAGAGATATCGTAAAGGTCCCAAATAAATTTTAGACATTTTTTTCCCAGACAACTTCAATATGCTGGCACTATGTGTTCCACACTTGTGGAATAAATATTAATTCATTTTATTAGCCGTTGATAATGTGATTTACTATAGTTTTGTATCGATAGCTTCTCGGGTATCGAACAAAAAAATGTTACATAACCTAGGTGGTCTGTATTGACGATTTATCCGGTACATCTTGAAAAATAAGTTTGCATCCACTGCGTGTCAGTCTGAAGAAGGGTCTCGAACTGAAACGTCACCCATTCCTTCTCTCCAGAGACGCTGCCTGTCCCGCTGAGTTACTCCAGCATTTTGTGCCTTTCTTCGATTTAAACCAGCAGCTGCAGTTCCTTCATACACATTACGTGTAATGTAGATTGGTTAGGATTGACAAGACTTGTGTGCATGTGGCACAATAAGTCTACATGTAGAGAAACTTGCCTGAGGAAAAATACAAAAAGTCGCTTAACTCTCCATGCAAGTCTCTGGCTACTGCTCTCAGTAATCCTTGACATTCTCACCTCATAGGAAGTGAGCCCAGGCAAGCATAAAACTACTTTGTACTATCCCATAAAGGTATGCTTATATCCATAATTATATGAACTTGTTCAGTTTATTTCCTGTGGGTAAGTTTCTTGCAATCCATTTGCTTTTATTCATTCTGCCACATTTAATTTGTTCTGTTGAGCAACATGCAAACAGTTTAACATTGCAGAAACGCGTCAAAGACTACCCTTCATTCATAATATCTTCCTTTTACAGCTGGAGACTTGTAGAGTTTCAACTTGACCAGATTCGACTGATTGTTTACCAGGATTGTGAAAGGAGAGGCAGAAATGTTCTTTTTGATTCGAAAGCCGTGCGCAAAGTTGAAAGTGCCAAAGTGCAGGTAACCAACAACGGTTTGGAAAGATTTTGACTACATGAACACGCTGTTTAAAGATAAAGACATTGGGATGGGAGATATTCTTTGCAAAAGATATGATGGATGTAATATATCTCACCACACTTGTGATAAGACTATGGTGTAATCTGCCTAATTTTAATAAAGAAAATAGTTCGAAAATATATCAGCAGTCTACTGTCATGTACTGGAATTATGTAACCCAATTTACAGTTTATAAATGATAAGTGGGGGTAAATGGCAACGTAAATTTAGTTTGTCCTTAGAACATTAGCTCCCATGATCAAGCCTGATGTCAAAGAGCCACTGGGGCAGATGATTAAAAGTTTGGTTAAACCGTGGTTTTAAGCAGTGCCCCAAAAGGAATAAAGAGATGGAGAGATTTAGGTGGGTGGGGGGGCGGGGCGGGGAAGGGGGGGGGGGGGGGGGGGGGGAGACAGATGATAGTTTTAGCAAATTCACTGGTGGTGGAGTGAATAAATCCCACGGATGAATAGGCTGAAACTGAAAGCGTCCAGTTTATTTGAAATGAAGCAAATGAGGTGTGTTAGCGATGAGGAATGGTAAATCTGGATGAAAGCTTTGCTTGATCTCAAAACAGTTCCAAAAAGGCACTTGCTGCTTGGATTGTTCTATTCTTGTCTCTCTCTGCTACAGGGTTCCCAAGGCTTAGTAAACTGAGTAGCCTGTCGTCAAAAATAGAATGTTAAAATAAGGATTGGTGGCATATCAGTTGTCCTTGCCTGACACGAGTTGAAATCCTACATGGCAGCTGTGGAATTTAAATTTGAATAATAATTTGGAAAAAGAACCAGTAGTCACAGCAATGATAACTGCTGGATAATTGCAAAAACCCTTTGTAATGTACTTTAGGGAATGAATTATGTCATTGCCACCTGTGTATGACTCCAGACCCGCTAATGTAGTTCACTAAATTACTGTCTAAAGTGGCTCCGTAATGCCCTTGTCCCACTTATTAAACCTGAACGGAAACCTCTGGAGACTTTGCGCCCCACCCAACGTTTCCATGCGGTTCCCGGAGGTTTTTGTCCTCCAGCAACCACCTTCAACTAGCATCACAACCGGCTTCGACTAAAAAATTACTGATTTTTAAAACGGAAAATACTTTCGACCATTAGAGAGACTGACAAAAACCTCCGGGAACCACACGGAACCCTTGGGTGGGGCGCAAAGTCTCCAGAGGTTTCCATTCAGGTTTCCTAAGTGGGACAGGGGCATTAGTCTCCCATTCCCAACGTATTGAAATAAGTTAATGCTACCAAAGATTGACCTACATCTCCATTGACTAATCTGTGTGTCTCCCTTTCCTAATTTCCCCTTTCATCTCTACTTCTCTACTCCGCCAGACTTAAAACTTGGATATAATACTCAATTCTTCATTCCTTCACCAAACCCATTATTATATATTGTAAATATTGAGGTAGACAACTTGTCCCATTCTGTCAAAACATTACAAAATATCTTCTAAATGCCCACCAAACCTTGCTCAAACGTTCAACTGCTAGACATGAATCTATGATTGTTCTTTCTCGCAAGATAATACTATTTTAGATTCTCAGTCATTCTGTTTAAAGTGATGGATCCTGGTAACTTTCTGATAGCTGATGACTTGACGCTGTTTGATGTAGTCCGGTTCTATGAAGTCACCTGAGCCAAAGAAGAAACCAATGCCAATTTGTGGAAAACAAAACTGAAAGTTTCCTCATTCTCCAGACCAATCAGGCAAAGTTTGTGTGACCCCATAATCAGAAATGTGTTTTCCTTTTGTTTGTGAATGGCTGCTACACTGATTCCTGAAATGACAGGGCTGGCATGGAGAAAGACGATATCAGTTCACTAGCGTGAAGAGATGTGGAGGATCTCATAAAAACCTACAACATTCTAGCAGCAGGGGACCTGTGGCATTCTCCATTAAAAGTAGTTTAAGCCAAATCATTAAATATATTTTAAGTGTTATATCGTTCTTGGGGCTATTTCAATCCCTGTGGAAAGCTTCCTCCAATCTGAAAACCAATTACCATGACCCTTTGTAGCCTGTTACTCAGTCAACCATGTTTCTTTGCTCCCAATGCACCTTTTATGCTGTGTGCTTCAACTTCAACTTTTGCTACATCTTATCAAAAGCTTTCTGGAAGACCATGAATGCCACGTCAACTACAATATTCTCATTCAGTCTACCCATACCAACTGAAATTTCTCTCAATTGATTGAACATAATTTCCTTTCAACAAAACTTGACTGTTTTGTCTTAATTAATCTATTTTCATCCAAATAATTGAATCCTGCCCTAAATCAATGTTTTCAGAAAGTTTCCATCACAGGTTACCCTGACTAGCTCATTGTGGCTGGATTTATCTTGACTCCCTTTGATGAACAATGGAATAATATCACCTCTAGTAAATGTCCTTTGGAATCAACCACATGACTGTAATCTTTGAATATTATCCTTGCGATGACTTCTTGCATTTCTCTCAAATGGTAAGTTGTCGGGACTGAATAGGTTGCATCCTCGTACTTTTAATTTCAGTCAACTTTCCCAATGTCTTTATGCTATTAACTTTGAGCATATGTAGCGTCTCAACTGTCTCCACCTCCTTCACTATTACTTTGAATTCACAATTATCTTCAAGATAGATATATACTCGTATATTAACACTGACTTCAGTATCCATGTGCAAGTTCCAATTCTGCCTTTGATATGCCCCATTGCTTCATGTACCATCTCTTTACCACTGGTATATCAATAGACGTTTGAATTGCTATAGTGCTGAGAACCGATTTCCTTTCATATCTACTCTTTGCATCTCTTTTAGTTTTAACCCCTTTTGTTTCTTTTGTAATCACCATGATTCTAGTGATCACCCTAATTTTTCTAAAATGTATCTGCCTCATTAAATCTTTAAATACATCTATTGATCTTACTTCCACACTACGCCCCTCTGAGATAGAGAATTTGAGATTCTGTAAGGATAAATTCCTGTGTATCTTTGTTTTAAATGCCCACTTAACTTGTAATCATGGCTGACTCTCCCACAGTGTCATAGTCATACAGTGTAGAAACGGGCCCTTCAGTCCACACCAACCAACATGTTCCATTTATACTAGTCCCTCTTGCCTGAGTTTAGCCCATATAAACCTGTCTTATCCATGTACTTTCTAATCGCAATAGTCCCTCCCTCAACTACTTCCTCCATAGCCAGCTTGTTCCATACACTCACCATCCTTTGCGTGAAAAAGTTGCCCCTCAGATTCCTATGAAATCTTTCCCCTTACATCTAAGCCCTCTGGTTCTAGATTTTCCCCACTCTGGACGGGAAACTCTGTGTGTCCACCTATCTATTCCTCTCATGATTTTATACACCTCTATAAGATCACCCCTTACATCCCTTATCCTCCTGTGCTCAAGGAAACAGAGTCCCAGCCTGCTCAACCTCTCCCTTTTGCTCAGACCCTCAAGTCCTGGCAACATTCTGGTAAATCTTCTCTGCATCCTTTACAACTTAACAACATCTTTCTAATAACATGGTGCCCAGAACTGAACACAATACTCTAAATGTGACCTCACCAAAACCTTATATAACTGGAACATGACCCCCAAACTTCTATATTCAATACTGAATATGCTAAAAGCCCTTTTGACTACCCCATCTACTTGTGACGCCACCTTTGAGGAACAATGTACCTGCACACCTAGATCCCTTTGCTCAACAATACTTCCCAGAGGCCTACAATTTACAGTGCAGGTCCTGCCCATGTTAGACTTTCCATAATACAATGCCTCACATTTCTCTGTATTCAATGTTGATTCCATCAACCATTCCTCAGCCCACCTGGCCAACCGATCAAGATCCTGCTGCAATTTTTGACAACCATCTTCACTATCTTCACACAATACCACCCACTTTTATATCATCTGCAAACTGTGGATATATTTTAGCTTTATTTGTATATTAGATGTCGTATATCTTGTACATTAATAGAAACTCTTGCAGTTTGATTATTACTTGCCAGTTTACTCATTCCATTCTCTTCCTCCTTTGAGGTTCTTCGTCCTCAACAGCTGGTTTCAGAAAATTTCCCATTCCTCTGGTCTACCAATAGTTTTTGGCACTTTGCTCTAGTTTTTGGACCTTGATCTCCTTTTGTTAATCATGGACTGTTCATCTTTATCATTGAGTCTCTCTTTCTGATTGGAATAAAGTTCCCTTGAGCACATTGAAATTGTTGCTAAAATAATTGCCTCTATTCATTTATTAATGCCTCTGTTCATTTATTAACTGTTAACTTATTTTTACCAGCCATTTCTTCCTTCATACCTTTGTAATTTCCCTTATTTTAGTTGAGGACACTGGTTTTGAGGACCCAAGGGGTTAGTTCTCATCTCTGGATCAGAGCTGGGAACTGAACATCCAAGCACACACTTCCGACACGTTGAAAAGACAGGCATGTGGGCAGAGGTGGTGGGGTGGCTCTTTTGGTGAGGAATGAAATCCGATCCTGAACAAGAAACTACATAGGAACAGAATATGTAGAATCCTTGGGGGTAGAGTTTGAAAAACTGCAAGGGTAAAAAGATCCTGATGGAAGTTATTATTAAGCCTTCAAATAGTGATCAGGAGGTAGGATTCAAACTATATCAGGTGATCAAAAAGGCATGTAAGAAAGGCAATGTTAGTGGGGTCATGGGGAATTTCAAGATGCTGGTAGACAGGGAGAATCAGATTGGTACTGGGTCCCAAGAGAAGAAATTTGTAGAATGCCGATGAGATTGCTTCTTAGAGCAGCTTGTGGTCGAGTCCACAGTGGGGGAAAACGCAGTTCTGGATTTGTTGTTGTGTAATGAACCAGATTTGATTAGGGAGCTTTAGGTGAAGGAACCCCATGGAGGCATTGATCATACGTGATAGAATTCAACCTGCAGTTTGAGAGGGAAAAGCTGAAAACAGATGCATTAATATTACTGTTGAATAAAGGTAATAACAGAGGCATGAGGGAGGAGCTGGCTATAGCTCATTAGACGGGGGCCATAGCAAACGGAACGTCAATGACAGGAGTTTCTGGGAGTAATACAGAAGATGAAAATTCTTTTCATCTCCAAGAGGCAGAAACATACTAAGGTGAGAATGAGGTGACCATGGCTGACAAAAGAAAAGCAAATGAGAAGGCATAAAATATGGCAAAGATTGGTGGGAAGCTAGAGGATTGGGAAGCGTTTAAAAACCAACAGAAGGCAACTGCAAAAGCAATCCAAGGAAAAAGGTGAAATATGAAGGTAAGCTAGTCAATAATATAAGAGGGCACCAAAAGTCTCTTCAGATATACAAAGAGTAAAAGAAAGACGGGAGTGGATATTGGAGCACTCGAGAATGATAATGGAAAAGGGGGGGGAGAGAGAGCGAGAGAGAGAGCGAGCTAATTATGTGCAATTCATTGCCACAAGAAGTTGTGGAAGCCAAGTCATTTGGTCTGTTTAATGAGGAGATTGATAGGTTCTTCATTGATATGGACATCAAACTTCGTGGGGTGAAGACATGAAAATCGGATTGGGTGGGGAGGAAATAGATCATCCCTTATCGATTGGCGGAACAGACTCGATGGTCCGAATGGCCTAATTGTTCTCCTGTCTGATCTTATGAGTATCTAGTTCCAGAATGCTGTGATCACTAGTCACAAGAGGACCATTATCTATGACATGACCAAATCTAAAATAGCCAGTTTTTGGATGGGTTCTGTAGCATAATTCTCTGAGCAATGATTCCTGGTGCACTCCACAAATCCCTCTTTCTTGGTACATGCGCTGGTTTGATTAGTCAAATTGATAAGCTCATTAAAATCACATGATAACTGCACTTTCCTTCTTGCAAGCCTTCAATATTTCAACATATTTTCTTTGTCCAACCATGACAACAGTTTGGGTGTCGACAGACCACATACATCAATGCTGCCGTCCTCTTGTATTTCTTAATTCCACAGTCTAATTCATTGCATCTATATCAATACTAACTCACCAGTGATTTCTTCCTTAGTAAACAACATTTCTGTGGCCCTCTAGTTTCATTTTTGCTTATTCTTGTGGAACATCTAATAACCTGAAATGTTGAGTTCCCAATCCAGGACACCCTTCACCCCTATTAAATATTGCATGCATTCAAATAGATCCTTGAGCTTTGACTTATTGCAGTTGTTAGTTCCTCTGGTTCCAATATCTGCTGCACAGTTTCACTGATAGTTATGCCTCTTCCTGCCACGCTTTTATTTTTATTCTAAAACTTCCAAATTGAACTCTATCCCTCATTCAGACTAAATAACTTTTGTTGCAAGAGATTCGTGCCTGTTCCTCTAATTGTACATTTACTTTGTTCATTCTGTTTTTTGTCCTTGGACTCATAGAGAGGTACTTTGTGGAAACACCCCCTTAGGTCCACCTTGTTTATGCTGACCAAATGGGCAAATGCGGCGAGTCTCATTTGCTCCATATTCCTATAAACCATTCCTATCCATATATACCATATAAAAGTATTAATTGTATCCACCTTCTTCTGGCATATCTCATTCTAGATACTGATTACCCTCTGAGGGGAAAAATTGGCGCTGATATCCTTGCATCACTCCCTCTCACATTGCCTTCTTCTGAATCCTCTATCATGGAAAAAAAGAGCGAGCGGTCATTTTGTCCATGATTTTGTGCCCTTCGATGACTTCACCTTTCAGTCTCCTACACGGCAAAGAGAAAAGTCCCAGTCTATCCAGCCTCTCCCTATAACTCGAGCCCACACATCTAGGTAACATCCTGGTTAATTGTTTCTGCACTCTTTCTAACTTAATGACATCCATCCTATAGCTGGGTGACCAGAACTGCGCACACCACTCCAGGTTTTACCTCTGCAATGACGTACAGCTGATGTACCAACCTTTTTCACTCTCAGTCCCCTTCCTAAGGAAGGCAAATATGTCAAATCTCTTCACTATCCTGTCCACATTCAGGGAATCATTCACATGTACTCCAGAGATGGCACAAAATGCTGGAGTAACTCAGCGGACCAGGCAGCATTTCTGGATAGAAGGAATGGGTGATGCTTCGGCTCGAGAACCACCTTCAGTCAGACAAAGTGTGTTACTCCAGCATTTTGTGTCTATCTTTGGTGTAAACCAGCATCCTCCCTGCACAGGTACTCTCAGATCTCTCTGTTCAATAACACTCTCCAGGCTCTATAATTTACTGTGTAAGTTGAGTCCTGATTTGACGTACAAAAAAGGAATATCTTTCACGTTTCAGAGTTCCATTTGCCATTCCTTGGCTTACCTACTAAACTGATATATATCTTGTTGTGAACTTGGATAACCTTCCTCAGTGTCCACTGCACCACCGATCTATGTGTCATGTGCAAATTTACTAAAAATTACATTGTCATCCAAATTGTTAATGCATATAACAAACAGCACAGACTCAGCACTGACACCACGGGTGCTCCAGTGGTCATAGGCCTCCAATCAGAAAAACATTGACCCCTTCCTCTCAGCCAATTTTGAATCCAATTGTCTGGCTCACCATGGATTCCATGTGATCTAACCTTCCAGCCAAACCGACGTTAGTTGACCTTCAATGGGTATAAAGGCTATAATGAATTCTGCAGCTGATGCAATTTGAGAATCCAGTACACAATGAGGAAAATAAAAACAGTCTTGTGCGGAACAAGAAGGATTGAAGAAACGAGTGGACACAAAATACATTTTTAATGGAAGAATGAAAAAGGACAATAAAAATAGTACAAATTTTGAGGTTGCAGGATCGCAGGTTTCAAATCTACACTTTGTTAATCGGGGATGTGCTTGGGTATGGCAATACTTTACTGGATTGTGTTAAAAAATAATCTCACTGTTTGTACACGTGACAATAAAAGCACCATTGCGATTTCAGAATAAAATTTAAATATATGTAAACCTACATTAAAACTGCAGATGTGGAGTATAAAGGTAATGAATTTTTGTATTAAACCAATGATAACACACTGGTTAGATCTAATTTGGAGTGTTGTATCTAATTCTGTGCACTGTAAATTAAGAAGTATGTCAAAGGTGGAGTCACAATGAATATACTGGGTTATCAAGTTAAAGACTGTACATTAACTGTGCCAAAAAAAAAATCCTGAAATTGATCTTTGTTTCCTAGAAAACTTCAGATGATCCATCCAAATTGCAACAAAAATGTTGCCCTACAAACAGCAATGGCAACTGCCCCCAACATTCATCATCCAATGCCTCAAACACAAAGGAGCACATGCCTCGGTATCAGGTAAGCTGATAAAGTGCAAATCAAGTCTATTATGGTAGACATACTTAAATTTAATGTGAAACGCTGGTATATTTGATGAAAAGTGTTTTTGTACCGAATAAGTGCATTCTGCTGGAGTGACGTACATTGAGTATTTTAATTTAGAGTTTTAATATTCATGTAAATGGAACTTTAAGCAAGATTTACAACTTCATGAATTGCTGTGATCTACAATAGTTAATTTACCTTTTAACTGCAAGTAATATGGTGTTTTGTCTCCATAATCCCAGTCTGGTTTGGGTCTTGCGTGCCAACACTCCTTTACTTTGGTGATTGGTTTACTAAAATTCTGTACCTAAATATTTGTCTCAATAAGCCAATTTATTTCAGTTCCCATTTTGCTACTCATTGACCAAAAACCCTCGCATTCATTATCAAAAAAAAGTGAGTGATTAAATGGTTATTTGCATTATGTAGCCAGTGCATGAGATCTTCACATTAAAAGACACCAAATGAAAATTCCTGAAATTAAACTTTGTTTCCAATAAGATATTCATTCCATTTTTGTTTTTATTTAAAGTTCATCCTTTGAGGTGTCCTTGATTAACTGTTAACAAACCGGAAGACTCAAGCCTTAAAGTAGGGAGATTAAAGACTCAGAGCCCAATTCTCATACAATATGGCGGCCTTTGTGAGAAACTGGCATTTTACTTTGGATTGCAATAATGTTTCAAACATGACTTCACTTGAACTCCTGGATTATAGTTGTTTTAAAAAGAAAGGAAGGATTTTTCTCTATTTGTTGACCTGTATGACTATTATCCACGTGAGCTCTTGTTTGCAGTATTCTCGACCTGCATCTGATGTCAATATGCTTGGAGAAATGATGTTTGGCTCTGTTGCAATGAGTTACAAAGGCTCTACACTAAAGATACATCACATACGGTAAGCAATGTATCAGAGGTCATCTTATGTTACATGCATTTATATGTGCTGAAATTAATTTAGTTTGAAGTATTGAAATAACAATTGCATTGAAGCCTTCCATGTCCTTGCAATTATAAAAAAACATTTTGCTACTCTATGATTTTGCTCAGTTGCTTTCGGTGGAGTCCATGGGAAATTATTCCATAGAAATTGCATCTGTTATAAACTAGAGCTTGCTCTATATTGCAAGATAATGGAGAAGGTAGGATCATTTGTCACAACAGTGTGCCTTTTCTGATAAATTAGCAACGCATTGTAGATACTTGAATACAAATTAATGATGTGTAAGAATCATAGCTGCAAACCACCACAGATGTGTTTCCTAATCTGAATTTCAGCAGAATGGTAATATTGCCTTTGACGTATTATACTTATTATTGAAGTATTTTGCATTTTTCTATTCAGCTCTCCCCCTCAGCTGATGATCAGTAAGGTTTTCTCTGCCAGGATGGGCTCTGCTGGTGGAAGTTCGAACATGTAAGATTCCACTAGTGTAACTACTTGCAGTGAAATATATAATTCATACTTGATTGAAAATGTTTTTATATCTCTGGTATCAATATGTATGATTAAATATTTAAAACATATCTTCAGATACTGTCTGCAGATGTATCTATGATAAAATGTTAGATGATAGATATAGGTGCATTTTCACAAAGCTTTCAAATAAAGCTGAAAACATTCAATTATGCTCCGTGCCTTCGTGTCACCAAACTTGTTTATTACATTGTCATCGAGATCAGTAGTGAAAACTAAGAACTACAATTCTAACTCTTATACCTAAGGATATTCGTTGTTGGTACCTCGACAAAGCATTTGCAATTAATTATTGATTTCTGTGGCAATGTAATTTACCAGCTTGTTGTTTGTTCCTATTCCACAGACCTCTGCCATATTTAGTTGCTCTTTTGTGAACATTTTTTGAAAATCAAGTATTATGTATTAAATTATACTAGAGGTAACTGAATTTGTTGAGCAGCATGAGAGGAATAGATCGGGTAGGAGCACAGTCTCTTGACCAGAGTAGGGGGATCAAAAGTCAGAAGATATAGGTTGAAGGTAAGGGTGAGGGAGATATCTAATCGGAACCTGAGGGGTAACATTTTCCACATAAAGGTTGGTGGGTGTATGGAACGAGCTGCCAGATGTGGTAGTTGAAGCAGGGACTATCGCAACATTTAAGAAACAATGAGATAGGTGTATGTATAGGGCAGGTTTCGAATGATATGGGCCAAAATCAGGCAGTTCAGACTAATGTAGATGGGGCAAGTTGGGCAGTAGGGCCTGTTTCCATGCTGTATGATTCAATGAGCGTCAGATCCAATATTTACTATCTTTCGATCCAAGTGTTTTTTAAGCATAGAAAGTCTTGCTGCATTTGCGCTGAATGATGCAATAGTCAAAGGTGAATATCACGTGTTGGCATAATAGTGCGGAAACTGGAAATCTGACATAAGAACAGAGAATGGCAGAAAAATTCAGCAGTGGGATGATGTCTATGGAGAGAGAAACACATTTAATGTTTTGTGTTGAGCTATTAGGAAGTTATCAGCCTGAAAGCTGAACACCTCAATGAGACAATGGGAGGAATGGCTGTGTCTGTAAAACAATGTGTATGATTCTGTATCTCTCCCTTGTGTTTGACTCAACCATGATACTATACATCAGTCTTCAATGGGTTAGCTTCACTGACATAAGGGCGAGGATTGTTTTGGGTAAAGATCTTTTTGGATCAAGTTACATCCTTGCAACCAAGCTTCTTTGAGACAATGTGATGTAAAAAATAGAGTATTTAACTTGATTTCCTTAGCCCTGGGCAAAGAGTGAAACTAATCTGGTGTTCCGCCAATGTTAAAATGCTTCCTTTCAATTGGATAAAATAATATGTTGATATTATTCAAGCACGTAACTCGTAACAACAACCTTCTTGGATATTTTCATACATTTTAAAGCGATATGTATATATTATACATCATACAGCATGGAAACGAGCCCTTCTGCCCAACTTGCCCATCTACATTAGTCCGACCTGCCTGATTTTGGCCCATATCATTCGAAACCTGCCCTATATATACACCTATCTCATTATAATAGAGTACAACTGTCGATCAAAGCTAAAACTTCTAATGTTGCAGTTTGCAGGTATATCCAGATGAACTATTAGCTTTTTTAAAAATCATTTAACTAGTTCATAAATATGCGGTTTGGATGTTTTCATGCTTTGGACAATGTTTTACAGGCTACATGACAGCCTTGAATATATCAACCAGGAAAGCACTGCTGGAAATCCTTGTCCTGGTCAGAATGCTGGCAGCAATTTCCATGCTTGCAATAATCTGGGTAAGGATGGTCTTCAATGTTTTAATTATTTCCAATTATAACTTCTATTTTTACTTGTGTGGTCATTCTTGTTTTACCCTTTGTTTTATATCGACAGGTCGTTTGGTGGTTTGTGGCAGCAAACTGTTACTGTGTCCCACAGATCTGGGGTCGCTCCGTCTCATCAGAAGCGCTTCTTTCTTTGCAGGTTCTTTGGAATGCTGAGCAGAGTGGGGAACACACAATGAGCATGCTGATTATGTCGTCTTGTTGAGATACATGGCAGAATACAAAGGCAGAAAGGTTATAAAGGCATAAACCTGATTTGGAAGTGTATGTTCCCAGTTTTAATGCAAAATTCATCACTAAAAAATGTGCTTTTGTAAATGCAATTTGCATAGTTGAAGAAATTGATAATTTCTTAAGTTAATGAATTCTGCCTATGCATTCAACAGCAGTTTTAACAGGTAGATTGATTGATACATGGATGCTGTTTTCAGTTTTTGCTTCCAATGACAATGCTTTCCACCACAGTCTCATCTTTAATTGTGTAATGTTTGGTTGTGTGCTTAACTAATCTGAAGAGTACTGGTATGAAATTTAATTTGTTTATATATTGCATTCAGAAAGTATTCAGACCCCTTCACTTTTTCCACATTTTGTTACGTTACAGCCTTATTTTAAAATTCATTTTTTTCATCATCAATCTACGCACAATACCCCAGAATGAAGAAGCGAAAACAGGTGCTGAGCTTAGGTTCATCCTGTTTCCATTGATTATCCTTGAGATGTTTCTACAACTTGATTGGAGTCCACTAGTGGTAAATTAAATTGATTGGACATGATTTGGAAAGGCACACACCTGTCTATATAAGGTCCCACCGTTGACAGTGCATGTCAGAGCAGAAACCAAGCCATGGAGATGAAGGAATTGTCCGTAGACGTTCGAGACAGGATTGTGTCGAGACACGGATCTGGGGAAGGATATAAAACAATCTCCGCAGCATTACAGGTCCCGAAGAGCACAGTGGCCTCCTTCATTCTTAAATTGAAGAACTTTGGAACCATGGAGTTAGCTGCTCGCCCAAACTGAGCAAATGGGGGAGAAGGGCTTTGGTCAGGGAGGTGACCAAAAACCTGATGGTCACTTAGACAGAGCTCCAAATTTCCTCTGTGGAGATGAGAGAGCCTTCCAGAAGGACAACTATATCTGCAGCACTCCACCAATCAGGCCTTTATGGTAGAGTGGCCAGACGGAAACTACTCCTCAGTAAAAGGCACATGACAGCCCGCTTGGAGTTTGTCCCAAAGGCATGAGAAACAAGATTCTCTGGTCTGATGAAACCAAGATGAAACTCTTTGGACTGAATCCCAACGTCACATCTGGAGGAAACCAGGCACCGCTCATCACCTGGCCAACATCAAACATACATGGTGGTGGCAGCATCATGCTGTGGGGATGTTTTTCAGCGGCAGGAGCTGGGAGAGTAGTCAGGATTGAGGGAAAGATGAACGGAGCACAGTACAGAGAGGTTCTTGATGAAAACCTGCTCCAGAGCATTCTGGACCTCAGACTGGGGTGGAGATTCATCTTCCAACAGGACAACGACCCTAAGCACACAGCCAAGACAACACAGGAGTGGCTTTAAGTCTGTGATTGACCTTGAGTGGCCCAGCCAGAGCCCGGACTTGAACCCAATCGAACATCTCTGGAGCGACCTGAAAATAGCTGTGCATCGACTCTCCCCATCCAACCTGACAGAGCTTGAGAAGATCTGCAGAGAAGAATGAGATCAATTACCCAAATACAGGTATGCCAAGCTTGTAGCGTCATACCCAAGAAGACTTGAGGCTGTAATCGCTGCCAAAGTTGCCTCGACAAAGTAAAGGGTCTGAATATTTATGTAAATGTGATATTTCAGTTATTTATTTTTAATTACTTGACAAAAAATTCTCAAAAATTTCTAAAGATTTCTGTTTTTGCTTCTTCATTCTGGGATATTGTGTGTCGATTGATGATATAGAAAAATGAATTTAATCCATTTTAAAATAAAGCTGTTATGTAACAAAATGTGGAAAAAGTGAAGGGGTCTGAATACTTTCTGAATGCACTGTGTATGGGACATGAAATGAAAATAATTCTTACTAGCCAATTGAGTGCTTAGATTTGAATTTACTAATGACACTGAATTTGTAAAATATTTTGCCATTTTAGTAATTGCATGGTTCTGCATGTTGATTGTATTTTGTCAGCTTAATTTGACTACACAAAGTGGAAGATTGCACATCTAAAATTTGACCATAGGATTTTTGTACCCCCAGACATGGAGATATCAATTAATCCAGCATACTTTGAGATTTGGTGCATATGAGCAGATTTTCCAGACTATAGGATGTTATTGCCAATAGTCTAACACACTTTCAGTTTTTCTGGGGTTAAGCAGTGGAATAATACAATTTTCCATTGAACTAAGTACGTTTAAAGGGAGTGTGGGTAAACAGAGGCCAGGTATTTTTCCAAGGAATGCCAGACCCAGTTCTATGGTGTGCGAAAAGGAGCGCAGCTATTGTCACCTGGTGATCCAAATGTCAGGATTTCTGAATAATTGGGTCTGTTAGTATTTTACTGTATGTATTGCTCTATTTCCATGTTATTCCTTATCTCTCTTTCGCCTGTTCATAATATTTCCCAAATTCGGATAATTTCAGTGGCCATGGTTTTGTGCAAATTGTATTTACCCTTGTGAAAGTATTTCCTTTCAAATGTATTCAAATCCAATTTCAAATCTATGGGAAGAAGGCAGGAGAAAAGGGTTAGGAGGGAGAGATGAATCGGCCATGATTGAATGGCGGAGTAGACTTGATGGATCGAATGGCCTAATTCAACTCCTCTTAGTTATGATCTTATTCCTTCCTACATATTTGTGGAATTCTGAGTCAATGGAAATAATCATTTCATTCTTTATAATAAAAGGCTTTTGTAAATGTTGAAAGTATTACATTCCCCTTCATCCAGTGTATTTTGGTGAATATAATCCAATATTTGGTAGCTCTACTATATGCATTCTCACTTCATTGCTGCTCTTTGTTGAAGAGTTTTAATCTTGGTGAAAATAGAAAAATCTGTTTCTACACTTATAGAAACAATGTATGCAGACCAGACTTTAGAATTTAATGATGTGATGAGAGCTCGCTTGTATTGAGTATTTGTAAGCATGGGATAGCACACAATTGTTGGAAATCAATAGATAAATGCACAGGTAACTTTGATGGGAAAATTCACAATGGTATTTGGATTAGAAATCTTGTTGTATTGCTAGAAAGGAAATTTGATTGGTAGGATTCGTAAGATTTTAAGCAACTGCAAACAATGACCAGGTATTGCTGAGAGAAAGTAATGAAGAATGTGGAATGATTTTAATCTTTCACAGGTTAAAGTTGAGCCACGGTTAAAATGGGTCCTTTGGAGAAGAAATTGTCACGGGTATAAAATGTTTTCGAGCACACCCCATGACAGAAGACACACAAAGTGGAGATAAGCAGTTTGTTTTGAGGAAATAAGTTTTAAATTGAATTGACAATTGATTTTCAATTCTATTTACACCTAAAATCTATTTAAACCCAAGTAGAATGTAGTTCAATTCTGAATGGAGTAGAACAAATTTGTTTCAATTTCGAATAAATAGAATATTTATGGAAGGGAATGGAGGGGTATGGTCCTGGTGCAGATAGATGGGACAAGGGAAAAATAAATGTTCGGCACAGACTAGAAGGGCCGAGAGGGCCTGTTTCTGTTCTGTAATTGTTATATGGTTATATGTTATGGTTAATACATTTATATTCTATGAATATGTGAAACCACACAGATATCGTGGATATAACAGTGTGCTTGAGTTTCAAATTGGTTGTATACGCATTTTCTCATTTTTTAATGTTTGGATATTAAAATCGCTGTATTCCATTTTAATTTCTAAATCAGAGGTCATTTATATTTTTTATTCCGTGACACCAAAGCAAATTAGGAGTTAAATGACACAACGTTTAGCGAAACATGAGTGTTACATTTAAATTCTTTTACTTGTTCGTTTATCACCATGTTATTAGAGATTGCTGTACGTGGTCAGCAATGATTGTTCTGTGCAGAACCACCACAATGAAATTTTGAACGTTTGTACTTTGTGCCTAAGATCTCCTCTCCACTCTGCTTGCCTGGAGAGCCATATAGCTGCAAAAGTTGAATGTGGCTGCAAAAATCCTGTGGGAGGTGAATGTGAGATGCTGGCTGGGTCATGCATCATCTGGCCCATTGATGTTAACATGTCTTTAATGTCAAAATATTTTCAATTTTTGCTAACTGCTCTTTCTCAGTGCTGCTCAACCTGTGGAAATAGAAGTTAACTATGATCAGAGTTCGTTTTTTTAATTCTGAAGGTCCTAATTAAACATTTTGTCTTCAGCTCACAGTACACCAGTTGATATGCCAAGTCGAGGTCCAAACGAAGATGGGGACAGTGGCATAGCACGGTCAGGTAGATATTTTTAATTACTGGTAGCTTTTATTTCTTGTGACCAAATGAATGTAAGTTCTAAAGACCTACTTAAAACTACAGCGTTGGTAGTTCATTGGTTTTAAGAAGAAAAAAAAGCAACAAATTATTTACTCTGTAAATGCTTTTGAAATTCAAAATCCAATGTAAAAGAAGTTCAAGGATAGATTAAGCACTTTCTGCTTTCTGGATTTTGTGGTGGATTTTTAATCCTCCATATCCATGAAATCATTTTTCTTCAGAAGCTAAATGGGTGCCTCGGGAAAATGTCTGATCTGATTCTGTTTACATTTTGTTTGAAGCATTCTATCGTTGAAGTTTCTAACTCATTAAATGCTTTTGTTTTGTTGTTCCTCCTTGCAGCTTCCCTGAGCAGTCTCTTAATTACACCATTCCCTTCTCCAAACTCTTCCTGTTCCAGTAATTGTGCCAGTAGTTTTCAGCGTCGCTGGCTGCGCAGTCAGACCACCAGCCTTGAAAATGGCATTCTTCCCAGATGGTAGGTGTAATGTTTGCAATGTAACCATCCTTGGTTCAAAACAGTCTCGTCATTAAAATACTTTGTGAACTAATGGCCATATGTAGCATATCATGACTATTTAACATTCGTATAATGCTTCTTGGGTTGGGTCACAATTTTACAGGTCCTGTCCCATTTAGGCGATTTTGTTTTTGGCGACTGCCAGCGACCAGGACAATGGAATTCACCGAAGTCGGCACCGGCGACAACCTACAACAGCCCACGACAGCCCAAATTGTCACCACTGTCGGCGAAAAATGTTCAACGCGTTGAGCATTTTTCAGTAGTCGCCTGTAGTTGCCTAAAAAATTGCCTAAGTGGAACAGGCCCTTAAAGGTGCTATATTAATGGACTTGTTATCATGAACAACTGATGTGATTATGTGCTCTCTGCTTGCCTGGGTGTGTGCAGCTCTGTAATTTCTGCACCATCTGCAATATCCCCCACCCACAAAACCCATGCCATATATAAATTATCGTATGGATCTCAAAGTATCACCTGAAAATATCTAGCTTGGGTACCTTACAACCGAAAGGGTATGAACATCGAATGTAGGTAGTTACACAACAACCCCACCACATGTCGCACCTGGGATCAACCTATTTCCCCTCCCCTTCCATCTACATTCCTTCCTCTAATTTCACAATTCGCAATTCTTCAATCCTTTTGCCTCGTACCTTCTTCCTTTTCTTCTCTGGCTTTTGTCCAATCATCTGCTGATCAAACCACGTTAACTTTGCCAAGCTTCATCCTGTCTTCCAGCTTTCTTTCCTCTCTCCCCCCCGCCCCCCTTCAATCTGCCTGAAGAAGGTCTTGACCCAACCATCATTTATCCATGTTCTCCAAAGATGCTCCCTGACCCGCTAAGTTACTCCAACACTGTCATTTTTGGTAAACCAGAATCTTCAGTACTTGAAAATATTTCTTCAATGTCAATAGTAAAACATGGATGAATAAATTGTAGTGTGGGATTACCTTCTCACTATTGGTTATATGGGTTCCCAGAGTTTTGAAGACATGTTGGGGATGAGAATTCGTGTTTGGTTCTGAACCATTTTTTATTGTAGTGTCTGTCCTTTCTCCTTTATACAATACAATACAATTTATATGCAGAAATGAATATTTTCATGTTTACATTTCTATTAAAAAAATGTTGTTGTTTCTGCCGAATGTGTATTTTATTACAAGGTCGGCTGAAGAGACATTTATGATGGCAGATGAGAGCTACACTTCCAACCCACAGATGGTCCGGCGCAAGAAGATCGCAGTCAGTGTCGTTTTCTCTTTGCCTGAGAAGGAAGAGGAGAACAGAACTTTTCAGGAGTTCTTTTTCTCGCATTTCCCCCTCTTTGAGGCTCACCTGAACAAGCTGAAGAGTGCAATTGAGAAGGTACAAAGTTGTTATTCTTACACTCATAATTTCTCTTAATTTTATTGATGAGAATGCACCTCATTTTATTTCCCCTATTAATAGACTAACAACAAAACTATTTTCAGCAGAGCGACATTATTTTGCATTTATTGACAATAACTTTTATTGAATTTATTCAGGAGTTCCTAAAGGACATCATAGTAGAAGAAATTAGGAGCAAGACCAGGGTACTTGGCCCCGCAAGCATACAATGCCATTCAAAATAATTGCTGACCTGTTCTAGTCGTCACCTCCTTTTCCATGCATTTCCCCATAGCCCTCAATTTCCTGATCTCTTGAAATTGTATTTAATTATTTATATACTTAGTAATCTAGTCTCCACAACCCTCTGTGACAGATAATTTCAGAGAACCACCAACATCTGTAGGAAGAAATTGCCTTGAACCATAGCTTTAAATGACTACTCCTTTAACTTGCAGAAAGGAAACATCTCAAAGCTTACCTTATCACCTCTGTTGGGATCTTGTATTTCAATAACATAACCCTTAATTCTGCCATACCCCAAATAATACAGACCTAATGCTACTATTTCCAGGTAAGATATCCCACACTTCCTGGGACTTATCCTTGTGAATCTCTTGTGAACAGCCTCCAGGGCTAATGTATCTTAAATAAGGGAAACAAAACTCTGCACTGTTCTGCATGTAGCCTCACCAATACCCTGTATTTTTAAACTCCAACCTCCAAGTATTCATGTCCAATATACCATTTCAATTACTTGCTGCACTTCATGTTAATTTGTGTTTCATGCACAAGAACACAATTATTTGCAACCCCTCTCCATTTAGATAACAGCCTGCCTTTTGTTTCCTCTTACAAAACTGAATGACTTTGCACTCTCCTATGTTAAACTCCATTTGCAAACTTTTCCCACTTACTCAATTATGCATGTCCTGTTGCAAAGTCCAAATATCTCCCACAAGCCATGCAATCATACAGCATAGAAACTGTTCCTTCGCTCTATCATTAGAGCATCTTTCTGTAGCTTAAATTGTCGCTCTGTTCGTGTCACAGTAATTAGAGTAATACGTGGTCAGGAATGTTCAGATTATTGACAATGCGTATTGAGTCTTGCGTCTTTTAAATGTGCATCATTTAATTATTTTTGTTAGGCAATGATTTCCTCCAGAAAGATTGCAGAATCTACCCAGAGAGTGCAAGCTTACATCAGCCGGGTCATGGAGGGCTTGGGAGAATTCAGGTAAGATATGAAGGGAGTTGTATCATTTTGTTCATGGGTAGTATTCTGTCGCATTCACGCCTCCGAACGCCCTCCAAAAAACACAGCATAGTGTAAATGTAGACCTAAAGTTATTGATTCTGTATTATTTCACGCGTGTACTGATTGATTACTAGAATTACAGTAAATATTTGGTCATTGATATTGTAATCTACAAATAGCAGTTTGAGGTCAGTAGATGACAAAATTAGTATTTCCTGACCCAAATCAAAGGGAAGTTATGCAATTTTAAAAAAATTGTAACGTAAGATTTATTTATCTTGAAGGGCCAATTTGCCTACTCCTGCATCTATTGTCTATTCTTAAAGATAGCGGAGTCAGGGGATATGGGGGAGAAGGCAGGACGGGGGTACTGATTGGGGATGAACAGCCATGATCACGTTGAATGGCAGTGCTGGCTCGAAGGGCCGAATGCCCTTCTCCTGCACCTATTATCTATGTCTTTTGAAATCAGGATACGAGAGGTGGCAAAAATTACAACTAACTTATTCTATTTCTAAGAGGCTTGATATGAATCATATGAGGTCATAGTTCAGGACTGATGAGCAGGGTGGAAGTCTTGAACACGGCATTGTAATTGAAAACCCGAGGAGATTTACAGTGGTAGACACAAAATGCTGGAGTAACTCAGCGGGACGGGCAGCATCTGTGAAGAGAAGGAATGGGTGACGTTTCGGGTCGAGACCCTTCTTCGGACTGATGTCGGGAGTGGGCAGGACAGAGATAGAATGTAGTCGGAGACAGTAAGACTGATGGGAGAACTAGGGAGGGGATGGAAAGAGAGGGAAAATAGCAAACTATTTGAAGTTAGAGAAATCAATGTTCATACCGCTGGGGTATAAGCTACCCAAGCAAAATGAGGTGCTGTTCCTCCATTTTGCGCTGGGCTTCACTCTAACAATGGAGGAGGCCCAGGACAGAAAGGTCAGTTTGGGAATGGGAGGGGGAGTTAAAGTGCTGAGCAACCAGTAGATCAGGTACGTTAAGGCTGACTGAGCTGAGGTGTTCAGTGAAACGATCGCTGAGCCTGTGCTTGGTGTCGGCGATGTAGAGAAGTTGACACCTGGAACAGCGGATACAGTAGATGAGGTTGGAAGAGGTGCAAGTGAACCTCTGCCTCACCTGAAAAGACTGTCTGGGTCCTTTGAGTCGAGGGGGGGGAGGTAAAGTGACAGGTGTTGCATCTCCTGCGGTTGCAGGGGAAAGTACCTGGGGAGGGGGTGGTTTGGGTGGGAAGGGACGAGTTGAGGAGGGAACGGTCTCTGCGGAAAGCAGAAAGGGGTGTGGACGGAAGATGTGGCCAGTAGTGGGATCCCGTTGGACTTTACAGTGATTTGGTTTGATTCTTCACCACCATTTAAAATGACAGATCGGCTCATTCAGTTAGTTGAATCTGAGATTGCATGCAAAGACTTTGTCTTTTTCAGATATTAGTCCATTTTTATAATGTCGTTCAGGTTTAATTGTTTCTGATGGGCATTTCTATGTTCTGGTAACCTTTTTTTAGATAACGTGGTAACTAATAAATAAATATGAACCTACTTGGCAGGGATTATAATTTGGAACCTGCCACTACTAGGTGCTGATGAAGCAATGAGGATTTGAGAAGGTATTAGATAACTGAGGGAGAAAGGGGTAGGAGGATTACACATAATTGGCACTACCATGGATCTGTTGAGCCAATGGCACATTTATACATTGTGAAATTCTACCTTGCCTATTGAATTTTCAATCTTTCCTCCACTTAGTAGTTTAGTTTAGAGATACAGCACGGAAACTGGCCCTGTGGCCCACTGAGTCCGTACTGACCAGCGATCCCCGTACATTCACACTTTCCTACATACACGAGAGACAATTTAGAATTATACCAAACCAATTAACCTACAAACCTGTATGTCTTTGAAGTGTGCGGGGAAACTGAAGATGTCAAAGAAAGCCCACGAGGTCACGAGGAGAATGTACAAACTCTGCGCAGACAGCACCCAGAGTCGGGATTGAACCAGGGTCTCTAGCGCTGTAAGGCAGCAACTCTTCCACTGCCCCACCGTGCCACCCCGCTGATGAGCAGCAACATTTAATCCTAATTATCTTTAAAGTCTACTTGTACATTTGGAGTTTTTTTATTAGCTATTCAGAAAATCTGTGTTTCGCAACCCTCCACCATGATGTCACACACAAATCTCTTCTGCACCCACTCACTTTGTTTACATACAATATTGACAAACTGTTGGATCACCGATGGTTGGTAGTTAATATTGTTACAGGCATAATAACCATGATTCTGTGGAATATAGTGAGCTCTGGTGGCCTTGAAATATTGCACCAAAGCAAATTTTATTTCAAGTGACAACTTCCAATCCAATGGAGCCTTGACAGAGTAAAGCAAATATTACCCCCACCACGTTCTTCCCACAACCAAATACTTAATTTTGACATAGTGTTGGCAATCCAATGGATACCCTTAATCGTGTTCAATGCAGGGCTTTACATTACTCTATTCTCCACCTTAAGTAGGCAATGATACCTACTTCAGCTCTCGTACGCCATAAACAATGCTTTATACTTTATCATTAAAAGCTATGGTGATTAAATGTGAGAGAAGTCGATAATTGCTTTCCCCATCTCACCCTGGCCATTCAATAATATTTGATTTGATTTGATTTGAATATTGTGGTTAATCTGTTATCTTGACACTTCCTTCCTCTAATCATCAGCGCTCTTGCTATCTATCAACCTTCCTCAATTTCAGAAGAGCTATCACTATAAAAATAAACGGGCTACTTTGCTTAATCCTGGAGTAATTTTCTATTTGAGCTTATTATATTGCTGAAATGATTGTAACGAGTACAAATGTTCAAGCGCAGAGCAAGTAACTTAACTTTTTAAAACAATGTGACAGCTAACATGCATTTAGTCAAGAGTGCTTTATTGTCGTATGTCCCAGATAGAACTATGAAATTCTTACTTGCTGCAGCACATCAGTATATGTAAACATAGTACATAGGACTAAGATAATACATCTGACATAGTCAATATGGCTAAGGGTAGCTTGACATGTAATGTTTTGTGACAAGAAACTACAGATGTTAGTAAAATGTTTCTGCATTTCAGGACCACAATATACAATCTTTACTCTGCCCCAAGGATTGCTGAGCCTGCATGGCTTACCATGATGTTTAATGCATCAGATAAGAAAACATTATGCCATCGCTTTGTCAGAGACTTCACCCTGCTGATCGAACAATTATCTAAGAATCAGTATGTATACATTATCTTCAGTTTTTAAGTCAACTTTTACCTTGTGATGTCAAAGTATAAAAAAGAGCAGTTGTACAATATTAGAAACCTGCATTATCTCTGGATAGACACAAAATACTGGAGTAACTCAGAGGGACAGGCAGCATCTCTGGAGTGAAGGGATGGGCAATGTTTCTGGTCGAGACCCTTCAGCTTGGTCTCTGGTCTTTGGATGTGTACACTAACACACTGATCTTAAATATATTTTTATGCCACTGGTTTCACAGAGAACCTTTAGCAAAGGTGTCATCACAGGTAGGCTTGTCTCTGTCGTCTGTGTTTCCCTAAACAGGCATAGAAGTCTTAGACAAGCTGGAGGTCACTTGCTTGATGCATCTAGGCTCCCGCCACTGCAGGTGAGAGGTTTGCCTGTATTGTATTTTGTTTCTCAATTTAACTTCCATAATTTGTAATTGATTATCAAAGGCAGAAAGTTATAACAGTCCAGGGGCTATTCCTCAGGATCCCCCCCCCCCCACCACCAGGATCTGGTTGCCTGGTTTGCCTAGCAATATTGGTGGAGGAGGGCAAGAAAGATCAATGTGGCCACAGAGAAAACTTGCCCAGGATCAAACAAGGTGGTTTGTTGTCATCTACCTCTTCATTTTTGACTACTTTGCTTCATTGGTCGCACGCGTGCAATAGTGGTTTAATCCATAATATTAATCGATTGTCTTGTGCTTGTTGAAACACCAGCTACACATTCAAAGCTTTTTGATTTTCATGAACTATGGCAGGTGCTGTGCATTTGCCATGATCTAAATTTGAGGAAGAATAGGGCAATTGACTATTACCGACTATCCCACCATATTGGATATCTAGAACAGGTCACATGTGTTCACTGTGTCATTTAATATTATGTAATTATTTTCTTTTTTAATTGTGTGCATCTTGGGCCTACTGAGACAATAATTAGTCCATACTCTCCAAATATGTACAGCTTTTCTGTGTATTATGGTCTTATTAAGATTTCCATTATGAGAATGGTTTTTCATACTTTTGACCGCAACAACAAAAAATGCTCCGATTCTTATTTCTTCTCAGTTGGGCTATTCATTACCTATGAATGGCCAAATGCCGCTCTGTAAAATACAGTTTATTCCTGTTTTTCCAGGCCTGCACTTTGCTATGTTAAACCAGGAATTACTATGTTAGGTGCTGGTCCATCCAACCACTTGCAACACCAGTGGATTTGGCACTGCTAGTCACTTGGAATTAAAAAAAAAACATTTTAACCATATAAACCATATAACAATTACAGCACGGAAACAGGCCATCTCGGCCCTTCAAGTCCGTGCCGAACAACTTTTTTCCCTTAGTCCCACCTGCCTGCACTCATACCATAACCCTCCATACCCTTCTCATCCATATGCCTATCCAATTTATTTTTAAATGATACCAACGAACCTGCCGCCACCACTTCCACTGGAAGCTCATTCCACACCGCTACCACTCTCTGAGTAAAGAAGTTCCCCCTCATGTTACCCCTAAACCTCTGTCCCTTAATTCTAAAGTCATGTCCTCTTGTTTGAATCTTCCCTATTCTCAAAGGGAAAAGCTTGTCCACATTAACTCTGTCTATCCCTCTCATCATTTTAAAGACCTCTATCAAGTCCCCCCTTAACCTTCTGCGCTCCAGAGAATAAAGACCTAACTTATTAAACCTATCTCTGTAACTTAGCTGTTGAAACCCAGGCAACATTCTAGTAAATCTCCTCTGTACCCTCTCTATTTTGTTGACATCCTTCCTATAATTGGGCGACCAAAATTGTACACCATACTCCAGATTTGGTCTCACCAACGCCTTGTACAATTTTAACATTACATCCCAGCTTCTATACTCAATGCTCTGATTTATAAAGGCTAGCATACCAAAAGCTTTCTTTACCACCCTATCTATATGAGATTCCACCTTCAAGGAACTATGCACGGTTATTCCCAGATCCCTCTGTTCAACTGTATTCTTCAATTCCCTACCGTTTACCATGTACGTTCTATTTTGATTTGTCCTGCCAAGGTGTAGCACCTCACATTTATCAGCATTAAACTCCATCTGCCATCTTTCAGCCCATTTTTCCAACTGGCCTAAATCACTCTGTAGACTTTGGAAATCCTCTTCATTATCCACAACACCCCCTATCTTGGTATCATCTGCATACTTACTAATCCAATTTACCACCCCTTCATCTAGATCATTGATGTACATGACAAACAACAAAGGACCCAACACAGATCCCTGAGGCACCCCACTAGTCACCTGCCTCCAACCCGACAAACAGCCATCCACCATTACCCTCTGGCTTCTCCCATTCAGCCACTGTTGAATCCATCTTGCTATTCCTGCATTTACACCCAACAGTTGAACCTTCTTAACCAACCTTCCATGAGGAACCTTGTCAAAGGCCTTACTGAAGTCCATATAGACAACATCCACTGCTTTACCCTCGTCAATTTCCCTAGTAACCTCTTCAAAAAATTCAAGAAGATTAGCCAAACATGACCTTCCAGGCATAAATCCATGTTGACTGTTCCTAATTAGACCCTCTTTATCCAGATACTTATATATATTATCTCTAAGTATCTTTTCCATTAATTTGCCCACCACTGAAGTCAAACTAACCGGTCTATAATTGCTAGGTTTACTTTTAGAACCCTTTTTAAACAATGGAACAACATGCGCAGTACGCCAATCCTCGGGGACTATTCCAGTTTCTAATGACATTTGAAATATTTCTGTCATAGCCCCGGCTATTTCTACACTAACTTCCCTCAGTGTCCTAGGGAATATCCTGTCAGGACCTGGAGACTTATCCACTTTTATAGTTTTCAAAAGTGCCAGTACTTCTTTTACTTTGAAACTCATAGTATCCATAGCTACTCTACTAGTTTCCCTTACCTCACATAATTCAATATCCTTCTCCTTGGTGAATACCGAAGAAAAGAAATTGTTCAATATCTCCCCCATCTCTTTTGGCTCTGCAGATAGCTGTCCACTCGGTCTCTCCAATGGACCAATTTTATCCCTTGTTATCCTTTTGCTATTAACATAGCTGTAGAAACCCTTTGGATTTACTTTCACCTTACTTGCCAAAGCAACCTCATATCTTCTTTTAGCTTTTCTAATTTCTTTCTTAAGATTATTTTTACATTCCTTATACTCCTCAAGCACCTCATTTGTTTCATGCTGCTTATAATTATTGTAGATCTCCCTCTTTTTCCGAACAAGATGTCCAATTTCCCTTGAAAACCAGGGCTCTTTCCAATTTTTACTGGTTCCTTTCAACCGAACAGGAACATAAAGATTTTGTACTCTTAAAATTTCCCCTTTAAATGTCCTCCATTTCTCCTCTACATCTTTCCCATAAAACAAAATGTCCCAGTTCACTCCTTTTAAATCATCTCGCATCTCGCATCTCGTCAAAGTTAGCCTTTCTCCAATCAAAAATCTCAACCCTAGGCCCAGTTCTGTCCTTCTCCATAATTATATTGAAACTAATGGTATTGTGATCACTGGACCCGAAGTGCTCCCCTACGCATACCTCCGCCACCTGTCCCGTCTCATTTCCTAACAGGAGGTCCAGCACTGCCCCTCCTCTAGTAGGCACCTCTATGTATTGCTGCAAAAAACTATCCTGCACACATTTTACAAACTCCAAACCATCCAGCCCATTTACAGAATGTGTTTCCCAGTCTATGTGTGGAAAGTTGAAATCTCCCACAATCACTACCTTGTGCTTACTACTAATATCTGCTATCTCTTTACATATTTGCTCTTCCAATTCTCGTTCCCCATTTGGCGGTCTATAATATACCCGTATAAGTGTTGCTACACCTTTCCCACTTCTAAGTTCCACCCAAATAGCCTCCCTAGATGAGCCCTCCAATCTATCCTGCCAAAGCACTGCTGTAATATCTTCCCTGACTAGCAATGCAACACCTCCACCTCTTGCCCCTCCAATTCAATTCCTAATTTTAAAAGAACAAACTGAATGAATAGGACCAATTTTGCTTGATAGATATTTAAAAAGGCTTCTTTGATGTGATGTTGAAACTGTTGGTTGAACTACCTTTCCTCCAATTTTAGGTTCCTTTCTGCTTTGCTAACGGCTGTGCTCACGTATCACCTGGCCTGGGTACCCACAGTTATGCCAAATGACCATCCACCTAGAAAGGCCTTTTGTGAGAAACATGCATCACAGAACGTAAATTTATTGGGTAAATCGCATCCATATAATCCGCTCTGGGCACAGCTTGGTGAGTGAGATTTGCTTCTCAGAGAATGTTGCCTTTGTCCTACCCATTTCTCCCCACCCTCTTTCCATCTTAAAGCTAACTAGGTATAAATCTAGGAATAGATGGTGTTGGCTCAAATGGATTAAATCCTGAAGGCATGCAAAACCACAGTATCCATACAATGTAGACCATAACCCATCAATTCAGTTCCAGATTTGGTCCTATTCCCAGACTTTTCCAATAGTTCTCCAAAGTTCCTCATGCCTATTTAATTCCCTTTTTTGAACAACAATTAATCCATCTTCCACCACTTATTTGGCCTGAATTCCAGATCACAATAACTTGCTACATGAGAGCATTCTGCCTTGTATGTTATCCTTGGCTTTTTTTCCAATTCAAATTTGTCATATTTGCTTTTTCACTCCACTGTCGGTGAAAAAAAGGTTTATAGCTATCCACTTGTCCAGACTCTTCAGGATTTTGAATGTTTCTACCTACTCTGCTTTAATAAGAACAGTACCATCTTCAACCCATTAATATTTGAAGCCGCTGGCAGAAGATATTCAAGAAACCTTTCCCTTGCAAAAGCTTTCGGATCCTCCCTGTAATGGGTGCTGTCATGAGGATTAGATTCCAGTTGCAATCAAGTCCGTGTCATGTGGGTCAGGACCTAGTGTTTAATTAGCATATGTACCAGCATTTGGCATGTGTACCAACAATGGAACAATGACAATTTCTAATTGCTGCAACTTAATAATGACCAATAATGCAGTAAAACGCAAAGAAATATAGAATAAATTATTAATCAGTAATACTAGGTAGCCAATACAAAACCAAAGTCCATATTACAAACCAAACAAAGTCCATAGCAGATCATAGTTGCAGAGGTAATGGATGGTGCTGCACATTGATGGCCGCTAAGAAGAAGCTGTACTTGAACCTGCAGGTCATGGTTTACAGGCTTCTTCAGCTACTTCCCAATGATTATTGTGATATGAGAATGTGGCCAGGGTGCTGTGGGTCTTTGATATTGGCTGTCTTTCTGAAGCAGTGCCTCCTGTAGTTCCTGTCAATGGTGGAGATATCCATACCTATGATGGATCAGGCAATGTCTTCCACTTTCTCAGCCTCATTTGTTCCTGGATGTCATGCGACCAGTTAGTGTGCTCTCTATTATACACCTGTGGAGTTTTGACGACATACTTTCAATCTTCTAAGAAAGTCGAGGCATTGAGGAGATTTTACAATTACTATTGCATCACTGTGCTGGGTCCAGGAGAAGTCTTCAGATATGTGCACACCCAGGAACATGACCCTGGCTTTTGAATTCCATGGTTCTACCTATAAAACATGGGATCCAGTACACGTTACTTTCCTCCCTCCCCACCCCACATAGATTTGTGCAATAGAAAGACAAAATTGTTTAAGAGTATAGTCAATAATGCATTGAACGGTGTACAATGGGTGTTTCTTCTGTGAAAGTAACACTGGTTGTGAATTAAATGGGATCAGAGCCAGAATGATGGCCTGTGTTCACGAACTTAATTTTCATAGTGATTTAGAGAATAAGCAGTGCCCAGAATCTTAAAGGTTCATTCATCCAATGGTTCCCCATGATCATAAAGAATTTGCATTTACCCTAATGCTTTTCACAGCTTACAATATTCTATTGCAATACATAGCCAGCAAATTGTCACCTAGGCATCAAATCATGCATAAACTTTAAGATAAATGAAAAGAGAATCCGTTCAGTTGAGGGATATGTGTTGGCCACAACACTGGGATCTTTGTGCAATTTGGTGCCTGGCAGCATGTTTGTTTATTTTTATTTTTTTTAAAGCTGTATTGAAATTTTGAAATATTTAAGAATACATACTTTTTAAATTGTCCCTAATTCTTTTTTCAGGTGATTTGTATGGAGCAATTGGCTCACCTGTAAGGCTCACCAGGACTGTGGTGGTTGGGAAGCGTAAAGAACTAGTGCAACGATTACTTTATGTCCTTAGTTACTTCATACGGTGCTCAGATCTTCAGGAAAATGAGATGCCGTGGGAAGGTAAGCTTCAAGAAACTGAGAATGTCCAATCAGGAACTAAAATCAGCACAGTACTCGAGAAAGGAGAAGTGGAAGAATCTGAATACATTGTGGTCACTGTCCATAAGGATGACCCTGGTTTCAACACTTCCATTCAATCTCTGACAAATACTGGGAAAAGGAGCACTACAATAAAAGGCAAGCACATTAGTGTAGATTTAGCACTCAAAGCTAGCAACTGTGAAAGTGCTCAATTTGGTACTCGTGATGGGCGGGCCTCTGGAGAGTGCTGTCAGATTCCTTCTACTGCGAATGAACCCAAATTTGGCGATGCTGACAGTTCAAGAGAGATCACAGTACCTGTTCAGGAAATGAAGACACACTCTTCCTTGACTGTGAAAGGTGCCACTGTGTGTAAAGCTGAGATGCACACGTTTGGGCATGAACCAGTTGGGTTGGCCGAAAGTTCTTCTGATTTTGGGGCATCTGCTGCAGTTAAGTTGGCTCCAATGAATAAGCCTCCAGGCTCCACTTCCAGTGTGGGCATAAATTGTCCAGAAAGACCCTATCGCAGGAGTCCACACCTCCAAAGCAGAGTGATGTTTCAGATTGGCTGCTCGTTTTCGCCCGATTCAGATATTGAATCAAGAAGAAAAATAATGGAACAAAATCTAGAACGTCGAGGTGCAGAAAACAATGATGCTCAAACGTCAAAAAATGTTGCCTTCTCAGAAACTGATGCACTACATCAGCCTGTTATGGACCAGCTCGAAGAAGCTAAAGTCATAGAAAGGGTGAAGGCAAAGGAACAGCATTGCGCTTCAAGAATCCCTTCTCATGAAAAGAGTACCAATGTCTTGGAATGTGGTCGTGAGGACAAAGGCATTGACAGAAATTTATTGGTCGAAATACCCACCCGGGTTACTTGCATCACCAGAGCAAATGAAGAGGCCGAATCAAATGAACAAAATAACACGGAGATTGGTGAAACAATGAGGACTTGTCAGAACATTGAAACCATGTATTCTGTTATCATTAACGCTAGTTCTGGTGATCAGGACTGTCCAGTCACTTTTGACATTCTCCATGGGGAAAACAAGGCTTCTGGGAAGAAAGATACTCTCCGGATCGATGCTGACATTCCCAGAAATGAAAGTTCTGACAGTGCTCTTGGAGAGAGTGACGATGAAGAGGTATCCCACGATTCATCTAAACAAGGATTTGAATGTTGCAATGAGAGACAAACTGGGATGGCAGAGGTTGAACTTCCATTACCAAGGTATGATAATTGATGAATAGGAAAGCTCTGAATGGGAAGGGAAAATATCATCAAAATAGACCATTAATTTGTTTTTTGAAACGATTATGAATAGGGGTTCTGTTTGTGCAACATACCTATTTATTCTGCAATGCTTCATGGTCTGGAGATTCCAATGAATTTGAGCAAGACCAAAGATATTCAAAGATCAAGACCCTACTGAGTGTCTCCAGCATTGTTCTCCTGAAATTTCCAGCATTTTCAGTTTTTTTTCTTTCTGTCTCATTGAGATTGCTTGTCCTGTCTCATTGAGATTGCTTGTCGTATGACTTCTAAGTTGCTCATCCCCAAAGTAATGACACCGTCCATATTGCATAGACTGAAGAATGGTAAACTGCGGTGCACTCAGTTTCAGAAAACCGCACCTTATTCAACAATGGAAAAGCACTGAAAGAGAATCAGAAACATTGTTAGGGTGTTCAGCATCTTGAGCCCATCAATGAATTTGTCCTTTCTGTCACCAAGCCTTGTATTTCACTGTTTCTCTGTGCACATGACAATTTATAATCTGAATTAAATGTATACCTGCTCTTTCCACATGTTCTTTTGTACTATTGTTTAACAAACATTCACTGATCTCAGATTAACGATTTATAATCTCATATCAACAATTGCTCTTTGTTGAAGAGAATTGGTTCCAAAATTCCCCTCTAGCTGTAGATTTCCATCAGTTGCCAATTCCCCTTTAAAATGTTGAGATACTTGATAACTTCACCAACTTTTTCAAATTCCTGGGAATAGAACCCTTGAGATTCCATGCTTTCATTAAACTAAAATTCATTCCCTTCAGGCAAATATATCATTCCTAATGGAGTTTGGGAAAAGCAAAATGCATGATTAATATTTGGCATAGACTATGGGGCCAAAGATCTTGTTTCTGTGCTGCATAATTCTGCAATTCTTAAATGGTGTGATGAGAAGTGAATGCAGGCTCCCAGTGTTCCTCTGCAAGGATTTCATTCTGCTGCAACATCAATTCTATCTACTTTTATTCTGATCATCTGACTATTGGAGCCATTTATTTATTAAATTTCAGAATATATTTTATTGCCATTCATAGCATTTTAATGACTCGTGTGTATGGACTGAAATATTTTTGGATCCTAGCATGTAACTTTTGATTATTTAGATAATATTCCAAGGCATTCCTTTGGGCTCTAAATAGATAACCTCCCTCTTGCCCATGCTGAAATTAATTTACAACTTGCATTAAACACTTAGTTCAAGACTGGTTAAACACTTAGTTCAAGAATCCAACCTGTCGATGCTAGATTTTATGCGTCAATCAAGCATTCATCTGAAATTCCTCAAACTTTTGTCAACATAACCCTCTATTCTATCTCCCTGATGACCTAATCGAGCTATTCTGAACTGCACCAATTTTAGTTTATCAACTACCGCATATTACGTGTTACCACCAAAGTTTATTTTGACATCTCAGTTTAATTACTTGCAGCTATCTCAGTGACTAGGGTATCACTCTGTTAGTGAGTCACTGTGAAATAATATTCCATGTAATTCTTTAAATCCCTACGGTGAAAACCTTTGGCCCTGCAGATTCCCCATTTTAATTACTTTTAAAAAATATAATTGATTTACTTATTAATCATGATGGATCCTCATCCCTAATTCAATATGATGCACTTATTTACATTATTACGATATGCATCCCATTTTATCCTCCCTACATTCCCATCAGCTCTTCTCCTCTTCCCCCCCCCCCCCCTTCTCTTCAATTGTACCCCACCAATGTTCACGCTGGAGGCATTTTACATTTGTCAATTGACCTATGATTCTGCACGTCTTTAAGAGATTGGAGATTATCCAACCACCTGGGGTGAATCCACGGATATGGGGAGAGCCCGCAAACTCCACAAACACAACACTGGAGGTCACGTTGAATGTAGGTCACTTGGGAAGCGAGCAACTGCTCTGAGCTGCACTACTGTACTACCCACGAGTTCTTTGAAGAATAATCCAAAAATAGCAGTGGAAGTTCTGAATTTGAAACCTCTGAGAGATGGATTTCCAGAAAGTGCTGTGAAATCCCTTTAGTTCTAAATAAATGATCTTAACTTAACCTAGATTCTATAGGGGGCGCCGTCCAGTCGGTATGGCTGCCCAGCCTGCAGCTGTCTGTTTTTTAACTTTCTTTTATTTACAGTGAGTTTTAGTGCATTGTTTTGGAGTTCTAGTCTTTTTTATGTGTTTGGGGGCGGGGGGGGGGGGGGGGAGGAGGAGGGGGAAACTACTTTTCAGGGTCCCTACCTGGCCGGGGAGGCAGCTTTTCTCCGGGCTGCAACTTCGACCCGTCCTCGCGGCCTACCAGCGGGCCTGGAGCGTCGTTTCCTGAGGGGGCCGCCCGGAACCTCGGCTTCGGCAGCGGATCAGCGCTGGAGCACCATCGTGGAGTGGAGCGGGCGATGCCTTGCCTGGGTCGCCGCACTGAAGCTCCAGAATGCTGAGACCGCAGGAGAACATCACGGAGCTGCGGGTCTGTGGAGCGGCCAGCTGCGGGTGGCGGCGCTGAACTTAACATCGGGAGCCTGGGATCTCTCGCTGAGATCACCAGTGGTGGAGTTCCATTCAGCGCGGCCTTGTCGGCTTCGGAAACCACGGACTCCGGTAAGGAAGCGGCCGTTCCAGGTGTCCCAAGCCGCTGTGAAGACTCTCCCGACGCCGGAACACCATCACCCGGCGAGAAGGCCTAAAACATCGGGCCGCCGTAGCGCCAACTGCGGATGCCTTAATAGGCCCGACTATGGGTGGACATGGGGATGAGACTGGACTTTGTGCCTTCCCCCACAGTGGCAACCATTGTGGGGGGGATGTTTTTATGTTCATTGTTAATTCTTTAGTGTTGTGTCTTATCTTTATCTGTGTGCTGCATGGCAAGACAAATTTCACTACACCAATTGGTGTATGTGACAATATATGTCCTATGTCCTATTCTTAGGTGCTTGCCTTTACTCATTTTCAGCTACAACTGTGAATTCAATCATTTAATGGTTATAATCAGAAAACTGTACACACAATTAACTGGTTCTCTTCCATCACTCACTCTTAAACCTTACTCAACCCCACCCCCACCATATTCCCAACCCAACTGAAAATCATGTTTGTTTTAACATATTTTGTTACACTAAATTATCTTGAATACATTAATTGTTCTTTTCCTGACAACTGCTTCTCCCTTTTTATCTTAGTGTTCCAATTAAACCACTTCTCTTTGTAGCCATTCTATCTGATCTCGATCAAGGATCTACTGGCAAAGCTTTGATTGAAAAGCACAGCTACATGCAGTCTGTTCTTCAGCTCCTCTCAACTTCCATGGCCCTCTGGTCAAGCACATCTGATCTGCCCATGTAGTGGCAGTTCACAAAGAGACAGATCTCTGGGCTCTGATGGACTTGATCCTGCATTCTTTAAGGGAAAAAAATGGATGTTGCAAAATTAAGTATTTAAATGTTGACTAAGTCTTTGAATAAAAGTTTAAAATATGTGTCTGGCGTGTGAACACAAAACATTTTTTTCAAAGTATATCTTTCCTATGTGGTTGTGTTGCAGCATCAAAATGAACAGCAAGCCAAGTCTCAATAATTTTGGAAGATCCTTGTTTGGTGGCTACTGTTCACAGTATGTCCCAGATTTTGTCTTGCATGGAATTAGTTCAGATGAAAATCTGAAGCAATGTTTAATGGCAGATTTGACTCGTGCTGTGCAGGTCAGTAATTGGTTGCATGTCACTTGCTATCATTTGACACCATTTTGTGGCAAGGTTGTTTCCGAAAAAATGAGGAAAGCTAGAAATCAGAGTGAAAGTAAGATTGGTATAAATGCACCAAAAGGCTACATGGATCATTATTGAAGAGGGAACTTTGCTTTAATTTAAGTATGGAAGTGACTGAAAATAAATTGTAGAGGTTATGAAATGTCGGCCATGTTCTTCGCTCATGGGTGGCACAGTAGTGCAGCAGTATTGCTGCCTTACAGCGCCAGAGACCTGGGTTTGATGCTCTTTACGGGTGCTATCTGAACGGAGTTTGTGCGTTCTTCCTGTGACTGCGTGGGTTTTCTCCGGGTTCCCCCAACGCTCCAAAGAAGTGAAGGATTGTAGGTTAATTGGCTTTGTAAATTGTACCCAGAATGTAGGATAGTGCTTATGTACGGGGTGATTGCAGGTCGGTGCAGACTCAGTGGGCCGAAGGGCCTGGTTCCACGCTACCTGTCTAAAGCAAAGTCTAATTAATAAAAAGACTGAAAAGGGTCTGAAGAAGGGTCTCGACCAGAAACATCACTTATTCCTTCGCTCCATAGATGCTGCCCCACCCGCTAAGTTTCTCTAGCATTTTTGTCTACCTTCATCCACCTTTAATAAAAAGATGGATCAGCAATGGTAACGGGGCCAAAGTTCAATCAAAAGTAAGCAAGAAATGTCACTGACATAACTACAAATTGGATTAATCTTGCACTGTGACAGGCCAATTATAGGCTCAAATTGAATGGAGCCATCCACATCTCCTATCACTGATATTAAATAGTCATTTCTTCTCGGCAGCTGCATCAACAGTTGCTAGAGCAACTAAAATGTTACTTCAAAACTTGCATCTTCCAGTTATCTAATGTGTCCCATGTGTGAAAGTGCAAGTCAAACATCTTGTTTTTAAAAAAAAACTAGTTCTGGGAAGCCTCTTAGATCTGAGCATATGCTGCCTTTAGTTCTTGCTGTTATTGGGATGATGGGATTTTCTTTCCATCGATAGGGAATTTGGTTGTCCTGAGAGCCTTTATAGTCAGCTGCATGTCAAAGGGCTGGAATAACTCTCCTTGTGTGAGTTCCCAGCCAGCAGATCTGATATTGCAGATCATGCAATTCAGTACAGAAATGAACTTCTGCCAGTTCCTTTTCCTGCTGATCTTCCATTTCGGCTCGTGCTCAAGTGACTAATCAAAAAGGAAGATAATTGAAGTGCCCAGATTGGAAGCATGGGGTTTGTGTTATTGCCAGTATTCTGAATGGCTTGAATTATTTAAATGATTTTTAAGAGTTGTGCATTATGGAAAAAATGTTTAATTGCTGATATAACCCTTTTCCACTTTGTTTATTTCAGCATCCTGTTTTAGACGAACCTGTTGCCGAAGCTGTCTGCATTATTGCAGACACAGACAAATTGTCAGTCCAGGTGGCTACAAGCCAAAGAAAGGCGATGGACAATAAACTAGGCAAAGAGGTACTGGTCTCTAACTTTGTGTCCGGCCTGCTCCAGTCCATTCTTCAACTCTATAAACTACAGCTACCACCTGATTTTGTAAGTACATCACTGCCAAATAATATTATGATTTATCTGCTACTGATTGTCAAAACGTGTGTGTTTGAAAAACAAAGAACTGCAGAGCTGGATTTCTAAAATACAAACTGAAACTGTTGGGATTATTCCAGAGCACACTCCAGCTGTGGGGGAGCCTGATTAAAACATCATTGACCTCAGACTTTAACTCTGTTTCTTTTCATTCGCATGGAAGGAATGAAATATCATCGATCTGAAACTGAAAAAAAATTGCAACAATGGAGTAAGAGTAGGCCGTTTGCTTCAAGCCTGCTCTGCCATTGTGTAAGATTATGATCGATACCCTATCTTATCACTATCTTCCACTACCACGTGAAGTCCTTTACATCTAGAAATAGTCATAGAGTAATACAGCGTGGAAACAGGCCTTTCGGTCCAACTTGCCCACATCGGCCAACATGTCCCAGCTACACTAGTCCCACCAGCCTGTGTTTAGTCCATATCACACCAAACCTGTTCTATCTATGTACCTGTCTTAACTGTTTCTTAAATGTTAGGATACACCCTGCCTCAACTACCACCTCTGGCAGCTTGTGCCATACACCCACCACGCTTTGTGTGAAAACGTTACCTCTCAGATTCCTATTAAGTATTTTCCTCTTCACCTTAAACCTATGTCCTCTTGTCCTCGATTCATCTACTCTGGGTAAGAGACTCTGCATTTACCCGATCTATTCCTATCATGATTATATACACCTCTATAAGATCACCCCTCACCCTCCTGCACACCAAGGAATAGTCTCAGTCAACAACCTCTCCCTATAGCTCAGACCCTCTTGCCCTGGCAACATCCTCGTAAATCTTCTCCGTACCCTTTTCAGCTTGACAATATCTTTCCTGTAACATGATGCCCTGAACTGAACACAATACTCTAAATGCGGCCTCACCAACGTCTTATACAACTGACACGTGACCTCCCAACTTCAATACCCAATAATCTGATATCTATCTATCGGACATAAGCTATGTATTGTGTGTATCTTGGCAACAACCTTGCCAAGAAGGCCTTTTTTGAGAGATGTGTAGGAAGGACCTGCAGATGCTGGTTTAAACCAAAGATAGACACAATGCTGGAGTAACTCAGTGGGACAGGCAGCATCTCTGGAGCAGGCACGTGCCGTCAGGGTAGGCAAGGTAGGCACTGCCTACCCCGACTAAAATTATAAAATGGTAATTATTAAATATAAATAGTAATGGCATGGGAGGATTATGCCTATCTAAGAGATCGATCTCTTAGGTAGGCATAATTCTCCGTGCCTTTCATGCGCAGCTCTTGCAACACGTGAAAGTCTGTGCAGCCCACGTGCCGTCAGCGCTGCTTCAAGCCGTCAATTTCGAGGGGAGCTGAAGGCAGCTGAAATTCTGCCTTTTAAAGTACCGCATATGCACAGTGCAAGTTTCTTTTCAAATATGGATTGTCATTATCTTAAGTGTATCTTAGGAAACAAAGAGAGAAGAATGAAGTTTGTGTACCAATAATGTGGTAGGTAAATATCTTGGTGCTATATGTTTTTAAATACCGTATTTCCTGTGCAGGATTTCAAAAAAGTTAATTTGCAAGTCGAATACTCAATGCCAGTATATCTGAGGAAAGATGTGCTGGTGCTGGAGAGGGTCCAGTGGAGGTTTACGGGAATGATCCCAGGAAGAAGTGGGTTAACATATGATAAGTGTTTGACGGCGCTGGGCCTCTTCTCGCTGGAGTTTAGATGGATGAGGGGGGACCTCATTGAAACTTATTGAATAGCGAAAGGCTTGGTATGTATGTGCAGAGGATGTTTCCATTAGTGGACGCTTCTAGGACCAGAGGCCTAAGAATAACAGGATATTTTGTTAGGAAGATGATGGGGAGGAATTTTCTTAATCAGGTTGGCAAATCTGTGGAATTCATTGACACAGAAGGCTGTGCCAGCCAAGACAGTGGATAGTTTTAAGGCAGAGATAGATAGGCTCTTGATTAGTATGGGTATCGGGTTATGGGGAGAAGCCAGGTGAATGGGGTTGGGAGAGATAGATCAGCCATGATTGAATGGCGGAATAGACATGATGGGCTGAATGGCCTAATTTTGCTCCTATCACTTATGAACCTGTGTAAAGGAAATCATTGCTGCTGAAAATGAGTGGACTAAATAACATTACTTGATAATCATCTGAAGTAAAAATAGAAAATGCTGGAAGAACTCTACAGATCAGGCAGGTTTTTGGTTTTCAGTCACAGCTAATCGTCTGTATTGAAAATTACCATCATATTGATGACAAGAAATGTTCATCTGTTCTCCAATATTTATTGTATCAATAAACCCGATATCTTTCCCTTCAGGAAAAATGTTTATTTCAAGAGGATTTATTTGCGTTTTGTGACTATTTTATTCAAAATTATTCTATTGTTTTTATTGAGTCATAGAACACGGGGAAAAAACACTTTGGCCTAACTCATCCATGATGACCGAAATGCTCATCTCAAAGTCTAATTTGCCTGCATTTGACCCATATTTCTCCAAATCTTTCCTGTCCACCTACCTGACCCAATGTCTCTTAAATATTGTCACTGTACCTGCCTTAACAATATCAACTTGTTCCATAGGTATTCCACCCTCGGTGGAAAAAAATCACGCATCAAGTTCTTATTTAGTCCTTCCCCTCTCATCTTAAACCTGTGCACACTAGTTCTTGATTCCCCTACACCAGGAATAATAATGTGCGTTCACCCGATCTCTCATGATTTTCTACACCTCAAAGATCATCCCTGATTTTTCCTGTTCCAAGGAATGAAGTCTAAGCCTGCCCAACCGTTCCTTATAACTCAGTTCCTCAAGGCCTAGCAATTTCCTTGCACATCTTCTCCAAACCCTTTCCAGCTGAATGGTATCTTTCCTATAGCATGTTGACCACATTTGAACACAGTACTCCAAATATGTCGTACCAACCTTTTGTTCAACTGTAACATAATGTCCGAACTTCTATATCAATCCCCTTACTGATGAAGGCCAACATGCCACAAGCCACCTTCACCATCCTATCTACCTGCAATGCCACTTTCAGGGAACCATGAGCTTGTATTCCTAGATCCTTCTGCAGTACAACACTTCACTGGGCCCTACCGTGCACTGTGAAGGTCTTGTCCTTGGTTTGACTTCCAAAATGCACACACTTAACTGATTAGAACCACATTTGCCATTCCATGACCCACTTACACAGCTGATCAAAATGCCTCTAATTATTGATAAATCAACTTCATTGTATACATTACTACCTATCTTAGTGTCATCTGCAAACTGATTAACTACATTATTTCACATCCTCATCCAAATCATTGATGTAGATGGCAAACAACAATAGACCCAGCACTGACCCCTGAGGCACACCACTACTCATGAGCCTCCTCAACGAGAAACTACCTTCTTTCATCAAGCCAATTTTGAATCCAATGAACGAGTTTTCCTTGGATCCTATGCAATCTAACTCGATAGTAACCTGTCATGTGGAACCTTATCAAAGATCTTGCTGAAGTTCATGAATGCTCATGAAGTTCAAAAATACTCGATCAAACCCATGAGTGGCTTTCTCTCATGCAAGTTGTGCTGACTAATCCTAATTAGCCCCAATCTTTCCAAATGTTTTCTCCAAATTTGAGTAATTTGTACTGCATTTTGTTTCTGTTGAATTAATTCTGACATCCCCATCTCTCTTTGCAGTGTGTGATCCATCTTGAGGATAGACTTCAAGAGCTGTATTTTAAAAGTAAGATGCTGTCTGAGTACCTCAAAGGCCACACTAGAGTCCACATAAAAGAACTGGGAGTGGTGCTGGGGTAAATCAAAACATTTAAACTATTCTGTGGATTTGCTTACGTTAAAAGGATGTGTTCAAGTCCCATTGCAGACTCCAGAGACTGGAGCTCAAAATTGTAGCTGCCAGTCCTGTGCAGTGATGCAAGAGTGCCACATTGTGTATTTCAGATTAAATGCTAACCTGCTTCGGGCATCTGTATAAAGTCCCATGGAAGCTTCATTTCAGTGAAATTCGGGTCAATGAAATTTATAAAGCTTAACAATTTATTTTGTGACAAATTTTGTATTTTCTCCAAATTTGCCTTTGGTGCTCACTGAAAATAGAGATTTTCTTTTCTGCTGTAGTCTCGGCACATTTTATGAATACTTTCAATTTATAAATTAAAGTTTTGGTTTTTAAAAACAGTCCTTTTATTTTCCTCTTGTGTATAATTAAAAATGTCTTGTGTTGGTGCCAGCTGGTGCAACACGTGGTGATATTTTAGTCCGATGCATCCCAGTCCTGCAGTCAGGAGCTGCTGTGATATATTAGCTTTGCGTCAGCGTTTCATGGGAGGTCTTTGTGCATACCTCGTTGTTTTTTATGTATCCATTTCGATACTCTGGTCTGTGTCAAAAGAGAATCATAGATAGATTCATTCATGTTACACAGTGCAGAATCGGGCTCTTGGTCCTTATAGACCTTGATGCTTATCTAAATTAATGCCATTTGCGTACATTTGGCATTATATGCTTTGAACCTTTCCTATCTATGTACCTGTCAAAGTATTTAAACGCTGTACCTGCAGCTGCCACTACCTTCAGAAGATCAAGATGCCAAGTACCCTTTGTGAAAAAAACCCTCGGATCTCTTTAAATCACCTTGTATTAAATCTATGCCCTCTAGTTTTAGACTCCCCTACCCTGCGGAAAAAGACTAACTATTAATCCAATTAATGTCCATCATGATTTAGTAATCCTGCAAGAGTTACTCTTTGGCTTCCTTTGCTCCAGCGAAAAAGTCCCAGCCATCCAATCTCTCCTTTTGCACTTGAGCCCTTCAGTCCAGGCAACATTCTTGGGAGTTTTTTCTGCACCTTCTCTAGCCTAATCAAAAATTTCCTCTAGTGTGGCGACCTATATTGTACTCAACATTCTAGCATATAACCAACATGTTGTGCAACTGTCCCAACTCTTCTACTCAATGCTTCAGCAGATGAAAGCTGGCACTGACCGGCCAGAACCAGGGGCCACAGTTTAAGAATAAGGAGTAAGCCATTTAGAATGGGGACGAGGAAACACTTTTTCTCACAGAGAGTGGTGAGTCTGTGGAATTCTCTGCCTCAGAGGGCGGTGGAGGCAGGTTCTCTGGATGCTTTCAAGGGAGAGCTAGATAGGGCTCATAAAAATAGCGGAGTCAGGGGATATGGGAAGGCAGGAACGGGGTACTGATTGGGGATGATTAGCCATGATCACATTGAATGGCGGTGCTGGCTCGAAGGGCCAAATGGCCTACTCCTGCACCGATTGTCTATTGATTTCACCACCTTTCTTTCGCTGCCTCATTTGGGGAACTATGTACATATCCATAGGTCTCTCTGTACCACAATATTCCTCAGTGTATGTCCTGGCCTGTTTTAACTTCCCTTAAGTGGTTTCCGTGTCTTTGCGGTGGGAGGGGGGTGTGGGGGCGTTCAGTAATATTAGCCTCGATAAAAAAAGAGAATACATTCTGCTTAACTTTATCACGTGCTCTATCTTAATCCCCCTTCTGTGTTGTCTTACTCTGTTCAAATCTGTCAGTCCATAAGCATGTGCATGATCTTCCAAAGGGTCCATATCTGTTTGCATGATACATAATGCACGTGGTTGGTTTGCAAGCTGCCTTAAAAGTGATACCATTTTGGGAGATGTGTACAGAAAGCTATTTTCAACAACTTTTTTTTTCTTTTCCACAGAATTGAATCAAATGATTTGCCTCTGTTGGCTGCTATAGCAAGTACTCATTCTCCATATGTTGCCCAGATACTCCTATAAGCTAAACCCTCTGGAGGGCAAACTGTGAACCTTGGATGGCATCAAGTTGGAAAATGTTGTTAATGCTTATCTACAACTCTCAATCGGAGTGATGACGAGATGATTGATGAAGAGTGCATTCAATTAACAGTGAAAATGTTCTATCACTCTTCAGGCATTTTCTGAGATAGGTGGTTGTCTATCAGTGAGGAGTTTTCATGACTAATGCTTAGGGTTATCTTTACTAGTCAAATTCTAAAAGTTGTTGCAAGTAAGGCATGTTTTCAAACGAAGAATCATCCAAAAAACAAGCCAAGCTGTTATGTCACCTTGAATGCTTGCTTTTATTGTGTTTTTGACTTTTGAATCATTTCAGCAGTTGCCTTAATTGGTGCATAACAGTGTTAGAAAAACTATTTACATAGCATTCCTGTTCAGAAATACAAACAATTGCAGCTATTGATTCAATGTTTCTGAATTACTAGGATACTATATTGTCCTGTAAGAAATACAGCAAAAAGTAGGACTACAGCAATTGTCCATTTTTCTTCTACAAATGGTTTGACAAGCTTTTGTTTTATTTGTGCTCCTGTTTAAAGGGACAAAGAAGGCAGATGTTTTAATTTTTTAGGGATTATCTTTAAATTAGTGTTGTTTACAATTAGTTAGAAATTTTTGTTTGTTAACATTGTATCAGTTGAGCAGCATATGAAATTCAGCTTCATACTGAAAAAAATAACTGATCCTTTTCAATGGAATAAATTGTATTTCCGAGTCCACTCTGACTTCAGTAGAAGGAGTCAGATGTTGAATGGTGCCAACATAACAATTGGAGTGTGGGAGGGGGAAGGAAAGAGTTCTTGCGCATTCTCCTTATGCATTATGGACTGAGCTAGTGAGAATTATATTGAAGCTTCTTCAGATGTAACTGCATTTTACAAAACTGCTGGGTACACAAAAGACGACATTGTTACTCTGTTAAAACAGGATACTGATCTCCCAGGCGCATCTAATTTGAGGAATAATGCTCGGAGGACTTTTGAGATGATCCTTCCACCATTTCATTTATTGCAAAGGACCAGGCAAATGCAAAAATATCCATGTTTTACAAATATTAACTTTTTGTTAATTATTGTCGAGACATTTTTTTCACAAAAAGCAGTTCAGGACATGAAGGAAAATGTGTTTCTGCTCCAGATTACAATTTGATTGCCTCGGGGAATTATATTGTTCTCCCAGCGTGCAACTGTTTAAAACATTTTTTTTTAATCACGTCCTTTATATTTTGTGTGAGAAGGCAAAGTATTGAATTCAAAATTTCTAATTTAGTTCTGTCTATAGGCAGGGTTCTGTTTTGCATAAGCAGACTTTTAATCATTTTTATTTTAGAATTAAGTGGGAAGAATACAATCAAACTTTGATGCAGAAATTGGTGGTGGTTCTGTTTATTGTTCACTTAATCTCAAGAATTACAAAATGGATACCGTTTTTTTTGTATTGTAAAGAAAACGAGCTTTTTGTTGAATTCTTGGAAACTGAAAATGTAGCTTGTTTTAAGTTTACATATTTGATCTTGGATTGTTACCGACATCTTGCCTTGACAGCCTATTGCTAGAATGTAAAAATGCCTGAAACTTTATAATGATATTTCTCAAAAAAGGGCATGAAAATCTGAACACACTCGCACTACTATTTGAGAACAACACAGCATTTAACTTTTCTTGCCACCAATGCTTGTATGTTATCAATGAGGAGGATTGTATATCAGGATTTTTGCAATCGAGCAATGTGTTTGAACCAGACTGTATTTGTAATTTTGTTACTTGTCCAACGGACCCAACACTGCTATCTTGAAAACTCATTATAGCTGCAATGGAAAGTAAAGTTCATGGAGTCATGCCGTCCCAAAATAGAGAACACTGACAAAGCCTGGATGAGGTTTCAGCTACTTGACACAAAGATTAATATTCGGATTTGGCCGCCTAAGCTGGGTGATCAGTAACCACACATTTTGATTCCTTAGCGGCAGAACGCTTGAGATGAAAAGGATTTTATTCTCTCTGTGTCATGCATCTAAATCTTGTCTCTGAATCATTTTAATGCCCCAATGCATTCTGTTTTGAATATCAACACAGTTTATTCTCTCGTCTAATATAGAGGTTAAATTGATCCACCTTTTCTAGAGTGGGACCTCACAGAGGTTTTGCGTGTTAAGGCATCTTTAAATACATTTAAAAAATCTCATTTTTTGACATTGAATAGTTAGCCTTTTTAATGAAGAGACAATATGTTACATCCTTGCTGAATACTAAACAGTGCATTAAAAAAATAAACCCCAGCAAATGCTGGAAATATTCAGCATATCAGCCACATTTGTGCAAAGGGTATGCATTTCATGTTCCTCATCCTTCTTCAGTACTGGGCAGAGGGAGAATGCCCTTGGAACATGTGGGATACGCCCTTACTTCTGTACCATTAACTGTGGCTACTAACTTGAGCTGTAGCTGACCTGATTACTAAAGTATTTTGATGTGCTGTATAAATTTACAAACCTATTGTAGACTGTGGACAAGCATGGAATTTAGTGAGGAGTCTCAGAATCTTTAACACTATGCTGACTCTGCAAAGTCTGTCTTGTGGCATTTATTGTCTTGACATGTTTGTTGGTCCATCATTGCCCTCTGAAACGTAGTTTTTAGAGCTCATCACATTTGAAGCTTTCAGCAGATCATCTGAATTAAATACTGTAAGAATAAATGACACTACATTTATTTTAATACCTTAATTCTATTTCTCCATTAGTTTTTGCCACTTTATTGCATAAATTCACTTCTTATTGAAGAATGTTAACCAATGGCCAACATTGAAGTATTCTGATGTAATGTAAATGCAGGTTTAAATCTCAATTGTTGATGATATTCTCACAGTATATATTTTTTTTAATTGTAGTGACCGATTGCAGGAGTGAATGTGCATAATCAGTGATTGCACTCGTATATAAAATGTTGCCTTGATTGTCCCTTTATTGCTACCATGGAGTTGGTGCAGAATCTGGTACACTTGTCCTTCATTCTGTCTAGCTGCAAGTCAATCCTGTGAAAAGTGCATGTGATCGGGTTCGTTATTTGCTCTGTAATGTGCATTATGAAGAACTATATATTGGGGGGCTTTCATTATTTCCTGCTTAGATTGATATCAATCCCAATAGGGAATGCAGTTGTGTATTTGTTTGCATCTTAAAATTATTGCAGTCCTGCATCTTCAGCGAAAGTGAAACAATGCTGCAGTTACAGTCTGTACAACTCTGTACTTTGCGAATTTTCCCGGCGTAATTAATTGGCTGGTATTTAGCACGTTGAGCAAGCTTTTCTAACCTAAATGTCTGAAAAATTAATCTCAAGACAATTTTTCAAATATGGAGAAACTTAAGCCTAAAGATTTTCATAAAGCTATTTTTTTAAAAGAACACTAAGTACATTTCTATTTAAAGTGCGGATTTAAACTGACCGACATTCTGAGAAATGTTACTTGTTAAATCTACCTCAGTTGACTGACAGGAATCCAAACTTTCTTTGTTTGCTATGTCTTACCTTTCCAAATTTGTCTTTGTGTATTTTTGAATTTTGCTACGAAACAAATTCCTAAAATGATATGTGGCATGGTAACATTTTAATTATGCTAGGCATAATTTTTGGTGTAGCTTTTCTGTTGTGATATCTTTTTAAATTTGTGTTGAATGGATTTTAGAAATATTGGTCTGCATGGAAAATAATACTTGTTGAATGTGACTTTTGAGTACGTGGCCGACAGAAGTATTCCTTAATTTTTAGCCCATATCAATGTTGATATTAAAATGTTTGTCAGATTCATGAAATCCTATACATATATAGTTGCATTTTATTCTGGAAGTCAAATGGCGTGAGAAATAGTGAATTCACACAACATTTGGTCATAGCTAATGTTGATGTTTTTACTTCAGTATTTTGTTATCGTTTTATCTTGGAGTATCAAAATGAATTAAAGCGTTTTTAAAAAAAATTCATGTCCATTGTTTAAAATAGCAACAATACAAAGAAGGAAATTTGACACGTTCTAAAATGTTTGTGCCTTTTAAGAAAAGGTGGTTTTAAAGGATGGTGCAGAATTGCAGGTTTCTCAGTAAAATGCAACAAGTTTTTCCAAGTGCATAAGATTTATACTATATACCACATTGTCATTATTATCTATTCAGTTCTACAATGAGGTATTGAGTAGAATGTCAGAAGTAGATATACACATTCTCATGCTAATGTTAATGTATCGTTTTGAATCTTTAAGTGCAATAAAGCATTGTATTATGGATATCTATTCTTTTTAATAGGTTGATAGCATGTGTTGGCTTCTGAGAGGCTTGCATTTCCTAATAACCTTTGAGTCGTGCTTTTCTTGTCAGTACCATAACAGGTAGCCCACATTCACTGGGTCCCTGCACTATCTTGTTTTTCACCCTTTGTGCTATGGAAATGTAATTTGGTTAACTCCAATTGTCTGTGTCATCCAACAAGCGACAAAAACCGGGGTGCTGGCTGAACTAGTTGGGTCAAGCAGCTTTTGTGGAGGCAAAACATGCCGATACACTGCATCAGGACTGAGAGAAGAGGAAAGATTATTAAACAAAACAATATTGGAGAGGGAGACTGGAAGAGTTGGGGGTAGAGGCAGATGGGGCTGGGATGATGGGCAGATACAACCAGGTTGGGAGAGGGAGGAATAGGACAAAGGCTGGTAAATGATAGGTGGAAGCAAGTGGAGGTGGGGAAGGAAAAGGAGGAATGAACAAAGCGCGATGAAAATTAGGAAGCATGGTAAGTCTGTGTCCGAGGAGAAAGCTAACTAAATGGAAAATTCATTGTTCATACAATTGGGATGCAAGCTACCCAAGCAGAATATAAGATGTTCTTTTAATTTGTGCCTGGCTTACGTGGCATTGGAGGAGACTGGTGGGTTAATATGGGTAATGAAAAGGGTTAAAATGACAATTAGAAGCTGGAGTGGCCATGTGGGCAAACCATACGTACCACAGATGCTCCGTAAACTAGTTGTCCAGTTTACACATGGTTTTGCCTATATACAGGAGGCCACATCGTTGGCACCATAATACACGTAATACAGTTGGCCGGGTTGGAAGAACTGCCTGTGAACCTCTGCCTCACTTGGAAGATCTGTTCTTGTCCCTGGATGCTGGTGAGAGGAGATGAAGGGACAAGTGCTGCACCTCCTGCAGTTGCGAAGAAGTCCTTTGGGAGGAATGAGCAGACCAGGAAGTCAAGGACATTGGACTGTGTGGAATGCAGAAAGGGGAAGACATAACTGGTGGGATACTGCTGGAGCTGACAGAAATGGCAGAGGAATGTGTGTTCACTGTGTAGACTGGATGGGTAAACAGAACAGTGTAACACATGAACAGGCCCTATGGCCCACTACGTCGGAGTCAAACATGATGCATGATTAAACTAACCCTTTTTGCCAGCACCTGATCCATGTTCCCTGCATATTCATATATTTATCTAAAAGCATCTTATTCATCTCTAACGTATCTGTGTCCACCATCCCTGACAGTGCATTCCAGGCACCAACACTCTGGAACAAAAGCACAACTTACCCCGCACGTTTCCTTTAAACTTTCCCACTTTCACTTTAAAGATGTGAACAAGTCCTCTAAGGATGCAACATGACTTTCTCATACTCAATGACTGATGAAGGCAGGCATACCATATACTCCCTGAAATGGCAGCCCAAGTAAATAGAGTTAAAGGGGGCATATGCGTAGGAAGGAACTGCAGATGCTGGTTTAAACCAAAGATAGACACAAAATGCTTGAGTAACTCAGCAGGTCAGGCACCATCTCTGGAGAAAAGGAATGGGTGACGTTTTGGGTCGAGACCCTTCAGACTGATGGGGGCCTATGGTTTGCTTGCCTTCATCTAGCAATGTTACAAAATTTTGAGATTTAAAAAATCAAGTCTGCAATTTATCCTATCAGATAAAGCATAAAAAGAAGTTTAATTTGACACCTAATTCACTTTCATATCTTCAGTATTAAAAAAGTTATGACCATTTTCATACTTGGAAATTAGCATCTTGTTCCCCATTGCCTTTCAATTGACTTAACTCAAAAGCTGTGATCTAGAACAGTTAAAAGCCCATACCTTTCTTAAAAATTAAGAGAACTCAATGAAATTTTCAGTTATTATAGATTGAAGCATTCTGAAACAAATATGAAACAATCTTACTTGGATGACCTGAAATTAAAGCATATAATTAGTTAGTTATCTAATTGTAGCTAATTACAAAATTCAATGAGTAGATCTAAACATCTATCCATTTCTCAAGAAAAGATAAACTTTTTTTAAATTGCCTAAGTGTCCAAATAACATTCACGCAATAATCCACAATATAACATAATTTTTAAATCTAATTTTCATGAATTTCTAGACCAAATGGAAGGAATTTAGTGTTTAATGCCTGTAAATTAATGGCCATTTAAATCAACTATCGAGTAGGTTTTAGTGGAATGCGGTGGATTGGAACGTTGCGGTTTGCGGTGAAGTCGGGAGGAAAAATACTGTTGGTTCATACATTTTTCTGGACCCCATTTCACAACATGAAAATGTTATTAAAGCCTCCCTAAAAACCAACTTTTAATATAAAAATAAACGGTGTACCTTTTTTTTCTCCCCTACGCAAAATCCTTCCCGTTGTCGGCGCTCACGGGTTTTGAAGGTGATTTTTAAATTACTCTAGTTAATAAATAATCTAGCGCAATTTAAAAATACCTTCATGAATGAAATGTCGGAGCGATTTTTCTTCCGCAATGAAATCACCCGACATGGATCGATTATCTCAGTCTGCAGAAAAAGGGCACTTTAAGCCCGCCCCCCTCTGAAAGGCGCCAAAGTCACGCACACGGGGAGCGGCAGAACTGCAGCGCTGCTCAAGGTAAGTTTTGTAACATACCTACTTCATCAGTATAGACTCCCTGAAATGTTCTATAGTATTTGACACAACCACCCTGGGGTAAAAAGATGGTTGTCTCCCTTATCTATGTCTCTTCATTTTGTATATATCTATCAGGTCTCCCCTCAGTCTCCAACAATGGAAAACATTTAAGTTTTTCCAAGCTTTTATAGCTAATGCACTAGTATCCTGATAAACCTACAAAGCCTCCACATCCTTCCTGTAATGGGACAACCAGAACTGCACACAATACTCCAAATGGGGCTGAACCAAAGTCCTACGAAGCTACAGCATGGCTTCCTGGCTCTTGTATGTGTCATCCGATGAAGGCTACTATATGCTTTCCTTTATTTACTTGTATTGCCATTTCAGGGAGCTGTAGACTTAGACCCCAAGATCCCTGTATAAATAACTGATGTTTAGGGTCCTTTAACTATATACTTTTCCCTTTGCATTCGACATCCTAAAGTATAACACCTCACACTTATTCGGATTAAACTCAATTTTCCATTTCTCCACCCAAATCTGTAATTGTTGTCCATAAGTTTACTAACTAACCCATCTAAAAATGGAAAGTGATGGGGATTGGAAGATGTTGCTAGTGGCAGGATCCCGTTGGAGGTGGCAAAGATGTCAGAGGATTATGTGCTGTATGCGACGGCTGATGGGGTGAAAGGTGAGGACCATGGGGGACTGTCCGTGCTGCGACTGGGGGGAGGGAGGAAGAAAAAGGGCACAGTTATGGGGTACTGAGGAGATGTGTGAGGGCCTCATCTATGATGGGAGAGGGGAACCCCTGTTTCCTAAAGAATGAGAACATCTTGGATGTCCTGGTATGGAACACCTCATCTTGGGCGCAGATGCAGCAGAGAATGAGGAGTTGGTGTCGTGGTTTTAACTCAAATTTGGATAATATGACACAGACACAGAGAATTCTTCAAGAAGACGAAAGCCTTTATTTGCAAATATCAGCTTGGAACATTCAGAGACGACACCACCTGTCCGTTCTCTAATTGATCTCTGAATCCCAGAAACAAGCAGCTTTTTATTACAGTATCTCTGCTGCATTATCTTTCATGCTGTACTCCTTTCTCATCAATCTTTCTTCAGTTCTAATTTTCTGTATCTCGCCACCATTATGTTTCAGCCTTGGTTCAATCTCCACACCTCCCCTCATTATTTCTCCTTGTTTGCCACCCTTATGTTTAACTTCTAATCTCTCAGCTACCTTCTGCCCCCATTAAGTTTCAGCTACAGTTGCAGGGTTACACCATATTACACTGTTACATATTGGTTTATATGTTTTACACAAAGATACAAATGTATTTATTAAGAGTACAAAGCAAAAGTAAAAATAAGAAGTAACTTGTTTACTAAATAAAAAGACTTAATACTAAATAAAAAGACTTAATTAAGTGCTGCTGACTAACAGACAAGCATGTGAATAAGTATGCTGAAGCACGTGAATAAGTATGGAGCTGATGTCTGATTACATAAAATAGCTGACATCTTTGCTGCTGGCTGTGATAAATGTTTTTAATTAAGGTCTAAGTCTCTAAAACTTCCATATTGGTAGTAGGGGATCCTATGTCAAGTGTAGTGTGTGTGTGTCTGCTTCAGTTTGTAATTGCGTGAACTGCAGTCGTTGACAAACCAGTTTCTCCAGCTGATGCTTTGGGTCCTTTCCTGTGATTTCCCAAAGTAAATGACAGGTCTTTCAAGGCTGGTCGTTGCTTCAAGCTTGGTCGTTATTTTAATTCAATATTGATTATATTGCATTCTAATGTATTTCAAAAGGTTATGAAACTAGATTGAGATACATGGAGAGAAGCAAATAGGCCCAGTGCTTTTATTTTTAACTATGTTTCACCTGTATTTATGTAATTATTAAGGCCAAGTGTTCTCAGCTTGTTGTTTCAATGTGTGGTTTAATGGGAAGAAATCTAAATATACAAGCATCTCAGTTATTCATGTAGCTTAATGGTGAAGTCTGCTAATCCAAATGTGTCATTCAGAAAATGCTGTCAGCCATGTTGCAGGTCGGGATTCGCATTTAGAGTTCGAAGAAGAGTCCCGACCCGAAACATCGCCTATCCATGTTCTCCACAGATGCTGCCTAACCTGCTGAGTTACTCCAGCACTTGTGTCATACATTTCACCCATCATACCTTAACACTGCTTGTCTACAATATGTGGTGTCTGGTGGCCACTCGTCCAGTGACCTATGTACACTTCTTGGAGGCTGGCTGCAACTCGTGCTTTCTGCATATCCCTCAAGAATGTCCTTTTCAAATGGAAAAACGGCAGCCAACGTCTGAATTTTAGCATCAGGGTTGCATTGGAAACTTGAATGAAGCCTCGTCTCTCCAGCCTTCTCCCCATATCCCCTGACTCCACTATCTTTAAGAACCCTATCTAGCTCTCTCTTGAAAGTATCCAGGGAACCGGCCTCCACCGCCCTCTGAGGCAGAAAATTCCACAGATTCACAACTGTGTGAAAAAGTGTTTCCTCATCTCTGTTCTAAATGGCTTACCCCTTATTCTTCAACTGTGGCCCTGGTTCTGGACTCCCCCAACATCGGGAACATGTTTCCTGCCTCTAGTGTGTCCAAACCCTTAATAATCTTATATGTTTTACTAAGGTCCCCTCTCGTCCTTCCAAACTCCAGAGTATACAAGCCCAGCTGCTCCATTCTCTTGGCATATGACAGTCCCGCCATCCCGGGAATTAACCTTGTAAACCTACGCTGCACTCCCTTTTGTTGCATGCTAATCAGTCAGCAGAAAGACAATACATGATTATAGTCGATCCATTGACAGTGTATATCCATGATGAGTAACGTTTACTGCAAGGTAAAGCCAGCAAAGTCCAAGGATAGTCCGAGGGTCATAAAAGAGATAGATAGCAGTTCTCTGTAATAATCTGGAATGTGGAGAGAATAAATTGAGTAAATACATTTCTTATATCTTTACTTAAATTACTGAGCCCTTGCCTTATGTCTATTTACCCCGGGGTGGCACGGTGGCACAACGGTAGAGTTGCTAAATTGCAGTGCCGTGCCAAAGACCCGGGTTCGATCCTGACTACGGGTGCTGTCTGTTTGGAGTTTGTATGTTCTCCCTGTGCCCTGTGGGTTTTTTCTGGGTGCTCTGTTTCTTCCCACACTCCAAAGATACTCAGGTTTGTAATTTAAGAAGGAACTGCAGATGCTGGAAAATCGAAGGTAGACAAAAATGCAGGATAAACTTGGCGGGTGAGGCAGCATCTATGGAGCAAAGGAAATAGGCAACGTTTCGGGCCGAAACCCTTCTTCAGACTGATGTGAGGATGGGGGCGGGGGGGGGGGGGGCGGAAGGAAGAGGAAGAGCCAGAGGGCTAGAGGGAGAGCTGAGAATGGGAGGAGACAGTAAGGACTACCTGAAATTAGAGAAGTCAATGTTCATACCGCTGGGGTACAAACTGCCCAAGTGAAATCTGAGGTGCTGTTCCTCCAATTTCCGGTGGTCCTCACTGACCCAGGACAGAAAGGTTGGATATGGAGGGGGATTTGAAGTGCTGAGCCACCGGGATTTAGGTTGGTTATTGCGAACTGAGCGGAGGTGTTCGGCAAAGCGATCGCCAAGCCTACACTTGGTCTCACTGATGTAGATCAGCTGACATCTAGCGCAGCGGATGCAATAGATGAGGTTGGAGGAGGTGCAGGTGAACCTCTGTCGCGCCTGAAAAGACTGATTGGGTTTTTTTGTTTTTTTTAAACTTTTTTAATTAGAAGTACATAATAAAAACATTTCATATGTAACAGTCATACATTATTAACATTGTCAATATTATCAATTATTTAATAGCTCTACTATATATTTTTTATTTTTCATATAGATATAAAATAATAGAGAGAGAAAAACAAAACAAGAAGGTACAATAAAAAAGAGTGGAATAATTAACTAATAATACATCATTGGAGATATGTTCGTAAATTATAAAATATAACTCTTCATCTAATCCTTAAATCGAGTTTCAGTCAGGTTCTCGTGCCGAACCAGTTTGCCCCTTCAGATAATCAATAAATGGAGACCATATTCTGATAAAAAGTTCTTGTCCATTAAGACAAATCTGATTCTTTTTAAATGTAGGGTCTCCGACATTTCTATAATCCACATTTTGATTGTGGGGGTTATTGGGTCTTGGGTTCTTGAAAGGAGTCAAGGGGGGAGGTAAAACGACAAGTGTAGCATTTCTTGCGGCTGCAGGGGAAAGTGCCCGAAGAGGGGATGGTTTAGGTGGGAAGGGACAAATGGACCAGGGAGTTAGAGGGAGCAGCCTCTGCGGAAAGCAGACGGGAGGAGATGGGAAGATGTGGCAAGTGGTGTGGTCATGTTGGAGAAAGCGAAAATGGCCACGAGGATTATTTGTTGTACGTGACGGCTGGTAGGGTGGAAGGTGAGGACAAGGGGGACTCTGTCCTGGTCATGAGTGGGGGGGATGGGGACAGAGAGCAGTGTCACGGGGTAGCGAAGAAACCCTGGTGCGAGCCTAATCTATGGTAGAAGAGGGGAACCCCGTTCCTTGAAGGATGAGGACATGTCCGATGCCCTGGTGTGGAACACCTCATCCTGTGTGCAGATGCGGCGCAGACGGAGGAATTGGGAGTAGGGGATGGAGTCCTTACAGGAAGCAGGGTGGGAAGGAGTGTAGTCCAGATAGCCATGGGAGTCAGTGGGTTTATAGTGGATGTCGGTCAGTAGTCTATCACCTGCGATGGAGATAGTGAGGTCCAGAAATGGTAGGGAAGTGTCGGAAATGGTTCAGGTGTATTTGAGTGCCGGATGGTAGTGGTGAAATGGATGAAGTCAGTGAGTTGTGTGTGGGTGCAGGAGGTAGCACCAATGCAGTCATCGATGTAGTGGAGATAGAGTTCGGGGATGGGGCCCTGGTACATTCCAAGCAAGGATTGTTCGACGTACCCTACAAAGAGGCAGGCATAGCTAGGGCCCATGCCCGTGCCCATAGCTACGCCTTATATTTGGAGGAAATGGGTGGAGTCAAACAAAGTTATTAAGGGTAAGGAGCTTGTCCTAACCCTTAATAACTTTTCGTTTGACTCCTCCCATTTGACTGCTGGTTAGTGTGGACGGTGGGCAGAAGGGCCTGTTTCTGTGCTGTATCTCTAAAGTCCAAAAATGCTCCCCCAAAAAGCTTGCTCTAGACTGTTCAACTGGATTAAAAACTGAAAATCAATTTAAGAATCTTGTACAATTTAAATGGATTACCTCTCATTCTAACTCTTGTGCTCCAGCTAATCTGAATAAATATGGGTGCCAGTTGACCAACATGTAAATAGACAATGGAGTGTTGGGTGCAGGATACCTTTTTTATTTGACATTCCTGACCTGCGCAATGGCCTACTCGGGTTGAATCCTGCCAGGTGGGTGGGGTTCAATGGCCACAGTATTGTTGCTCCCACTAGAGGTTTCTCTGGGTTGAATCTTTTCCCATGAAACAATAGCGTCCCCAACAACAAGTCCCATGTTAAATAGCTTTGGCTATCTGACAAAACTGCCCCCGAGCCAGCTGACCGTCAAAGACTTATTTACCAGCTGCTGCTGCAGAGGTTTAGGAGGCTTGCCTGTAGTCTCGTATATTTTTGTAACGGAGGGTGACCAACATGAAATGTTGACGGTTTCCCTTTTCATGGATTTTGCTTGATCTACTGAGCTTCTTCGCTTAGACTCCAGATTTGCAGGCTCTGCGGTTTCTTTTTAAAATGTTCATTTGCATGGAAATTACATTGGCTAACAAAGGTTTGGCCACAAGGTGGCACTCCTGAGACATGATTACTGCCATGGGTTGGTTGACCTGCCTCTGATACTGGGGAACATCATCCAGGTGGATACACCTGCATGGTCTGGAGGGAGTGTTGTGCTGTTGGAAGCTGCATCTTTCAGGTGGGATTTACACTGAGGTTCTGTTACACCACTGCTACACCACCATCAAGAATGCCTATCGCTCTATCCCTCGTTCTCACTTCGCTCAAGATGGCGCCTGCCTGCGGCGGCTTTTGCGGAGCACCAGAACAGAAAAGATTTACCTACAACTTCTATCAACTTACCTGCATCAGGGAAACGGCAGTAATTGGTGCCGTTTCAGACAGGCTGTTTGTGCTGCTGAAAGCGCTGGCAATTTTCTCCCGCAGCTGCGGGAGCACCGGACTTTAAATTTTCCCACGCTGGCTGTGAAACTCCCGACCCGACTGAGGAACCCAGGTATGGCACCTGGAAACCCCAGGATGACCTCCAGTGCCGACGGGCTGGATATCCCAGAAGAAATGAAGCTGGAGCTGCTGATTCTGAGGGATCCCCCATTCATTACGGAGCTGGAGCTGCCGTCTGTGAGGGAATTCCCGTCCCAGCGCTGGTCCGCAGAAACAGCAGGGACAGGAAACACAGTACCTGGAAACAAAGGGGAAGCCTCCATTGTGTCCGGAAACATGGCCGACGGGCAGGACTTCAGGTCAGAATGAAGCGCAGGGGACTTCGGCCCCCTCTCCCTACTATCCTATTGGCCAATGTACAGTCCCTTAAAAATAAAGTGGAGGACTTAAGGGCAAGGCTGCTTTATCAATGGGAGCTGAGGGAATGCTCTCTGTTCTGTTTCACAGAGACATGGCTCACCCCCAGCTCCCCAGACTCAGTAGTCCAGCCTGAAGGGTTCTCCATCCACTGTATGGACCGTACACTGGCATCGGGGAAAGGGAGAGGAGGGGGTGTCTGCCTCATGGTCAACTCTGCGTGGTGCTCAGACATGGCAGTCCTGTCCAACTCCTGCTCTCCACATTTCGAACATCTGGCAGTGAAGTGCCGTCCCTTCTACCTACCGAGGGAATTCACCTCCATCCTGACCGCGGTCTACATCCCACCCCAGGCACTGGAGGAGCTGCACGCCATGGTCAACAAACACCAGACGTCTTACCCTGAGGCATTTACCACCATTGCTGGGGACTTCAATAAGGCAAACCTAAAGAAATCACTCCCCAACTTCCACCAACATGTCTCCTGCTGCACTAGAGGACCAAACACCCTCGACCAAAGCTACACCACCATCAAGGATGCCTACCGCGCTATCCCTCGCCCTCACTTCGGTAAATCCGACCATACCGCGGTGCTGCTTCTTCCTGCCTACAGGCAGCAATTAAAGAGCGCACCCCCAGAGGTGAGGACAGTACAGAGCTGGTCGGTGGGGGCAGAAGAACAACTACAAAACTGTTTGGAGTCTGTGGACTGGGCTATGTTCAAGGACTCGGCAACGGACTTGAATGAATATGCCACAGTCGTTACAGACTTCATTAAGAAATGTGTGGAGGACTGCATCCCCACCAAAACCTTCCGAGTGTTTCCCAATCAGAAACCTTGGATGAACTGTGAGATCCGCACTCTTCTGAAGGCCAGACACCGGGCATTCATGTCTGATCACACAGTGGTCTACAAGAAGTCCAGATACGACCTTGGTAAGTCCATCAAAAAGGCCAAAATGGGGGGTTCTGCTCCAAGCTGGAGGATGAGACAGATGTTCGGCAGCTGTGGCGGGGACTGAATACAATCACCGCTTACAAGGCGAAACCAGGAGGCAGCTCGGATGTCGGCGATACATCACTCCCTGATGAGCTTAATGCATTTTACTCACACTTTGATAGGGAGAACACCGATGTGTCTTCCCGAGCCCCTATTCGCTGTGATGGTATTTCAGTCTCAGTCACAGAGGCCGACGTCAGGAAATCCTTCAGAGGGGTGGACCCTCGAAAAGCATCTGGACCTGATGGCATACCTGGTCGTGTCCTTAAAAACCTGTGCGGACCAACTGGCTGGAGTTTTTACGGACATTTTCAACCTGTCACTTCTGAGGTTCCCACCTGCTTCAAAAGGGCATCAATAATACCGGTGCCCAAGAAGAGCAAGGTGACATGCCTCAATAACTATCGACCTGTGGCACTAACGCCTGTGATGATGAAGTGCTTCGGGAGGTTGATCATAGCGCAAATCAACTCCTACCTCGACAAAAACCTGGACCCACTGCAGTTCGCTTACCGCCACAACAGATCAACGGTGGACGCGATCTCACTGGCCCTCCACTCCGCTCTGGACCACTTGGACAACAAAAACTCATGTCAGGCTGCTATTTATTGACTACAGCTCGGCATTTAACACAATCATCCCCTCCAAGCTGGTTACCAAACTCGCAGAACTGGATCCCTCTGCAATTGGATCCTCGACTTCCTCATCCACAGACCACAGTCTGTTCGTATTGGTGGAAATGTGTCAGACTCGATAACAATCGGCACGGCAGCACCTCAGGGCTGCGTGCTCAGCCCCCTGCTGTACTCACTCTATACTCATGACTGCGTAGCCGGTCATAGCGCGAACTCCATCATCAGGTTCGCTGACGACACCACTGTTGTGGGACGTATCACTGATGGGGATGAGTCCGAGTATAGAAGAGAGATCAAGCAACTGTCCATATGGTGCCAGCACAACAATCTGGCCCTCAACACCAGCAAAACCAAGGAACTGATTGTAGACTTTGGAAGGAGTAGGATGGGGACCCACAGTCCTGTCTATATCAACGGGTCGATGGTTGAAAGGGTCAAGAGCTTCAAATTCCTAGGCGTGCACATCTGTGAAGATCTTTCCTGGTCCGAGAACACAGATGCAATTATTAAGAAAGCTCATCAGCGCCTCTACTTCCTGAGAAGATTACGGAGAGTTGGTCTGTCAAGGAGGACTCTCTCTAACTTCTACAGGTGTACAGTAGAGAGCTTGCTGACTGGTTGCATCGTGGCTTGGTTCGGCAACTTAAGCGCCCTGGAGAGGAAAAGACTACAAAAAGTAGTAAACACTGCCCAGTCCATCATCGGCTCTGACCTTCCTTCCATCGAGGGGATTTATCACAGTCGCTGCCTCAAAAAGGCTGGCAGCATCATCAAGGACCCACACCACCCTGGCCACACAATCATCTCCCTGCTACCTTCGGGTAGAAGGTACAGGAGCCTGAAGACTGCAACAACCCGGTTTAGGAATAGCTACTTCCCCACAGCCATCAGGCTATTAAACCTGGCTCGGAACTCTGAATATTAATATCCCTCCATCTGTTATTTGCACTTAATTTATTAATTCATAGGTGTATTTATGTATAGAATTGTAGTCAATGCCTTCTATGTTCTGTTGTGCTATGCAAAGAAAGATTTTCATTGTCCTGTCAGGGACACATGACAATAAACTCTTTTGACTTTTGACTAAATACAACCATACCACGGTGCTGCTTCTTCCTCAGTGCGTTTTACACACGCTTTGACAGGGAGAATACTGATGTGCCTTCCTGAGCCCCCATTCGCTGTGATGGTATTTCAGTCTCAGTCACAGAGGCCGACGTCAGGAAATCCTTCAGAGGGGTGAACCCTTCGAAAAGCGCCTGGACCCGATAGTATACCCGGTCGTGTTCTAAAAACCTGTGCGGACCAACTGGCTGGAGTTATTACGGACATTTTCAATCTCTCACTTCTGAGGTCTGATGTTCCCACCTGCTTTATAAGGGCATCAATTAGACCAGTGCCCAAGAAGAGTAAGGTGACGTGCCTCAATGACTATCGGCCAGTGGCACTAAAGCCTGTGGTGATGAAGTGCTTTGAGAGGTTGATTATGGCGCAAATCAACTCCTACCTCGACAAAAACCTGGACCCACTGTAGTTCGCTTACCGCCACAACATTTCAACGGTGGATGCGATCTCGCTAGCCCTCCACTCCGCTCTGGAACACTTGGCCAACAAAAACTCATATGTCAGGCTGTTATTCATTGATTGCAGCTCGGCATTTAATACATCATCCCCTCGAAGCTGGTTACCAAACTCGCAGAACTGGGTCTCTGCACATCCCTCTTCAATTGGATCCACGACTTCCTCATTCACAGACCACAGTCTGTTCGTATTGGTGGTAATGTGTCAGCCTCGATAACAGTCAGCACGGGAGCACCTCAAGGCTGCGTGCTCAGCCCCCTGCTGTACTCACTCTATACTCATGACTGCGTAGCCGGTCATAGTGCGAACTCCATCATCAAGTTCGCTGACGACACCACTGTTGTGGGACGTATCACTGATGGGGATGAATCAGTATAGAAGAGAGATCAAGCAACTGTCCATATGGTGCCTGCACAATAAACTGGCCCTCAACACCAGCAAAACCAAGGAATTGATTGTGGACTTTGGACGGAGTAGGATGGGGACCCACAGGGTCGTTTATATCTACGGGTCGATGGTGGAAAGGGTCAAGAGCTTCAAATTCCTGGGCGTGCACATCTGTGAAGATCTTTCCTGGTCCGAGAACACTGATGCAATTATTAAGAAAGCACATCAGCGCCTCTACTTCCTGAGACGATTACGGAGAGTCGGTTTGTCAAGGAGGATTCTCTCTAACTTCTACAGGTGCACAGTAGAGAGCATGCTGACCGGTTGCATCGTGGCTTGGTTCGGCAACTTGAGCGCCCTGGAGCGGAAAAGACTACAAAAAGTAGTAAACACTGCCCAGTCCATCATCGAGGGGATCTATCGCAGTCGCTGCCTCAAAAAGGCTGGCAGTATCATCAAGGACCCACACCACCCTGGCCACACACTCATCTCCCCGCTACCTTCAGGTAGAAGGTACAGGCACCTGAAGACTGCAACGACCAGGTTTAGGAATAGCTAGTTCCCCACAGCCATCAGGCTATTAAACCTGGCTCGGACAAAACTCTGAACATTAATAACCCATTATCTGTTTTTTGCACTTTATCAGTTTATTTATTCATGTGTGTATATATTCATATAATGGTGTATGGACACACTGATCTGTTCTGTTGTGCTGAAGCAAAGCAAGAATTTCATTGTCCTATCTGGGACACATGACAATAAACTCTCTTGAATCTTGAGCTCCTTCCTACCACTTAAGACCTGTTGCATACTAAATGTCCCACTTTATACTTCTGCAATTTGCTCATGAACTGATATCACTTTTGATCCCACTTGAGGAGCTTCAAATATGCCTTCATGTGAGAGGTGAGGACTGAACCAAACTTGTTATAATTGCATAGTGTACAGTAACTTTTACAGTGAACTTGAGATTAATCTAAATTTAATTTGTCTTTTGTGGTCCAGGGAATTTGCATAGGGTTGCTCATTGATTGAAAGATCAATGATAGGCAAAGATTTGATGGTTTCAGCAACTTGAGATATTTAAAAATAAGGAATGCAATCTATAAATATCCTAAATGGTCGACATTGATTAAACAATCTGTGAATACAAAATAACTTGAATATTTTTTTATTGAATGAGCTTCTGAATAATTGAATTTATTAAAGTAAGCAGAGTGAGAACGTTTCTAATATGAAATTGTGCTTTGTCTGCAGTGCTGGAACTATGCTTGTAAATTATGAATATAGTTAATAGATTTTCTGATCATTTTAAAATATAATGTAATACAGTGATTTGATTAATCAGACTATTTGAAAACTTAAACCTAATTGATATATTAAACTTGCTGAACATTTTCATTGGATTTCAGTCATCAATTTGGAAAAAAGAAAGATGAGAAAATAATGAGAAACTACAACTGTCTGAACTAAGAGTTATTGGCGACAAGTTGTTCATCATCGTCGACTGGAATAACAGCAGGTTCTTCACAGGGTGGTAATGGCTCACAATCCTGGAGGTAAAGAAATGGTCACAAAATGAAAAGGCAACGTAAGTAACAAAGTCTCCGAATATTTTTGATCACATCTGTTTAAACGAGCGGTATAGTTAATTTAGTTCAGAGATACAGTGCAGAAACAGGCACTTCGGCCCACCGAGTCCGCACCCACTGGCAATCCCCGCACATTAACACTATCCTAGGGTCAATTTACATTTATACCTATAAAATTAACCAACAAACCTATATGTCTTGTGGGTGGAAACTGAAGATCACAGAGAAAACCCACACAGTCACGGGGAGAACGTACAAACTCTGTACAGACAGCACCCGTAGTCGGGATTGATCCAGAGTCTCTGGTGGTATAAAGCAGCAACTCTACCGCTGTGCCGCCCCATATATATTGAATAACAACTTCTAGAACATATAAATTAAGTAGAATCACTTGGACCTCTAGAAAGATCAAAGCAATGCAATCCAGGTATATACTGTAGTATGCGTTTCAACTTAGCTACGGAGGCATTGATAAGGGAGGTACCCAGAATCTTTTTTTTCCCCCTTGGTAGAGATACCCAAAACCAGAAAGAATAGATTTAAGGTGAGAGGCAGGAGTTATGAAGTAGATGTGAGGGCTAAACTTATTTTAATAGGGTGCTTAATATAAGGAACTTGCCACCAGAGAAGGTGATGGAATCAGATATAATTGCTGTGTTTAAGAGACATTAAGAGAGGACCTTGCTTGGCAAGGCATTAGATTGATACCAACCTTATGGGATTAGTGTAAATGAGCAAAATGGTGAGCATGAACCTGCTGTAAGAACGCAACAAAGGAATATCCCTGGTTTCTGCTAATTATAGATTTTTTTTTCTCTTGTATATAGCATAACCAGGCATTTTTACTAACTTGTCATACATTAATGTCAAGAAATAAATGAATGATATTGAATGAGCAATTAAAGAGTATTTCCAGTAACATTGGAAATCAATTGCTGTGGGACACCATTTTCACTTTTTAGCCTCAACAGAAAAAATATTTGCACATTCCTGATATCAGCTTGTTTTCTCTCATTTGCGCTGTTGAAAGTTGCTTTAAGCATAGCCCCATGCACATTTCAGATGCCGATTTTCTCCGGGATTTATTTGAATATAGGTCACAGTAACCTACTAGAGAGCCTAACTCAACATTCTTAGAGTCTGGAGTGACTGTCTGCAGGATAATTAACTGTGGGGTCATCCAAGTCTAATCCCAATGTCATCCAGCAAGTATGTACATTACTTTGTAGTAATGAAGAACAGGAGTTCTCATCGTGGATGTCTATCTTTGACAGTAATAAATTGTATATTTTCTTGGGATCAGATGGTCAGGCAATGAGTATCACGCTTTCGTCTGTATAAAGTTTAAGAGTCGGAATCTTCTGAACCATTGTCATATTGAAAAAGTTCTGTCTACTTAGTCATGTCACATGCTCTATGCACGTGTTATTTTTCACTGGCAAAAGCAATAAGCAGTGTTTGATACATTTAATTTCACCTTGTTTGATATTGTGAATAAAAGGATGTACCTTTCGAAAGGAGATGAGGAGGAAGTTCTTTTGCCAGAGGGTAGTGAATCTATGGAATTCATTGCCACATACAGCTGTGGAGGCCACGGCATTCGGTATTTTTAAAGCAGAGATTGCTAGGTTCTTGATTAGTAAGGGTGTCAAAGGTTGGGGGGAGAAAGCAGGAGAATGGAGCCGAGAAAGAAAATAGATTCACCTAGAGTTGTGAATTTGTGGAATTCTCTACCTCAGAAGGCAGTGGAGGCAGATTCACTGGATGCATTCAAAAGAGAGTGAGTTAGAGCTCTTGGGGTTAGCGGAATCGAGGGATATGAGGAGAAGGCAGGAACGGGGTACTGATTGGGGATGATCAGCCATGATCATATTGAATGGCGGTGCTGGCTCGAAGGGCCGAACGGCCTGCTCCTGCACCTATTGTCTATGTTTCTAACTTCTGTTTAAAAGTTCCTGTATCAACATTTAGGATTTGAACTTTTGGATCAGTTCTACTCTTTTCCATACTATTTTAAAACTAGTAGAATTATGGTCACTGTTCTCAGTTCTCCCCCACAAAGTCTTCGTTCTGCTGCCCTTTTCTAATAAAGCCATCTACATAAAGTGCTGGAGTAAGTCAATGGGTCAGACAGCATCTCAGGAGAACATGGATACGTGATGTTTTGGGTCACAACCCTTTTCCATGCCAAAATGTCATCTATCCATGTTCTTCAGGGATGCTGCCTGACATACTGAGTTACTCCAGCACTTTGTATCTTTTATGGCAAACCAGAACCTGCAGTTCCTTGCATCTTCATATTGACTGAGACATTTTTCCAAACACATTTAACAAATTCCACTCCATCCAAGTCCTCGGTACTGTGACTTGGCCCAGTTGGAAGGTTAAAACCCTCCACTGTTACAACCTGATTATTCTTGCAGCAATCTAATTTTAATTTTGATTTACATTATCTCTATGTGCAACCCATAGGGCTCCTACTTTGTGTCACTAGTGTCTCATATTTTTCTGGACTTTCTGGGTGAAAAAATATTGACAAAAGTTAATTCAAGAAACATAGAGTAGAAACAATGAACTGCAGATGCTGGGTTACACAAAAGGACACAAAGTGTTGTAGTAACTCAACAGGTCAGGCAGCATCTCTGGAGAACATGGATGGGTGACGTTCCGGGTCGGGACCCTTCTCAGACTCCAGTCCTTCACCCTGGGACACCAGTCGGAAGAAGGGTCCTGACCCGCAACGGCACCAATTCAAGAAGCAAGCTGTGTTTCCAGTCAAATCCTGTCATTAAATGTGCCCTTTCACAGCAATGGCAGAGAAGACCAAGTATCATTCTGGGCTCAGCATCCAGTGAGTTCCACTTCCCTCCCTCTGTTTAAACTGGTGAGTAGCTTCGCTGAAAGAATGAATTAATAAAAATAATTTGCAATCTGGTTTTTCAACTCGTCTAGTTCTTGATTCAACCATAATAAAGGAAAGATAACAAATATTGTGTACTGCATTTCTAAATATGTTTCAAATTTTTCACAAAAATGCAATGGTCATTTTAGAACTAGTTGAGGACCAGGATAGTCCTCAACATTCCTGTTATTACTGGAAGCATTGTAGCACAATGTGTTATATTCTGGACAGCAGAATGAATAATAACTTACACGCAGGCTGCCTGGGTCACAAGAGAGATTTATTACCTAACATCCCCTACGTATATACAACACCAACTCATTAGCATATGCATGAATACATTACACTGCTCTCCTTTTTTAAAGTATTAAATCTAAGTACACAGTTACAATTTTCTTGTTGTGATACTTGATTTAAACCAGTATTCATTAAATCTTAAAAGATAACATAATATATTTATTTTACATATTTACACATTTTCATTCTACCTAGACAGTGAGTTAACTTAATAACCTAATCTGATTACTGGTTTACGGATCCTGCCTGATCGTCTAACAGTAACAGGTGTAACAGGTTTACTTACCTGGCAGGGGAGAGACCGTGATCACTAAGGCGGTTCTCCCAGGACGAGCCTTTTGGCTAAGATCAACTGTACTATCTGTTCTTACACTTGAAGGAGTGAAAGAGACTATCTGTTCTTATTAGAACGGTTCTGGCGGTCCCTTGGGGACAAGGGCTGTGGATTGCGGAGCGAACTTGGAGACGAGGAGTTGTGGCTGCAGGCTTAGAGGTGGATCCATGCTGGTTGGGTAACCAACCTAACACCTTTTAGCCACTATGTCAGCAGCAGCAGGAGCAGGAGTGCAGGGTATTCGCAATACCCTGAGAATAAGCGTGAAGGACCTCAGCGAGGGGACCCTCTTCTCACGAGACCTGTTCGTGAAGAAGGTCTTGCTAGGGGCCCTCAAATTTGAGCCTAAGGACATCTACTGCCTCCAGGATTTCCCGGGTAACGGATATTTTGACGTTACCTTCAAGTATCCAGCGGGATGGCAGAAGGTGATGGAGGACTTTCGGGAGAGGGGGAATGAAGCTCCGCTGTCGCTGCTCAAAGTGCAGCCGCTCTTCACCCTCCCCACCCAGAAGGAAAGGTTGATCACCGTGCACATGTTCAACCCACATATGCCGGTAGTCGATGTCCTCACGTTCCTTGCTCGCTACGTTGAGGGAACAGGGAACTGTGTGGACCTGAAGGACATGCATGGGATATGGACGAGCAAGCGGCAGGTTAAGGTGAAGCTGAGGGTGGACAAGGACGGAGAAATTGTCCATCCCCCCTCGGTTTTTGCGATTGGAGGAAACCGAGGCTACCTGAGCTACGTAGGGCAACCCAGGCTGTGCAGGAAATGCAACAAGCCTGGGCATGTGATGGCCCAATGCACAGCAGTTGTATGCAAAAACTGCAAGATGGAAGGCCACGAGACAAAGGACTGTCAGGCCAACAAGAACTGCAACCTATGCGGGGAGGCAGGCCACCTTTACAGGGCTTGCCCTAAAAGAGCCTGCACCTATGCACAGGCAACAAGAGGGGCTGCTGCCAGCACCCCCAAGGTGGGTGAAGCACCCCTCACCACTACCAAGACCCCAACAGAGAAAGGAAACGCAGATGAGGACAGCCCAACCACCCTGAAGCCCCAAGTGCCAGAAGGAGACGCCCAGCATCTTGCCCAGGAGGGAGAGTCAATGGAGGAGGAGGAACCGAAGGAGAAGTGGACAACAGTGTCCTATAAGAAGCCGAGGGTTCAGCCCAAAGAGCCGAGGCCGCAAAGGACTGGTAAGTCAAAAAGTAAACATTAAAAAAGATGTCTTTCTATTACAGAAGGCAGCAATCTCTCCTCTTCGTCGGAGGATGAGGCGACCGGGAAGTCCCAACGAGGGAGACAGAGGATGAAAACGGGAAGAGAAGAGAGAGGCCACGACGATCACCTCCCGGCCCCAGGAGACCGAGAACAGAGAAGCGGCGGATGGGCCCCAACCCCAGGACACCAGGAGCAGTGCAGTGGTCGAGGGGCTCCAGCCCCAGGACATCGGGAGCAGTGTAGCGGTCGAGGGGCTGCACCCCCAGGACATCGGGAGCAGTGCAGCGGTCGAGGGGCTCCAACCCCTGGAGACATGGATCATCACAGCGGCCAATGGGCCCCAGCTCCGGGCGACTGGGAGCAGCGCAACGGCCGATGGGCCCCAGCTCCGGGCGACCGGGAGCATTGCAGCGGCCAATGGGCCCCAGCTCCGGGTGACCGGGAGCAGCACAAAGGCCGTTGGGCCCCAGCTCCGGGCGACCGGGAGCAGTGAACCAGCCACCGTGACCCAGCTACAGGAGACGGAGGAAGCCGGGTGCCCGAAAGGGGGTGGAACGAGAAGACCCCCCCCCAACGACACCATTGGTTGCGCCACCAGAAACCCACCTCATCGCTGGATTCCTGAGCCCAGGAAAGCTGAGGCAATTCGCCGAAACAGTGGGAATGAGGGGACACGAAAATGGTCAGTGACTCTAAAGAAAATGGAGCTCAAACTGGCATCTTTAAACGTGCGCAGTATAAAGAGCACTGCGCGATGTGTGAACGCCTTACATACCTGGCCAAGGTCAAGGCAGATGTGACTTTTCTTCAGGAGTGCGGGCTGCCACACCTCCGCTGCTATCGGAGGTGGTCGCGATGGTGGCCCCACGGACTGTCGATGTGGTCGGGGACTGTCGTGCTTCCGGCCTGGGGATTTTGCTGCGGGGAGGGAACTTCGCCATCAATGAGGTCGGCGAGGTGGTTGGGAGGCGGCTCCTTGTGGTGGATGTTATGTACTGTGGCTCTCCGCTCCGGCTGATTAATGTGTATGCCTCACCCACGCAGAGCGAGCGGCTGGCCGTTCTCCAGCAGCTCCCAGTGCTGCTGGCCACGTCCCGGCAGCTCGTTCTGGCCGGTGACTTCAACTGCATCATTGATGCGGCTGGACGATCCGGCAGTGCCAACAGCAGACTGGACAGCACGTCCAAGTTCCTGAGGGATATGGTAAAAGATGCAAAGCTGCGCGATGCCTTCAGCGACCCTGCAGGCGGGTCCCAGCCACGGTTCACCTGGTCGAGATCGGACGGTTTAGCCCGATCTCGGATAGACTTTGTCTTCACGACGAAGGCCGTCACGGTGAGATACACTGACCTCACGCCGGTGTTCTTCTCCGACCACTGCCTCCTTCAGGCTTCCTGTCACCTACAGGAGGACCGGAAGGCAGGCAGAGGGACGTCGAAGTTAAACATGAAGCTGTTGACCACAGAGAACGTCGAGGAGCTAAAGAGGGACTACGCATGTTGGAGAACGGTGAAGCCCCTCTTTGACTCCCCCACACTCTGGTGGGAAGCAACCAAGGAGAACATTAAGAGGTTCTTCATAAGTAAAGGGGTTCAGAGAGCAAGACAGAGTCAGAGGGAATTGTGCCAACTCCAGACAGATTTGCAACAACTGCTCCTTCTGCAGTCGAGAGGGGTGGATGTGAAGGAGGAATTTAGAGATGTGAAGGACCGGCAAGCTCGGCTCTTTACCACTGAATCCTCCAAGATCATCTTCCGATCCAGGGTCCGCCATGTGGAGCAGGATGAGACGTGCTCACGTTTCTTCTTCCATAAGGTTCACAGGGGGAGGTCTGTGATGAACAGCCTTAGGGAGGAGGACGGCTCGGTAGCATCCTCACAGACAGACAAGCTGAGGATCTGCAAATCCTTTTACACAGATTTGTATGACCAAAAGGCCATAGACAGTACCTCTTCCCAGAACTTCCTGTCCTCGATCACGGAGGTCTTGGAGGACAGCAAGCGGGAGAGTCTGGACCAACCACTGACCCTAGAGGAGCTGACTGGCTCCATCCGTTCCTTTGACTCGAGTAAGACTCCCGGAAGCGATGGCTTACCGGCCGAGTTGTATTTGGCTCTGTGGGACTTGATGGGCCTGGACCTGCTAGAAGTGTACAACGACATGCTTCTAGCTGGTAGCATGTCAGACTCCATGAGGAAGGGCAGCATCACCCTAATCTACAAGCAGAAGGGGGAGATGAAGGACATAAAGAATAAGAGACCCATAACACTCTTGAATGTAGACTACAAGATCCTGTCTAAGGCCATCGCCAACCGGGTCAAGTCTGCTCTGGGACAGGTGATCCACCCGGACCAAACTTGTGCTGTACCTGGCAGGAAAATCTCAGACAGCCTAGCGCTGCTGAGAGATACCATCGCCTACGTGCAGGACAGACGGGTGGATGCCTGCCTAGTCAACTTGGACCAGGAGAAGGCCTTTGACAGGATTTCGCACACGTACATGAGGGACGTGCTGTCCAAAATGGGTTTTGGGGAGGGAATCAGGAATTGGATCAATCTGCTCTACACCGACATCCGTAGTGCAGTCCACATCAATGGGTGAGAATCAGACCGTTTCCCTGTAAGGTCTGGAGTCAGGCAGGGTTGCCCTCTCTCTCCTGTCTTGTTTGTCTGCTGTATTGAACCCTTTGCCGAATCCATCAGGAAGGATGCGAGCATTAGAGGAGTGACACTGCCCGGCAGTGGGGGCATTCAAGTAAAGACCTCCCTGTACATGGACGATGTCGCTGTCTTCTGCTCGGATCCAGGGTCGGTTCGCAGATTGATTAGTATCTGCGACCAGTTTGAGTCAGCCACGGGAGCCAGGGTGAACCGCAGGAAGAGCGAGGCCATGCTCTTTGGCAACTGGCCCGACAGATCTTCCGTCCCCTTCACCATCAAGCCTGACTTCTTGAAGGTGCTGGGGATCTGGTTCGGGGGGGCTGAGGCGTGTAACAAGAATTGGCTGGAGCGGATAGCCAGGGTGGGGAAGAAGCTGGAGCTGTGGAGGCAACGCTCCCTCTCCATAACGGGAAAGAATTTGGTTATCAGGTGTGAGGTGCTCTCAGGCCTGCTGTACTTGGCACAGGTGTGGCCTGTCCCTCCTTCCTACGCCACAGGGATCACCCGGGCCGTCTTCCAGTTCATCTGGGGGTCGAGGATGGACCGGGTGCGACGGGCCGCAATGTACAAGTCAGCAGACAACGGGGGTAAAATCGTGCCCAACGTCGCTCTCATCCTGATGGCCACCTTCGTGTGTGGCTGCATCAGGCGGAGTGTAGAGCCAAGGCACGTGGGCACCAAGTGTCACTACTTGCTGAGGTTCTACCTGTCCCCGGTGTTGCGAAGGATGGGCCTGGCGCAGATGCCACGCAAGGTGCCAGTCAGCTGGACACTGCCGCCCCATCTGTCGTCTGTGGAAAGGTTCTTCCGGACCAACACCTTTGACCACATGTCCATTGGGCAGTGGTCAGCACAGAATGTCCTGCAGGCACTGCAGGGAAAGGACTCGATGGACCCGGTGGCGTGGTTCCCTGAGCAGACTGCCGAGCTTGTCTGGCAAAATGCCTCATCGCCAGAACTCACCAACAAGCACCAAGACCTGGCTTGGCTGGCGGTGAGGGGAGCCCTCCCAGTCAGATCCTTCCTGCACCGTCGGAACCTCACTATCAGCGCACGCTGCCCTCGGGACGGCTGCTATGGAGTGGAGACGGTTGCCCACCTCTTTGCAGAGTGTGGATTTGCCCAAAGAGTCTGGAGAAAAATGCAAGGGTCCCTGGTACGCTTTATTCCAAACAGCTCCGTCACAGAGGACTCTGTGATTTACGGACTGTTCCCAGGGACACATTCAGAGACTGACATCGAGTGCTACTGGAGGGTCATCAACTCGGTGAAAGACGCTTCTTGGTCTGCTCGAGCGTTGTTCACCACCCAGCAGAGCGAGATGTCCGTCGGGGAATGTTGCCAACTGGCCCACTGCAGACTGCAGGAGTACGTGCTAAGGGACGCACTGAAGCTCGGTGCAGCCAACGCCAAGGCTCGGTGGGGGAGGGACACAGTCTAGGGTCCTTCTGCTGCTGGACATGGGGGGCATGGTATGGTGGAGACGCCCCTCAAAATAAGGGAAGGAATCCCACGCCAGGGGGCCACATAATTGGCACAGGTGGGGGACTGATTTGAGAAATGTATAGACTTTAAATATTTGTATAGCCTCCGAAAATGTCGGATGAAGTTAGGTGTTGACTCAACTGTAGGCTTGTTTGGCTCTGTTTTAGTACTCTGACTTTGACCAGAGGAATCTGTTTCTTTGTCTGTACTGACTGAACTTTGTGTTTCAATCAAAGTTGACTCTTCCAACTCACTTTCAGATAAAGACTCGGGGATTAGGACTCCATGCTCAGTTTTTGGTTCATCTTTGGCTGGAATCATTTGATCAACATGAACGTTTGTGATCCTATCTCCAACCAACTAAGTATCTTTTTGTTTCACACACTTTTTCACAACATCCCATTTGTCTCGACTGCACTTGTTGGGAGGACTGAGAACATGAACCTGCTCATCTGGCTTGAAGTTCCTCTCCTTTTTGTGGGAGTCAAAATGGCGTTTTTGACTTAATTGTTTTTGTTCAACTCTCAAAGCCAAATTGGGTTGAACTAGACTAGCGTATTCTTAGCCTTTTCTTCATCAACAGTTCGGCAGGCGAATAACCTGTTGTTGTGTGTGGTGTGGTTTTGTATTTCAGCAAGAAACTAGCCAAACGATGTTTCATGCTGAGCTTTGAACATCCCTGCAAAACCTGTTTCTTGAGAGCGTCTTTGACAACTCGAACAGACCTTTCCGCCGCCCCGTTAGAGGCTGGATGGTATGGGGGAACAAGTGTGTGTTTTACTCCAATCCGCTGCATGAACTCTTTGAACTGTTCTGAACGAAACTGAGGCCCGTTATCAGAAACAAGTTCTTCCGGTAAACCATGGCATGCAAAAGTTGATCTCAACTCATATGTGGTGCTGGGGTGAAGCATTTGTAGGAAGCTCAGGAAGACTGGCAACAAGCAACAATTTGTACGCTCAGTAGTAGTGCTTGACCCCATATGTTTAACCTCAATCCATTTGGAATAACTATCTACTAGTACCAGAAAGTGATCATTACCCTTTTCGCAAAATCTACATGAACTCTCTGACAAGGTCTACTTGGCCATGACCGGGCTTGCAGTGGTGGTTTTGGTGGTTTACTCCGGCAATTTTGACAGACGCTATATTTGCTCACCAGTGACTAGATGTCACTGTCAATACCAGGCCAATACACAAAACTTCTGGCTATTTACTTCATGCTTACTGAGCCAGGATGTTTGGCATGAAGTTTGGTCATAATTTTGTTTCTCAAAGACTCTGGTACAACCACTCTGTAACCCCACTTAATGCACCCCTGTTCGCATGATAATTCATGGCATCGATTATGGAAAGGCTTCAGCTCTGAGTTCAGAACTGAGTTCAATCCACTTTCGATTTCAGCCCAACCATTCAATGTCTGTTCATAAACCCACTTCAGCACATTGTCTTTCTTTGTTTCTGCTGTAATTTCTGTTGCAGTCACTGGAAAGTCTTCATCTACAACTTGCAGTGTGTAGATTGAGTTCTCACTTCCCACGTCAGAGTTCTCATGGGGCAACCGGGACAACGCATCTGCAACTGCGTTGCACTTGGAGCTTCTATACTCCACCTTGTCATACTGGGACAGCAAACTTGCCCAGCGCTGCATCCTTGATGCCGCCATGGAAGGTATAGCTGACTTGGGACCAAGTATCACTAGTAGTGGCTTGTGATCAGTCACTAGGGTGAATGGTCTGCCGAGAAGAAACTGATGGAATTTCTTGATTCTGAACACGATGCCGAGTGCTTCCTTTTCTATCTGCGCATAGTTCATTCGGTGACATGGTACGGGATGCAAAAGCAATAGGCTTTTCCTGTCCGTCATTCATTACGTGGGAGATCACTGCACCTACACCATAACTTGAAGCCTCACAAGCAAGTTTCATCTCGCGTGTCGTATCGTAGTGAACAAGAAGTTTGTCACTTGTCAAGCTTTCCTTGCAGATGTCATATGCACGTTGCTGTTCCTTTCCCCACGTCCATTTCATATCTTTTTGTAGCAGATGATGAAGTGGATTTAGCACAGTTGCTACATCTGGAAGGAATCATGCATAGAACTGCACCATCCTAAGGAATGATCGTAGCTCTGACACATTATTGGGTTTTGGAGCATTCACTATTGCTTCAACTTTCGCCTTCAAAGGGCAAAGTCCGTTGGCGTCTACTTTGAGTCCAAGGTAGACCACCTCTGACTGCGCAAATGCACATTTACTTTGACGCAGTTTGACATTGTGGCAGTTCAGTCGTGTGAGAACTTGCTCAAGGATTTCCAGATGTTCTACCATGCCTTCTGTGAATATCAGTAGGTCATCCTGGTTGCACACACACAGTGCGGAATGCCTTGTAATAATTGGTCCATGACAGACTGGAACATTTTCGGGGAGGATTTCACACCATAGGGCAGCTTTGTATACGAATGCAAGCCCTTATGTGTGTTGATAGTCAAGTACTGCTGACTTTCCCGATCGACATTGAGTTGGGCCTAAACGTGACAAATCCAGTTTAGTGAAGACTCTTGCTCTGCTAAGTTCTGTGTGCAGATTTTGCGAGGTTGGTAACGGATATTGTTAGTCATCAATGGCTTGGTTGATTGTGACTTTGTAGTCACCACATAGTCGAACAGTTTTATCAGCCTTGGGTACGGCCACAATTGGCGTTGCCCAGTTACTCTGGCCTGTCTTCACAAGTACTCCATTATGCTCTAATCTGTTGAGTTCTACCTCCACTTGTTGCTTTAATGCATATGGTACAGGTCTTGGTCGACAATACACAGGCCTCACATCTTGCTTAAGTTGAATGTGTGCAGAGTACCCTGTTATTCCCCATGTAACTGTCAGCAAAAATGTTTGCATGTTTGCTTCTGACGTTTTCAAGACATGATTTGGACAAATTGACGCTGAAAATGTTCTTCCAGTCTAATTCTATTCTACTCAGCCAATCCATTCCAAGGAGGATTGGTTTAGTTCTGTAGCTGGCTACTATGATGGACAGTGTGACTGACTGACCATTATGCTGAATTTTACAGTCCATTTGTCCACGTCTCCAAAACTTCGCCCGAGTAGGTTCTCAGCTTGACCTTACTCTCAAACAATAGTATCTGTAGGAACTTTGTTTCATACAAGTCTTTGCTCATGACCGAACAACCTGCTGCCATGTCAATACACATATCGATTAACTGTTCATTAATCAATAGTTTAGTTTGAAAGTTCTTGCCTTGGCTGGTGGTAGGTTTAATCGATGCTGGTTGCATAAATGGTGTACAACTCAAGTTCTTTCCCATCTGGGTTCATCGCCAAGCTATGAACTTCTCTCCGCTGTTGTTGCGTGATTCCCGCAGATTGTTGGTTTCCTGTTTTAAGCTTGGCCCGACATGCTGAGGCGATATGGCCTTTCTTCTGGCAGTTGTAGCACTTGGCCATTTTGAACTGACAAAACTGGGATGAGTGATTACCGTTGCAACGATAACAACTGGCTGAACTTGGCTCCCCGCCATACTTCGGTTTTGGTTTAGCGCCTCTTGGTTTGGCCATAGGCACTGCCTTGTGACTGTAAACGGCCACTGCAGTCCGTGGTGGACAAATCTCGTGAGCATTCTTTGATGCCATCTCCATTGTGGTAGCAATCTTGCATGCTTTCTCGAATATGAGATCTGGAGTGTTCATGAGTTTGGACTGAATTCATTCATCCACTAAACCACAAACAAATCTGTTGCGTAGTGCTCGTCCAAGAAAGGTTCCAAAGTTACAGTGTAAACTTAAGTTTTTCAAGGCAACAATGTACTCATTGATTGTCTCATTCTGCTTCTGGTTTCTAGTGCCAAATTTATAGCTTTCTGCAATTTCCAGAGGCTTTGGGTTGAAGTGCTCCTCCAACTTCTTTATAATGCCATTGAATTGCACGTCCTTTGCCTTTTAAGGGTGCAAGGAGATTCAAGTGTGTGCCGTACACTTCAGGACCGATCTCCGTAGGCAGAATCGCTTTCATGCGTTCGCAAACAGCCTTATTTGTTTCAGCCACTATCTCTTGTTCACCACTAATCTCCAATATATTGTTTGCCGTGAAAAACATGTTTGCTCTCTCCATATAGGAGCTGAACGGCTCTCTACTCTTGTCAAAAGTGCCAAGGTTTCCAATGTAGCCCGTGGACGCTGCCATCGTGTTGTTCTCTCTTTTTTTTAAAAAGGTCCGATCAAAAACCATGAATTCCTGTCTGTTCTGGTGTAACAATTCACCTAAAACTTAACTGTACAAAGGCTATTCAGCTTGAGGAACTTGACAAAAAAAACTCAGTCTAAAATGTTATACACTCCCAAGGACGACATCTTGCCACGTAGACACAACATAGAGATAGCCTAACAGACTCGCCGATTTATCCAGCTGCTGTATTAAACTACAGTCCCCTGCATAGATGGATCTGCAGGCCTCTCATGTCCAACTCGCAAACAACTGCGACACAACTCCGTATTTACTGTTTAAACTGTTAAATAGGCGTTAGATGTGGCACTTGTGGCTAAAGGGATCAGGGGGTATGGAGAGAAGGCAGGTACGGGATACTGAGTTGGATGATCAGCCATGATCACATTGAATGGCGGTGCAGGCTCGAAGGGCCGAATGGCCTACTCCTGCACCTATTTTCTATGTTTCTATGTTTCTATAATACTGCGTGTTGCAAAACAGTCCTGCACTGTATTTAAAGGATGAGTTCACAAACTCTATCCCATCCTCGTTGCCAATTTTGTTATATTCCGGACAGCAGAATAAATAACAAATTACATGCAGGTTGCCTGGATCACAAGAGAGATTAAAGGGCCTGTCCCACCAAAATGCAACTCTATGCGATGAGCGCGACCTAACGTGGTCGCTTGAGCCGTCCGGCGTCGCGGGGCCGGTCCCACTTCGATCGCCGGAGCCGTGCGGAATTGTGCGGAGTTCCTCCCGACATCACGCGGGGCTCCGAAAAACTGACCATGTTCAAAAATTCCGCGCGGCAACGGCTTGTCGGCTCTAAGTCGCCTCGACGCATTGCACACCGCCTCAACGTCGTGCCTCCGTGACCCTCTGTGTAGGTGCTTCCGTGACCCTCTGTGTGTGTGTGGCTCCGTGGCCCTCTCTGTGTGCCTCTGTGCCCCTCTCTGTGTGCCCCTCTCTGGCCTGGCGAACTTATGTTTAAGACTTCGCTCCAAGTTCGCTTCACTTTGCGCCGCGTTGCGCCACTCACCCGACCTCCGCGCGGCCCTCGCTGCCGATTTGGTCGCGCTTGCCGCATGCAGGCGCATGCTGTTGGGAACGGCCCTGTACAGGGATCACCCGACCGCCGCGCGGCCCCCGCTTCTAGTTTGGTCGCGCTCATCGCATGGAGTCGGATGCTGGTAGGACAGGCCCTTTATTACCCAACTTCCCCAACTTATATACAACACCAACTCATTAGCATATACTTGAATACATTACACAATGGTACTGCCTCACAACACCAGCGACCTGGGTATGATTCTCTGTGTGGTGTTTACTCTCTCCCCCTGCCTGTGTATCTGTGGGATTCTCGCTTCCTCCCACATCCCAAAGATGTGCTGGTAGCTTATTGGCTACTGCAAATGATCCCTTTGTGTCGGTAAGTGCAAAAGAAAATTCTCCATGGTTGAATGACATGTGAGAGAGAATAAAGGGTTCAGGGTTTTTAATTAAAAAGGTATAGGACTCATGGGATTGCACCTTTGGGAACTGATGCGGGCCCAATGGAATAGCCTCCTGTGTAATAGTAACTGAATCAGAAATATAAAAGTAATTAATCTAAATTAACTTGTGTGACTGCAAGATGCTTGTAGGCAAGGTTCCATTATAATATTTGAGTACAGTTTTGATGGAATACATGGTGCGAATGTGGTTAAATATGCAGTGTTTCTGACTCTTCAGAATATGACCCACATGCATGTGAAAATAGAGTAATTTTGCAAAGTAGTGTTCTTCTCAGAAGGACCCTTTGGTTCGGAGAGCACATTGGGAATTCAGGCACACAATTCCTCTGATTCTCCATTCACAAATTATCAAAGGAATCAAATGAATAATGTGTTGCCAGCTCTGTCTGTATTGCATTTCAATGTAAATGCTGAATACAAAAAACAGACCAAGGTCTCCAGTTCTGTTCTCTGTCAATTTCCGTTTTATTTCCCGCTCTCAGTCTAACTATTTCCAGTAGTAAGTTGAAATAAAGAACTGCAAATGCTGGTTTACAAAAAAAGACACAAAGTGCTGGAGTAACTCAATGTGTCAGGCAGCATCCCTGGTGAATGTGGATGAGTGTAGTGTACTACACGAGTCATGGTGGAACACAGCATGAATACCAGCCCTTTGGACCCCTGATTCTGCACCCATTTTCGAACAAATCCTACTTTAATAACTTGTAGGAAGGAACTGCAGATACTGGTTTAAACCAAAGATTGACACAAAAGCTGGAGTAACTCAATGGGACAGGCACCATCTCTGGAGAGAAGGATTGGGTGACGTTTTGGGTCTGAGAGACTGGGAGTCTAAAGAAGGGTCTCGACCCGTAACATGACCCATTCCTTCTCTCCATGGATGCTGCTTGTCCCACTGAGTTACTCCAGCGCTTTGTGTCTATCTATCCCAATAATTCTATTCTCTCCACATGCCTGGCACCTACCATCAGATTCCACTCCTCACCGACCCACAAAGGGGCAATTTGCAGCTGTGAATTAACCTACCCATCCACACATTATGGTAGGTGAGAGGACACTGGAGCACCTCCAGGAAAGCCATGCGGTCGCAGAAATCATGCAAACTCCACGTAGACAGCACCAGAGGTTTGGATCAAACCTCGGATGCTGGAGCTGTGAGCCGTGACACTGTGTCATGTGCGATTTAATTATTTTCTACCAGTGAATGTCAAAAAATACCTACCACTGTTGGATCAAATATGGATGACTTTGAAGTGTGAATGGGCCCCAATCTTCTTCTTTTAAAGGGCCATGCCAGGAAGGCTCTGCTAAGTGGTTCCCGATCAAGTACAGGAGGAGGAGGTTGCCTGGCAAAATAATGAATATCAGTATTTTTTGACAGTTTATAGAAAAAAACTGTAAATCAGTTGTACTTGGATATATAGATATAGAAATAATGAAAATTAAACAAAGATCTCAAGCTTATAGTGATCCTTTGCAGAGATGCTCGTGTGCACATGCTGATGTCATGAATTTCAGAAGGTGAACAGGTAACAGCTTCCTACAGAACCACTGATTGTGACAAAACTCCTTCATAGAGGCAAACCGCACTGGTGCGACACAGTTGCTGTCTTACAGCGCCAGCGACCTGGGTTCGATCCTGTCTACGGGTGCTGTCTGTACGAAGTTTGTAACTTCTCCCTGTGACCTCATGGGTTTTCTCCGGGTGCTCCGGTTTCCCCCCAAAGGGGTTCATTGGCTTAGGCAAAAATGGCAAATTGTCCCTAGTGTGTATAATACTGTTAGAGTATGGGTGATCGTTGGTTGGTGTGTACTCCATGCTACAGCACTCAACTAAACTAAACGTCAGAAATGGGTCCTTCAGCCCAACTTGCCAATGCCAACCAAAATGCCTACTCTGGTCTCATCTGCCCATGTTTGGCCCACATCTTAGACCTTTCCTATTCATGTACCTGTCCAAATGTCATGCACAGTAGATATTAGTTTAAATTTAATTGATAACTTTTTGAACTAATTGCTTTTACATGAAGGTTTTGACTAAAATTCATGTGCCAAAAGGTATGTTTAATATCTAAAATATTGGTATTCGTGGTTTAAACTATACCATCAGAGGATAGCTGGGCCATTGGTGTAACATCACATAAAATTAGATTACGCTCCAGTCCAGAATATGATTTTGAAATTATAATAATACACCCTGCCTTATAAATGTGCAGGAGACAATTTTAATGGAGAGAAAAAGACAGGACCTGCTGGAGTAACTCAGTAAGTCCGGCAGCTTCTCTGGCGAAGATGGATAGGTGACGTTTTGGGTCGGGACTTTTCTTTAGACATTGTACAAGGAGGAGAAAGCTAGAAGAGAAGTGGGGGTGGGACAGAGTCTGGTGAGTGATAGGTGGATATAAGTGAGGTGGAGCTGATCGATCGATGGGTGGACAAAGACCAGAAATGAGAGGAAGACAAAAGGCTGTGGGATAGGAAGAGAAGAGGCGCAAAATGAGAAGCCACCTATGCATGGATATAGGTGGAAGGGGAAAGAATTGTTGTTGGTTAGTTACCTAATATTGGAGAATTCAATGTTCATACCATTGGGTTCTAAGCTACCGAAGTGGAATATGAAATGCTGTTCCTCCAATTTGTTTGTGGCCTCACTTGGCAGTAGAGGAGGCTCAGGACTGAAAGATTGGTATGCGAAGGGAAGTAAAAAAATGGTTAGAAACCGGAGGATCCAGCAGTCCTTGGCGGACTGAGCACATGTTCAGCAAAATGGTCGCCTAGTCTTCACTTGGGCTCGTCTATGTAAAGGAGGCCACATTAAGAAAAACACATGCAGTAGATGAGGTTAGAGGAGGTGTATGTGAACCTTTGCTTCACCTGGAAGGGTTGCTGGCGTCTGTGGATGGATGTGAAGGAGGATGTATAGTGACATTACATCACCTGTGGTTGCAGGGTAATAACCTGGGGTGGAAATAGTTTGGGTGAGAAAGAATAAGTGAACCAAGGTATTGCAGAGGGACAGAAAGGGATGGGCCGATATGACTGGTGCATGGTGAGATCACGTTCAAGTTAGCAGAAATGATGGACAATGAAGTGTTGGATGCGGAGAATGGTGGGTGAATGGTAAGGACTAAGGGAACTCTATCCTTGTTCCATCTGGACTGAGACTGAGAACATAACTACAAAACACAGAATTGACATGGGTCCATCCACGACTGCAGGGGGAAACCATTTATCTTATATACTATTACTAAAACTCTCATCTTGACTACTTCTGATCTGCGTTGTAATTAAATTTGCATAAAAACGCTATCCTATATCGCTAGGATTACTCGCCACCTTACTGTTCTCCTCTGCTCCAAGACACCAAGTTTTGTTCCGATCGGTGGAAGATTACAAAAGTTATTAAGGTTTAAAAAATCATGAGATCAGCAGATTGGTCTTCTCGCCTATCGGCACCATGAAGATAACGCCACTTCCGGCACCCACTGTTAATCTTTGCTGTTAATCACCAGGCGGGGTAAGGAGAATAAATCCCCGGAGGCGGGGCTGAGTCCACAAGCCGTGCACCCGGTGTGAGACCCCATCGCACCCACAACCCTTTCCCCTATGGTCCCCCTCGTTGGCTCCTGCCCTCCTCCCATGTAATACCGCACTCTCCCCAAGCTTCTTCCCCGTCTTTTCTACAAACTCTTTCCCCCCCCTGCCCACACACCCCGTCGTACAGTCGTCGTCACTGCCGTCGTACAATGCCACAATATTCACCAGCCTCATCCACTGCACATCACTTGCCTATAATCCATTTATCTATTAGTGAGGACTTGAAAGTAACATCCACAAACCCCACAATTGCCACTACCCTGAGATCTCGCATCAACATCTCACAGCTTCACGTTCGCTGATTAACGATGACGTATATCACCCAAACGCATAGCCTGATGCTGCATAACACATTTCCTTCCCCTTGCAGGATATCTGGCACATAATAGATGTTGACCGCAGCGAACTAGTGGAGATGAGAGTGGCTGCAAGTGCACTTTCTATATTTGGTCTAATGGAGTCCATAGTAGAGATGCAACTAGACCATCAGGGATGTGACGCCCTTGTTTCAAATCCTCCTCCTCGCATCACTTTTCTTCTTTGGCTCACAACCTCTGGATTTACACACTATTGTTAGTGTAAGAACGCACCTCTTGTTTTCCACAAGCCCACACAACAAGCTCAAACTTAATCCTCTCAGATGCCAAAACTGTCAAACAATGGTGGAAGAGCAGACGGGATGAAATTAAAACTGAAACTGCGACCCACCAGCTTTGATGCTGAAGCTTAATGTGGAGTTATCACACACAAATGTCTTGCAGTTGGAACAGAGGTGGATGCACAGATTGTGGTGCAGACTCCATCTGCCCATTGGGGGGCACAGTGGCGCAGCAGTAGAGTTGCTGCCTTACAGCGCTTGCCGCGCCTGAGACCTGGATTCGATCCCGACTACGGGTGCTGTCTATACCAAGTTTGTATGTTCCCCACGTGGCCGCATGGTTTTCTCCGAGAACTTCGGTTACCTCCCACACTCCAAAGACGTACAGGTTTGTTGGTAAATTAAATTGGTATAAGCAGGGCCGGCCTTAAGCCAATTGGACCAATTGCTCCCAATGGGGGCCATGCGCTAGAGTAATCTACTCTCAGCTTGGGTAGATCTACGCCGGGGGGAGAGAGGGGTGGGACGTGAAGAAATGGGTAGATGGGGAGGGGGGTGTGAGGGGTGAATGGAGAGGGGGAGGTGGGTCGTTCCCTCCAGTCGCCGTGCTTCACACACACAGCCCCGGCTCCCCCACTCTCTCTCCCTGGGGAGACGCGGTGAACAATACAGAGAGGGCCGGGCCGGGAAGCAACGTTTACAAACCTTGGCCTCAGCTCACACCCGTCCACCCGGACCCCGGCATCCGCTCCAACTGCCGGCCCCCTCTCTCCCTCCCTTCTCTCTTTCCCTTTCCTCCCTCCCTTCCCTTCTTCCCTCCCTCTCTTCTTCCCTCCCTCCTTCCTCTCTCTCTTTCCCTTCTCTCCTTCCCTCCCTCCATTCTTTCTCTCCTTCCTCCACACACGCACACGCACACCCCTCCCCTCCCTTCCCCTAAGTTAGGATGGGGTAGAAATCCACAGGGAAGGATGGGGCTGAAGCCCAAAATGTAATGCCTGGACTGGTTTTTCACCAATGGTTATTGGTTTTCCAGGATCTAGTTAATTTTTTTTTTTTCCATTTCACAGTCACTAAAGCAAGCGGTATTGTATCTATGTACTTTTCAGAGGTTTTGTTTGTTACTTGTAGGCTTACTTTTATGCAATTTTATATTAAAATGTTGCTTAATCTGTTTGGTCCATTAACTTAAAAGTGCATTGACTTTTTAAGCGCACATTTTGATAACTTTCCATTCTAATATAAAGTTCAGATATAAAGTCTATAGTAGACTTTATTTACATTTCTATGATTCTACAGACCTTGGCTGGGAACCTGGGGCTCACCAAAATTGTTCCCAGTTGGGTTCCCGCACCTCCTAAGGCCGGCCCTGGGTATAAGTGTAAATTGTCCCTAGTATGTAGAATAGTGTTAATGTGCGGGGATCGGTGCGGACTCAGTGGGCTGAAGGGCCTGTTTCCGTGCTGTATCTCTAAACTAAACTAAACTAGAGCATGAAGTTGCATGAGGAGTCTGTTGTGCAGGATGTAACTTAAAGCATTGATAGAGCAATCTGCAGGTGCAAACTGGAGGGCTTGCATAATTAAATGCTTGGTGTTTATAACTGGCTGTTCACTGAGTGCTCACACAGCTTTTGTGGTTGTAGTTGGGCCTATGCTACTCAGCATATTTCAGTGTTAGCCTCATTACTAGCTGGCAGTTCAAGTGTTGTTTCTCACTGATATGAAATAGGAGAATTGGATTCAGCATTATTACAGAATATGAATGTGTACGTCTTTGATTAATGTAACATTGGAGTCAATACCTAGCTTTCTAATTCAGAGTTATCTTTGTCACCTCCGCATCATTTTTGCACCAAAGTCACATTTTGAGCTCAATATGTTGCACAATGTGTTGCTGATACAACTGTGGAAACTTGCCCAATAATACATGATGAATGACCATAGAGTTAAATGTATGGATGTGGTTTCAAGGGTGATGTATTCAAGTCCACATTCAACTTTCTGATATATCCAAAGGAACATACCATGGATTTTGATAACGATGAGTCACTTTATCTTCAGCACGGTCTCGGAATTCCCCTCGCTAAAAATAAGATGTATAAAGAGAATGGTGAACAATAAGCTGAGATTTTTTCTATATTCCCTCTCTTTAATTAATAGTTCCCTCTCAAAGGCGAGACAATTTTGCTGACCTTTAAAATCTCATAAAACCAGAGGCAAAAAATACCTCTTGAAACTCACCTTGAATTTTAATTGAAGTATATTTGTAGAAAACATTGCCCATATTAGATAAACACCATTTAATTAAATGCACATTACACATAGCCTACTTAATGATTGATAATGTGAACAAAGATATGACCAAAGATTCACATGTTTTCAAAATTGGTTCCTGAGTTATGTACTTTAACATGTCAGATGCCATTTTGTAACATTGTTTCTTTCTTGAATGAGTTATGAAATAATCAATAAATCATTTAACAAATGACAGTATTAAGGATTTAATTTTCATTTTTTCTTCTGTCTCGTGGACTAAACCATCATGTGATAATTTGAAAGTACATTAACCAAATTTAATTTAAAAAATCGGATTGTCAATCTTAATTTAAATTTGAAATTCAAAGATCAGAATTTTAAAGTGATCCAATACTTATGGCACCTTTTCAATAAAAACTGAACTGGCTCCCTTGGTAATTTATTTACAAACTACATGGATTCCATATTTTGTCTAATAACATTGGACGGGTGCAACGGTGACGCAGCGGTAGAGTTGCTGCCTTGCAGCACGTACGGCGACAGAGACCCAGGTTCCATCCCCAATACTGGTGCTGTAAGCACGAAGTTTGTATGTTCGCTTAAATCTTATTGCATTTATGTTTAATCTGCTGCATTTCCACTGATGATACACTGAGTTTTCTTTTGTTTTATCTGCTGCAGCTGCAATACATGGATTACAGAAATTTCTACTAAATTCCTAAAAAATATCTGTCTACAAAACTAGCTATTCATCGTTATTCAAGACAAGGTGAATAATTCTGAACAAAAAAATGGCCAGTGCAGGAAGCGAACAGAATCAGTAGAGATTGATCTTTGGGAATACAATTCTGAGACTTAGATTATAGAGTAGCACATACAAACTAAAACTGTTTCATGCCCCTGCTCAGGCACTGGATAGCCTGATACTGAAGATGGAAACACTCAAATCCTTGTGATCTAATCTAATGCATCCTTTGGTCTAACAAGCACAAACTTTGACCAAAAAACGAAATAAATGAACATTAACAATTGATATTTATAGTTGTAAATTTAGTACCTTGATTTGCATGCCACTGAAGAGATTTGTTCTATTTAGATAATTGCCTAAACACAGGCCCCAGCCAATCTCTCCTACGTTGCTGTCCTTGCGTTTTTGAAATGAAGCACAAGGTGCAGGACGATACAAGTAGTTTAGGTTGCCGGAACTTTCAGGGGAGATGTACTTACTCTCACCGATATAGTATGGGTAGTCTGCGTGTTTTGTTCTGTAATCGCTTGATGCATTTGGTCCTGGAAAAAGAAAACCTGAAATGTAACAGCAGTTCAATCCATATTTCAATACTTTGATTTATTCATCAATTCTCAAAGTATTATCAGAACAGAAATAACCCATTCAGTTCTTCACCTGTTCCATCGTTAAGTGATTTAAAGGCTGAGAACTCCAGCCACCTGCTGGATATCCATATCCTTTTTTTATTCTTATCCTGAGAAATTATATTAATTTCAGATTCATTGTTTTCTGTCATAATTGTATATGCTTTATATGCTTTTATATGCTTTATCAAATCTCCCCTCACCCTCACCCTTCCTAAAGAAAACAGTCACAGTCATTCTAATCTACTCGTGTAACTCCATTCCCTCCTTCCACTATCTTCCATAAATGTTTACAGGGCCTACTCTAAAAACCTCACTCCTTCCTCCAATGAGGTGACTAGAACTCAACACAATTCTCCAGTTGAAGTTGAACTCGTGGTTTAAGCTGATTCAGTATAATGCCATCTTATCTCTCCTCATTTGTCTGACCAAAACAAATCACCCCATATTTGTGTGCAATTTTTCCTGTCCATTCCAGCAGCCTGTTTATATACTACCACATTTTATGACTATGCTCTTTGTGGTTCGCAATGCAGCCTGGTTTTATCACCTGCAAATTTAGAAAATGTGTCCTGCACCCACAAGCCCATGTTATGTAGATCAAGAGTCAAGAGTGTTTTATTGTCATATGTCCCAGATAGAACAATGAAATTCTTACTTGCTGCAGCACAACAGAATGTGTAAACATAGTATAAGATAAACGAGAGAGAAAAGAAAAGTTCAGTGTGTGTGTGTGTGTATGTATATATATACACACACATACTCACAATATCTATTTATATATATTATATATGTGCGTGTAGAGAGAGAGATATATATATATAGATATATATAGAGATATATATAGTGTTATATATATATAGTTTTATATATATAGTGTTTTATATATATAGTTATATATATATAGAGTTTTATATATATATATAGAGTTATATATATATATATAGAGTTATATATATATAGATATATATATATAGATAGATAGATATATATATAGATAGATATAGATATAGATATAGATATTTATATATAGATATAGATATAGATATTTATATATATATATATATATATATAGTTATACACACACACACACACACACACACACACACACACACACACACACACACACACACACACACACTCAAAAAATCAAAGAAAATAGTGCAATGACTCCGATAAATCCCTTCGGTGAATCCTTTTTTTTACATTAGTTTTTATTGCTTTTATGTATACACAAATAAAACACAAATATTACAATGAAACATACAACAATATAGTGAAACGTACAACAGTGTAGCGGGGAGTTCAGTTTACAATTAATGATGCAGTATACAGAACTATTTTCTTATTAAAACATTTTCCAATAACTTACATTATTGTCGATACAATTATACAGCGTTGATGTCTTTATTTCTATACCTAATCCATTTTTCCCATTTTCTGTTAAACTCATCTTCTTTCACTCTTAGAGAATATGTCATTTTCTCCATGACAAATATTTCCTGTACTATGTCTAACCATTGTCTAAGTCTGGGTATGTCCACTGCAAGCCAGTTTCTTGTAATGGCCTTTCTGCCAGCTGTGAGTAGGATTTAAACCAAGTAATGATCTTCCTTCAGCACCACTGTATTTATGTTTCCAAGGTATAAAATGGAACACTTTTTGGAGACTATTTATCCTAATACCTCCGTTAATGCTGAATTCACTCTGTCCCAAAATGGTTCTATTTCTGGACAACTCCAGAAGATATGTGCATGATTTGCGTCTGTTTGACCACATTGCATCCAGCATGTTTGCTGCCTTAGAATTTGCTTGCTTTTTATGTTAGGCGTAATAAAGAAACAAATCAAAATTTTCCAATAAAATTCTCTCCAATTTTCTGAATTAGTGAATGTCAGTAGTGTTACACATATATGATGCCATTCCTCTTCTGAGATTATGATGTTCATTTCCTTTTCCCACTTAAATTTTACATAAAATGTAGTTTTAGCTTGACATTCCATTAAACTATGATAAAATTTAGAAATAATCCTTAATGTTTTTTGATGATACGCATTAACTATCACTTCTATCACTGGATTATTTTCTTCTAGTGCCTCCCTTTTTACCTTTTTATTGTAATAATCTCTCAGTTGGAGGTATCTAAACAAGTCTTGGTTCCGATGTGCAAATCTATCCTTCAAATCTTGAAAACTTCTTAGGTCTCCATTTTCAATAACAGTACAAAATGCAGTCATTCCTTTCTTCATCCACTCTTTAAATGTTGAGTCATACATCCCTGGTTTAAATTCATTATCCAAAGCTATCCATCTTAAAACTTTTTGTCGTTTATTCAATTTAAGTTGTCTGATAAGAGTGAACCAGGTTTCCAAAGAAAATATCGTTATTGGATCGATTATACTCCTGATATGTCCAGGAAGCGCTTTTTCTCCCAAAAGTGTTTGGATGTGGTAGTCGGGGATATATGTCTCAATCACTTTCCACCTAGCTATATAGCTATCCTCACACCAATTAATTAGTGGTCGTAGTTGGGCTGCATAGAAATATATCCTAAAATTTGGAAGTGCCATTTCACCTTTGTCCTTTGGCAACTGTAGTGTAGTGTATCGAATTCTGGCCTTCTTTCCTCCCCAAATAAATCTAGATATTAATTTATCCCATTCCGTGAATTGTTTTAATGGTACCTCTATTGGCAGAGATTGAAACCAGTACAATAACCTTGACAAAATATTCATTTTCACCACATTTATCTTACTACTAAAATCCATTGGGTAGGTGGACCATCTTTCTATATCCTTTCTTATGTTTTGGCTATAATTGGCCCCATACAACATTGATATATTTTTGTTATATGTACCCCTAGGTATTTGATTGATTTTGAATCCCATTTAATATTATAATTTTGTTTGATTTCTTCTGGAGGAGAACAATTAAATAGAAGGATTTGAGTTTTTGAAATATTCACTTTATATCCTGCATAAAAATTACATTTATCTATGATCCCCATCATCCTTGGAAAAGGTGTTTACTTCCGTGAGATACATCATTACATCATCTGCGAAAAGGCCAATTTTATGTTCTCTGTCTCTTATAGTTACTCCCCTCAGTTCCCTAACTTGACAAATCGCTTGAGCTAATGTTTCAATATATATAGCAAACAGGGTAGGGCTAAGACAACATCCCTGTCTCGTTCCTCTTCATAACACAAATCTCTCAGTTAAGGACCCATTCACCTTTACTCTTGCTGTAGGTTGCTGGTAAATTGCTTTAATAACTTGAATTGAATCTTCGGTAAAGCCAAATCTTTCTAGTGTTTGATATAAGAATTCCCAATTAACCCTATCAAAAGCCTTTTCCGCGTCTAGGCTTATCAGGACAGCATGCGTACTTTCCTTTTGAATCTTGTGTATTATATGTAAGGTTCTTCTAATACTGCCTGTGTTTGTCTGCCTATTATAAAACCAGTCTGGTCTTCATCAATTAAATCTGGCATGAAATGTTCAAATCGTTTGGAGATAATTGAAGAATATAATTTATAGTCCACATTTAGAATTGATATCGGTCTGTAATTGGTACAATTTTCCTTGTCTTTGTTCTCTTTGGGGATTAATGTTGTAATTGCCTCTTTCCATGATGGGGGTGTCTTGCCTTCTTTGATAATCCAGTTAAAGGTTCTCAGAAGAAGTGGGTTCAGCTCATTCCGAAATATTTAATACCATTCTATAGGGAAACAGTCGCTGCCTGTGCCTTGTTTGATTTCATCCTACCAATTGTCTTCTCTATCTCCTCCAGTGATATTTCTGCTGTAATTATTTTATTTTGTGTCTCTCCAATATAGGGCAGATCTATTGTACTTTAAAAAAGTCCTCATTGATTCCCCATCTACTGTAGAGGTTTGTGTATATAATTATTTATAATATTCCTGGAAGATATATTCTATTTCTTTTGGATCACTCTTCAAATTCTGTGTACAGGGGTCCCTTCTTCAAGAGAAACAACATGCAAATGATGATCCCTGGGGAACACAATTCATCATTCTTCACTCTGAAAAGACTATTCACTCACTACAACCCTCTGTTATCTGTTACTTGGATAACTTTGTATCCATGCTATCAATGTCCCTTTTATTCCATATGCTTCAGCTTTGCTAATGACCCTGTCATATTGCACCTTATCAAAAAACTTCTGGAGGTTCATCTACAGAAATAACAACAATAACCTCATCAGCTCTGTTCTTCACTTCATCAACAAGTGCACCCAGTACATCGTTCCAGTACATCGAACATGTGGACTGGACTTTAGACTTTTTTATAAATGGCGCCACAATATGGTGACTCGTGCATGTGCGAACAATGTAAAAATAATTTCAATGTGCAGTGCTTACGTGCCAATAAAGAATCATTGAACCAAATTCAATCAGATTGGTCAAACATAATTTATCCTCAATTTTGCCTTAATTTATCTATTTTCTTCCAGATGACTATTAATCGTCCTGGATCAATGTTTTCAAAGTTTTTCTTACCTCCAATGTTAACATGACTGGACTCAGCTTATCAACAAGAGAATAAAATGAATCACTCCACAGTCCTCTGGATCCACTCCTGCATCCAAAGAGCATTGAACCATTATAGTCAATGCCTCTTCAATGTCCTCCATTTCCCCTTTGCCTCCAAATCCTTGCCTACATTCTATCCTGTCTTGGTGACATTTTAACTTCAGCCAAATCTTCTAATATCTTCATGGAATTAATGTTTTAATATATTTAATGCTTCGGCTATCTCTGTCACTTTTGCTTTGGAAGCAACTTCTTCCCTGGTGAAGACAGGTGCAAAATACTCATTTAGTATTTAACACAGTCCTTCACATCCAAGTACAGGTTTCTATTTTTGTCATTGATATGCACTCCCCTCCCACACCCACTTCTCCATGTACTAACCAAAAGGCTGTCTTTTGCATTATGATCTGATCTGCATTTACTAACTGTTTATCTCAAATTTCGAGCAATAGTTGTGTTCTGCATCTCACACCTCCTTCCCTTTATTCCTCTCTACTGCTCGCACCCAATTCTCTTTGTGTTCACTTCACCAGACAACTCAGCTCTGAATTGGGGCGGCAGGATGGTGCAGTGGTAGAGCTGCTGCCTTACAGCGGCATAGACCCAGGTTCGATCCTGATGACGGGTACTGTCTGAATGGAGTTTGTACATTCTTCCTGTGACCTCGTGGGTTTTCTCCGGGTGCTCCAGTTTCCTGCCATATTCCAAAGAAGTACAGGTTTGTAGGTTAAATGGTTTCTGTAAATTGTCCCTCGTGTGTAGGATAGAGCTAATGTAGGGATGATCGTTGGTCAACGTTGACTCGGTGCGTCGAACGGCCTGTTTCCATGCTGTATCTCTCTACAGTCTTTAAGCTATGATTAACCATCATTCAACAGCCTTCCTTGGAGGGCACCAACATTATTTGTGTCACCTAGATAATTTTGGGTCTCCCCTTGCACAGGCATTCTCTTTGCATTCTCCAGTTTTACTAATTTCTACATTGTCAAACATAATTCTGATTAAATTAAAAAGATAATTGAAATGAAGTATTACCTCTTGTTTCATTCTCCACTGAAGTCACCTAACTACTATCTCCAGCATTTTGCTTTTATTTAATTTCAAACTTGGAACGTGGACTCGCAGGTCTTATCTTATTCTCCTGCTCTGCAAACTTTTGTAATTCTGACTGCTGCTTTTTATTAGATCATCATTCACCCTTTTGCCAGGAGCCACATTTGGGAACACCCTTCCTCAACCTCTCTACTTCTCAATTTCCCTCCCCTTCTTTTAGACCCATCTTGAAAACTATCTCTTACCTGTTCTTCAGTATACAATATATCAAATTCTGCCTTGTAACACTGTCATGAAGCACCTTCTGGCATCTTGCCACGTTGAAGGCTCGATTGAAATGTGAGCTATCGATTTCATAAATTGTTTAAGGTGTGCAACATTAAGATTAGTTAGAACTGAGTATCAAATTAATCTGCAAAATGAAAACACCCTCTTTTTATATTACTTTGGAATAAATGGTTAGTAAATGCATCATGAATTTCTATTTTTCACAAATTATCCCCATTAATTAAAATAATTGAAAAGCCCATATGGAATAAAATAAAACGCTCTCCCTGTGGACGGTAATTGTTCGAGTCCACACAGTGCTACATAGAGTTATTAATTACCTGTAAATACAACGGGTGCTCTGCCTGGATTAGCGGATCTATTGGACTCAAAAGGGTTCTCCCCGCCCTTAAGGAGAGACATGTGTTTCCAGATATTTTTGTGCAACTGGAATGTAAAATTTTACCCACGAAAGGCTTGAAGCGAGTTGTATGAATTCGTTGTCAATTGAGTCTCCAGCCGGGTGGGAATGTATCAACAAAAATGATAATGACGATGCGTTGCTATGGACACAGATCGGGTTGCAAAGACAGTGTGGTGACAAAGGTCGCATGAGGACAGGCAGCACCAAAGATACTAGAGAACACCAAAGATTTTACGATCTTTGGGCAGCACAGAGATCGAGAGTGAGAGCAAAGAACCCCCATGCAGTGGGAGGGCAGGAATAAAGACGCAGAGACGGGGGAAAGGACAGGGCTGAAGATAACACGGACATAAGTAGACAGCAGAAGCAGAGGGACAGAGGCAGGGAAAGTGCAGAGTCAAGAAAGACACAGGGGTCCAGAAACGCAGAGGCTGGGAGCGAGACCAAAGGGAGGGGGGAAGCATCAGTTTCAGAGTCAAGAAGGGCCAGGGCTACATGCAGGGAGGGTCTAGATCCAGATGCACAACTGTGGGCAGAAGCGGGGAGAGGCAGAGGAAGAGAAGCACCCGTCAGGGAAGAGCTGGGGTCAGAGACATAATCTGATAATGCCTCAAAAGCTGAAACATCTTAAGTGGAAGTCATTTATCCATGCTAGCTCATACTAATCAATGCATATTCAATCAAACTGCACTTTTAGTCTGACCCTCGCCATCAATTCCAGGAATTTCCCCACAACACATGTTAGATCCATAGATGTAACACTTCCTGAATTGTCCTTCAGGATGATATTGCAAATCTTCCAAAACTAGAATCAAGAGCATTTTCTACGCTTGTGACTGATGCAGTTATCGTTTCTGCTACCATTTCCTCTGCTCTAAGGTGGAAATATTCACATTTAAGATTTAATCATCTTCATGCTCATTATATTTGCAATACCATGTTCTTCGTTTTATGAAAGTTAATGTTGCTCTCTTTAACGATTTTGAATTACTTCACATTTCTCTCCTTTCTGTCAATTGTGTCAATCTAGCGTTTCTGTCACAATCATGCATTCCACCCCCTCAATGTGGAATAGTGCAGGGACTCTACTCGTCTTTCTCTACACATCAATTGTAATTGTATTGAATACAAAGTATATGATTGGCAATGCAATAGGCAGTGCAGTCTGCAGTTGTATTTCTCAACAACTGGTCCCTAGACCGATGCCTATAGGCAGCAGTGTCATCTTGCATTTATGTGAGATTAGTTAACGAATTTAAAAAATAACCCTTTTAAGAGAAGGAAAAATAATACAGACACCTTAGACTTTCACACAGAGAGTGGTTACACAAAATTTCAAACAGCTCATAGTAAACTTACCAATCAATTCACAGTTCATCTTCAGGACTTCTATTTAAAATTATGTTTGTGCACAGTTTGCAACTAAAATTAACAGAAGTTCAAACCATCAAATTATGACAGGGTTTTAATTTACCTGTGCAGTATGTCAAGGTAGGTATGGTTGGATATTTTGTTTTGGAACTAGTATGTCTGAGAAACATAACAGAATTGAGACATGCGATGAGCAATGTAATGAAAGAGGAAAACATGGAGAAGGCTGGAAGTATTTAGTGTTCAATGGAAAAAAAAAATTATAGGCACAAAATGCTGGATTAACTCAGCGGGACAGGCAGCATCTATGGATCGTGGAATGGGTGACATTTCCGGTTGAGGCACTTCTTTTACATCAAGACCCTTCTGATATTGTACGTATTCATTATAGGTTTATTGCAAGGAGAGAATAAGAATACCCTTAACCCGAGTGCTTATTTTGTGATGTGATTCTGAGCAATGATACAATGAAGCCTTTTAAAATGATTCAGCACCTTGAGATCAAACACACATGAACTTAACACAAAGGTAAATGGAATTCTACTAATGGAAAAAGATGAGGTGGCATCTCACAAAAACCTTAATAAAGACAAATTAAGGTATGTTAAATACATCATATTTCCTGGCCGATTACATTGCAAAATGCAAATCATCATTTATAATTGGTGAAAACAATGCATTCAATTATCGGTGTTTTTGTTCAGTCTTGGATGATGCTGCTGCCGGGAAAATTAGTGGCACTGCATTACCAGGTTGTACTATTCCATGTCTCAATTATTAATAATAGAGAAGACATTGAAAGGCAATTGATAGAAAAAGTGCAAACTTCAGAACAGTTAGATTATGTGAATCCTAGTTTTATGGAGCTATGCCTATGATGGGGCCTTTCATGAAGATTTATATTGTTGTGAAGAACTGCCACATAACACATTTGGTGCTGTGAATTTTCAAATTCACATGAGTATGGTACTGACAGAACAGATGCAATGACAGGCAGATATTCAGGTGTGTAGGTGTAGTGGCTAGTGATGGAAGTTGCAGCAGCCAAAAGGTGAGAGGGAATGGGTGCCGACCACCATCACCTACTTTTCCATGCTAAACTGCAGTGACTGCCCTGTGGTAAATAACTAAAGTGAGTGTATGAAATTTGATGCAAACTTGAAACCTTTCTTGAAGTCTTTCTGTTTCAAAATAAATCTCCTCCGATAGATAGAATCCTTTTGGGATTTACAAAGCTTGCCAAGCTTGCATTATCTGTCAGATATTTCTGACTACTTCTATCAGTTAAATTGCTCTGTGCAGGAATGTGTATCCAGACGTATCTTTCAAAGTTATGATTTGTCTGCCACTATAAAATGGCAGACAGATCGCAGCTTTTATAAAGCAGTCTGGAGTCTAGAAAAATAGTTGGGCACAATTGTTTTTATCTCAATGGCTTTCAAAGAAAGCACAGACATTAATCTCAATATCACTCTCCAAAGCGAAATAATGTCATCCTTTCTGAAACAACCTTTCCAAAAAAATTGTTGCGCATTTATTTACAAAGCGTGATATATAGAAAGGAAAGCAATGGCTTTGTGACCTGTTCTCATCTGTAGACACCAATATGTCGATGCTGACAAAGTTAAAAGAGAAGCTTCTGGAGTTGTCAAGATCTGAAGTTACAATTTCAAAACATTACTTTAATTAGCTTCTTAAGAGCGAATACGGAGCAACTCAACAAAATGCCATTCCATTTCTTCATGCCTTTTGTGAAAATGGATGTCTAGCAATGCCTACAAATAAATTGTTGGAGTAACTCAGCAAGATAGACAGCATCTCTGGAGAGAAGGAATGGGTGATGTTTTGGGTTGAGACCCTTCTTCAGACTGACCCTTCTCAGTCTGAAGAATGGTATTGACCTGAAATGTCGCCCATTCCTCTCCAGAGATGCTGCCTGTCCTGTTGAGTTATTCCAGCATTTCGTGCTCATATTTGGTGTAAACTAGTATCTGGAGTTTCTTCCTACACTAAACCAAGTATCTGTAACTAAGATTAACACATCTGCTCAGTTTTGCTACAGTCAGGAAATGGTTGTGTGGTCAGTTGTTGGTGGATTGATCTCTGAATCAGTTGTCAGTTTGTCAGACATAGCTATTAGCATAGAGAGGTAAAGAGAAAGGAGAAAATATCATGTTGGCTCTTGCAGTATCACAGTAATATCTTAACCTCAAGTAAATGTATATGACTACAGAGTAAGACATTTTGATCTTTTGTTTTATTAAATTCCAAGTTTAGCCTTTGTCACAACTGGTGGTAATTGATTTGCCAGTTTTGTGTGAAGATTTTACACAGGGGAAAGCACTAGTCCTGCAGATTTAGTAAGCCAACAGAAGCAAGACTGAGTGGTGACAACAGACAAATCTGAGTTATCTTCAGACAAGCAGGTGATAAAGTATATTGCTCAGAAATTACTTATAAGGATGGATTTGGGTTATCCTTGAAGAATATTGTCCACTATGTGAAGTTGGATTGTGGATTCAGGGGTTCCATGAACATGCATATCATAAACAGGGACACAAAGATGGAAAGGAAAAGAAAGAATTGCAAGAATAGGTTGGTGAGCTGGAAAAAAAGGTTGGGTGATCACGTGTGTAGGAAGGAACTACAGATGCTGCAATAAGAGTCTCAACCTCAAACGTCACCTATTCCTTTTCTCCTGAGATGCTGTCTGACCTGCTGAGTTACTCCAGCTTTTTGTGTCTATCCTTGGGTGTTCAGGAATCAGTGGGGAAGAAAGTTGTGACAATCTAATTTTTGCCTCTCATCATTTTATATACTTTTATAAGGTCTCCCCTCAGCTTATGAAACTCCAGAGAAAACAGTCCAAGTCTAACATCCCCTTATAAGCTACTACTCTCTAATCCAAGAGCATTCTTTAGGTTGAGAATTCCAAATAATCATCCCCATTTGGGTGGATAAATTTCTTCTTAACTCCATCCTCAATAGCCAACAACTCTTTCAGGCTGCGTATCTATTTCAGACTGTAAATCTATTTAATCACATGGAATTAGTGTGCAGGTGATCATTTGTCTCGATGTGCCAAAGGGCCTGTTTCCATGCTGTATCTCTAGAACTAGAAACTAAGTGTTATCTGAAGCCCTGCTCTTTAAAGGGCCACTACTCAAAGGCATTCTTTGCTCTCAGTGATATAGAATTCCGTGATTTCAAATATAGCTTCACATTGTGTGCATGAACTGCTTTCAGGGCAATAATTATGCTCAACTTTCAAGCTCGGGATCTTTTCAGGTTGCTGCTGTTGATCCCTGCTGTGTCTCACTGCTGCACTCATGGTCCAATTGTGGTTGATATGCTGGCCAGGAGGGTGTTTTTGAAGTTCTGATGAAGGGTCTCGGACTTGAGATGTTAACTGTTTCTTTTTCCACATCTGTTGCCTGACCTGCTGACTATTTCCAGCATTTTCTGACATAATTTCAGATTTCCTACATCTGCAGTTATTTAATTTTCTTTTGGGATGTAGCACTTCTTCAGAGAAGCTTTGAGCATAACCTTGAATCTTTTTATCTGTACAACTGACAATTTACTCCCATAACAGTGCTTGGAATCGGATGTCTGTTTCAGAACATGGTAAACCCAATGTAGCAAACAGAATAACTAGGGCTTCATTAGTGCAGATGTTGGTTATGGGGAGGATTCTAACTTTGGTCCATTTAGGCTTCCAGTTAATTTGGAAGATTTTGTGGAGACAGCGGGTTGCAATTTTTCAGTGCCTGGTGATGGCAATCCATGTCTCAATTGAAGCAACCACTGTTGCCTGGTAGACCTTCAATTTTGACCTTGGCCTAAGATCCTTGTCTTCAAATACCCCTCTTATTGACTAAAGAATGTGCTAGCACATTGAAGGTGTGGTGAACTTCATCTCTGATGGCTGCATTTGGTAAAATATGAGGTGTAGCCCACCTGTAGCCCACTTTTTCCATGGTCTATGTGAACCTTCATTGTTGGTGGGCAGTTTGGTGCATTTAGGTCAGATTGGTAGATCTTGATTTTGCAGATGTTGAGTGCAAAGCACACCTTTCCACATGCTCCCATGAATGAGTCAAAACTATCTTGGAATGTAGTGACAGAGTGTGCACAATTACAACATACCCATACTGCTGCTTGACTACTGGCATTCGGGTGACCTTGGTTCTGCAGTATGAATACCCCAGGTTGAATGTTAGTTCTGAAGTTTTGCTCCACTCCTGAAGATTGTTTGTTGGAGGTGAGGAGCCATATTAAATAAAAAAGATTGAGAAAATGATGGACCGACGAAAGAACCTTGTTTGACACCAGGGTTATTTGAAATTGTTTCTGTTTTGGACCATTGCATACTGTTGTAAGGCAAATGCAAGAGGGAGAGGCCAATTTCTTTGGGCAGCCAAATCTTAGGTCCCTCCTGATTGATTGAATGAGAAGCTTTCGTGAAGTTATACTTTAGTCACATTTGGTGGCTAGAGCTTTTATTTGCATTTTTCTGGGAGTTGTCATACAATGAAGATTATGTCATCTGTGACTCGGCAGGAATCGCATTGTGAATCTTGAATAATTTCTTTGTCCACTGGAAGTCATTGTAGAGATCTCTGGTGATGACCTTTCTCGCGGAAACAATCAGTGTGATCCTTCGCAGTTACCTCATTGTTGCCAATTGTCTCCTTCCTTAAAACAATTCTTAATGTAGATAAATATTAAAGGAATAAAGGGTAGTTGGATGGCACATGAGAAAGAATTACGTTATAGGGATCCAGGAAAACGAGGGATTATAGGACAGTTAGGAGCATATTGCCTGGAGCTGACATGGACTCAGTAGGCTCAATGATATTTCTCTGTGATTTAGTAAGTACTTTAACAAATAGAAATACATAATATGCATTTTTTAGTATACATTTAAAAGAGGTTTAATGTTGCAGAAAAGTTAACCAGTCTTCCTTTTTTCTATCATACCATGGCATCCCGTGGTGTATCTCTCATCTCTATGGCATGTGTTGCATTTTTTGCCCTCTGGGTGTCAAGGAGGTAGACAAAAATGAGCTCGTTTTTTTCTTTCCCTGGATGATCTGAATGTGGAGGCAGTAGAGAGCTTCTGGGCGAGTTCTTAGGGAGTTTAGTTTTGCCAGGAGTTTTTTTTATTTTCCCCTCCTCCGGCTCCTGAAGATCTTCGGCTCGTGATGAAACAAAGCGCCCGGTTCAGGTTGCTCTTCCCCGACTGAGAGGAAACAACGAAAGAATTTGACAGCACTTTAAGACGGGATTGATCTCCTCTTTTAATCTGAAGATATTTATGTTCTTGAAGTGTACTCTTCCCGCGGCGTTTCGCAGTATAATTCCAGAATCGCGGTAAAGACAGTGAAAGGGAATTATTTTTGTTTGCGGTTTTTTATATTTTCGGTGTGAAGAAAGGAATCCGGATGGATTATGAAGGATGGCAGGGAGCCGGAACGGCTAGGCTGGTGGTGCGGAGCGCCAGCGCTTTGTGCTGAGCAGGAGAAAGAGCAGCAGCAGCAGCAGCGGCGGCGGTTGAGGGCTCGGGCTCGGGCTCGCGTTCGATCATCGGGGCCGACGTTCCGATCCCATTGATAGGGGGAGCGAGGCGGCCGTTGGCCGTTGGCCACCCTCTTGCGCTCGCGCTGAGCCAAGCAGGATTGACCGTTGGGGCCCGGAGCCGGCGCACAGGCCGCGCCTGCCAGCGACGCTAACACCGACATCACCGTCTCGCCGCCCAGCGGACGGCCCGGGGGCGCAGGGAAGCGGGCAGCCGAGGCGAGGCCCAGATCACCCACAGAAACTCCCGACCGACCGACACCATGGCGTCTTATGTGGATAACAGCTTCAGGCAGGCGGTGATGAAGAACCCAGCAGAAAGGACGCAACAGGTAAAAGGGGGGGAGGAAAACAAATATCAGAAGGGATGAAGATAAAATACAAACGGGAAGATAGTGTGGGTGCTTTAGTTAGATAAAGGAATTTCACTTCCAGAGTGATGGGCCGCTCGGCTCCAGCGTCCTCTCTGTAAACAGGTGTGACTCCTCTAATGGTTGCATACTTAAAATATCAATCACTTCGCAGCCATAAAGCTGATGCATTTTTGATTTTGTAATTTCTATCCGTACGAGGTTTTATAAACCGAGATTGTGATCGAGGGAAATAGTTTCCCAAAGACGCCACTTTGATCCTTGTCTTTGCTCAGTATTAGCCGGCAAACACTTTGAAGTGCTGTTCCACCTGTGCTAAAATGTCTGCATATTTTTATGCCTGTTTAATGTTTTCCTGGACTATCCAATTTCATATGCCAATAAATCAGTCTTACGGTGATGAATGCAGATTCAGGAAGTTTAGATTGTGGTGTTAGAGAATGTGCGCATCGGTGCCTTCTTATTTGTCATTGCAACATTCTTTTCAATGGTGTGTATTATGATGGTGTATTTAAGCCATGACTTTAAGCACCCTATTGTGACGTGGGGCTTAAGTGGTTTTAAGTAAAATGTTGCCGGTCTTTATTGATGCCATGAATTTCGTTTGTGTAGGAGACTAGTGACATTTTGACTTGATTCTATGAAAATGATAATGCTTTCTCACATTCTTTGCTGATGGAAAGAGGACCATAAATTGATGGTTTATTATCTGACCGAACGGCCACAGTGTCATGGCGATATAGTGCGGATGCAGGCCCTTCATCGAGTCCATGGAGACCATCAATTGCAGATTGACACTCTTTCCGTCTTTTATACTCCCTGTATTCTAATCTATTTCCCTTTGATTTCAAAACTTGCCTGCACACTTCAGTGCAATTTACAATGGCAAATGAACTGACTAACTACACATGTTTAGGATGTCTTCCGTATATAACATCAGTTTTTAGAGAGTCAAGAGTGTTTTATTGTTATATGAACGGAAACAGAACATTGAAATTCTTACTTGCAACAACAACACCACAGGTTTGTAAACACAGAGTCCAAATAGAGAATATAAACAAAAACTGTTTTATAAATTAAGAAGTAGTGCAAAAACAACACAAAGCCCAAAGCCTCTAGTGCAACCCAGGCAGTTTGGAGTTTAGTTGGCGTTCATACTGTCTATTAGCTTTATGGTTGTTGGGAAGAAGCTGCTCCTGAACCTGGACATTAGTTTCAGACTCGGATACCTTCTTCTCAATGGCAGGAGTGAAATTAGACCATTGCCAGGGTAGTGTGGTTCCTTGATAATGCTGGCTACCATGATGTTCACCAATTTGTAATCTCCTTTGTACCTAAGCGTTTGAGTTGCCGAACCAGGCCCTGATACAACTAGTCAATATGCTCTATTCCATACACCTGTAGAAGTACAAGAGAGTATTTATTGGCACACTGAATCTCCTCAATCTTCTAAGGAAGTAGAGGTGTTGATGAGCTTTCTTTTTGATGTTGAGACATGTTAGATTTGTTTTTTCTTTACTTTGTTTCAACCAGTTATGTACGAGTTTTTCATTTTTAAAAAAGACACAAAGTCCTGGAGTCACGTAGCACGTTAGGCAACATATCTGGAAAACATGGATGTGATGTTTTGAGTCGGGAACGTTCTTCAAACCGCAAATATCTTGGCAGGATAATGTTGAAAACTAAATGTGTTTACTTTCTGGTGAAAATGAATACATTTGAATTTGGAAATGATACAGTTGGTGGAATGACAAATTAAAATGTTGCTTAATCCTGAGTGAAACTAAATGCTAATAAAATGCAGAAAATGTTCTGAAGGTTTATTTTTGTTGCTGCCTTTTCTCTATCTGAAATATTGGATCACTAATTTGAAATGAATCAAACCAAAGGTTGAAGGTATCTGTGAGTTTCGGCCCCCTCATGTATTTTACAATATAACACATACCATTTGGGTGTTATAAGGCTGACATATCAATTCTATTGAAAGGCAATAAATTTAATTTGTGACTGTAAACCAGTGTTAAATACTTCATGCCTCTGTTGAAGCCTTAAATAATTTTGTACACTTGTTATGACATTTGCAATATTTATCTTTTTCACCAGAGAAATTATTGATAAAATTATAGTCGTAATTTGGTGGAGCCAGTTTTATAATTCACTTTATATTTAAATAGGTCATAAGCTTGCCTAACCTGTATCCATTTGTTCCTCATTTCTCATGGTGGTTTATTGATCACGAGTATCTGATGAAAAAATCGCTTGTCCAGCAGTTTCAAAGATGTCGCTGGGATGCTATTTTAACAAGTTATACATTGCAAAAAGTTCTTAATCAAATGTACTGCTGTCATTGAATCAACAAATATTGCCATAGAGCTAGAATTTAGCAGAAATATAGCTTCCATTAAAGACATAATTACATTCACCACTTTTTTTTAGCCTAAGTTGTGTGTGATAATGGAGAGATTGCTTTGAAATGTACCTTTTGACGTGTGAAAAATGTAACAACATCTTTTAAGTGCCCATATTGCCCTTGAGAAAATACATCTGAACTCTTCCCACTCAACAAGCTATCATACCTAGTTATTTGCCCCTTTTGTGGACTATGAGGCATCGTACTGCTTTTGGAACATGGACCTGTTTCTCCTCCCATTGCTAGATCGCTGACTATCCACCTTCTATTGTTGGACCTCAGATTACTTTCTATTGTTAGACCATGATTTTTCCCAATTATTGTCCCAAATGCTATCATACCCTGGGGCGACATCACCCTGTACTCTTAGGTGATGGGCTTGGTGGAAGCTTGAGGAAGAGGAATTTTTAAGGGACTTGGAAGACCAGTGCAACAGGAAGACCTGAGAGGGGAATGTTGATGGGGCGTTTATTCCAGTAATCAGTAACTATTCCATTGCTGAAAAACAATTGGCTGGCTGCCTGCACAGGTGCATACTGTTTCTTGTAGAATGCCCATAGCACAGACTTCTACTGGTGGCCTGTTCATTATAGGTGTGTTTCAATGCTGACAGCCTAAGAGATCCTGTAAATTGCTTTGACATCCAGTGAGTTTCCACTCCACTAGTTTCATCATTGGGGCTATTGAATGTGTTACACATTCTTAAACATTCAGTATCACTTAAGACAATTTTAAAAGAATATAAAAGCCTGTTTAAAGCACAAAAGTCATCTTGGCATATCAGTCCATTAATTTTTTGATTCAAAATAATTTCTAATTAAATGTACATACACACGTGGAATGATCGTTAAACTCTTGTTGTCCGTATTGCTTATTAATGCACTGCAAGGTTATTTGTGAAGATTGTGCTTTAGTCCGCTGTTTAATTAACTTTCTTATTTTGTTCAAATTGTCTTTGATGGAACACTGTTATCATATTAATAGGAATTATTTTTGTTGTTACCTTGTTAGTTGAAGTATGTTATGTATATGGTTTGAAGAAACATAATCTAAAAGGAGACTATGTCAATGCATCAGTATTTAGTTAATGTTCTGAACTAAAGTTAAAAAATCTATCCTTTTAGTATATTCAACAAGGTATAACAAATGTAATCTGTTTATCATTCAATCAAAGTTGTATTGTGTTTTTCAAATTATCTGCGTTCAAACATCTCCATTATTTTTCCCTTGGGATTTTTGAAGCTAATTTCGACTATAGAAATGTTCCAAAACACAAATGATTTTTGAAGAGGGATTTAAAGGCAAACAATGCTAATGCACCAAGAATGAAACCATAAATTCATTAGAATTTTGAAGAAACAAATTAAATTGATTTTTCGCATTGGAGAGATATTATTAAGGATAACTGTATAATACATGTAAAATCAAAGTATAATCGGATCGAATGGCCATTAAAATTTTTAATTTTTAAGTTGATACAACAATAAGAAATGGTATGTGGTATTAGTTAGGAAGCGAAGTAAGAGTGTAAACCGACTTGGTAAAATAACCACTTGTTTGGTTTTTATAATGTTCTGTTGCTTCTTTAAATTTTGTTTTTAAGTTATATGTTTCAACTGCATTGTGTACGTATAAAAAGCAAATCTTTTGAGCAACAGAAATCACTATCATGATCTTAATTGCATTGTCATTGCGTTACTGTGGATCAGTACAGGAGCAACGACTGTTTTTGTCAATGCAGCTCTACTCTTCAATCTTTAAGCATTAATATTATCAGCCATTTGACAGTTATATGAATACGAGTTAAAGTGATTATGTTTCACATATGTACTTGGGTAGAATCTCATTATAGATATTTGATCTTGGTCCCCAAACAGGCAGCCCCAGAGGTCGTTAAATAATTATTTGTGTAAGACTTAATTAATTTTTAGATTACAAAATTAATACATGGCAGCTATAAATTAGGTCTTGTTCTTTTTTTGTCAGAAGGGTGCACCAGATGCAACTTCCTTGCAATTGGTTATTTTCCTTTTGGTGGAGATATCAAACTGTTCTGCCTTAGTGATAACATAAACAACCTTATTTTAAAATTAAATGAATTTGCTTTATGATATTGTGAGGAATCACAGATGTAATTTAAGGATGATGTTTTGGCCAGTAGGTCCTAATTAAAAGAATGTGTAAATTCAAGATGTGTGTGTACGTTTGAGGACATGTATATATTCAGAGTTATTAAAGCTTCAGTGTTAATTTTATCAATCTTGATGAAAGAAAAGGAGGTTTAATAAAATGACAGTGAATTTGAAGCACAGAACATGTTCTGTATGCAAGAAAAAGAGGGTAGAACACATGACAGCCAGGCGTCATTCCTGATAGTGGCTGTTGGCCAGGATTAGTGATTTACACAATCGGGAACAGATGCAAAGTAAAATCTGTCATGATAAGATTAACTGCCCACCTTGTATATTTGGTAAAAAGACCAAAACAGTGTCTCATGCAGCAGAGCCTCAGGATAATTAGCTCTTTCTGTTATACACTGTAAATTGGCAAAGTTGATAATGCGTTGCATGTAAAGAATATTCCCACTGATATCCCTGGATGAATTTAGAACTATGTCATTCGAATTGGATTGGGACATACTTCCCTTGACAATTATTGCCCATTTTCTTCTTGTACTCAAGATTGCACTGATTTATCAATCATTGTTGAACAGAATATATGAGGGCTGCTTTCTACAATATTAGAAACATGTCCCCCGCAAGATGGGGCAGGATTTTGTTCCTGAAAATCGTTCACAATCCAAATACTTTGCGAGTTGGAAATGTGGCTAAAAACCAAATTGCCACACAGCAGATGATGCCTGAAGCCTCACAACAGTGGGCAAATCCGCCGTGCCAGTCTTCCAAATGCTTGTACATTTGTAAATACTGTACATTAGTCAGATGTATGTAAGCTGGGGGAAACCTGTAGTGTAGGCTGGGAGGAAAAAAGAATAAATCATTGGTCTGCTGCAAATATTGTTTTTTAAGACTTACTCCAAATGTTCAACACAACTACTTCAATCATTTTGTAGCAACAAAGGATTAGGAGTTTTATTTTCACCTGTTGTGATGATACACAGAAATCACTGGCCAGATCATGTTGATGTGTGGCTTAGTACCCACCATCTCTGTCCATGATCATCCAGTGTCCTTATTTATCAGCTCCAGATCCAGTGATAGCTTTCACTGGCTAGAGACACCTTGCTCTTCACTGGTTTGATCTCAGTAATTGCAGACCTCCAAAAGTGCATAAAAGAATCTCTGCCTCTGAAATGCACTGGAAGCTTTGATAGCTGCCAGAATTTAACTCAGCTTTGTTGGTTGTTTAAACTGAGACACAAACAGAGGCATTTAGAAACTAGTAACAATGAGATAAATGTATTCTTTTTTTCAGCTGCTTAATAATTATTTCTTTAAAACATGACATCAAAAATTATTTTTCTTTGCTGTGCTGTATAATTCACTTAGAAATTAATGGGGTCATAAATTTTGACCCAGATCTCATTTGTTGCAAGAAAGGAGACTGTGGTTGGTACATTGTGAAATCGACAGAAGGATGTAGGGTTGGGTGTTTAATATCTCATATTTATTTTAGTTGTTTATCTTTTTTAATATTTGACCTTGTATGTATCGTTAGCTTTTATGGTTTGAATGTTGCACTGACTGGTTGACATTTTTAAATTTTGTTGTACATGGTTCATGTTACAATGACAATAAAGAAACTATTCTATTCTAAAGCTTTCTTTCCACACAACCTCAGCTCATTGTAGATATTTGGGGTTGAATGCAGTCATTGAACAATCAACCATTCATGACGTTTTGAAGATGTCAATAAATCTGTAGGTTTCACATTTGACTATAAGCAGGGAAGAGTGGATTGATAGTTGTTGATCTAATCATTTGATGGTAAACCATGCAGATAAATATTGGCTTACAATTTCCCTCTACAAACTTCTTCCGCCTGGTGGAACTTGTACTCGCCCTGAACAACTTCTCTATAGATTCCTCTCCAAGTTCAAGGTGTAGACATGGGCCCCAGCTTTGCCTGTCGTTTCGTCAGTTACATCCAGCAATTCTTGCTCCAACCGAACACTGGCACCATCTCCCAACTCTTTCTCTGCTGTATTGATAACTGCATCGGTGTGCCTCCTGCATCCATCCAGAACTTGTTGATTTCATTAACCTCACCACTAACTTCCACCCTTCCTTCAAATTCCCGTGGACTATCTCTTACACCTCTCTCCCCTTTCTTGATCTCTGTCTCCATCAAAGGGGACAGATGAGATTAACTTGTTGTAAACCTACTGACTTCCACAGTTATTTGGACACCACTTCTTCCCACTCTGCCTCTTGCAAAAATGCTACCCCCTGCTCTCAATTTCTCAGTTGCTGTGTCTCTGCTGCATCTGCTTCCAGGATGAGGCTTTCTATTCCAGGATGTCTATGTAAATGTGGTACCCCCCGCACCCCCCGCTGTCGGATCCCTCACCTGCTTCTCCACTGTGTCCTATAGTTCTTCTCCTGTTTCCCCTCCCTTCAGACAGAACAAAGACACTTCCCCTGGTCCTCCCCTTCACTCACGAGCTTCCTCATCCAACACATCGTCCTTTGATATTTCCCACCAGCAGTCACTTCTTCCCATACCCACCCCTTTCCATCTTCCGTAGAGACCGCTCCTTCTGCAACTCCTTAGTTCACTCATCCCCTCCCACCCAAACCACCCCCTCTCCAGGTACTTTTCCCAGCAACCACAGGAGCAACAATACCTGTCCCTATACCTCCTCTTGAACCCCAACAGTCCTTCCAGGTGAGGCAGAGGTTCACGTGCACCTTATTTAACCTCATCTACTATATCCAGTGTTCCCGACGTGGCCTCCTGTACTTCGGCAAGACCAAGCGTAGAATTGGCAATCATTTCGCTAAACACTTGCGCTTGGTCTGCCATGGGCTTCTGGATCTCCTGGTAGCTAGCTATTTTAACTCATTTTCCCGTTCCCAGACTGACCTTTCCGTTGTTGGCCTCCTCCATTGACAGCGTGAGGCTACACGCAAACTGGAGGAACAGCATCTCGTATTCCGCCTGGGTAGCTTGCAACCCAATGGGATGAACATTGAATTGTCCAATTTTGGGCAACTACAATATTCCTCCGTAACCCCCCTCCCCATTCTAGCTTCACAATTCGCAACTCTTTAAATCTTTTGCCTCACACCCTATTCTTTCATATTTGGCCTTTTCCCAACCATCTGCCTATCAAAACTTCCCCTTGTTTACATTCACGTTTATTAGTGATAGGAGCAGAATGAGGCCATTCGGCCATTCAAGTCTACTCCGCTATTCAATCATGGTTGATCTATCGCTCCCCCTCAAGCCCATTCTCGTGCCTTCTTCCCATAGCTCCTGACACACATACTAATCATGAATCTATCTATATTTGCTTTATAAATATCCATTGACTTGGCCTCCACAACATTCTCTGGCAAAGAATTCCACAGATTCACCACCCTCTGACTAACAAAATTCCTCCTCATTTTCTTCCTAAAGGAACGTCCTTTAATTCTGAGGCTATGACCTCTGGTCCTAGACTATCACTAGCGGAAACATCCTCTCCACATCCATGCTATCCAGGTCTTTCACAATTCGGTTAGTTTCAATGAGGTCCTCTGTCATACTTCTGAACTTCATTGAGTAGGGACCCAGTGCCTTCGAATGCGCATTATATGTTAACCCACTAATTCCTGGGATCAATCTCGTAATTCTTCCTCAGATATGGGGCCCAAAATTGCTCACAATACACCAAATGTTGTCTGACCAGCACTTCATAGAGACTCAGCATTACATCCCTGTTTTTGTATTCTAGTCCTCTCAAAATAAATGGTAGCATTGTGTTTGCCTTTCTTATTATTGATTTGATGTGCAAATTAACTTTTTAGGAATCCTGCACCAGCACGCCCAAGTTCCTGCCAGGCTTTGTCCTGCCACTCACTTCACGTTTCCTCCCTTTCGCCCTCACAACCAGTCTGAAGTTGGGTTCCGACCCAAAACATCACCTCTGCATGTTCTCCAGAGATGCTGCTTGACCCGCTGAGTTACTCCAGCACTTGGTATCTTTTTATGTATGTGTTGTGTTACTGCTAACTTCACAATGTTTGATGATAGTGGAATTTGTGCAAAATGGATATGTTCCTCTGTGCCCATGTTCTCCCTTAATTACAAAATGAACTAAAAAGACATGGACAACAAATAGTTTAAGATAATTTAAGTAACGTTTTTTTTTTAAGGAGGATCAGGATCAGTTCTCAGCAGACCTTCTCGCAGTCTGTTGTTCATAAAGTTATATATCATAGGTAAATCATAGCAGATATTTGTTATACACCTTTAGGATGAGATACATTGTATGCACTCTGCATAATTAATTGCCTGTGAACTGAATATTGTCCAGATGTGTTGAAATATGCAATAAAATAAAAAAATAGAATTGGCAATATTTGTATGCAAGTAGGTAGCAAGCAGTTTAAATAAATTGGACAAATATAGGATTACTGAGAGAGCTACAGAAAACTCACTACTGTAATTAAACATTGCAGAGTATAATATATTTAGGAAAGGAAAAATGAGAAGTGCAGTCACAGTACGTAGACAGGCAAAAGGCAGCATTTATAATGAAGGCAAAAACAACATGGATAGACAATCAAAGCCACAATTTCAAAATTTGTGGTAGGTACAAAATTGGAGCAGACTTTAAATAATTAGGACAATTGTTATAAAATGCAGGAGTTTTGTAAACTGTAAGAAATGTTTTTAATTTGAATCCTGGTGAAAATTTGTAACTTCTTACTCTGGGGTGTATTTGAGGTGAATGACATTTAAGAGGAAGCTATGAGGAAGAAGGGTTGAGAGGCTTTGCTGAAAGATTTACATGACAAGTGCACAATGGAGACTTAAATGGTGCCTACTAGCACAGACTGATTAGACCAAATAATGTGTTTCGATTCTGTGAATCTGAGTAACCGTTGCCTAGTTTACTACAATAATTTGTCTAACATAATTGACCGATGTTTTGATCAAGGTAAAGGATGGAAGATTTAATTACAAGAAATTGAACATCTAGCTCGTATAAAAATCAAGATGAATGGATTGTTGCATTAAAGCAATTTTGTATTTGAATGTGGATTCTGTTTAGTACTTTAATGGCCATCAGTTTATTTGACATAAATTTCTCTTGTAAAACCATTTAACATACTTTCATCCCTTCAGAGTTTGAAACCTCAAATTGCTTTAGATGTGCACAGTATATTCCATATACAAGGATATATTTTAATAGTATATCTAGACGTGAAATTCCACAGTTGCAGTATAGCAAAGTAGCAGTATTTGCAGATACTCTGTCTGGACTACTCGTCCTTGTATTATAAAAAAAATAGATGGGAAACTTTTGGAATCTTATGTGCCTGTCCCACGTAGGCGTCTTCTTGGGTGACTGCAGGAGGCTATGCAGTCTCCACATTGTCACCACATGTTCGCGGGTGCTTGCCGGGGAGTCGCCTTCATGGTCGTGAGGGGTTCCCACATTCTGGGAACTAGTTGAGACCTCATTAAAGTCGCCGAGAATTTTTCAACATGTTGAAAAATTGACGGCGACTAGAATGAAGCCGCCATGGAGAGTAGCAAGAATTCTCGTGCCGTGGGTGGGTCGCAAGGAGATCCTAGTGGTTGCCAGGAAGTCATAGGTTATCTTAGGTTCTCGTTGGTTGTATCCAGTGCTGACCGGTGAATTTAATTGGCTCATTGGGGAAAGAAAACGTAAACAGTAGTTTTCAGAACCAAGGATAACTGACCGATAATGTTAAATGTTCGCCGAGCTTCACAGCTGTGTATATCTGGCTTGTTGTCTCCACTCCTTCTCCCCCCTTCTCCCTCTCTCCTCCCCCCCCCCCCCCCTTTAAAGGACTTACCGTATACTCTGCTAGCCATCTTAATTACAGCGCCAACATTTCTGTTCATCGCAGTGTGTGTCTGTATCACCTTGGCTTTGCACCGTGTGAATTTCAGACTGAGCTCCCCTCGCTTGCCCTGGCCCCCGCCTTTGCGGTGTGTGTGTGTGTTTTCCACTCTGACAGTCGCCGTTCCAGTTCCCGGTCTTTCAGGCGACTGCCGGCAACTTGACAGTCACCGGCAGTTCGCTGAAAAATTGCTCAAGTGGGACAGACCCATAATGCTCGTACAGAGGTAGCATGCTTTGAAGTGCACAAAACTGGAATTGGATGAAATTTAATTTGCAGCTTTTGCATAAGGCATTACATTTGTATAGGCAGACTTGTGGATCAGCTGCCACTTTTGTTAAAGTTTAGTATGGATGCTCCCTGACGTAAAATAAAGTATTTTCTGAGGTTTTCACAACTATGGATAATTATTCCAGATCAGACTGCCTGATTGAACTTGGACTTGTGTGGTTTGTAGGAAAATAAAAGACTTAATCCCTTCACTTTCTTGAAGCCCTTGTCCCATTACCTATGGTTTTTGTGTCAATATCCCTAATTCAGTGATATTATGCAATTTCATGTGTCTTTCAAACCAGAAATGAGAATTAAGTGGTACCTCATAGATAAATATCATCAGGTCTGGGTTTCCAGTATTTTGAACTAAATTATGCAGTGTCAGTATAGAATGTTGTGTGACTTAAATGAGAACTTACAGCTTGTGCTGTTCCTATGTGACTGTCGCCTTAGGTCTTCTAAACAGTAAAGCCAGCCAGTAAGGCCAGCGGAAAAGGCCATGGCTGTGAAAAAAGTTTGAGTTAATTGATGTGCTCCTTATTTTGGAAGATGTTGCAATCAAAACATGCAAGTTTCTCAGCCAGTTTTTGCTGTTGGGTGCAGCAGTGGGCGAACCTAAAAATGTGATGCCAATTTGCTGAGACAGCAAAATATATTATAATTTATATATAATTTTATATATAATTTTTTATATATATATATATATAAAATTGTTTACAGAGTACTACAGTCCTTTCTTACACATTTTGTCTGCTCCGCTGCAAAACCTCCTCAATGTATGTCTACTTTGAAGAAGTTCTCCTCCTCTTTCCAACGAGAGTTACCGCCCACTCCCCTGACATCAGTCTGAAGAAGGGTCTCGAACCAAAAACGTCACCCATTCCTTTTCTCCAGACATGCTGCCTGTCCCGCTGACTTACTCCAGCATTTTGTGTCTACTATGTTTACCTATTCTGTTGTGCTGCTACAAATAAGAATTTCATTGTTCTGTCTGGGGCACATGACAATACACACTTAGAAAAATAGAAACATAGAAAATAGGTGCAAGAGGAGGCCATTCGGCCCTTCGAGCCAGCACCGCCATTCATTTTGATCATGGCTGATCGTCCCCAATCAATAACCCGTGCCTGCCCTCTCCCCATATCCCTTGGCTCCACTAGCCACTAGAGCTCTATCTAACTCTCTCTTAAATCCATCCAGTGATTTGGCCTCCGCTGCCCTCTGTGGCAGGGAATTCCACAAATTCACAACTCTCTGGGTAAAAAAGTTTTTTCTCACCTCAGTCTTAAATGGCCTCCCCTTTATTCCAAGACCGTGGCCCCTGGTTCTGGACTCGCCCAATATTGGGAACATTTTTCGTGCATCTAGCTTGTCCAGTCCTTTTATAATTTTATATGTTTCTATAAGATATCCCCTCATCCTTCTAAACTCCAGTGAATACAAGCCTATTCTTTCCAATCTTTCCTCATGACAGTCCCGCCATCCCAGGGATCAATCTCGTGAACCTACGCTGCACTGCCTCAATCACAAGGATGTCCTTCCTCAAATTAGGAGACCAAAACTGTACACAATATGCCAGATGTGGTCTTACCAGAGCTTTATACAACTACAACTTGTTTCTTTGAGGGTATACCAAAGAGAAGAAAACTAGACTTGTTGTATTTGTCTTCCATTTTGAGGACAGGTTACGCCTGACCAGTTTTCCCAATGTTGCCCAATGCCAGCACAACGTGGCTAGAACTGCACCAAGTCCCGTCTGTGCTAAAGTAACTGTATTTGTCAGGATTTGTGTTGTTTTTGGTGTATGTGTTTTAAGGTAATTGGGAATGTATCAGATTGGCTGAAGAATAACTTTGGTAATGATGGATACTTGCAATATTTGACTCTTGCAATCAATCTCAGCAAGAGTTGGATTGTACATTGTGCATTTATGGTTGAAGCTTGCTGGACACACTTAGCCTTGGATTTGGTACTTTAGTTGAGTTCCTACATTGTTAATGCTGAAATATTCTTGTTTCTCTCAACTGTTAAAATTTTCTACCATTACTCAAGACTAGATGGACTAAGTGTGCAAAACTTTAATCTGATCCATTTTTTTCTGCCCTCATATAGTTCTGTCTATAGTTTCAAGTACAGCATGAATGGAATCCTGGCATGGCCTTAGCTGGCTGGTATCTTATAGGTGCGGCAAGAAAGAAAGTTTGGTTTTCTCGAATTCTATCATATCTGAAGAAGGATCGTCCTGGTCTTTATGATTTTCAGGATGATCTTGGATGATCTTAGAACTGTTTTGGGGCCATCGTTGCCTTGCGGTCATATTTGTTCTTTGTGTATAGCATAATCTCATAAACAACAAATTGTGGATAGTTGTAGATAAATGATTAAAATCCATGTTAATTTGAAAGTAAAGGCTGATGATCAAGAAAAAGCTTCACTATGGTGGTGTTTTGTTCTTGTCAAGATTTCTCTATTTCTATATTCTATTCATCATTTTTTCTCATTATTCATCATTATTTATAATTTCCCTATTCTATTTTTACAAAATTTCAGCATTGGCAAAAATGTCAGCTTCTGGTCCCACAGTGGTGATCAGCATAATAAGAGTTCTGATGTGCTTGTATCTGAACCTCTACTTTTTTTGGACTTCCAAGCATGTTTGAAAGTTCATGACAAAACTGAGCACTGCTGAATGTACTTGAAAATCAACATAAAGATTTCATTTCTCAACAATTCTTCATACATGTTATGATCTGTAAATATTTCCTACAGCGAAGCTTTCCAAGAAAGCCTGAGAAGTAACTGCATCATAGACCATCCTGAGTTATAATTCATTTAATTGTTTAGAAAGGAAATTAAATTTGTACATGGCATGATTTTGTTTTTTAAGAACAGTTCTCTGTGTTCAAGGCTGCCGATTTGGTCCATGTGCAAGGTTCCATCTGCCACTTAATATTTGGACCTATCCCTTTTTCCCCTCTCTCTTACTGTCACCAACTCTGTCTTTGTTTTTTAACATCTATCATTACTCGTCTGTGTCTGCCTGTTGCTTTCCTTACGACTGTCTGCCTGTTTTTGTATCTATTTGTATTTGGCCTGTTCCTCCTCCCCCTCTTGCTTCTTTGCTTTTTGGGCAGGACTGGAGACTTCATCCCATTAGTTCTCTGTTACTCTCACACCTGCATCTTCCTACCCAGATTCCCTCCGTCAAAATCACTTAAAATGAAAATCCGATCACATGGTCATGGTGATCTTGTTGTTTGGAATGCTTGCTGTGCACAAATGAACAATTTGTCTTCATTGGCAAGTCTTTATAAATACGAACTTTAATGGTTGTTCATTTTGACGTGACCTGAGATTGCAAAGGGACACATAAATAGAAGGCAGTGTCTGTCAGGCATCCTAAGTCTTTACATCTATTTTCTTTCTTCTGCCATAATCACATTTTATACCCTCTTTTCATTTTGCTTGATGTTGTATGAAATAATGTACTCATCCACAAATGTACTCTGCGTGCCTCAGTAATCTGGTTAGGGAAATGGAGAATGGCATTGTATGAGTCACAGATCACCCATGGAGACTGCTATTCCAAGATCAATTTTAGATCACAGAAAAGTTCCTGTGCAAAATCCCATAAAAGTATTTTTGGTACATATAATTATAATGTATGCATGGCATTGTTTGGTTATTACTATTTGCAAAATCTTAGGAAATTATGCAGTTCAGCTCGTGGTGCGATTAGGTCTTTGGGTGTGACACATATTGAACATTTCAGGTTAGACATGGGTGGAAGTATGTCTTGAATTTAAAAAATGTACTTTTACATTCCATTGCACTGCACGCATATGCAATGAATTCAGTTTCATTACAGAAATCTGATTGTTGTTTGTCAGAACAGTCACCTGCATCAGCACACCGAGACTCCAATGTGAGATGTTTTTGCACAATTAATTTTAAATCGTGTTTTTATTTACAAAAAAACACAAACTTAATTGTGCAATGATATGCTGGATATCTTTTTAAAATCTTCTTTGTTGTACATCTTTTATGGTCTATTTTAGTAACATCCTCTTAAATCAACCAAAAATAAGTTGAAATAGCTTTACTTTTGGGTGTAGGAAGTTGCAAATGGGTTGAAGCCAAAGTACAGGATGAGGTTAGCAATTGTAAACAGGAAGTATGATTGCCGGAGAGACTCAAAGGGGAAATGGGAATTTCAAGAAACTTTAAAGTTATTTTTTAATCTTGTATTCAAAGAGGGGCTATTCTTCTCTGATTTAGCTAAAACATTAAATCCTAGAATTAAATATAATAGAAATCGCACAATTCCCATGCTGATTGTTCCTTTCCATGGACTCGTATTGCATGGCTTTTCCATGGGCTTGAAGCCACAGATTACAGAGAGGTTGTTAGGAAGTTTGACACAAAATGCTGGAGTAACTCAGCGGGACAGGCAGCATCTCTGGAGAGAAGGAATGGGTGACGTTTTGGGTAGGTTGGATAGGTTAGAAGTTAGAAGTTAATGCAGAATGGGAAACATCTAGTAAATATGGTTGGGCAGAATTAAAGGATCCAGGATAATGCATCGCTCTAAGTATTTTTTGAAATTGTTTACAATTTGAATAGGAATTCTGGTGTTGGATATATGAATTAAAATGTATTTCATAAACCTTTAACTCTTTTTTTGGATAAAATAATGTGTAGGTGCAAATAGCAATTATGTAATGTGCTTATCGGGGTTTCACTACTTTGCTAGTGTCAAATCCCGGGAAGATGGATGGGAAGGAGTGGGTGTAAGCAAACTAACCAGATCATCTTTTTTGTAAGTGCTTGACCATTGATGAACCTGCCAGTTATCACTCTACACCTCCATCCCCCACCAGGATGGCCTCAAAGCCCTCTGGTTCTTCCTCGACCAGAGGAGCAACCCATACCCGTCCACTGACACCCTCCTCCGCCTAGCGGAGTTGGTCCTGACCCTCAATAACTTCTCTTTTGACTCCTCCCATTTCCTCCAAACACAAGTCGTAGCTATGGGCACATGCATGGGCCCTAGCTACGCTTGCCTCTTTGTCGGGTACGTCGACCAATCCTTGTTCTCGGCGTACCAGGGCCGCATCCCCGACCTCTACCTCCGTTTCATCGACGACTGCTTTGGTGTCACCTCCTACACCCACACACAACTGACTGACTTCATCCATTTCACCACCAACTTCTATCCGGCACTCAAATTCACTTGGACCATTTCCGACATTTCCCTACCATTCCTCGACCTCACCATCTCTATTGCAGGTGATACACTCCTGACCGACATCCACTACAAACCAACTGACTCCCACAGCTACCTGGACTACTCTTCCTCCCACCCTGCTCCCTGTAAGGACTCCATCCCCTATTCCCAATTCCTCCGTCTACGCCGCATCTGCTCCCAGGATGAGGTGTTCCACACCAGGTCATCACAAATGTCCTCATTCTTCAGAGAACGGGGATTCCCCTCCCCCACTATAGATGAGGCTCACACCAGGGTGCTCCATACCCCGCAACACTGCCCTCTCTCCCCATTCCCCCACTCACAACAAGGGCAGAGTCCCCCTGGTCCTCACCTTTCACCCCACCAGCCGGCACATACAACATAGTCCTCCGCCAGTTTCGCCACCTCCAACGTGACCCCTCCACTCGCCACATCTTCCCATCTCCCACCCTGTCTGCCTTCCGCAAAGACCGCTCCCTCCGCAACTCCCTTGTCAATTCTTCCCTTCCCTCCCGCTCCACCCCTTCCCCGGGCACTTTCCCTTGTAACCGTAAGAGATGCTACACTTGTCCCTTCACCTCCCCCCTCCACTCCTTTCAGGGACCCAAGCAGTCTTTCCAGGTCTGACAGAGGTTCACCTGCACCTCCTCCATCCTCATCTACTGCATCCGTTGCTCCAGATGCCAGCTATATCGGTGAGACCGAGCGGAGGCTTCGCGATCGTTTTGCCGAACACCTGCACTCGGTCCGCAATAACCAACCCGACCTCCCGGTGGCTCAGCACTTCAACTCCCCCTCCCATTCCGTATCCGATCTCTCGGCCCTGGGCCTCCTCCACGGCCAGAGTGAGCAACACCGCAAGTTGGAGGAACAGCACCTCATATTCCGCTTGGGGAGTCTGCATCCTCTGGGCTTAAACATTGAATTTTATCAATTCTGTTAACCCTTGCTGTCTCCTCCCCTTCCCACCTCTCCCTCAGCCCTCGGGCCCTGGCATTTCCTCTCTCTCTATCTTTCCCCCATCCAAGTCGCACTAGCTTCTCATTTTCACACTACAAACAGCTTACAATGGCCTGTTTCCTTTATCATCTATACTTTTTTGCATATCTTTCATTCATTGTTCTTTATCTCTCCACATCACCATCCGTATCTCTTGTCTCCCTGATCCCTAACCAGTCTGAAGAAGGGTCTCGACCCGAAACGTCGCCTATCTCCTTCGCTCCTTAGATGCTGCTGCACCCACTGAGTTTCTCCAGCCTTTTGTGTACCCTCGATTCTCCAGCATCTGCAGTTCCTTCTTTAACAGTTTAAGAATCATATAAACTGCCATTGCTAATCTAGTGATCATGTTATGATCTCTTACAATCCAAGGTTTCTTGATCTAGTTTTCACTTCTTTCGATTTTGAGCAGAACAGATTTTCAGCAGCTGACACTGGGGCATGGATTTAATACCCAGAGAAATCTGGGAATTTTGCAATCAAAAACACCAAAGACCCTGTGATCACTTAAAACTTGTAATTGAGCATAATTCGAGTTACTGAGTCGTACATTGCTGAACAGAAATTTGAAAAGCTGATGTCAGAAATCCAGGGTTGGTCAGATACTTTTACATCTTGAATTTATAGTTTAGGGCAAATGTTGCCATCTTAGAATCAGGGCACCTTAAGCACTGGAATTTAGTGACTAGGATAAGGACCAATTTGGCTAAGGATGTTGCTGAAAAGTTGATCTCTCGGGACTCAACTTGAAAACTAAACCTGCTGATAAATCTCTCTCCCCTTGGGGAAACTCCTTTGCTTTAGGCAGCTGGCTACCTCTGGATGGAGAAATAAAATCCTCCAGGTGATGGAAATGTTTGCAGGAAAGCAGATGTTCGAGAATCCAAAGAAGCCAATAGTATTTATATCACAACATGGTTTGAGACCAGCTTCGTCCAAGACCGGAAGAAATTGCAGAGAATTGTAGACGCAGCCTAGACCATTAGACAAACCAACCCCCTACTATTGACACTGTAGATGGCTCAATTGAAATCATGTATTGTCTTTTTGTTTTCTGGATAGCACACAACAAAACCTTTTCACTGTACCTCGGTATACATAACAGTAAGGTGGTAATTTACTCCAATTTGGTGTTGTATTTAGATAAGAATTGTTGTAATCTTAATTTCATTTTGATTTGTTTAACCCTAATAGAAAAAAATACCAAAAGAACAGTGGCCCAGAGGTTAGTGCTGGCACCTTGCATCCTGGTCTAGTTTGCGCTCATTGTGAAATTTGCATATATTCTCTCTGTGACTGCGTGGACTTACTTTGGGTGATCCTTTTTCCCCCTACATGCTAAAGATGTACTTGACTGGTAGCTTTATTGTCCACCATAAATTGCCTTGAGTATAGTGGGTGCCAAGAATTTGGGGGTTGGATTGGGATTGGGTTAGGGGGAAGGAATTCAGTTTAGAGTTTAGTTTTTTTAGATTGGAGATACAACGTGGAAACAGACACTTCGGCCCAATGGGTCCACACTGACCAATGCTCACCCATTCACTAGTTGTGTCCTAGATACACTAAGGACTGTTTACAGAAGCCAGTGTCGACAGGAACTGTTCATTTTCTCCAGAGATGCTGTCTGACCCGCTAAGTTACTTCAGCTTTTTGTGTCTATCGTCGGTTTAAACCAGCATCTGCAGTTCCTTCCTACACTACCTCCAAACCTGCACTTCTTTGGAATGTGGGAGGAAACTGGAGCCCATGGAGAAAACCTATATGATCACAGAGAGAACGTACAAACTCCAGCCAGACAGCACCTGTATCAGGATCGAGCCTGGGTCTTTGGCGCTGCATCACAGTGCTGCCCAATTGTTGGCGATGGAAGAGAAAAAATGGGATTAGTGTAGATAAGGGTCTCCAAACTATAGCCCGCGGGCTACATCCGGCCTGCCACGAGATTTTTTCCGGCCCTCAGCAAGCTCAGCTCCGGACGGAGCGTGCGTCAGTCAGGCGTCAAGTCGATTTGAGTCGGGGAGTACGGCGGCCCGGGGGTGCTCTTAGTTTTATTCTCCCTCCCTCTCCATCCCTCTCTCTGCCTATCTCACATTCTCTCTCTCTCTCTGTCTGCCTCTCACTCTCTCTGTCTGCCTCTCTCTCTCTCTCTCTCTCTGTCTGCCTCTCTCTCTCTCTGTCTGCCTCTCTCTCTCTCTGTCTGCCTCTTTCTCTCTCTGTCTGCCTCTCTCTCTCTCTCTCTGTCTGCCTCTCTCTCTCTCTGTCTGCCTCTCTCTCTCTCTGTCTGCCTCTCTCTCTCTCTGTCTGCCTCTCTCTCTCTGTCTGGCTCTCTCTCTCTCTCTGTCTGCCTCTCTCTCTCTCTGTCTGCCTCTCTCTCTCTCTGTCTGCCTCTCTCTCTCTCTCTGTCTGCCTCTCTCTCTCTCTCTCTGTCTGCCTCTCTCTGTCTGCCTCTCTCTGTCTGCATCTCTCTCTCTGTCTGCATCTCTCTCTGTCTGCATCTCTCTCTCTGTCTGCATCTCTCTCTCTGTCTGCATCTCTCTCTCTGTCTGCATCTCTCTCTCTGTCTGCATCTCTCTCTCTGTCTGCATCTCTCTCTCTGTCTGCATCTCTCTCTCTGTCTGCATCTCTCTCTCTGTCTGCATCTCTCTCTCTGTCTGCATCTCTCTCTCTGTCTGCATCTCTCTCTCTGTCTGCATCTCTCTCTCTGTCTGCATCTCTCTCTCTGTCTGCATCTCTCTCTCTGTCTGCATCTCTCTCTCTGTCTGCATCTCTCTCTCTGTCTGCATCTCTCTGTCTGCATCTCTCTGTCTGCATCTCTGTCTGCATCTCTCTGTCTGCATCTCTCTGTCTGCATCTCTCTGTCTGCATCTCTCTGTCTGCATCTCTCTGTCTGCCTCGCTCTGTCTGCCTCGCTCTGTCTGCCTCGCTCTGTCTGCCTCGCTCTGTCTGCCTCGCTCTGTCTGCCTCGCTCTGTCTGCCTCGCTCTGTCTGCCTCGCTCTGTCTGCCTCGCTCTGTCTGCCTCGCTCTGTCTGCCTCGCTCTGTCTGCCTCGCTCTGTCTGCCTCGCTCTGTCTGCCTCGCTCTGTCTGCCTCGCTCTGTCTGCCTCGCTCTGTCTGCCTCGCTCTGTCTGCCTCGCTCTGTCTGCCTCGCTCTGTCTGCCTCGCTCTGTCTGCCTCGCTCTGTCTGCCTCGCTCTGTCTGCCTCGCTCTGTCTGCCTCGCTCTGTCTGCCTCGCTCTGTCTGCCTCGCTCTGTCTGCCTCGCTCTGTCTGCCTCGCTCTGTCTGCCTCGCTCTGTCTGCCTCGCTCTGTCTGCCTCGCTCTGTCTGCCTCGCTCTCTCTGTCTGCCTCTCTCTCTCTGTCTGCATCTCTCTCTCTCTCTCTGTCTGCCTCTCTCTCTTTGTCTGCCTCTCTCTCTTTGTCTGCCTCTCTCTCTTTGTCTGCCTCTCTCTCTGTCTGCCTCTCTCTCTTTGTCTGCCTCTCTCTCTTTGTCTGCCTCTCTCTCTTTGTCTGCCTCTCTCTTTGTCTGCCTCTCTCTCTTTGTCTGCCTCTCTCTCTTTGTCTGCCTCTCTCTCTTTGTCTGCCTCTCTCTCTTTGTCTGCCTCTCTCTCTTTGTCTGCCTCTCTCTCTGTCTGCCTCTCTCTCTGTCTGCCTCTCTCTCTGTCTGCCTCTCTCTCTTTGTCTGCCTCTCTCTCTTTGTCTGCCTCTCTCTCTTTGTCTGCCTCTCTCTCTTTGTCTGCCTCTCTCTTTGTCTGCCTTTGTCTGCCTCTCTCTCTTTGTCTGCCTCTCTCTCTTTGTCTGCCTCTCTCTCTTTGTCTGCCTCTCTCTCTTTGTCTGCCTCTCTCTCTTTGTCTGCCTCTCTCTCTTTGTCTGCCTCTCTCTCTTTGTCTGCCTCTCTCTCTCCCTGTCTGTCTCTCTCTCCCTGTCTGTCTCTCTCTCCCTGTCTGTCTCTCTCTCCCTGTCTGCCTCTCTCTCCCTGTCTGCCTCTCTCTCTCTCTCTCTCTCTCTCTCTCTCTCTCTCTCTCTCTCTCCCTCTCTCCCTCTCTCCCTCTCTCCCTCTCTCCCTCTCTCCCTCTCTCCCTCTCTCCCTCTCTCCCTCTCTCCCTCTCTCCCTCTCTCCCTCTCTCCCTCTCTCCCTCTCTCCCTCTCTCCCTCTCTCCCTCTCCCCCCCCTCTCTCCCCCCCCTCTCTCCCCCCCCTCTCTCCCCCCCCTCTCTCCCCCCCCTCTCTCCCCCCCCTCTCTCCCCCCCCTCTCTATCTCTCTCTCTCCCCCCCGCTCTATCTCTCTCTCTTTCTCTCTGACATTTCTTTATTTTTTCCTATGGCCCGTAAAAATATGCCAAATAGATAATGTTGCCCTCATGCTGAAAAGTTTGGAGGCTCCTGGTGTAGATGGATACTTGATGAAATGCACAAATGCAATGGTCAGGGTATGTTTCCGTGATGTATAAATCTGACTCTGAGTGAAAGGTGTTAAGCCCTCAGTATGACCTCACAGGCCCATATTTCTCCTTCTGGTGGAGAAGGAGCCGGGCATTCACTTGTAGCTCAGAATTTGAAATTTCCCTATTTAGAAGATGTCTGCTTGCACGAATCAAAAATTGTAAAAAGTGGGCCAAAAATAAATCGTATAAAATGTTACTGTATGAAAAACCACAAACTATGTGAAGCAGCTGCAATTAACAGAAGCCTACAGGAAGCCTTCATTAACTAAATATGAACAAAAAAATAACCTGTTGGAGAAACCCGAGCATCGGACAACATCTGTAGAATGAAACAGACATTTTGGGTTGGAATCCTTTTGTTCATTTCCTTCTGCAGATGCTGCCTGATCTGCTAAATTCCTCCACCAATTTGATTTTTGCTCACGATTACAGCATCTGCAGTCTCTTGCATCCCAATTAGGTGTGAATGTTCTCATGAACTAGAGACTGGTGAATCTGGAATTATTTGCCACAGAAGGCTGTGGAGGCCAAGAATGGATATTTTTAAGGTAGAGATAGATAGATTCTTGATTAGTACGGGTGTCAGGAGTTATGGGGAGAAGGCAGGAGAATGGGGTTGGACAGGGAGAGATGAATCAGCCATTTTTGAATGGTGGAGTAGACTTGCCTAATTCTGCTCCGATCACTCATGACCTTATGACAGTGTTAAGGTGAGAGGGACAAGTCTAAAGGAGATGTGTGGGGCGTTTTCTTTACAGAGGATGGTGAATGCCTGGAATACCAGGGGTAGTGATGGCGGTGGATACATTAATGACATTTAAGAGACTTTTAGGTTGGCAAATAGATGTTTAGGGAATTAAGGCATATGTATTACCTTCAGGTAGATAAAAGCTGGTCTTGACATCTTCTTTGGCAGATTTTGAGGGCCGAGGGGCAGATTTTGCTGTACTGTTCTATATTCTATGCTACACCTCTTCCCATGGCTCCATTTAGGGATCCTCGACAGCCCTTCCAAGTGAGACAGAGGTTTATTTTTACTTCCTCCAACCTTGTCTATTACATTCAGTCTGTTTGATGTGGTGGCCTCTCCATCAGTGAATCAGTAAGACTAAGCAGAGATAGGCACTCTCTCTGCCAGTGCCAGCTGGATTTCCTGTTTGCAAGCCAATTTAATTCCCCTCCCCATTCCCATACCAACCTATCTGGCTTGGGCCTCCTCCAGCACCAGAATGAGGCCATGTGCAAATTCGAAGAACAATATCACATATTCCGCTTGGGTAGCTTATAACCCAATGGCATGAAGGCTGTATTCTCCAATTCCATGTAATACCTCTGCCCTTCACATCCACCCAGCTTTCTCCCCCCTGCACCCACACTCACTGTTCCATTCTCCCAACATCTTTCACCCATTTCCTTATTAAAAGTAATGTACATTACAGTGATATAAGCCAAAAATAACATAATACATTTCACGTAGCACTTCTTGTTTTAAACTTTAAGAAAAAGAAGAATAGAGAAAGTTAGATAAGATAGTAAGTGCGTGAAAGAGTGATCAGGAAAAACCCCGTAGAAGCGTAAAACACAAAAAAAAATAAAAAATAAAACCAAAGGAAATGAAAGAGAAAAATATAAAACAGAAGATATAAGAAAGTAACATAAGATAAAAGGGATGTACCTACTTTGTATCTTTACACACCCCTCACCAAGTCCTAAAACCTTGCTTTGATTTTGATACCATTTTGTAAAGTTTTAGGAATAAGAACTAGGATGTTGTCAAGAATGTCTTTGGAACAACAAAGACAGGGAAAACTTTGCTATTTTGCGATTTCTGAACAGCTGTTGCTTGTACAAAAGAAAAAAAGCCAGCTAGATTACCTTTGCTTCACTAATCGCCTAATCCCAGGGCTCTCAAATTCAGAGGCCAAAGAGAGTACACGAAAAAGAAGCAGGGAATGTGTCCAAAGATGTTTGCAAGACATATTCAAAAAAGTAATATCTGCTTTGAAAGAGAAGACCCTGGTGGGACCAATTGTGAAGTCAACGTGGCATTTGGTCTAATTTATAAAAACAAAAGTCTACAAACTGAAAGTTAAAAATTGTAATGCCTAGTCTGGTAGTTATGACAGGATTTAGCAGTCTCTGACGAGGGATTTCGTAGAGTTAATGAGTCATGGAGTCATAGAGCACAGAAATAGGTCCTTCGGTCAAACTCATCCATGCTAACCAAGGTGGCCCATTTAAGTAACCTATAACCTTCCAAAGCTTTCCTGTTCAAGTACTTGTCCAAATGTCTTTTAAATGTAGTTGTGGCCTCAACTACGTCCACTGGTAGTTTGTTCCATAAACCCAACACGCTCTGTATAGAAAAGATTGCCCCTAATGTTTAGTTTAGAGATACAGCGCGGAAACAGGCCCATCGGCCCACCAAGTCTGACCAGCGAGCCCAGCACACTAACACTATCCTACACACACTAGGGACAATTTACACTATACCAAGCCAATTACCAAGACCAAACCTGTACGTCTTTGGAGTGTGTTAGGAAACCAAAGATCTCGGAGAAAACCCACACGGTCATGGGGAGAACGTATAAACTCTGTACAGACAGCACCCCTAGTTAGGATCGAACCCAGTTTTCCGGCTCTGCAAGTGCTGTAAGTGAGCAACTCTACCGCTGTGCCACCGTGCTGTTTCTATTAAATCTTTCTCTTCTCACCTTAAATCTTGTTCTTGATTTCACCCATCCTGGGAAAAGGACTGTGCGTTCTCCCTATTTATTCCCTTCATAATTTTATACACCTCCGATCACCCCTCGGCCTCCTGTGGGTCAAGCAGCACCTCTTGAGAGCATGAACAAGCCTCGCACTGGGTCGGGACCCTTCTTAAGACTGAAGTTTGGAATAGAATTGCATGTTTAAGTTGATAAATGAATGTGTTTAGATTCAAAGGAATATTCAATGGCAACATTAGTCTATACAAGATTACATAAGTGAAGTTGAGATGTTTATCTAATGTGGTGAGGAGAGAAAAATGACCAGTAGATGAAAAAAAATAGAGTAATATAAGAAAAGTAAGTATAGAATGGAATACGATTTTGTGGAAATAAAAAAGGGCAAGATTGTCAAACTCGAGGACAATGTGTATGGTGAATAAAATGAAATGTAAGAATGTGGGTTAATAATTATATAAAGATGAAGTTAAAACTTAAAATCATTAACAGTGTCATAGGGTAGTTTAGAACAGGATTAAGAGCAATATCAATGATTAATATATTCAGGAGGTATTATAGTGGATAATATTTTAACAAAATATTCTGGTAAAATGCTAGAAAAGAAAGAATGGTGCAAGAGAGGGTAAGGGTACAGGCGGGAATCATGATGCCAATTTAGCAAACAATTAAAGATCTTAAAAATTGTTGTAAGTCAAAATTAATTATGCTCAACTGGCTGAAGCTAACTGCAGTGAGAAGTAAATGAAATTGGGTCAGATAGGAAAATAAAATTAATGACAAAGTATTTGTGCAGGCAATATTTAAATTGTTTTAAAATTGCAACTTGACTGACTAAACTCAAAATTGCCAGATGTTTCAAAGGCACAATCTATAAAATCGTGATGAATATTGCATGAATTTGTTATCTTGTTTAAATCAAAGAGACTGCTAAATCTATTGAGCTGTTCGATTTTTCAACGTAATGGTTAGAGCAATTATGAGATTTTATGTAAATTAATCCAAGAATTTTAAATTGTGTCTATTATAAGGATTTATGCTTGCAGATTGTCAATGAGTGACTGTCATGAGAAAGGATTGTGTTTGGGGATGTCATTGTTGTGTTCTGCATGTCAATTCATGCTTGCTGGATGACTGCCACTGCCAATTTAAATCTGGGTTAAATACCTGCAATACAATCATGTTATCCCAACATGCAAAACAACTTTACCTTTGAGACATTGTCACAAAACGTCTATAGCTTGTCCTTGTTCAATTTGGGTCAATAACTAGAGGCTGTAATTGGCAAAAGAACAAGGAGGAAAATTATAAAAAATTATGTCATACATTGGAATGCAGCACTTGAATGATGGTGATATTACATTTCATGGGAACTTTTAAAGAAAATATTTTAAGAGAATAGATTTGAAGCATTTGTATTTTTTATTTTTCCTCATGAAAATTTAAAACCTTTATAAATGTTGATGTTACTTTGCAGTTTGTGGCATTCAATTTAATTACAACTTGATTACAATTTCAGTTTGGCATTTTCTTGTGTACAGTTATTTGTGAGGCAGAAGGCATCGTCCTTTGTTTGCATTTAGTTTCTATATGTTCCTGATGCTTCAACCTGATGTTCTTGATACCATTTTGAATGCTGTTCCTCCATTCTAAGTGTTAAGGGCCTGTCCCACTTTCACGACCTAATTCACCACCTCTGTCGAGTTTGCCCTTGACATACAGCATGGTCGTCACGAGGTCGTAGGTAGTCGTAGCAAGCCGTGATGCTAGTCGTTGGTACTCGTGGCATCAAGTAGGTCGGGGCGTTTTTCTAGCCTGATGAAAAATGTCCACGAGTAAAAAAGGTCGTGAAAGTGGGACAGGTGGGACCCTTTACTGGGTTTCCTGCTATTGATGATGCAATTTTTGAAGGAGGCTTTGAAAACATTCTTGAATTGTTTTATGCCTACCAGGTAATCTTTCTCATGGCAGAGTTTAGAATAGTGTGGCTGTTCTGGGAATAAAGTGTTGGACATACAAATGACATGATCGACCCAACGGAGCTGACTAATGAAATTACAGGCAATCCCCGACTTATGTAATTGCCAACTTACATAAACTCGTACTTATGTAAGCAATTCTTTAAGCCCACTGATGTCCCTGTGGCCTGCGCGCCGGAGCTCCCCCGTGGCCACCGCATCCGAGCTCCCGCCCTAGCCTCCGCATAAGAACTCCCGCCCTGGCATCCACATTGGAGCTCCCCCATGGCCTCTGCATCAAATAGTAAATTTACCTGTGCACAATAGCACTTCAATTTCGAAATTGTGTAACATCCGACTTGCGCAAGAGTCTGCGGTACTTAACCATTATGCATCTTTAGTTATTCAAAGCTGGGAATGTTGACCTAGTAGCGAATACTGATGTAAAGTCATTCTATCGTAGCTGGAAATTTGCTGGAGGTGAGGTGCAGCATTCCAGCATATTGCCACCTTGCTTGACCTCAATCTGCACTGAGATTGGATTTCTTGTGACCATCTTGTTAGAATCAATGTTTATATGCTATCATGAATAGGACAGGTTTGGAGGGATATGAACCAAACACAGGCAGGTGGGACTAGAGTAGGTGTGACATGTTGGCTGGTGTGGACAAGTTGGGCCAAAGGGCCTGTTTCCACGCTGTATCACTCTATGACTATGACTCTGTGAAGCATAGGTAAAAAAACGGTGGTTCAGAATGTTTCATTGACATTTTGCAAATACAGAAGTTCCATTGTGTTCAGATTTTACTTGGGGAGAATGGGCAAATACTATGTCTGTTCATTTCATCATGTAGTTTGTCAAAATATATTGATGCGTAAGCCGGTTGCTCATTGGGACATCAGGTCATAAAGGATAGGAGTAGAATTAGGCTATTTGGCCCATCAAGTCTACTCTGCCATTTAATCATGACTGATCTATCTATCCTAACCCAATTCTCCTGCCTTCTCCCCATAACCTCTGATACCTGTACTAATCAAGAGTTAATCTATCTCTGCTTTGAAAATATCCACTGACTTGGCCTCCACAGCCTTCTGTGGCAAATAATTCCATATTCACCACCCTCTGACTAAATAAACTTCTCCTCATCTCCTTCCTAACATAACGTCCTTAAATTCTGAGGCTATGACCTCTGGTCCTGGTCTCCCACTAGTGGAAGTATCCTCTTCACATCCACACTATCCAAGCCTTTTCTATTCTGGAAGTTTCAATGAGGTCCCCTCTCATTCTTCTAAACTCCAGCGAGTACAAGCCCAGCGCTGACAAACGCTCATTGTAGGTTAACCAACTCATTTCTGGGATCATTCTTTTAAACCTTCTCTGGGCCCTCCCCAGAGCCAGCACAACCTTCCTCAGATATGGTGCCCAAAATTGCTCACAATATTCCAAATGCGGCTTTACCAGCGCCTTATAGAGCCTCAGCATTACAAGCCCTCTTGAAATAAATGCTAGCATTGAGTTTGCTTTCTTTACTACCAATTCCACTTGCAGATTAACATATTGGGAATCCTGCACCAACACTGCCAAGAACCTTTGCACCTCTGATTTCTGGATTCTCTCTCCATTTAGAAAATAGTCTATGCCTTTATTCCTGCTACCAAAATACATGACTCCATATTCTGCTACACTATATCCATCTGCCACTTCTCTACCCACTCTTGCAACCTGTCCAAATCTTTCTGCAGAGTCCCTGCTTTCTCTACACTACCTGTCCTTCCACCTGTATTCGAGACGTTGTTTTAAAAATATAACAAATTACCTTCCCAGGCATTTTAAAAGGATAATATAATATTTGATACAAAAAGCAATACTTACACTATGTATATTTGGATTTGACTTTGGCTGTTTACCTGGCTGTTTTCCTAGAACTATTGAAGAATCCTAGATTAGTGGTAACAACTACAATTCTGCTTACAGAGCCCTCCATAATATTTGGGACAGACCCATCATTTATTTATTTGCCTCTGTACTCCACAATTGGAGTTTTATAATAGAACAAATCACATGTGATTAAAGTGCACATTGTCGGATATTAATGAAAGCCATTTTTATACATTTTGGTTTCACCATATAGAAATTACAGCTGTGTTTAGACACAGTTCCTCCCCCTTTCCCCCCATTTCAGGGCACCATAATGTTTGGGACACATGGCTTCACTGGTGTTTGTAATTGCTCAGGTATGTTTAAATGCCTCCTTAATGTAGGTAGGTAAGAGAGCTCTCAGCACCGAGTCTTTCCTCCAGTCTTTCAATCACCTTTGGAAACTTTTATTGCTGTTTACCAACATGAGGACCAAAGTTGTGAATATGAAAGTCAGAGAAGCCATTATGAGACTGAGAAACAAGAATAAAACTGTTAGAGACATCAGCCAAACCTTAGGCTTACCAAAATCAACAGTTTGGAACATCATTAAGAAGAAAGAGAGCACTGGTGAGCTTACTAATTACAAAGGGACTGGCAGGCCAAGGAAGACCTCCCCAGCTGATGACAGAAGAATTCTCTCTATAATAAAGAAAAATCCCCAAAACACCAGATCGGCAGATCAGAAGTGCTCTTCAGGGGTCAGGTGTGGATTTGTCAATGACCACTGTGCACAAAAGTTGTCATGAACATGCAGAGGCTACACTGCAAAATGCAAACCACTGGTTAGCCGCAAAAATAGGATGGCCAGGTTACAGTTTGCCAAGAAGTACTTAAAAGATCAACCACAGTTTGAGAAAAAGGTCTTGTGGACAGATGAGACAAAGATTAACTTATATCAGAGTGATGGCAAGAGCAAAGTATGGAGGAGAGAAGGAACTGCCCAAGATCCAAAGCATACTACCTCATTTATGAAACACGGTGGCGAGGGTGTTATGGCCTGGTTATGTATGCCTGCTGAAGGTACAGGCTCATTTATCTTCATTGATGATACAACTGCTGAAGGTAGCAGCATAATGAATTCTGAAGTGCTCAAGTTCAAACAAATGGCTCAAAACATATTGGCCTACAGTTAATTCTACAGCAAGACAATGATCCCAAACATACTGCTAAAGCAACAAAAGATTTTTTCAAAGCTAAAAAATGGTCAATTCTCGAGTGACCAAGTCAATCACCCGATCTGAACCCAATTGAGCATGCCTTTTATTTGCTGAAGAGAAAACTGAAGGGGACTAGCCCCCAAAACAAGCATCAGCTAAAGATGGCTGCAATACAGGCCTGGCAGAGCATCACCAGAGAAGGCACCCAGCAACTGGTGATGTCCATGAATCGCAGACTTCAAGCTGTCATTGCATGCAAACGATATGCAACAAAATACTAAACATGACCACTTTCATTTACATGACATTGCAGTGTCCTGAACATTATGCAGGGACTATGTATAAATACTGTAATTTCTACATGGTGAAAGCAAAATGTATAAAAATGGCTTTATTAAAATCTGACAATGTGCACATTAACCACATGTGATTTTTTCCTATTATAAATCTTAAATTGTGGAGTAATGACGCAAATAAATCTTTGTCCCAAACATTATGGAGAGCACTGTACCTGGATTCATAATTTAATTTGTTATATTCTGATTGAAGTGCTTTATGTCATGCTTCATTGGTGTTTAGTAAGCTTTTTACATATTAGGGCTGTCAATTCAAAGGTTCAAAGGTTCTTTATTAGTCACATACACCAGTTGGTGTAGTGAAATGCGTATTGCCATTGCAGCACATAAAGAATATAACATAGCAGTAATAAAGAAATTTAAACATAAAAAACATCCCACCACAATGGTTCCCATTATGAGGGAAGGCACAAACTCCAGTCCCCATCCCCATGTCCACCCATAGTCGGGCCTATTTAGGCCTCCGCAGTCGCCTTTACAGAGGCCGGATGGTCCAGGCCGTTCTCGCCGGATGATGGTGCTCCGGCGTCTGGAGAATCCTCAGCGGCATGGGAAACCTGGAACGGCCGCTTCCTCACCGGAGACTGCAGCTTTTGAAGCCGACAGGCTGCGCTGGAGCGAGCTCCACCACTGGCGATCTCGGCGAGAAATCTCAGGCTCCCGATGTTAAAGTTCAGCGCCGCCGCCCGCGGCTGGCCACTCCACAGTCCGCAGCTTTGCGATGTCCATCGGTGGTCTCTGGATACCGGAGTTCCAGCACGGCGACCGAGGCAAGTCATCGCCCATTCCACGATAGCGCTCCAGCGCTGTGAGGTTCTGGCTGGTCCCCTCAGGAAACGCCGCTACAGACCCACTGGTAGGCCGCGAGGACAGGTCGAAGGTGCTGCCCGGAGAAAAGCCGCCTCTCCGACCAGGTAGGGACCCTGAAAAGCAGTCTCCCCACCCCCCCCCCCCCCCCCCACTTCCACATAAAAAAGACAAGAGCTCCGAAAAACAAAAACTCAACTAACTAAAAATAAAACAAAGAAGTGAAAAAACGGACAGCTGCAGGCTGGGCAGCCATACCCATACAGGACGACGCTCCCTACATACAGGACAATTAATTAATTAAAGGGAAGTTAAGAGCATTAATTGTGACTGTCAATATGATAAAAAACTTAAAATAAAGTGTTCTACTGATTCTGCCATCAGGAATGCAACGAGTATCCATGTGTTGAGTACAGCTGGAGGCTCTTTCAAGGTCTTTAATGCTGGCCAGAACAAGAGTTTCATGTGGTTCCTAACTTTATGCAAAACAACTAATTTTCTCCATTGAAAATTAACCCAATTTCCTGTTATTGTGTAACTGGCAATCACTCTCACACATCATCCCTCCTATCACCATCATCAAAAATGTTACTTGCTACGGACTATGATCTTGTTATGTACATTTCACCTATCCTGCTGCAATACTGAAACAAATGCCATCCCACCTGACTGATTTTGGTCAGATCTTGCTCCTTGTAATTCCGTTCACATCCACGTTATTCTCCTCCAACATTCCGTCTGTCTTGAGACTCGTGCATGCAGATTTATCCCTTCATGCACAAATATACTGACAGCTTTGTCATTACTCATGAATTATACAATTGATAATTAATTCTACCATGTCAAGCTAATTATGAAAGAAATGTTCTGATAGGATGTAATACCTTCAAGACACAGGTGCTAACTATTTTCGCTCTGTCTTCCGTGTCTCCCCACTAATCATCTAAACTAATCATCAAACCTCTCCAGCAGTATGCCAGCGAAAATGAGTGAAGTGACATGAATGTCGTATATTAACATTGTTTCAGCAACCAATTGTACTCTGAGCAGTCAAACCCTGAAGATTCGTGGAATGAACAACCTACAGTTAAGCAAAACAAAACTAGAAAATAATCAACTTCATCATGAAACTGCATTATACCCAAGTGAGGGTATCTATTTATATGCAACTAGGAACTCTTATAAGAATTCCATACATTATTTGGTCTATTTGCATTCAACACCCTTGAAGCAATCTAAAGACACCCAATGCTGGAGTAACTCAGTAGGACAAGCAGCATCTCTTGAGAGAGGAATGAGGCCCTTCCTTCAAACCAGCATCTACAGTTTCTTCCTACACTTTATGAATTCATCCTACACTTTATGTTCCAGCTATAGAACAAACTGGAATATAATTGTGCTGCATAGAGACCTTCCTTTTCAAAGATGGTAGAAATCAGAAATTTGAAAGTCAAAACGAAATTCTTTCAATGTGGAAATCAACGAAGCTTTAACGGTTTTCAAACACAAATTCTTCCGTTTTAATACCTTAGAAAATTATGATTGCAGAAGAAACATTTATTGTAATGCCTATTCAGTATAGGTTTTTTAAACATTATTTTTACATTTCTCTATCACTTGTAGGATAGTGAAAAATTGTCACAATAACATCAACATAACATTTTTTCGAATAGGGAAATATTGCAGTTTTTTTCAATCTTTTACTTTTATAAGATATGGAAGTAATCCATATTTTTCTCTATGGATTCCCAATCTCGAAGAATGCTTTGTCCTGGATTGTGTCACTCTTCTCCAGTGATGGAGTTGCAATCATCCAGGCAAGTGAAGAATATTCTATCAGACTAACAATTCTAACTAATTCTAACGATTTAGACAAAGGAATTAAATGGAACATCATCAGTCATGTGTCTTGTGAATTGCTTTAGGTTGTTGGTGCACACAGGTTGAACACCAATTTTCCGGCAGCTGATGGTCTGTCCACCCCTATAATCCTGACAGAATTATGATAGCTCAGTTGAAATTTCCTGAGCGGTCACAGATGGCATTGTGAGCGGTGAGTGCTCTTTCTGGTCCAGTCCCTGAGTCGTGAAAGAAGGAACTATGCTGTCAATCTTCTCTCCTACCTGTTTTGCAAAGACGATATGGTGAACCCTCGTTTTAACGACTCCCTTATGGCAGATGTCGGATATAGTGGACGGACCTGCTGACCCATCCCCAGCTCCCCGGCCATTTAGAACCCAGGCTTCCGACCCCACCCCCGACTTGCAAGGAGCATCAGCGAGCCCTATTTCACCCATCAAACGGACATAACGTGCTGGAGTAATTCAATGGGTCAGGATCTATGGAGAACCTGGATAGGTGAAATTGGGACCCTTCCTCAGACTGATTCAGTCGGCTGCGTTACTCCAGCACTTTGTGTCATTTCACTTTAACCTAGGCTTCCAGGCCGCTGGTCTGTGACTATTCTTGCGACTCACTTTGTCGCCCTTGGGGATGAAGAAGCAGTGGGCAGAAGAGTAGGAATTAACAGGTCCTTTTCAGAATGGCAGGCAGTGACTAGTGAGATGCCATAAGGCCCAATGCTGGGACCCCAGTTATTTACAATATATATTAATGAAGGAATTAAATGTACCATAGAGTTTGCGGATGACACAAAGCTGGGTGGCAGTGTGAGCTGCGAGGAGGATGCTATGAGGCTGCAGGCTGACTTGGATAGGTTGGGTGAGTGGGCAGATGCATGGCAGATGCTGTATTATGTGGATAAATGTGAGGTTATCCACTTTGGTGGCAAGAACAAGAAGGCAGATTATTATTTGAATGGTAGACACAAAATGCTGGAGTAACTCAGCGGGACAAGCATCATTTCTGGAGAGAACTAATGGCTGACGATCCGGGTCGAGACCCTTCTTCAGACTGATATCTGAATGGTGTCAGATGAAGAAAAGGGGAGGTGCAACAAGATCTGGATGTCCTTGTACATCAATCACTGAAAGTAAGCATGCAGGTACAACAGGCAGTGTGAAGAAAGCAAATGGTATGTTGGCCTTCATAGCGAGAAGATTTGATTATAGGATCAAGGAGGTCCTACTACGGTTGCACAGGGCCCGGTGAGACCACACCTGGAGTATTGTGTGTAGTTTTGATCTCCTAATTTGAGGAAGGACATTCTTGTTATTGAGGGAAGGCAGCGTAAGTCCACCAGGTTAATTCCCGGGATGGCGGGACTGACATATGATGAAAGAATGGATTGACTGGGTTTATATTCACTGGAGATTAGAAGGATGAGAGTGGATCTTCTAGAAACATATAACATTCTTAAGGGAATGGACAAGCTAGATGTAGGTAAAATGTTCCTGATGTTGGGGGAGTCCAGAACCAGGGGTCACAGTTTAAGAATAAGGGGTAAGCTATTTAGGACTGAGATAAGGAAATACTTTTTCACCCAGAGAAGTGTTAATCTGTGGAATTATCTGCCACAGAATGCAGTGGAGGCCAATTCACTAGATGTATTCAAGAAAGAGTTAGATGTAGCTCTGAGGGATAATGGAATCAAGGGATATGGGGAGAAAGCAGGAACGGGGTACAGATTTTGGATGATCAGCCATGATCATATTGAATGGCGGTGCTGGCTTGAAGGGCTGAATGGCCTACTCCTGCACTTATTTTCTATGTTTCTATGTGCCCCCACTGACAAAACGTGCATTGTCACTTCCAAGGTGGAGTATGTCGGTGACTCTGGAGGAGAGGAAGATGATGGTAGGGGGAGGTGAGGGAGGAGGGAAAATGGATTTCAAAAACATGGGCAATCTCCCAATAGATTATAATAAAAGTCTTGTGTAGGAAGAACGTCTCGACCTTAAATGTCACCCATTCCTTCTCTCCCGAGATGCTGTCTACTTCAGCTTTTTGTGTCTATTTTCACAATAAAAGTCTTGTGTAAGAAGAACGTCTCGACCTTAAATGTCACGCATTCCTTCTCTCCCGAGATGCTGTCTACTTCAGCTTTTCGTGTCTATTTTCACAATAAAAGTCTTGCTTGATACCCTGTTAGGTGTAGTAGCATTTTATGACTCCATGTTAGAAAGATGGTTTTAGTGTTTTGGCAAAGCACTAGTGAGTTGGTTTTAGTGAGTTGGATTTTGAGTTGCACTGGATCTCAGTGATGCAAGGGAAAGGAAGAATATTCAACACTGAATATGTGGATTTTAAGGGGAGGAACTCATTTGGAATGGGGGAATATAAAAGTAAAAATATGTGAAAATTGCTGCAATGGCATCAGAAAAAAATGAATATTGTTTCGCGATAATCTTGCACTCTTCTACAAGAGATAGAGAAAAGTAATTTTAAAAAAATAGAAAAACGCACACTGAATGGGCACTAAAATAAATGTTTCTTCTGCAATCATAGCAGTTTTCTAGGACATTAAAACTGAAGAATTTGTGTTTGAAACCTGCTAAAGCTTTGTTGATTTACACATTGAAAGAATTTCACTTTGATTTTCAATTTTGATTTCTACCATCTTTGAAGTGGAAGGTCCACTCAGCGTAATTGTATCCCAGTTTAATTTATTCATATGCAGAGTATAAGATATTGTGCACCGCTGACCACCATCAATGATTTTCATTGAAGGAGATGTCACCACTCACTGTTGCTGGGTACATGCTGATGCTGTATGGTATAACAATGTTTTATATTGTTGAAGCATTGTGGATTTTATCGGCAATGCTGTAATATGTCATGAGATTGTTAGTATTGTGTTCTTGTTTGCACAATGCCTGTTATTGATTTTACTGTTCTGATGTAAAATGCTAGTGTGTATTTTGTTTCTGTAAAAAATTTGGAAAAAAGATTGAAATGTTTTGGACTGTGCTATGTGTATTGACCAAGCTTTAATTGACACCCTGAACTCTTTTGTTACAAATTGCATATGAAACACAGCTGTAGGAAATATATGTTTATACAGGATATCCCAGTTAAGCATGAAAGCTTGTTTACAATGGATTTCTTCCCAAGGGTAGCTACCAGATGCAAAATAGCAGACAATATAAGTAGGATAAAAATCAAACTGATGCATCCTGCGGTTTTCCTAATTGCATCCTTTAGTACAGTTGTAATTTCACAATGTGGAAAGCTCTTGTTTAACAATTGTAACGATATTTGCAAGACCAACTACATAACAGCGGGTAATAAAATGAATGAAGTACTACCAGCATGTTCAATGCAAAACAGTGGTTATATAAAAATGACAAAAGTTGGCCTGACTTTATTTATTTTTCAGGCCATCTGGTATCTGGTTTAATCACTGTGTGAATGTGATCCAAAAGCAGTTGTTACATGGGACAATCTTCAGTTTTTAACATTAAATTCAATAGAGGTAAAAATCTTTTTTGTAAAGGCAACACTAGTTATTTGGTCCATATGAATAGTAGGTTGAAGGAATGAAAAGTGTTTACCGTGAAGGTCAGAGAGAAGCAACAGCCAGAGGCAGTGAGAGCGAGTATTGCCTGGAAGTAGGTGAGTCAGAGGAAAAGAAGATTTAAAAAGAACGCCAAAGGCCCAGGTTCGCGTAATTTGCAAATTAGTCCTAAAGTAGTTGATTAAGTAACAGATAAAGAGGTGCAGGTGCAGCTGTAGCGGAGTTGCCTTGTTGAGGTGAAGTGTCTTGGTGAGTAAAGTGTAAGTCTTTGGCTCAAGAGCCCTTGGTGAGGAGGCTGAGGCAAGGAGGCTACACTTGATTCAAAATTTGTGATTTTTTTTGTCCACTGAAGAAATGGCAGGTAAGTTGGTACAGTGTGTTTTCTGCAGGATGTGGGAAGTCAGGGTCACTGCTGGTGCTTCTGGAAACTACACCTGCAGAAATTGTGTCCAGGTGTAGCTCCTGAATAAATGTGTTGGAGCAGCAGTTGGATGACCTCAGGGCCATCCGGGAAAACAAGAGTTTCCTGGACAAGACCTACAGTGAGGTTGTCACACCAAGGATACAGGAAGAGCAAAGGTGGGTGACTGTGAGAGTTGTAAACGTGGAATGCAGGAGACCCCGGTGGCTGTACCGATTGAAAACAGGTACATCCTTGGGAGCGAATGACACAACAAGATTGAATGGTAGCCAAGGGTGTGATTCCAACTGTGGAGCCGAGGCTCAAGGGGGAAGAGTTCAAGTTTGAGTTCCAATACATGTTCACATTTATTGTCACGTGCACCAATTAAGGTACAGTGATATTTCAGTTACCATACAGCCATACTAAGAGAAAAAAAGAACACAATATTTATATAATAAAAGTTAACATAATCAACATTCCTCACTGTGATGGAAGTCAATAAAGTTCAGTCATCTTCCTCTTTGTTCACTGTGGTCGGGGCCTTGAACCGTCCGCAATTGCCGTTGCTGACGATCCGATGTCCAGGCCCTCTCATTGGAATGTTCGAAACTCTGGCGTCGGGACGGATTGGAACACTCCGCGGCATGGAGCTCCTTAATCGGCCACATCTTATGGAGACCACGGGATTCATGATGTTCAAGTCCACAGGCCCAACGGATCGGAGCTCCTCTTCTGACAATCCTCGGCAAAATATCCCCGCCTCTGCGATGGTATGTACGCGCCCACGGCTTGAAACTCCGGGTCACTCTCCAGGAAAGGCCGCACCAATTCAAGTTCTTAGGCCGGGGGGTGGGGGGGGGGGGGGGGGGGGGGGGGGAGGGGGGAGAGATGTGACATGGAGAAAATCACATCTCCGTCGAGATAAGTGACTGAAATAAAGTTTTCCACTATTTCCCTCCCCCCACATAGACTAACCAAGAAACAATGAAACATACATTTAAGACATACTTAAAACAATAAAAACAGAGAAGGGACGTGACACACTGTTGGCGAGGTGGCCATTACGGGCGCCACCCGTAATGACATCAGGCAGAGCCATAGTGGTGGGAGATTCCATCGTCAGAGGTGCAAATAGGAGATTCTGTGGCAGCAGGCGAGGCTCCAGGATGGTGTGGTGCCTCTGTGGTGCCAGGGTTCAGGACGTATCAGAGCGGCTGCACGGCATCCTCAAGAGTGAGGGGAAGCAGCTGGAGGTTGTTGTGCATGTGGGCACAAATGATATAGGTTGGAAGAGGAAAGAGGTTCTGCAACAAGAATTGGGTAGAATATTGAAAAACAGGATCTGCAGAGTAACGATCTCAGGATTGCTTCCAGTAACATGGTAATGAAGGTAAGAATAGCAATATTGGGGGAAAGGAATGTGTGGCTGAGGCGTTGGTGCAAGGGGCAAGGATTCAGATTTCTGGATCTCTTCTGGGGCAGGGGTGACCTGTATAAAAGGGACGGGTTGCACCTAAACTGGAGGGGGACCAACATCCTAGCGGGAAGGTTTACTAATGCTACATGGGGAGGTTTAAACTAGATTGGTGGAGGGGGTGGGATCTCGTGCAGGACAGAGGCATGTGAGAGGCTAGAAGTTGGTATGGAGGGTGGTGTGGGAAAGGTTAGTGGACAGAATAGGCAGGTGAAAGGCTAGAGTGAGGAAGAAAGGTTAATTTAAACGGCACGCTTTTTAATGCAAAGGGTCTGATGGGTAAGGCAGATGAGCTCAGGGCATGGATAGGTACGAGCGACTGGGATGTTGTAGCCGTGACTGAAAGCTGGTTAAGAGAGGGGCGGGAACTGGCAGCTCAATGTTCTGGGTTACAGGTGCTTCAGGAGAGACGGGTGAGGGAAAAAGAGGAGGGGGGGTGTGGGGGGTTGCACTGTTGGTTAAGGAGGATGTCATGGCTGTGTTCAGAGGTAACATTACGGCTGCGATCAGAGGGGCCAAATGGATGATCACCTTGTTGGGGATGTACTACAGACCCCCAAATAGTCAACAGGAATTAGAAGAACAAATGTGCCAGGAGATTGCAGACAGCTCCAGGTCAAATAAGGTTGTTGTAGTAGGGGATTTTAACTTTCCCAATATCTTGCCCAAAGATCCTGGACAACGCTGGATCTAGTATTGGGAAGGGCGAGTTAATGAAGTAGGTGAGGAAGAGCCTTTTGGGACCACAGTTCGATTAGGTTTAAGATAGTTATGGATAGGGGCAGAGAGGGTCCACGTGTAAAAATGCTCAACTGGGGTAAGGCCAACTTTGAGGGTATGAGAGAAGGTCTCGCTCAAGTTGACTGGAGCACCGTATGTACATCCCCATTAAAGTGAAGGGCAAAGCAGGCAAACGTAAGGGAGCTTGGCTGATGAGGGAAATTGAGACGTTAGTCAAAAACAAGAATGATGCCTGGGACGGCACAGGCAGCTGTGATCAAGTGCATCCCTGAAGGAGTTTTGTGAACTAATGAGGAAACTAAAAAAGGAAATCAGAAGGGCAAAAAGGGGCCAGAAGATAGCTCTGGCGGGTAGCATTAAGAACAATCCCAAAAGATTTTATAAATGCATAAGGGGGGAAAGGGTAACTAGAGAGTGAGTGGGACTTCTCAGGAATCAAAGAGGTCACCTCTGTGTGGAGCCACAGGAGATGGGCAAGGTTCTAAATGCGTATTTCTCCTCCGTATTTACCGAGGAGAGAGACAGTAGGACAGAGGAAATTGTAGAGGGTTACTGTCGAAGAAGTACTGAAGGTACTGTTGTGTTTGAAGGTAGACAAATCTCCAGGGCCTTATCTGATATATCTGAGGACATTGTGGGAAACGCGAGAGGAAATTGCGGAGGCCTTGGTTGAAATTTACGAGTCGTCCTTAAATACAGGAGAGGTGCCGGAAGACTGGAGGGTGGCAAATGTTGTACCTCTTTTCAAGAAGGGCTGCAGGGAAAATGCTGGGAACTATAGGCTGGTGAGCTTAACATCTGTAGTTGGTAAGTTACTGTAAAGTATTCTGAGGGATAGATTATACAGGCATTTGGATGGGCAAGGGCTGATTAGGGATAGTCAGCATGGTTTTGTATGTGGGAAGTCGTGTCTCACAAATCTGATTTTTTTGAAGACGTGACCAAAACGATTGATGAGGGCAGAGTTGCAGATGTTGTGTACATGGACTTCAGTAAGGCGATCCGTATGGTAGGCTGCTCTGGAAGGTTAGATCGCATGGGATCCAAGGAGAGATAGCTGAATGGATAGCAAATTTGCTCCATGGAAGGAAGCAGAGGGTGATGGCGGAAGGTTGCTTCTCAGACTGGATGCCTGTGACTAGTGATGTGCATCAGGGTTCAGTGCTGCGCCCGTAACTGTTTGTCATCTGCATCTATGATTTGGATGAGAACATACAGTCAGGGCAAGATTAGCAAATTTGCTGATGATACTAAAGTTTATGGTTTTGCAGATAGTGAAGATGGTTGTGAGCGATTGCAGTAGGATCTGGATCGATTGGCCAGGTGGGCGGAGGAATGGTTGATGGAATTTAATACCGAGCAATGTGAGGTGTTGCATTTTGGGACGTCTAGCAAGGGCAGGACCTACACAGTAAATGGTAGGCCTCTGGGTAGTGTTGTAGAGCAGAGGGATCTAGGAGTGCAGGTGCATGGTTCCTTTAAGGCCGAGTCGCAGGTAGATAAGGTGGTCAAGAAGGCTTTTGACACTTTGGTATTCATCAGTCAGAGTTTTGAGTATAGAAGTTGGGATGTCATGTTGCAGTTGTATAAAGACGCTGGTGAGACCGCATTTCGAATATTGTGTTCAGTTATGGGCACCATGTTGTAGGAAAGATATTGTCAAGCTTGAAAGGGTTTAGAACAGATTTACGAGGATGTTGCCAGGACTAGAGGGTGTGATCTATAGGGAGAGGTTGAGGAGGCTGGGTCTCTATTCCATGGAGTGCAGGAGGATCAGGGGAGATCTTATAGAGATGTACAAAATCATGAGAGGAAGAGATCGGGCAGATGCACATAGTCTTTTGCCCAGGGTATGGGAATCAAGGACCAGAGGACATAGGTTCAAGATGAAGGGGAAAAGATTTAATAGGAACCCAAGGGTGGTGGGTGTATGGAACAAACTGCCAGATGAGCTAGTTGGTGCTGGGACTATCCCATCGTTTAAGAATCAGTTAGACAGGTACATGGATAGGACAGGTTTCGAAGGATATGGACCAAGCACGGGGAAGTGGGACTAGTGTAGCTGGGGCATTGTTGGCCAGTGTGGGCGGGTTGGGCCAAAGAGCCTGTTTCCACCCTCTATGACTCTGTCTCTACAATAATTCATAATGTTGTATTCTAATTTTTTAATTCTGTTTTAAAACAATATTAGCTGGTTTTGTTTCTAATTTGTTTGAAGTGCATATCACCTTTAGATCCTTCAGCAAGACCTTTTGACGGTAGAAGGTGGATCACAGCAGATGCCGCTAGCCAACTGAATTCATAATTGGTTTGGTGGAACTTGGAGTGTAGTTGTACTAAGAAGAAACAGCAGATGCTGGTTTAAACCGAAGATAGACACAAAAAGCTGGAGTAACTCAGCCGGACAAGCAGCATTTCTGGAGAGAAGGATTGGGTGACGTTTTGGGTCAAGACCTTTCTTCAGAATGGTAGGGATTAGGGAAACGAGAGATATAGACGGTGATGTGGAGATAAAGAACAATGAATTAAAGATATGCAAAAAAGTACCAATGACAATGGAAACAGGCCATTGTAAGCTGATGGTAGGGTGAAAATGAGAAGCTAGTGCGACTTGGGTGGGGGAGGGAGAGAGAGAGAGGAAATGCCGGGTGTACGTGAAATGAGAGAAATCAATACTTATACCACTGGGCTGTAAGCGTCCAAGTGAAATATGAGGTGCTGTTCCTCCAATTTGCATTTAGCCTCATTCTGACAATGGAGGAAACTGAGAACAGAAAGGTCTGTGTAGGAATGGGAAGGAGAATTAAAGTGTCTAGCAATAGGGAGGTTTGGTTGGTTCATGTGGGCTGAGCGAAACGATCGCCCAGTCTGCATTTGGTGGCGCGGATGTATAAGTCCACATCCTGAACAACGGATACAGTAGATGAGGTTGGAGGAAGTGCAAGTGAACCTCTGCCTAACCTGAACGAACAGTCAGGGTCCCTGGACAGTCGAGGGAGGAGGTACAGTAACAGATGTTGCATCTCCTGCGGCTGCAGGGGAAGGTATCTGGGGTGGGGGTGGTTTGGGTGGGAAGGGATGAGTTAACCAGGGAGTTGCGGAGGGAATGGTTCTGCAAATGGTGGAAAGGGGTAGAGATGGGGAAAATGTTGCTTGTGGTGGGATCTTGTTGGAGGTGGCGGAAATTTCGGAGGATTATGTGTTTCATGCGCCGGCTGCAGGGGTGAAAGGTAAGGACTTGGGAGAATCTGTCTCTGTAGCGACTAAGGAGAGGGGGAGCAAGGGCGGACCTGAGGGCCTCATCTATGATGGGAGAGGGGAACCCCCGTTCCCTAAAGAATTAGGACATCTTGGATGTTCTAGTATGGAACACCTCACCTTGGACGCAGTTGTGGCGTAGACGGAGGAATTGGGAGTAGGGGATAGAGTCTTTGCAGGAAGCAGGGTGGGAAGAAGTGTAGTTGAGGTAGTTGTGGGGGTCAGTGGGTTTGTAATAGACGTTAGTCAATAGTCTATTTCTTGTGATGAATACTGAGCTCAAGAAAGGGTAGGGGGGGTGTCGTAAGTTGTTTTACCGCTTGGAAGCCTGTGATGTGTGATCTCGTGATCTGTACTGGGTCCACAGTTGTTTATTATCTATATTACTAATTTAGTTGACAATGTAGCTAATATGGTTAGACAATTTGTGAATGGCACCAAATTTGGTGGTAAAAAATGACTGTGAGGAAGGCTATCTAAGTTTACAAAAGGATCTGGATCAACTGGATCAGTGTGTTAAAGAATTGTAGTGGAATTCAAATTGGATTAACATGAGGTATTGCATTTTGCTAAGTCAAACCAAGGCAAGACTTGGCAGGATCCTGGAGAGTGGTGTAGAGCAGAAACACCTAGGGTGCCAGTACGCAGCTCCCAAAAAGTGGTGACACAGGTGGACAGGGTAGTGAGGTGGGCGTTTGGCACTTTTGCCTTCATCAGTAAGGAGTTTGGCTTCATGAGGACAGGAGTTAGGATGTCATGCTAAAGTTGTACGAGACATTGGGGAAGCCATATTTGAAGTACTGTGTGCAGTTCTGGTCACTTAGCTAAATGAAGGACACAGAGAATTTGTTACCAGGATATTGCCAGGACACAAGGGCACTAGTTATAAAGAGAGGCTGGATAGGGTGGGACATTTTTCCCTGGTGCAGGATGCTTATTCTTTAGAAAATCATGGGAGACATGGATAAGATGAATAGTTACAGTCTTTTTCCCCATATAAAAGAGTCCAGAACTAGAGGGCCGTGATATAAAGTGAGAGGGGAGAGATTTAAAATATCTGAAGTTCAGTTTCTTCATGCAGAGGGTGGCACATATATGAAATGAGCTGCCAGAAGAAGGTGCAGAGAAGGGAACAATGGTAACATTTAGACATGTACAGTATGTGGACAGCAAATCTTGAAAGAGTTATCAAAGTACAGGACTAGCTCTATCAAAGTACAAGAGTTATCAAAGTACAGGAGTATAAAACCTGGTCGGCAAGGGCAAGTTCTGTCAACGTGTCTGTGCTGTGTGACTCAGTGACTTTATAACTCTCAAATCTTGGCAGGCCTTTAATTTGGGCTTATTTTACATCACTAATTGTCATTGCTGTCTCCCATTGTGTTCTGTGATTTCAGTTTCCTGACTTTATTGCCCTGGAATTCTCTCCCTAAACTTCTCAAGCTCTCAACCAATCTACCCCTCTTGCCTGAAGTAATTAATAGAACAGAGTGAGCTTTTGTCTCTGGACCCATGAGCATCATATGTGAGTAGGTGTCAAATTATGATTCATCATGCCCAGTAAAAGCATTTTGAGCCATTTTACAACTTCAAAGATGAACATTAATGCACACGCACTTTACAAGAGTAGTCTGAAGAAGGGTGCTGACCCAAAACATCACTTGTCCAATTTATCCTGAGATGCTGCCTGACTTGTTGAGTTACTCCAGCATTTTGTGTTTATCTTTTTGTGTAAACCACCGTCTGTAGTTCCTTTTTATTACAAGAGCAGAAGTTGAGTTTATTTATAAGCCTGATTAAGTTTAGTTTATTATTATTGTCATGTGTACCAAGGTACAATGAAAAGCTTTTGTTTGCATGCTATTCAAAGAAAAGACTATACATGATTACAATCAAGCCGCTCACAGTAAACCGGTGAAAGGTACAACATTTAGTGCAAGATAGTCCGATTAAAGAAAGATCAAAGGTCTCCATTGAGGTAGATAGGAGGTCAGGGCTGCACTCTCGCCGATGAGATTTGGCAGCAGTAAGCTGTTGCTTGCATAGTCTGAATTTGAATCGAATATTACATGAGTAAATTGTTCCGGGCATCATGTAGGACAATTTGGATCATTTGCAATGCTTCAATTGCTACTTTCTCACTTGAAACAAGTACAGAAAAAATACTTTTGATATCAAGCACCACCATTGAAGATCAAAGTCTGATTTTGGTTCCAGCTGTGTGCCCTGGCCAGTATTTCAAAGAGCCATCCTCAATGCATTTATATTCATTTTTCTGTTCCCTCATTGTTACTCTTTAACCTTGAATTACACACAAGCCAATATCAAACTAACAGGTGAGGCAGGGCTTTTATTCCATCATACTGGAACAACATATTTCCAGTAGGAAGTATTGTAGCTACTGAATGCTAATTGGGAATTTTTTGATTTTAAGTTGCTCTGTAGTGTTTCCAGCATCTGAAACTGGATGACCATTTAATATAGGCATACAGCATGGAAACGGGCCCATTGGCCCAATTTTCACATGCTGACCAAGATGCCCCATCTGCAGTCCCACGTGCCCACATTTGGCCCATAACCCTCTAAATCGTTCTAATCCATGTACCTGTCCAAATTTTGTTTTAATGCTGTTATAGTATCCGCCTCAACTACCCCCTCTGGCAGCTTGTTCCATATACCCACCAACTTCTGTGTGGAAAAGGTTGCCTCTCAGGTTCCTTTGGCAGGATAGATTAGAGGGCTCGTCTAGGGAGGCTATTTGGGTGGAACTGAGAAGTGGGAACGGTGTAGCAACACTTTTAGGGGTGTATTATAGACCGCCAAATGGGGAGTTAAAATTGGAAGAGCAAATATGTAAGGAGATAGCAGATATTAGTAGTAAGCACAAGGTAGTGATTGTGGAAATTTCAATTTTCCAAAAATAGACTGGGAAACACATTCTGTAAATGGGCTGGATGGTTTGGAGTTTGTAAAATGTGTGCAGGATAGTTTTTTGCAGCAATACATAGAGGTATCGACCAGAGAAGGGGCAGTGCTGGACCTCCTGTTAAGAAATGAGGCAGGTCAGGTGACGGAGGTATGCGTTGGTGAGCACTTCGGGCCCAGTGATCACAATACCATTAGTTTCAATATAATTATGGAGAGAGTCAGAACTGGACTTAGGGTTGGGATTTTTGATTGGAGAAAGGCTAACTTTGAGGGAATGCGTAAGGATTTAAAAGGAGTGAATTTGGACATTTTGTTTTATGGGAAGGATGTAGAAGAGAAATGGAGGACATTTAAAAGGGGAAATTGTAAGTACAGAATCTTTATGTCCCTGTTCGGTTGAAAAGAAATAGTAAAAATTGGAAAGAGCCATGGTTTTCAAGGGAAATTGGACACTTGGTTCGAAAAAAGAGAGATATCTACAATAATTATAGGAGGCATGGAGTAAATGAGGTGCTAGAGGAGTATAAAGAGTGTAAAAAGAATCTTAAGAAAGAAATTAGAAAAGCTAAAAGAAGATATGAGGTTGTTTTGGCAAGAAAGGTGAAAGTAAATCCAAAGGGTTTCTACAGCTATATTAATAGCAAAAGGATAACGAGGGATAAAATTGGACCATTAGAGAGCCAGAATGGACAGCTATCTGCAGAGCCAAAAGAGATGGGGGAGATATTGAACAATTTCTTTTCTTCATATTCACCAAGGAGAAGGATATTGAACTCTGTGAGGTAAGGGAAAAAAGTAGAGTAGCTATGGAAACTATGAGATGGAAAGAGGAGGAAGTACTGACACTTTTGAAAAATATAAAAGTGGATAAGTCTCCAGGTCCAGACAGGATATTCCCTAGGACATTGAGGGAAGTTAGTGTAGAAATAGCAGGGGCTATGACAGAAATATTTCAAATGTCATTAGAAACGGGAATAGTGCCGGAGGATTGGCGTACTGCGCATGTTGTTCCATTGTTTAAAAAGGGTTCAAAGAATAAACCTAGCATGGACCTGTTAGTTTGACGTCAGTGGTGGGCAAATTAATGGAAAGGATACTTAGAGATAATATATATAAGCATCTGGATAAACGGGGTCTGATCAGGAACAGTCAACATGGATTTGTGCCTGGAAGGTCATGTTTGACAAACCTTCTTGAATTTTTTTTGAAGAGGTTACTAGGGAAATTGATGAGGGTAAAGCAGTGGGTGTTGTCTATATGGATTTCAGTAAGGCCTTTGACAAGGTTCCCCATGGAAGGTTGGTTAAGAAGGTTCAATCTTTAGGTGTTAATGGCAGAGTAGCAAGATGGATTCAACAGTGGCTGAATGGGAGATGCCAGAGAGTAATGGTGGATGGCTGTTTGTCAGGTTGGAAGCCGGTGACCAGTGGGGTGCCTCAGGGATCCGTGTTGGGTCCACTGTTGTTTGTCATGTACATCAATGATCTAGATGATGGGGTGGAAAATTGGGTAAGTAAGTATGCAGATGATACTAAGATAGGTGGTGTTGTGGATAATGATGTAGATTTTCAAAGTCTACAGAGAGATTTGGGCCATTTGGAAGAGTGGGCTGAAAGATGGCAGATGGAGTTTAATGCTGATATGTGTGAGGTGCTACATCTTGGCAGGACAAATCAAAACAGGATGTATATGGTAAATGGTAGGGACTTGAGGAATGCTGTGGAACAGAGGGATCTAGGAATAGTTCCCTGAAGGTGGAATCGCATGTAGATCGGGTGGTAAAGAAAGCTTTTGGTGTGCTGGCCTTTATAAATCAGAGCATTGAATATAGGAGTAGGGAAGTAATGTTAAAATTGTACAAGGCATTGGTGAGACCAATTCTGGAGTATGGTGTACAATTTTGGTCGCCTAATTATAGGAAGGATGTCAACAAAATAGAGAGAGTACAGAGGAGATTTACTAGAATGGTGCCTGGGTTCCAGCAACTAAGTTACAGAGAAAGGTTGAACAAGTTAGGTCTTTATTCTTTGGAGCGCAGAAGGTTAAGGGGGGGACTTGATTGAGGTCTTTAAAATGATGAAAGGTATAGACAGAGTTGACGTGGATAAGCTTTTCCCATTGAGGGTAGGGAAGATTCAAACAAGAGGGCATGAAATGAGAATTAAGGGACAGAAGTTTAGGGGTAACATGAGGGGGAACTTCTTTACTCAGAGAGTGGTGGCTGTGTGGAATGAGCTTCCAGCAGAAGTGGTGGAAGCAGGATCGATTTTAACATTTAAAGTAAAGTGGATAGGTATATGGACGGGAAGGGAATGGAGGGGTATGGTCTGAGTGCAGGTAGATGGGACTAGGGGAAAATAAATGTTTGGCGCGGACTGGAAGGGCCGAGAGGGCCTGTTTCCGTGCTGTAATTGTTATATGGTTATATGTTATATGGTTATTAAATAGTTATCCTCTCACCTTAAATCTAAGTCCTGGTTCTTGATTCTCCTACTGGGTAAAGATTATATTGCAGATTGTCAGAAGATTTGGAGGTGTTGGGAAGTGAGGTACAAACTATAGGATACTCACTCTCTGATGCCAGTTAGGTTGAGTTCATTTTGGTTTCTGGTGCATTGTCAGTGATGATCTCCAGAATACTTAGGGGGTACACAAAAGGCTGGAGAAACTCAGCGGGTGCTGCAGCATCTAAGGAGCGAAGGAGATAGGCGACGTTTCGGGTCGAGACCCTTCTTCAGACTACTTATGTTGACAACAACAATGCCATTGAATGTCAGATATATTACTGTGGCCAATAGAAAGTTTGGCTGTTTTAATATTTGATATTTGAGTGCATGTGTTCTTTATTGCAGAATGCAAAGCTTACTATGGAACTGATTCCTATTATGAATGCAGAGACAAGTAATGCTGTGTAAAGGAGTTCAAATCCAATCATGAGGTTCTGAGAAATTAATTTAAAGAAAAATGTGCAAAAAATTGAGTACGGAGAAAATGAAAATGAAAATATTGTCTTTAAAAACAAATTTTCTGTAATGTATTTTTGGATACAAAATGTTCCTGTATATAATTCCTGTCCCACAACAATTTGGTTCATTTTCAACTGCTCTTTGAAAACCTCTCAGTTGTGTTAAGCTGAAATGTATCAGGGCAGTTAGGTATGGCAATTAAACATATCGGGCAACTGGCACATTTTGTTTACTCCACATAGGTACTGGGAAAGGTCAACTCTAATTAGGGAGAATTAAACCATCCGCTCTTGTCATTCAATGACATTGCAGTTACTGAGCTTCCAACGTCACCATTTAGTGTGTCACTAAAGCTCAACTGGTTCAGCCTCAAAAAAGAACACTTACTGCACGGTCACGCCCTTAAAGCCTTTCTACCACCGGCAAGTTGGACAAAAAGGACAAAGGACATTTATTGTCACATACATCAATTGGTGCAGGGAAAATTTGAGTTACCATGCAGCACACAAATAAGATAAACACAACACTTTAGAATTTAACATAAAACATAAAAAACATCCCCCCACAGCGGAATCAACGTTTCCCACTGTGAGGGAAGGCACCAAAGTTCAGTCCTCTTCCTCAGTTCACCCATGGCCGGGGCCTGTTGAGGCACTACGGGCCCGATGTTGCCCTCTCAGCGGCCCGGAGCCACCAAATCGGCTGCTTCCTACCGGAGACCCCGTCTTCCAAAGTCCACAGGGTGGAGATTCAACGCTGCCGACGTCGGCGAAAGGTTTCAGGGCTCCGCGATGTTAAAGTCAGCGTCAGCGCCTCCCACGGCTGGAAAGTCAGCACCGCCCGTGGCTGGAACGTCAGCGCCGCTAGCAGCTGGAAGCTCCGCAGGCCACAGCTCCACGGTGTCTAAGTCAGCAGTCCCAGCGCTCCGGAGCTCCAACACGGCGACCCCGGTAAGGCATAGCTCGCTCCGTGTGGAATCCAGTGCTGCACGGCGGTGCTGAAGCTGAGGCTCTGGCCAGTCTCCGGCAGGAAAGGCCGCGCTAATCCAGGTAGTAGGCCGCGAGAAGGGGGGCAAAGATGCGGCTTGGAGAATAGTCGCATCCTCGACTAGCAAGTGACCAAGAAAACAGTTTCCCCACATAAAAAAGACTAAAAGATCTCCAGAAACAAACTTTAAAACAGACTAAAAATAACAAAAAGAATGAAAGGACAGACAGCTGCAGGCTAGGCAGCCACACTCGATGGTACAACCACTCAAGCAGATCGTTGTAAGTCAAAAGTACAATACCTGTTGTTCAATAACTTTTTACGCCGTCCTTGACGAAGCAGCCTGTTGGAGTGGCACTCCAACCCCTGGCCTGAACACACATGTTCCCCCACCATGTGTACACCATGGCAAGGGTATCTACCAATTACAACATACAGTGTCATTATTTGCCTAGGTTATTTTCTTTATTTCGTTTTGGCAGCAGAGCATGGTCATTATTGATTGCCTATACTGAACTTGGCAGTAAGCTGCTTTCCAAAAGCGCTCCCACAATGCTGATACGTGGGGATTCCAGGATTTAGATTTGGTGATGCTGAACGATCTGCAATGTATTTCTAGTCAGGATGGGGTGCGAATTGAAAAGGAACCTGAATGTGATGGTTTTCTATTCGCCTGCTGCCTTCCTCTATTTTGGCAGTGGAGGCCATGGTTTTGTGAGGCACTGTCAGAGTAGCCTGTAACTCCAATGCATTCTGCAAAATGTCTAAGCCTGTAGCTGCAATGAATGGTTGGTTAAAGCAATGCTAATCAAGTGGGTTGCTTCATCCTGAATGGTGTTGAGATATTTGAGAGTTGTTGATGCTGCACTTATTTGGGCAAGTGGAGAGTATTTTACCACACTTCTGCCTTGAAGATTGTATGAACTTTTTTTCGTCTTCCAGCACAGTGAGGAATGTGGAGGAGTCACTGTGGTGGATGTTTATGTTAAAATGTATTTTATGTGTTCTGTTGCTTTTTATTAGTATGACTATAGCAAATTAAATTCCTCGTATGTTGTGAAACATACTTGCTAATAAATTGAGTATGGGTATGAGATTTTGGAGTATTGGGATGTGAATTACAAATAAAAATATATCCACTCACTGAAGATAGACACAAAAAGCTGAAGTAATTCAGCAAGACAGGTAGCATCTCTGGGGAGAAGGAATGGGTGACGTTTCGGGTTGAGACCCTTCTTCAGACTGCTTAGGGATAAGGGAAATGAGAGATATAATCGGTGATATGGAATGATAAAGATCACTCCCTGATCTTGTTGAGTTCAGCTTTAGGTTTTGGTTCATTGGCAAGGAATCAATGCAGGGTGGATAGATGACGGGGGGGGGGGGGGGGGGAGAGAGGGGGTTGAGAAGGCAATCGCTGCAGAATGGATGGATTGAGGCAAGTGAATGAGTGCGTGTTGTTTGGAGTATGTAAAATTGTGAGGGGAGATCCCGGGGGGGGGGTCAGTGGTGTTGAATGGGGGGGTTCAGTACGGGACGGATGGAGGGGGGGGGATCAGTACAGGATGAATGCGGAGTCGGTACAGGATGAATGGGGGTAGACAAAAATGCTGGCGAAACTCAGCGGGTGAGGCAGCATCTATGGAGCGAAAGAAATAGGCAACGTTTCGGGTCGAGACCCTTCTTCAGACTGTTTCCCCCATTCTTCTTGAATGGGGGGATCAGTACAGGATGAATGGGGGGGGATCAGTACAGGATGCATGAGGGGATCAGTACAGGATACATGAGGGGATCAGTACAGGATGAATGGAGGATCAGTAAAAGATGAATGGGGAGATCACTACAGGATGGATGGGAGGATTGGTGCAGGGTAAATGGAGGGTGGGTCAGTGCGGTATGAATGGGAGGATCAGTGCAGTATGAATGGGGGGAGAGGTGCAGGATGGAGGGGAAGGGGGGTCAGGACAGGATGAATTGGGGGACCAGTGCACGATGGATGGGGGGGGGGGGGGGCGGCGGCAGGAGAATCAATGCGAGGTGGGTCGGGTGTTGAATAGATTGGGGGGGGAGGGTAGATGGGGAGGGGAGCACAGGGGATGTCAGTGAGGACTGAATAGAAGAGGGAATGGGGATCAGTGCGGGATGGAGAGGGGTCCCAGGATAAGAGGGGTGGAGGGGGGTGTACATGAGAGAGAAAGAGAGGGGGGGGGAAGGGGCAGAGGAGGTGGTGAGGAAGGAAGGTCAGCGCTCCTCGGACAACATTGCCCCGCTGCCTTGGCCGTCCCTGTCCAATGCCAAAGTGCCGCCGCCAAAGGGGAACTCCTCGCCACCGCCTCCCCTCCTCCGCCAGCAAGGTGCGGGGCCAAGCGGTGCAGCTCAAAGATCCTATAGCTATAGGATCTTTGGTGCAGCTGCTTCAGATGGCGGAAGGAGCTCTCCGCCTCCCTCCCTCCCTCCTCCCGGCTTCGGCGTGCGAGAGGGGTTGTTTTGAAAGCGCCGTTGGAAATCCGACAACGGCACTTTCAAAACAACCCCTCTCGCACGCTGAAGGGAGGGAGGCTGGCCTCCTTCTGCCAGGCAGGGTGCGGGAGGAGGAGGCGGTGGAGCTGCTATTGCCGCTGTGCGGGGCCCGTCATTCGCTCCGACCCTTCGTCACCACGCACCTAGCATCTTTTCCCCGCACAGCTGCCGCCGACACGAAACATCACATTCCTATTCTCCGGAGATGCTGCCTGACCCGCGGAGTTACTCCAGTTTTTTGTGTCTATCGGTATAAACCAGTATTTGCGTGCCAAGCTGGGCAAAATGACTCTGTGTTTAGGTTGCCTGGCGACACTTTGGGTGGTCAATGGCACCTGGGCAACCGCTTTTTTCGAGCCCTGTAAAGATACAATATATGCCTTCTTGTTCTGGGACATTCATAGCTAACGATGATGCATATATCTCAGCCAGAGCTCCTGCACTTTCTTCTTTAGGTTCCCACAGTATTCTAGGATATGACTGATCAAGTCCAGGTTAATTATCTCCCCATACATGCCTTATGACACCCAGTCTTTCTCCCGGATCTAAACACAGTAGAAATATTCGCTGAGAACTTTGCCCATTTGGATCGATTATATCATCTTTCTGCTAGCTGGTTATCACGCAACCAAAGCTTTTCACTGTACCTAGGCACATGTGACAATAAACCAAACTGAACTGAACTGAAATCTTGGTCTTTGAGGAAGCCTATTTTCTCCATAGTTACTGTTTTCCCTTTAATATACATAAAACTTAGAATTTTACTTATATTTCCTGGCTCTCACACCTAAGAATGATCCCAGGAATGAGTATGTTAATCTATGATGAGCATTTGTCGGCACTGGGCCTGTATTCGCTGGAGTTTAGAAGAATGTGGGGCACCTCATTGAAACATATAGAATAGTGAAAGGCTTGGATGTGGAGAGGATGTTTCCACTAGTGGGAGAGTCTCGGACTAGAGGTCATAGCCTCAGATTTAAAGGATGTTCTTTTAGAAAGGAGATGAGGAGACATTTCTTGAGTCAGGGGCTGGTGAATCTGTGGAATTATTTGCCACAGAAGGCGGTGGAGGCCAAGTCAGTGGATATTTTTAAGGCAGAGATAGATAAATTCTTGATTAGTACAGGTGTCAGAGGTTATGGGGAGAAGGCAGGAGAATGATTTAGGAGGGAGAGATTAGCCATGATTAAATGGCGGAGAAGACTTGATGACCTAATTCTACTCCTATTCATGACCTTATATTTCCCCCTTTTGACCTCTGGATTTCCTTCTTACGACTACAACTGCAATCCTCTGTACTTCTCCAAGGATTCACTTGATCTCAGATTCTTGTGGCTGATCCAAGCCTTGTTTTTTTTCCACCAGAGTCTCAATATAATTTGTCATCCAGGGTTCCCGACTCCTGCTGGCCTTGCACTTCACTGGAACCGGACATTCCGACCTTTAACTCCAACTATTTCACTTTTAAAAGCCTCTGACTTACCAGGCATCCATTTGCCCACAAACAACTTACTCCAATCATCTTTTGTCTGATACTGCCAAAAATTCAACTTACCCCAATATAATTGTGGAACAATGTCCTTTTCCATAACTATTTTAAAACTAATAGACAATGAATGAATGAATGAATAAGTTTTATTGGCCAAGTATTCACATACAAGGAATTTGCCTTGGTGCTCCACCCACAAGTGACAACATGACATACAGTGACAGTTAGGAATAACACATAAAACATTAAACATTAATAATAAAACATTATCAATTAAACATGAGAATTAAGTAAAATATCAGAGCAAAAGGAGGCTACAGATTTTTGGTTATTGAGTAGAGCTATTACTCGTGCAAAAAAAAGCTGTTTTTATGTCTGGTTGCGCCAGCTTTGTCAGTACGGAGTCACCTTGCAGAGGGAAGTGATTCAAAGACTTTGTGGCCAGGGTGAGAGGGGCAGAGATGATCTTACCCGCTCGCTTCCTGGTCCTTGCAATGTACAGTTCGTCAATGGAGGGAAGGTTGCAGTCAATAACCTTCTCAGCTGATCGGACGATTCGCTGCAGCCTCCAGATGTCGTGCTTGGTGGCTGAGCCAAACCAGACCATGATGGAGAAGGTGAGGACAGACTACGGTGGCCATGTAGAATTGGTCACTGCTCCCAAAGTGCTTCCCCACTGACAAATCAGGCACTTGCCTGCCTTATTTTCCAATAGGTCAAGCTTAGCTGTCACTTTAGTAGGGTCTTCCATTTATATTGTGAGGAAACTGTCCTGAATATGCTGAACAAATGCCACACATCTAAACCTTACGGCAGCCGCATTCTTTATTAGGAAAATTAAAATCTATTATAGCCTCTATTATTCTTGCAACTCTACAATTTCCCAGCAAATTTGTTCCTCTTATTCTTCTTGACTATTTAGGGTCCCAACATTGTGATCAACCCCTTTTTAACATTTCTCAACTCCTCCCATAACACCTCACTGGAGGATCCCATGGTAATTTTGTCATAAATTACTGCCATGATGTTCTCCTTAATCAAAAGCACAACCTCACTTCCTCCACGCTTCTGATCTTCATGTGGACTCCAAGGGTACTCAGAGACTGAGCTGTCACTGATTAAGTCCCACACTTACAGTGGCTGGGTACATTCCTAAGTAAATAGGAATGGTTGAATGCTGATACTTCTCTATAGAACTGCTGGCCACAGCTAGGAAGATCTGGCTTATCATGTTGTTTTATGATTTGATGTAGAACAGAAGAGATAATGTAACCATTTTGTTGCATTTAATTTGGTTTTGGAAAGTATTCAAACAACAATTCATCACTTTCACTTTATTTGTTTTAATTTAATGAAATTACTCAGTTCAGAATAATTATAAAATGTTATCAAATTTTATTTATTCAGATATATACTAAAGGAATATGAAACATCCATTTTCTGAAAATGGAATTAATTCATAAGTTAATTCGAAATATTATTTAATGACTATTGAAGCACATTAAAATGATTAATTTTATTCACTTGCATTTACCAATGCTAATCCAACTGAGATTGATTTTAAATTATCTCAATATAATTATTTTAGGGAAACCCAGTGAGCAAGGAAGCAGTGACAGTGATTACATTATTGGACTAGTAATCTTGTGTACAGGCTTGCAAATCAATCAGTTACATAAGAATCACTGTATTAAAAAAAGAATGAGACCACTGGGTAAATTGTGAGAACTATTTTACTGACTAGAAAAGCACCAAACATATTTCCATAAAATCATACTATACAGCCAATGAGTCACAAACTGATGTTTTTGGCCTATTTCCTGCACAATGTTCTGCATGTTGAAGGGAATTGCTCAGCGAATCTTCAGTCTTAACTTGAAATCTCTTTGCATCAGGATACTTACAACCATTGGGCAATACTTATTGCAGTCCTTCAGTTGATCAGTCAATACTCTGACCACCTGTGCTGTAGTTGTGAAGTTTGCACATTTTCACTGTGCCATGTGGATTCCTCGTGGTTGGTAGTTTGTTGGTGTAAATTACCTCTAGTGTATTTGGGAGTTGATGGTTCCATGTTGAACCAGAAATTAAACCAGCAAGGACACAAAATGTAGTCTGGGAAATTTCAGAGCCATCATCAAGAGTATTTCACTCGCACCATTGCTGACCAAGTTGAATGAATCTTGAAGGATGTAGCTAGCAGACGGGGACTGTGATGGAAACCATCATGAGGAACTGCAACCAACTGCAACTCCAACAATTCCTTCCATCAGCTTGCAAGGCAGCTGATAGATCGGAATCCTAAATATTCTCTTGGTCTCTATTATCAATAGAGATAAGGGCAGCAGAGAGAGGAGAAAAATACTTATTGTTAATTTACTGACAAATCATTCTGGCTCAGATATGTAGAAACACCGAATTGTAGATGCTAGTTTACAAAAGAATACACAAAGTGCTGGAGTAACTAAATGGGTCAGGCAGCATCTCTGGACAACATAGATGGGTGATGGAGGGTCTGAAGAAGGGTCCTGACCCGAAATGTCATTAATCCATGTTTTCTAGAGATACTGCCTGGACCGCTAAGTTACTCCAGCACTTTGTGTCTAGCTCAGAAATGTATTGTTCCGCATATTGTGGGAATGTCTACCATTTTCTTTCTCTGTTATCCATTATTAATTTTAAGCTTTGTTTCTGGCCATGCGGAATTTACTCCCATTGTTGCATAGATAAAGGATAAAAGCACTTACTGAGTGTAAAAAAGTAGCTATAAAAGAGTTACTGAGCTGCCCAGTTCAAATCAAGCCCTTCAGCCCACCTAGGCCATGCTAAATGGGTTTGCTTATTGGTCTAGTCCCACTGCCTATCCCATACTTTCACCATTCTCAGCCTAATGTGTATGTTTTTATGCTAATAAGCAACTTTTAATATAAATTGCAGCTTGTTGCATGAATATATCTAGAGAGTACTTTGTAGTTCATTAAAAAGGTTTATAGAAGGTAAAATATTTTTGTAATTGGCATCAAGTATGAACCCATTCTCATTACCTTGGTTCTAAATCTGTTTTTTGCACTCTTTATGGCATAGTGGCCTTCAGCCTTCAGAAATAATAATGGCTCTCTGAGCATTCAATTCATTCGCATTCCCCCACTTGATTTACCTGGAAACCATTGTTCCATCATTTTCCTCTTCCTACCACCCCCATTCTTCAGCCACCCACATATCTTTTGGATGTGGGAAGAAATAAGAATGGTCAAAGAAAACCCATACAATCGTCGTGAAAACACAAACTATCGCAGTAATTTTGTGTCCAAATCTTGGAGTACATTTGCAGTTTTTCAGATATCAATTTGGGAAATCTTCAGAATATTTATGTAATGATTGATTGTAAACAAATATTTTTTAAAAAACAGTAGGTACTGTAGTATGCAAGTAAGATTGTGAAATCAGATAAGCCTGACTGCAGTTTCAACTTTCCCTATCAATCTTGACACAAGGTATCCTTAGTTCCCAGTATTTTATATGTTCAAATTGGCTACATTAAAATATGTGTTTTGCTTTACTTGGATGAGTTGTCTTCTCTAAGGCAACAATTATTGCCAACAACATCTTTTAGTGTCAATTTATTTATATATCTTGATACAATCACCAGCCTTTTTGACCACACATCATTGTTTAATCTGATTATGCCCACAAATGTATCTTTGACCAACGGTGCCTTAAGGCCCTGTCCCACTTTCCCGAGTAATTCACGAATTCTCCCGAAAATCAAACTCGCAGATTGTTCGTAACGAGGCCGTAGGAGTCCGTGGATATATCGTAGCGGCTCGTTGTGCCAGCCGTAGGTACTCGGGGCATCGGGTAAGTCGGGACGTTTTTTCAGCATGATGAAAAATGTCTACGGGTAAATAAATAGCCCCGAGTACCTACGGCTGGCATAACGAGCCGCTACGACATATCCACAGACTCCTATGGACTCGTTAGGAACATTCTGCGAGTTTGAAAACTCGGGAGAATTTGTGAATAACTCGGGAAAGTGGGTCAGGTCCTTTAGTTTGTCGGGCTCTTAATTTTATTCTGTTCGTTTAGCTTTTATTGCTAGTTTTAGTGTAAAACCTTTGACTTTTGTTTTTATAAATGGTCCACTTTTTTTCTGTGAACTAAATTGCCAAGTAACTGAGTTGAATTTGTTATGTTTAAACTTACTAAATTGTAATATGGCTGCAGTCTTAAATGTAACAAGAAATTAAAAAAAGATTGTAATCTCGCAGGCAGGTTTTGTATTTCCATTTTCAACGATATGTGCGTGGCAGCACTTTCATCACCACTTTTATTGCATTGTTTAAATGAATACATTTGCACATATAAAGTATTTATTTCTGGTAACTGCAGTGCAACACTATACAATGCCCTCCATAATGTTTGGGACAAAGACCTATAATTTATTTATTTGCCTCTGTACTGCACAATTTGAGATTTGTAATAGCAATAATCACCTGGTTTAAGTGCACATTGTCAGATTTTATTAAAGGGTGTTTTAGTACATTTTGGTTTCACCACGTAGAAATTAAAGCTGTGTTTATACATGGTCCCCCATTTCAGGGCACCATAATGTTTGGGACACATGGCTTCACAGGTAATTGCTCAGGTGTGTTTAATTGCCTTCTTAATGCAGGTATAAGAGGGCTCTCAGCACCTAGTCTTTCCTCCAGTCTTTCCATCACTCTTGGAAACTTTTATTGCTGTTTCACAACATGACCAAAGTTGTGCCAATGAAAGTCAAAGAAGCTCACGGTATTGGGGGTTCAGTATTGATGTGGATAGAGAACTGGCTAGCAGACAGGAGGCAAAGGGTAGGAGTAAACGGGTCCTTTTCAGAATGGCAGGCAGTGACTAGTGGGGTGCCGCAAGGCTCAGTGCTGGGCCCCAGCTATTTACAATATATATTAATGATTTGGACGAGGGAATTCAATGCAACATCTCCAAATTTGCAGATGATACCAAGCTGGGGGGTATAGTTAGGTGTGAGGAGGATGCTTGGAGGCTGCAGGGTGATTTGGATAGGCTGAGTGAATGGGCAGATGCATGGCAGATGCAGTACAATGTGGATAAATGTGAGGTTATCCACTTTGGTGGCAAAAACATGAGGGTAGACTATTATCTGAATGGTGGCAGATTAGGTAAGGGGGAGATGCAACGAGACCTGGGTGTCATGGTACACCAGTCATTGAAAGTAGGCATGCAGGTGCAGCAGGCAGTGAAGAAAGCAAATGGTATGTTAGCATTCATAGCGAAAGGATTTGAGTATAGGAGCAGGGAGGTTCTACTGCAGTTGTACAGGGTTTTGGTGAGGCCACACCTGGAGTACTGCGTACAGTTTTGGTCTCCAAATCTGAGGAAAGACATCCTTGCCATAGAGGGGGTACAGAGAAGATTCACCAGACTAATTCCTGGGATGTCAGGACTTTCATATGAGGAAAGATTGGATAGACTCGGTTTGTACTCGATGGAATTTAGAAGATTGAGGGGGGATCTTATAGAAACCTACAAAATTCTTAAGGGGTTGGACAAGCTAGATGCTGGAAGATTGTTCCCGATGTTGGGGGAGTCCAGAACAAGGGGTCACAGTCTAAGGATAAGGGGGAATTCCTTTAGGACCGAAATGAGGAAAACATTCTTTACACAGAGAGTGGTGAGTCTCTGGAATTCTCTGCCACAGAAGGTAGTTGAGGCCAGTTCATTGGCTATATTTAAGAGGGCGTTAGATGTGGCACTTGTGGCTAAAGGGATCAGGGGGTATGGAGAGAAGGCAGGTACGGGATACTGAGTTGGATGATCAGCCATGATCACATTGAATGGCGGTGCAGGCTCGAAGGGCCGAATGGCCTACTCCTGCACCTATTTTCTATGTTTCTATGTAAGCTATCATTAGGGTGAGAAACAAAAATAAATCTGTCAGAGACATCAGCCAAACCTAGGCTTACTAAATAAACTGTTTGGAACATCATTAAGCAGAAAGAGAGCACTGGTGAGCTTACTAATTGCAAAGGGACTGGCAGGCCAAGGAATACCTCCACAGCTGATGACAGAATAAGTCTCACTATAATAGAGAAAAAAACCCAAACACCTGTCCGACAAATAAGAAACACTCTTCAGGAGTCAGGTGTGGATTTGTCAATGACCACTGTCCGCAGAAGACTCCATGAACAGATATACAGAGGCTACACTGCAAGATACAAACCACTGGTTAGCCGCAAAGATAGGATGGCCGGGATACAGCTTGCCAAGAAATACTTAAGAGCAACCACAGCTCTGGAAAAAAGTCTTGTGGACAGATGAGATGAAGATTAACTTATGTCAGAGTGATGCCAAGAGCAAAGTATGAAGGAGAGAAAGAACTGACCGAGATCCATAGCATACCACCTCATCTGTGAAACACAGTGGTGGGGGTGTTATGGCCTGGGCATATATGGCCGCTGAAGGTACTGGCTCACTTATCTTCATTGATGATACAACTGCTGATGGTAGTAGCATAATGAATTCTGAAGTGCATAGACACATCCTATCTGCTCAAGTTCGAACAAATGCCTCAAAACTCATTGGCCGGTGGTTCATTCCACAGCAAGACAATGATCCCAAACATACTCCTAAAGCAACAAAGGAGTTTTTCAAAGCTAAAAAATGGTCAATTCTTGAGAGGCCAAGTCAATCATCCGATCTGAACCCAATTGAGTTGCCTTTTATTTGCTGAAGAGAAAACTGAAGGGAACTTGCCCCGAAAACAAGTATATGCTCATCTATTGCATCCGCTGCTCTAGATGTCAGCTAATCTACATCGGTGAGACCAAGCGTAGGCATGGCGATCGTTTCGCCGAACACCTGCGCTCGGTTCACATTAACCAACCTGATCTTCCGGTTGCTCAGCATTTCAACTTCCCATCTCATTCCGAATCCGACCTCTAAGTCCTGGGCCTCCTCCATGGCCAGAGTGAGCGCCGCAGCAAATTGGAGGAGCAGCATCTCATATTCCGCTTGGGCAGTCTGCACCCTAGTGGCATAAACATTGAATTCACAAATTTCCGGTAGCCCTTGCTGTCTCCTCCCCTTCTCAGCTCTCCCTCAGCCCTCGGGCTCCTCCTCTTTTCCTTTTTCCTTTCTTCTCCCCATTCCAACCCCCCCCCCCCCCCACCTCCCTTCCCTACATCAGTCTGAAGAAGGGTTTCGGCCCGAAATGTTGCCTATTTCCTTCGCTCCATAGATGATGCTTTACCTGCTGAGTTTCACCAGCACTTTTGTCTAACCACGTATATGCTAAAGATGGCTGCAATACAGGCTTGGCATAGCATCACCAGAGAAGACACCCAGCAACTGGTGATGTCCATGAATCGCAGACTTCAAGCAGTCATTGCATGCAAAGTATATGCAACAAAATACTAAACATGACTACTTTCATTTACATAACATTGCTGCGTCCCAAACATAATGGTGCCCTGAAATGGGGGGGACTATGTATAAACACTGCTGTAATTTCTACATGGTGAAAGCAAAATGTATAGAAATGCCCTTTATTAAAATCTGACAATGTGCACTTTAACCACATGTGATTTTTTTTCTATTACAAATCTTAAATTGTGGAGTACAGAGGCAAATAAATAAATGATGGGTCTTTGTCCCAAACATTATGGAGGGCACTATAAGCATTTTGGAAAACATTTCAGCAAATGAATGTGAATTGACCATTGAAAAATTAAATGCTCAAATTTATGTCCCCTTTAACATACAGTCAGTCCCCTGCTTGCATCAGGGTTTCATTCCATGGTTGGTTGAAGGGGTGGTAGGTGAGTTTTAGAAGGTAATTATGAGCACTAAAAAAACAAGTCTGACAACAACTGATCAACAGATTATGAAATGCACTGTACATTTGACTGTAAAATATTATTTAACTTAGGTAACTTTTAACAACATTACTTTAATAGAGTACACTAGGAACGAGGGGTAGTATTGTTTGGGACGTGAATGCCATTGTAGAAAATTACACTAAGTTAAGAGAGCTAAAACAATTAGCATAAAATCTAGATAAGACATTATGTGAGCTAAACTTTGACACACACAGAGTTTGAAGTGGGGAAATATGAGGTTTCATCTGCATCTTTCTGTGTCATGGGTGCAGACACCCTGAATTTAGTTTGGAATGATACATTGATTCGTAAGGTAGACAAAAAGCTGGAGAAACTCAGCGGGCGAGGCAGCATCTGTGGAGCAAAGGAATGGGTGACGTTTCGGGTCGAGACCCTTCATCAGTCTGAAGAAGGGTCTCGACCCAAAATGTCACCCTTTCCTTTGCTCCATAGATGCTGCCTCACCCGCCGAGTTTCTCCAGTTTTTTGTCTACCTTCGATTTTTCCAGCATCTGCAGTTCTTTCTTAAACATTGATTCATAAAATGGATTTTCCCACTCCAAAATGGCAAATGTTTCGATAACTGAAAATGTTGGAGGACAATAAAATTATGCCAACTATTGGTAACATTAAAATATTAAGTTTTATTTTAACCATAGACCAAAATACCAGAAAGAGCCTATCAAATCCCCCTTCACGTGTATCCACCTGTAACATGCCAGATTTTGATCTGCCCTTCCTCTCTTTCAGCTCTCTTCTCCCCCCTCCCCCCACCACAATCAATTTGACGAAGGATCCCGGCCCAAAACATCACATCCTTGTTCTCTAAGGATGCTTGCTGACCCGTTGAGTTACTGTATATTCTTCTGTAAACCAGCAGATGCAGTTCCTTGTTTCTACAAACAACACGTGTTATTTATTTCAATAAATTGTTCATTACATCACAGAAAGTTATCCTTTTTGAATGCGACAAGAACATTTCAGAAGCTGAGATGAATTACTTACTTTATTATTTCCCCAAACCTTTTACACTATATAGTACCCACAAGTCAAGGTCATAATGAATTACTTTCCTCTTGCAGTTCTCATTGAAACCTAACAAATAATGAAAGGCCTAGACAGAGTGGATGTAAAGAGAATGTTTCCAGTAGTGGGAGAGTCTAGCAGCAGAGGGCACAGCCTCAGAATAAAAAGAAGCATCTTTTAGAATGGAAAATAAGAGGGAATTTCTGTAGCCAGAGGATGGTGAATCTGTGGAATACTGTGCCTCGGACGACAGGGGAGGCCAGGTAATTGGATTTTTGTTTTAAAGCAGAGATTGATAGGTTCTTGATTAGTAAGGGCTTTGAAGGTTACAGGAGAAGGCAAGAGAATAGGGTTGAGAAGGAAAAATAGATTACCTATGATTGAATGGCAGAATAGACTCAATGGGTGAATGGCCTAATTCTGCTCCTATGTCTTGTGGTGATGCCCAGATTCTTTTGGAAAATAAAGGAGATTTGTATATACAAACCCATAACTTTTTTCCTGTTTTTTAAAGCTTTTTTCTATAGAATATGTAAGTTATTCTTTGTCATAGAACGTATTCCTTCATTTTTCATTGATTGGATATTTCATGAAAAGGAAAATAAATGGTATAATTGCTTAGAATTGGGAGATATGAGCTTGCTGCAGACCTGTTTTTACAGTTTGTTTATGTAACACAACATTTAACTGAGAAATTTAGTTTAGAAGTATTTTATTGTCTAATTTTATCACCATTTTCATAACTTTTATTAAATGAATTAGAAGGAAATCAGTTTAATTGTGCTGTTAACAAAAAATCCAATGGAAGTATTTGTTCCTCCATGACTAAATGAAAATCTATTGCTCCTTATTTCATTGCTTGTGGTCTCATTGAATAATATTTAGTGGTATCCTTCAGCTGTGAAATGTTTCCCATGAAGATGCACACTAAATGGTACAACATCAATTGTGCTCTGGCATATTCCTCGTTTGAATAATGATGCTGATAACAAATGGAGAATATTGAAACAAATAAAGTTAGAATTCAAGGAATGATCATGCGATTCTAATGGAGTTGGCAGATCAATTCCTATTAATTAAGTCTTGAAGTTCTGATGTTAAAAGGCACGTCATTAAAAATTGCAGGTTACAATAAGTCACTATTTAAAGCTGCAACAAAATATCTCAAAGAATGTGCAGACGGGTTGTGTTCCTATGTTGTTTACTAGCTTTGAAAATCTGTGAATCATTTTGGGACCAATTGTCATTAATTACAACCATTTTCACTCAGAAATTGAGCTAATTTCATTTTTCCATTACCTTATTAAAACTTATGCAACTTTCTCATTTAGAATTCACTCCTAAATATATTGAAAACTTTTTGTCTCAATTTCACAAATGTTGCCTCTATTGTTGCCACATCTTCCCCTCTTGCAATCTGAAATGTGCTATTCTTCCAGACGTGCCACCTGTACCTTCCGATTTTCAATTCTCAGTTTTGGTCTCCTAATTTGAGGAAGGACATTCTTGCTAGTGAGGGTGCAGCGTAGGTTCACGGGGTTAATTCCCGGGATGGCGGGATTGTCATATGATGAAAGAATGGAGCGACTGGGATTCACTGGAATTTAGAAGGATGAGAGGGGGATCTTATAGAAACATATAAACATTTTATGGGATTGGACACGCTAGATGCAGGAAACATGTTCCCGATGTTAGGGGAGTCCAGAACCAGGGGCCACAGTTTAGGAATAAGGGATAGGCTGTTTAGAACGGAGATCACGAAAAACTTTTTCACACAGAGTTGTGAATTTGTGGAATTCTTTGCCTCAGAAGGCAGTGGAGGCCGATTCAGTGGATGTATTCAAAAGAGTTAATTAGCGTGCTTGGCTTGCGGTATCAAGGGATATGGGGAGAAAGCAGGATCGGGGTACTGTTTGTGAATGATCAGCCATGATCACATTGAATGGCGGTGCTGCCTCGAAGGGCCGAATGGCCTACTCTAGCAATGTTACAAAATGTTGAGATTTTAAAAATCAATTCTGCAATTTATCCCATCAGATAAAGCATAAAAAGAAGTTTAATTTGACACCTAATTCACTTTCATATCTTCAGTATTAAGAAAGTTATGACCATTTTCATACTCGGAAATTAGCATCTTGTTACCCATTGCCTTTCAATTGACTTCTCAAAAGCTGCGATCTAGAACAGTTAAAAACCCATAACTTTCTTAAAAATTAAGAGAACTCAATGAAATTTTCAGTTATGATAGATTGAAGCATTCTGAAACAAATATGAAACAATCTTACTTGGATGACCTGAAATTAAAGCATATAATTAGTTAGTTTTCTAATTGTAGCTAATTACAAAATTCAATGAGTAGATCTAAACATCTATCCATTTCTTAAGAAAAGATAAACTTTTTTTTAAATTGCCTAAGTGTCCAAATAACATTCACACAATAATCCACAATATAACATAATTTTTTAATCTCATTTTCATGAATTTCTAGGCCAAATGGAAGGAATTTAGTGTTTAATGCCTGTAAATTAATGGCCATTTAAATCAATTAGCGAGTGGGTTTTAGTGGAATGCGGTGGATTAGAACGTTGCGGTTTGCAGTGAAGTCAGTATGAAAAATACTGTTGGTTCATACATTTTTTTTGTCCCCTTTTCGCATCATGAAAATGTGATTAAAGCCTTCCTAAAAACCAAGTTTTTATGTAAAAATAAACTGTATAGCTTCTTATATCGCCTACCTTAGGTCCGTTCCGCTGTCACCGTTCAGAGCTTTAGAAGATGATTTTTAAACTACTCTAGTTAATAAATAATCTAGCCTAGTTTAAAAATACCTTTATGAATGAAATGTCGGAGCGATTTCTCTTTAGCGACGAAATCGCCCGACATGAATCAACTGCCTAGGAAAAAATTGGCATTTTAAACCCGCCCCCCTCTGAAAGGCGCCAAAGCCGCGCACACGGGGAGCGGCAGAACTGCAGCGCTGCTAAAGGTGGGTATTGTAACACACGTACTTACTCCTGCACCGATTGTCTATGTATCTATATCTAATTTGGGCAGGATATTGTTTGGCTAGTAGTAATACTTTATTGCCCCTGGTGATTTACTCATGGCATGCAGGAATATCAGAGATTCAACACCAGGAGCCAGTTCTGAAGGGGAAAGGGCCAGTTGTACAAACCTATGACTTTATGTAAATGCATCAAGGGAAAGTGGTGAAAATGAATCTGAAAGTTCTGAAAACCGATTGACCAAGAGGTGAAAAAGTCCTAGTCCATTTATTATTAATTTCCTTCTTCCCGAGTGGGGTATGTGTTAACTACTGCTGTAATAGGTTATTCTATGTCATAGCTAATTAAGGATAAATGTTGGAAAGTTGTAATGTGCTTGTGAAATTAATTCTGCAATAGCCGGATGTATTGCAACCAAGTTATCAATAAGATATTAAACAAAGTAATAGCCTGATATTAAGTTGTTCCAACAGCAACCTGAAAGCAACATTCCAGTCCAAGCTGCTTTGCAGCATCCTGGTACTTTAAATCTTGTTTTACCCTCTCCAGTGCATCACCTCTTTCCTGTAATCTGCTGACTAGAACATGCACTAACAGTCTAATTAGTGTTGTAACCTACTTGCTTTTATATTTTATCCCTCGGCTAACAAAGAATAATATATCTTGTCTTTGTACCTTTTTAATTAGTTGTGTTCTTTCCAAGGTTCCCTTGGTCCTCCACACAACTTGTAATTCTCCAATTTATTTTATATTACTCTGCCTTGTTGCATCTCCCCAAATACATTTACTCACACTTTTCTGTGTATTAATTTTGATGTGCCATTTTTTTGCACAATTGACAAAACCCTTTGTATCTCTCTGCAGATTAAAGCTTTCCTCTCATTGTCAACCATATGGCCATTCACAAAGCATACATAAGGCAGAACAGTTGAAGTTGAATGCCATCAACATGGATTTTGAAGCATGTACAAATGGGGTACGCCAGCACGGGGTTTTTGCTGGGTTAGAAACATCGAAAATTGGATCAATAACTCAAAACATTAAGACAGCTGTAAAATTTAAATTCATCTGGATGAATATTCTGCAATAAAACATGTGTCAGCAATGGTGAGCATGTAAATATTGGATTGTTATAAAGAATCATCAAGTTTGCCCGTCATTTTTAAGAAAGGAACCCATTTTAGCTGCTCTGCTCTAAAAATGCAGTTTTCACGAGCAATATCCACCCACTGAAATAAAAAAAATTATGTTCATTGATAATATTGACCGTATAAGGATAGAAAAAGTGTGGATATTATTGATAGAGCATTGGGGAACACCATAGGCAATGGTACAGGTTTATGTTGAAGAGAATGGAGGAACGCTGTTGAAAGTCATTTTTATTTTCATTCCACCATTTCCATGCTGAACATCAGTAGTCATCAACACTCGTCCAATTTGCCGATACTTGATTGATCCTTAGCCTCCTAAGCCTTGGCAATTAAAGAACTCCTTAACTATTGTGAGAGTCTTCCTCGACCAACCTACTTCAGCAAAGGATTCCAGAGAAGAAAAACTATTTTTCAAATCTTCCCTAAATCTTTTGCCCCTTTTGCATCCTAAACGTTTGTCTTCTAATTTTAAATATCACTGCAATGTTATAAGTGAAATATTTCTTCCCAGGCCTCCCATAGCATCCTGGAATACAACTCATCAGGATCCAGGGAATTAGGCACTAAAACAGTAATTGCCTTTTTTATATGATAAAAGGATAAATATTATTTTCCCCCTTTTGCTGTATTATTCAGCTACAATATCCTCAATGTATGCAGATGAGAAATACTCCTTTAAAATCTCACCTACTTCTTCCTGCTCCATGTGCCCCGTTGGACCCTAATGAGGCCTATTCTTTTCCTGGTTACCAGCTTGCCCTTAATCTGCTTTACACAACCCTCAATATCTCTTGCCATTGTGGGTTTTCATGGACCTTCTGTCCTTGCCTTTTTCCTTGCAGGAACATTTTGCCCCCAAACTCTCACAATTTCACTTTTTAAATAATTCCATTTTCCAGACTGCTTCCAGTGCAATTTTGCCAGGCCCTGGTGAATGCGATATTGATCAGCCTTCTCCAAATTTAAGTTCTTAATTTCTGGATTGTTCTTGTCACTTTCCAGAAATACCTTAATACTTAGGCTGGTGGTTACTATCTACAATACATTCTTCCATTGGTACTCTAATTATTTGCCCAGCTAGTCCAGTTTCGCTCTCTTCTCTCGTAGAGCTATTTACAATGCAAATAGATACATTCAGTCTGAAGAAGGTTCTTGACCCGAAACGTCACCTATTCCTTCGCTCCATAGATGTTGCCTCACCCGCTGAGTTTCTCTAGTTTTTTTGGCTACCTACCTAATGTAAAAGAGGTCACATTCAAACACAGAATGCAGTAGATGCATTTTGAGGATGTTCACGTGAACCTCTATCTCACCTGGAAGGACTACTGCAGTCCCTGGATGGATGTAATTGTGGAGGTAAAGAACAGGTGTTTCCTGTGGTTGCAGGGGAAAGTACCTTGGAGGGGGCAGTTTGTGTCAGAAAGGATGATGAAACCAACGAGTAGTGGAGGGTGGAAGCTAAGGACCAGGAAAATATCCTTGTTCAACCTGAGGAGAGGGGGAGCGAGAGCAGAACTACTAATGCAGAGGAGGTGTGGATGCAGGATCCATCTTTCACAGCTGGGGGGGGGGGGGGTTACCACGTTTCCTAAAGAAAGATAATCTATGGCCATGTTTGATGTGCTAGGTAACAAAATAAGTTTGATTTAAAATCTCTCTTGTACTAGGTCACAATAAATGTATGTGTCTGATGTACGCCAGTATCATAGAAACATAGAAACATAGAAAATAGGTGCAGGAGTAGGCCATTCGGCCCTTCGAGCCTGCACCGCCATTCAATATGATCATGGCTGATCATCCAACTCAGTATCCTGTACCTGCCTTCTTTCCATACCCCCTGATCACATTAGCCACAAGGGCCACATCTAACTCCCTCTTAAATATAGCCAATGAACTGGCCTCAACAAGTGGCAGAGAATTCCAGAGATTCACCACTCTCTGTGTGAAAAATGATTTTCTCATCTCGGTCCTAAAAGACTTCCCCCTTATCCTTATACAGTGACCCCTTGTCCTGGACTTCCCCAACATCTTGAACAATCTTCCTGCATCTAGCCTGTCCAACCCCTTAAGAATTTTGTAAGTCTCTCTGAGATCCCCCCTCAGTCTTCTAAATTCCAGCGAGTACAAGCCGAGTCTATCCAGTCTTTCTTCATATGGATGTGACGTGCCATATTGTCTTACATTTAGTGTATACATACGAGAATGTCTCATGGTCATTTAACTTTACAAACCATTATCTCTCCTGCTGTCGACAGTACAGTTGTGTACATAGCTGTCCTTCAATGTCAAAACTGATGACTGCATGTAATTTATATTTGAAGTTTTTTAAGACTGGTTCCATTAGTATTAATGCTTACTGTCCACCTCATTCCATAACTTCTGAATAATTCTTAATAGCAGGGCAGGTGCAGGCATAAATGTCAAGAACTAGGAGGCACAGTATCAATATTAGGGGCAAATCTCGGGACTGAGAGGAGAAGAAATTTCACCTAGAAGGTAGTAGAGATCTGGAATTCTCTATTCAAGAGTGGCCTGAAAGTTCTATCATTGTGTATAGTTAAGAGAGAGATTTTGGATAATAAAGGAAGTGAGGGATTTCAAGTTGAGATAAGCGATGAGCAATGATCTTATTAAATGGTGGATTTGGCACTTAGATCTTAAAAGGCGTATGCTTCCCGTAGTCATACAAAATGGAAATGGACCCTTTTAGGCCATGGGGTACGTGCCATCATCAAGATGCTTTCACACTACAGGTCCAACACGGAGCCTATTTTATTCTCCCCACATTTCCATCACCCTCACTGATTCTGTCATTCATCTGCACACTCAGGCGAATTGACAGTGAGCAATTAATCTTCCAATCTCCACTCCTTGGGGTTATGTGAGGAAGCTTGAGTACCCAAAGCAAAACCATGGAATTACAGGAAGGATATATAAAGTCCACACAGACAGCGTCAGATGGCTTGGACTAAACCTGGCTCATGGAGTTATGAGGCAGAAATACTATCAGCTGTATTGCTGTGCTGCTTCAATGTCTTTGATTTTCAAAATGATTTGTAGCCAATTAAGTAGTTTTGAGCAAAGATTATAGAGGAGCAAGATGCGCCACTCAGTGGAAATCCAATGGACTGGTGTGTAGTACGTAACGGAACGTTACGGCCGCCATTTTGGCGGATTGCCTCCCCATGTGTAATCCGCTACAGAGCAGTTGTAAGCAAAGATTATGGAGGAGCAAGATGCATTAGAAAGTTATTAGATTTATTTGTAATAGATCTTTACTTACCTCTCGATCCCTCTCTCTCCCCCTCTCGATCTTTTTCTCCCTCATGATCCCTCTTTCTCTCCCTCTCTTTCGATCTCCCTCTCCCTCTCTTCTCTGTCTCCCCTCGATCCCTCTCTCCCATCTTCTCTCGATCTCCCTCCCCCCTCCTTCCCTCTCGCTCTCTCCCCCTCCCTTTTCCCTCGTTCCCCTCGCATCTTTCCTCCCCAGCCCCTCCTTTGCGTAGTTTCCCTTGCATTGCATTGTACAGCTTCCCTTGTATTGCTTTAACACACACTGTGCACACAATTACACGTGCACACACAAACACACATTCATATAAATATATGGTGGGACAGATAGAAGCAAATCTTTGGATAGAAGAGCTTATTAAAATCTTCCTACAAAGACCATTATGTAATTTATTTCTATCCTCTTTTGGGCCGAAGCCATAGCAGGGCTGCCAACTCTCACACAGAGGGAAGGGAGGGGAGAGAGGGAAATCGAGGAGAGGGGAGAGAAAGAGTTGGAAAGGGGAGAGAAAGAGTTCGAGAGGGGAGAGAAAGAGTTCGAGAGGGGAGAGAAAGAGATCGACAGGGGAGAGAAAGAGATCGTCAGGGGAGAAAGAGCGATAGAAAGAAGAGAGGGTGATCGAGAGAAGAGGGGGAGAGAGAAGGATCGAGAGGTAAGAAAAGATCTATTACAAATAAACCTAATAACTTTCTAATGCATCTTGCTCCTCTATAATATTTGCTTGCAACTGCTCTGTAGCTTTGGAGCGGATTACACAGCGGCAGATCGAGAGACAAAGATCATAAAGAAGTACAGTTTTCCAGTAGACGCCATAGTCGACGCCATCTCTGGTCCGCTAATATGGCGTCGACAATCACACACGTGATACTACGCCTTTTCCACGGAGTGGCGCATCTTGCTCCTCTATAATCTTTGGTTTTGAGATCCAGTTAGTTACTCTTGTAAAATGGCAATTAAAATCAGCACATGGATTACTATTTATTTCTCAAATTAATGTCATTATGTTTTCTTTGTTGATAAAGCTCCACAGTGCTTCCTCGTTACTAGCCAGGATATCAGGAATGGGATATTGATACACCAGCTTCTGATGTAGGAGTGAGTGCTACCAAGTCAGAGGTACATGCGACTGGGACGTTACAACCTTTAGCTCTAACCTGAGGGCTGGACTGACAGCTCAATGTTCCAGCATACAGTTGCTTCAGGAGAGACAGAGGTGAGGGTAAAAAAGGAGGGGGTATTACATTATTGATAAAGGAAGATTTCAAGGCAGTGATCAGAGGTGACATTATGGACGGTTCGTCTGGTGATTCTACATGGTGGAGCTGAGGAAGAAGAAAGAGATGATCATAGAAACATAGAAAATAGGTGCAGGAGTAGGCCATTCGGCCCTTCGAGCCTGCACCGCCATTCAATATGATCATGGCTGATCATCCAACTCAGTATCCCATACCTGCCTTCTCTCCATACCCCCTGATCCCCTTAGCCACAAGGGCCACATCTAACTCCCTCTTAAATATAGCCAATGAACTGGCCTCAACAAGTGGCAGAGAATTCCAGAGATTCACCACTCTCTGTGTGAAAAATGTTTTTCTCATCTCGGTCCTAAAAGACTTCCCCCTTATCCTTAGAAACATCATCTTGTTGGTGTACTACAGGCACCCAAATAGTCAATGGGAATAAGAAGAGCAAATATGCCAGGAGATGGCAGGCAGCAGTAGGTCTAATAAGGTTGTCGTAATAGGGGATTTTAACTTTCCTAATGTTGACTGGGAATGTCATAATGCGAAAGGTTTAGACGGGGTGAAATTTGTCAATGTATCCAGGAGAGTTTCCTCCGTCAATACGTAGAGAGCCCACACAGCAGAGGGCAATGCTTGATCTAGTCTTGGGAAATTGTGAGAGGCAAGTGGATGAAGTGTTGGTGGATGAGTCTTTTGGGACAAGCAGCCATTGTTTAATTAGGTTTAAGATATTTATGGATCGAGACGTAGAGGGCCCACAAGTTAAAATTCTAATTTGGAGCAAGGCTAACTTTGAGGGGTAATAGACAGGAACTCATTCAAATTGATTGGAGTATGTTATTTGAAGGAAGCGGAACGTCAGGAAAATGCGATGTTTTCTAAAGTGTGCTGACAAGAGTCCAGGACATGTACGTATGTTCCTGTTAGCAGAGCAAGGCAGGTGAGCATAGGGAAGCTTTGATGACGAGGGAAAGTGAAGCTCTGGTCAAGAGTAAGAAGGAGGCATGGGGTAGGTATAAACAGCTGTGATCAAGTGTATCTCTGGAGGAATTTCTGGAGCTAAGGAGCAAACTAAAAAAGGAAAGACAGTTTATTATCAGAATGGTGTCAGATTACGAAAAGGGGAGGTACAAGAGACCTGGGGTGTGCATGTACATCAGTCACTGAAAGGAAGCATGCAGGCAGTGAAGAAAGCTAATGGCATGTTGGCCTTCATTGCGAGAGGATTTGAGTGTAGGAACAAGGAGGTCCTACTGCAATTGTACAGGGCCCTGGTGAGACCACACCTGGTGTATTGTGTGCAGTTTTGGTCTCCTAATTTGAGGAAGGACATTATTGCTATTGAGAGAGTGCAGTGTAGGTTCACCAGGCTAATGGCGGGACTGACATATGATGACAGAATGGGTCTACTGCCTCAGAGGGCGGTGGAGGCAGGTTCTCTGGATGCTTTCAAGAGAGAGCTAGATAGGGCTCTTAAAAATAGCGGAGTCAGGGGATATGGGGAGAAGGCAGGAATGGGGTACTGATCGGGGATGATCAACCATGATCACATTCAATGGCTCGAAGGGCCAAATTCACTGGAATTGTATTCACTGGAATTTAGGATGAGAGGGGATCTTATAGAAACATATACAATTCTCAAAGGATTGGACAGGCTAGATGCAGGAAAAATGTTCCTGATGTTGGGGGAGTCCAGAACCTGGGGTCACAGTTTGAGAATAATGTGTAGGCCATTTAGGACTGAGATGAGGAAAACCTTTTTCACCTAGAGATTTATGAATCTGTGGAATTCTCTGCCATTGAAGGCAGTGGAGGCCATTTCACTGAATGTTTTCAACATGGAGTTGGATTTAGCTCTTGGGGCTAAATTAATTGATGGATATGGGGAAAAAACAGGAACGGAGTACTGATTTTAGATATTCAGCCATGATCATATTGAAAGGCAGTGCTGGCTCGAAAGGCCAAATGACCAACTCCTGCACCTATTTGTCTATGTTTTCTATGAAAACAGGAGGGCAAAAGGGGGATAGGAGATAGCTTTGGCAGATAGCATTAAGGATAATCCCAAGAGATTTAATAAGTACACAAAGGGAAAAAAGAGAGAGAGAGAGAGAGAGAGAGAGCGCTCAGGATTGAAAGCGTTTAATTGTGCGTGGAGCCACAGGTGATGGGCAAGGTCCTCAGAGGATTTCTCCTCTGTTTTTACGGTAGAGAAAGACATGAAGTCTGAGGAACTTGGGGCAGTCAATGGAAGCGTCTTGAGAGCAGTCAGTATTGTGGTTGAAGAGGTGCTGAAGATCCTGACATATATGAAGGTAGACAAATCTCCCGTGCCTGATCAGATATATCCAAGGACACTGGGAAGATGGAGAGAAATTTGCAGGTGCCCTGACTGAGATTTACGAGTCGTCATTAAATACAGGCAAGGTGCCGGAAGACTGGTGCGTGGCAAATGCTGAGCCTCTATTCAAGAAAGACTGCAGGGAATAGCACAGTGAGCCTAACATCTGGGGTCGGAACATTACTAGAGAGTATTTTGAGGGATAAGATATACATGCATTTAAATGGATAAGGACTGATTTGGTTTTGTATGTTGGAGGTCATGTGTCACAAATCTGATTTTGAAGATGTGACCAAAAAGGGTAGAGCTGTAGTCTTTGTATATATGGATTTCAGCAAGGCGTTCAAAAATGTTCCGCATGGTTGGCTGCTTTGTAAGGTTAAGTCACATGGGATCCAAGAAGAGATAACTGAATGGATAGAAAATTGGCTTCATGGAAGGAAGCAGAGGGTGATGATGGAAAACTGCAGGTGATGATGGAAACTTGCAGACACAAAAAGTGGGAGTAACTCAGTGGGCCAGACAGCATCTCTAGAAGGTTACACAAAAAGCTGGAGAAACTCAGCGGGTGCAGCAGCATCTAAGGAGCGAAGGAGATAGGCGACGTTTCGGGTCGAGACCCTTCTTCAGACTCTGGCGACGTTTCGGGTCGAGACCCTTCTTCTCTAGAAACAAGGAATAGATGATGTTTCGTGTCGAGACCCTTCTGCAGACCGAGAATCAGGGGAAAGGGAAACGAGAGATACAGACAGTGATACAGAGTGCTATAGAATGAATGAATGAAAGATAACAATGATAAAGGAAGCAGTCCATTGTTAGCTGTGGGCTAGGTGAAAACGAGTTTTACAGACAATGAAACTCACCAAGGCGACAGTGACACTAGTACAATGACTAGGGTGGGGGAGGGACAGAGAGAGAGGGGATGCAAGGGTTACCTGGAGTTAGAGGAACCTATTTTCATAACGCTGGGTTGTAAGCTGCTGAAGCAAAATATGAGGTGCTGTTCCTGCAATTTGCGTTTGGCTTCTATCTAACAATGGGGGAGGCCCAGGACAAAAAAGGTCAGTGTGGGATGGGAAGGGGAATTAAAGTGTTTGGCAAATGGGAGATCGTGTAGGCTCAGGCCTGGCAAAAGTGTTTGGCAAACGATTGCCCAGTCTATGTTTGGTCTCGCCGACCTATAATAGTCCTCACCTGGAACAACGGATACAGTAGATGAGGTTGGGTTAGGTGCAAGGGAAATTCTGCCTAAGCTGAAAGGACTGTCAGGGTCTCTGTACAGAGTCGAGGGAGGAGGTATAAGGACAGGTATTGCATCCCCTGCGTTTGCAGGGGAAGGTACCTGCGGGATGAATTTGTTAATAAAGTAATCTGATGGATTGATTAATGTGGGCACTTGGGGAGAGGGAATGCAGACAAAGTAATGTAAAAGTTTCAAATTTCCGGCTGAGAGGATGTGCTTAGCCTGTCTGGCTGTGCTAGTGTGGAAAATGGAGCCAATTATCACAGATGGTCTGTTCAATAGAAAGAAAATGAGCTGTTTGAATTTGTGTAGAATTTGACAACAGGTCTAAGGCAGCTGCATGGTGAGGCATTGTTCTTCAAGCCTCTGTTGAGCCTCGTTGTAATAGTACAGCAAGCCCCCATTAGGTCAGAGTGGGGTAGAGAGTTAAAGTCACAAGCAACTGGAAACTCAGGGTTGCCTCTTTGCATGATGTATGCCAGTAGCGTGCTTACTCCACAAGGCAGTAACCCATTCTGTGTTTGCTTTGAGAAAATTATGTTTTGAACAATAAAATGTTGCAACAATGAAATGTTGGCATTAGAAGAAGGTTAAATGACTCATCTTTTCACATGGAAGGACCATTTGGATCTCTGAACCATAGGAAGGTTAGAGCACACGTAATGCATCTCCTATAGTTGCATGGAAGAGTGCCATAAAAAGGCAGACATTGGTTAGGATTGAAGAGCAGGCTAGAGAATTGCCTATGGAGCACTCTCTCTGAAATGTGCAGGAAAGAACTGCAGATGCTGGTTTAAATCAAAGGTAGACTCTCTATGAAATGCTGAAATAAGGGTTGAGGAAAATATGTTTTCTGCTCGTATAACCCCTTTAAAGGTGGGGGAAGAGTTATCAAGCTTGATGAACAACACCTCATCTACCATCCAGAAATGTTGCAGCCCACCAGATACAATATTGAATTTTACAACTTAAGTTAACTTGCTTTCTCCTTCAGTGATATTGGCTACAGGGGATTTTTTCTCTCTCCTTCAGCGCAACTTGGCCTCTGCTTTTGCTAATAATTAATATCTGTGGTCCTGGCCATTGATTTTTCAGTTGATACCCATTTATTTTTACATATTTAATTTAGGTCTTCATTACAATTAATACTTTTATCAAATCTTCTTTTAGCACCCTCTGGCCCATTTCTTTCAAGGCTTCTGTGCCTGTTTCAAAGTGTCATACCCTGAATTATTTGTGAAACCTCAGAAGAGTATGGATGAATGAATGTTTTATTGATTGAGCATAGATTCTTGGCATGTGTACTCTAATTTGAGGATAATTTTTTTAATTGCTTAGTTAAAATATCCTCTTGCTTTTAAAGACTTGTGCACAGTTGGACTGAACTAAAGCCCCTGCCCCACTTTCACAACCTAATTGGCGACCTCTGCTGAGTTTCCCCTTGACTCATACTTGCAGCATGGTCGCCACAAGGTCGTAGGAGGGCTTCGTAACTCATGCTCGTGAGTGGTCTCCGCGTACTTGTGGCCTCAAGTAGGTCGCGGTGTTTTTTCCAGCCTGATAAAAAATGTCCACAAGTAAAAAAAAGGTTGGCATGGAAAAAATTGGTACTTTTTACTCATAGATAGGTCGTAGTAGGTCGTGATGGTAGTCGTAGGTCGGTAACTGTCCCGATGCAAAAAATGCAAACATTACATCATTTGATCATTTTCCACTCGTAGCTAGTCGTAGTTGGTCATAGGTGTGGAAGACTGAGGTCGAGGGGGGTCGTAAACATAGTCGTAGGAGGTCGTAGACATAGTCGTAGGAGGTCGTAGACATAGTCGTAGGAGGTCGTAGACATAGTCGTAGGAGGTCGTAGACATAGTCGTAGGAGGTCGTAGACATAGTCGTAGGAGGTCGTAGACATAGTCGTAGAAGGTCGTAGACATAGTCATAGGAGGTCGTAAACATAGTCGTAGGAGGTCGTAAACATAGTCGTAGAAGGTCGTAGACATAGTCGTAGGAGGTCTTTTACTTCGGCAAATCAACACGACCTTGACATTTTTTTCAACTCGTCTAGAGTGTTCTAAACTCGTGGATTAGATCGTCCAAGTGGGACTGGCCCTTACATCAATGTCAGTAGAAGGGAATGACACTGTTCCACTGCCTCATTTGCGGTACTATTTTCAGCAAATATTTTCAGAAATGTTAAATAAATAAGTATGTGATTTCTGAAATATCATAGTGTGTAACTGGTTCAGATATTTACTATGAAATTCAGTTGATCCACTTTCTGACGATTTGGAAAGTCCTATGGTTTGGCATCTGGCTCGTCTGGCAATCTTCCCCCATGATCCTTTCAACTCTCACTGGGTCTGTGTTCTTCTCCCTTGCCGAGTCTTATTCTACAGGTCCCGTGCCCCCCTGAAACATACCAAGTTCAATGGAGAATTTAACACAATACTGTGTGACATCATAAAAAACTAATTAAAAGTGGATTGGGAAATTAAATGAAAATCATCAAGTATTCTGGAAAATGCACCAGCACCACCAAAGTCCCATGTGTGTCTAATTATAGGAGTATTACTGTATTGCTCTGCTTCACTGATCCATGGAAGGTTCTTGGGAATACCAGCACCTGCAGGTTTCCTTTGAATCAAGCACTATCATGACTTGGAAATACAATGAACCTTCTGAACCTTCTGAATTTTGTAGTCGGCAGGGCAGTACTCTGCATATCGCCAACTTGGACAATTTTACATTTTAACAAGCCAATTAACCTACAAACCTGTACGTCTTTGGAGTGTGGGAGTAAACCGAAGTTCTCTGAGGAAACCCACACAGATCACGGGGAGAACGTACAAACTCCATACAGGCAGCACCCGTAGTCGGGATCGAACCCGGGTCTCTGGCGCTGCATTTTGCTGTAAGGCAGCAACTCTACCGCTGTGCCACCATGACTGCCCGGTGTTATTTCATTGCTTCAGTGTTGCTGGATCAAATCCTGAAGTGATCTACACAGCATCATTTTGGGAGTGTCTCCACCCGAAGGACTGCAGCAGTTCAAGAATGTGGTCCAACAGCATATTCTTGAGAGGAATGGGAGATGTACAATTAGTGTTATCAACAATCCCGCTTACTAAAAATAATTCTAAAATCACAGGTTGTAATCACTTATGTCAAATATTCAAAAATAATCCCAGACATTTGCATTTACTAACCATTTCTTCTTCTGCTATCCCTTCACCCAACAAGGTGGACTTTCTCCATCACTAAAAATAAGATTAGCCTCCACTGGAATTGCCTCCACTGTAATATTTTCTTCCCCAATTCACCAATTTTAGCATATCCCAAGGATATGCGCATTTTTCTTTGGTTCTGTCTTCCCTCCTCTCTTATGTATACCTTAAATTTATTTTATCAGTGGGATTCGTTGTTCATTCTCGTAATCCTATTACCTTCCAGCTGCTCAGCATTCAACTCCTTTTCTGTCCCTTGTGAGAGATAATATTTGGAGTGGAAGTCTGCTTCCCTGATACTGATTTCTTCCCTTCCAAATCTATGGCAATACTAACTTTGAATAATGTTCTGAAATAGCCTGCCGAGGTTGTTGATTATTTCCGCTGTAATTCTGTGCGTTCTGAGGTGGCTTTGAGTATCTCGTGCAAGATCTGGAAATGTTGCCATTAGTAGGTGAGAGGTGGTGCTTGACAGGCCAGATTTAAGCAGTTAAGTGCCAGATGATGTTGTAGTTTGTGAAAGAAATCTTCGAGAATTTCCTGAAGCATTTTCCTTGTTTTTTTAATTTCTACATTTGAAGGATTTTAGTCCTTAATTTATTTATTTGATGCTTTGAAATTGTGGCTAACAGAACATGATCAGAACATCTATACTGGAGATGTTGGCTTAGAAACATAGAATAGAAACGTAGAGAATAGTTGCAGGAGTATGCCATTTGGCTCTTCGAGCCAGCACCGCCATTCAATATAATCATGTCTGATCATCTAAAATCAGTACCCCGTTCCTGCTTTCTCCCCATATCCCTTGATTCCGTTAGCCTTGAGAGGTATATCTAACTCTCTCTTGAAAACATTCAATTAATTGGCCTCCACTGCCTTCTGTGGGAGAGAATTCTACAGATTCACAACTCTCTGAGTGAAAAAGTTTTTCCTCATTTCAGTCCTAAATGGCCTAGCCCTTATTCTTACACTGTGACCCCTGGTTCTGCACTCCCCCCTTATCGAGAACATTTTTCCTGCATCTAGCCTCCCCAATCCCTTAAGAATTGTATGTTTCAATAAGATCCCCTCTCACTCTTCTAAATTCCAGTGAATATAAGCGCAGTCGATCCATTCTTTCATTATATGTCAGTCCTGCCATCCTGGGAATTAACCTGGTGAATCTATACTGCACTCCCTCAATAGCAAGAACGTTCTTCCTCAAATCAGGAGACCAAAAATGTACACAATACTAACCATATAACATATAACCATATAACAATTACAGCACGGAAACAGGCCTTCTCGGCCCTTCCAGTCCGTGCCGACCATTTATTTTCCCCTAGTCCCATCTACCTGCACTCAGACCATACCCCTCCATTACCTTCCCGTCCATATACCTATCCACTTTACTTTTAAATGTTAAAATCGATCCTGCCTCCACCACTTCTGCAGGAAGATCATTCCACACAGCCACCACTCTCTGAGTAAAGAAGTTCCCCCTCATGTTACCCCTAAACTTCTGTCCCTTAATTCTCATGTCATGCCCTCTTGTTTGAATCTTTCCTACCCTCAATAGGAAAAGCTTATCCACGTAAACTCTGTCTATCCCTTTTATCATTTTAAAGACCTCAATCAAGTCCCCCCTTAACCTTCTGCGCTCCAAAGAATAAAGACCTAACTTGTTCAACCTTTCTCTGTAACTTAGTTGCTGGAACCCAGGCAACATTCTAGTAAATCTCCTCTGTACTCTCTCTATTTTGTTGACATCCTTCCTATAATTAGGCGACCAAAATTCTACACCATACTCCAGAATTGGTCTTACCAATGCCTTGTACAATTTTAACATTACTTCCCTACTCCTATATTCAATGCTCTGATTTATAAAGGCCAGCACACCAAAAGCTTTCTTTACCACCCTATCTACATGCGATTCCACCTTCAGGGAACTATGCACCGTTATTCCTAGATCCCTCTGTTCCACAGCATTCCTCAATTCCCTACCATTTACCATGTACGTCCTATTTTGATTTATCCTGCCAAGAATTAGCACCTCACACTTATCAGCATTAAACTCCATCTGCCATCTTTCAGCCCACTCTTCCAAATGGCCCAAATCTCTCTGTAGACTTTGAAAATCTACTTCATTATCCACAGCACCCCCTATCTTCGTATCATCTGCATACTTATCCAATTTTCCACCCCATCATCTAGATCATTGACGTACATGACTAACAACAGTGGACCCAACACAGATCCCTGAGGCACCCCACTGGTCACCGGCTTCCAACCTGACAAACAGCCATCCACCATTACTCTCTGGCATCTCCCATTCAGCCATTGTTGAATCCATCTTGCTACTCCGCCATTAACACCCAAAGATTGAACCTTCTTAACCAACCTTCCATGGGGAACCTTGTCAAAGGCCTTACTGAAATCCATATAGACAACATCCACTGCTTTACCCTCATCAATTTCCCTAGTGACCTCTTCAAAAAATTCAAGAAGGTTTGTCAAACATGACCTTCCAGGCACAAATCCATGTTGACTGTTCTTGATTAGACCCTGTTTATCCAGATGTTTATATATATTATCTCTAAGTATCCTTTCCATTAATTTGCCCACCACTCCAGATGTGGTCTCACCAGAGCCCTGTACAACTGCAATTGGATCTCCTTGCTCCTAAACTCAAATCCTCTCGCTATGAAGGCCAACATGCCATTTGCATTAGGCTTGGGTGAAATGCAAATGTTGGTTTGAATACCCCACAGATGGTTTTAGAGGCTTTTGTCGATAAAGCATTGACGGTGAATCTCCTGTAGTTTGAGGGTTTGTTGTAGGTTGTCCATCTCTCTAAACTTATGGGAAGATGTGAATTTCAAATTGAGATTATTGCTGAGCTTGAGGTCTTGGTTTTCAAACATGTCAAGGATTTTAATTGATGGGGAGGACGGTGCAGGTGAGGTAAAGTTATAGAGATGTACAGTACCATGATGGACCCTTCAGCCCACGGAATCCATGGCAACCTGCTTGTCCACCTACATTAATCCCATTTGTCTGCATTAAGATTGTATCCTTCTGTGTCTTGTCTATTTAAGTGTATGTCAAAATGACACAAAAACCTAGTAATTGTATTTGATTCCACCACCTTCTTCACAGAGTTCCAAATATCAACCACATTCAGTGTAAAAATAAAATTTGTCCTCTCGGGTCCCTTTCAAAGTTACTTCAATGTTATGCTCACTTGTTTTTAATGCCCGTCTAGAGGAATATTTTGACTGCCCTTTGTTGCAGGGAAACAACCCCAACTTATTCAATCTCTCCCTTTAACTAAAGTGACCACATCCAGGCAAAGTCCTGATGAAACTCATCTGCACACGCTTCAGCCCCATCACATCTTTCTTAAAGTGCAGGTTGCTAGTGTTTTCTAAGTTAACGCCATAATGTCCCATCTCTTATTTTCTGAACAATAAAGGCAAACACACCATACACTGAAATCACTATATATCAACCCATGCTGCCATTTTCAGGAAACATTGGACTTGCGTCTCTCTGTTCATCAACATTGCTTGGTGCCCTACCATTAATTGTAAATATCCTCCTTTTATTTGACTTCCCAAAACACATCCCTTTGCACTTGTTTAAGAAGGAACTGCAGATGCTGGAAAAATCAAAAGTAGACAAAAGATGCTGGAGAAACTCAGCGGGTGAGGCAGCACCTATGGAAAAAAGGAGTAGGTGACTTTTCAAGTCGAGTCCCTTCTTCAGACTGATGTTTGGGGGGGGGGGGGGTGAAAGAAAGGAAGAGGCGGACACAGTAGGCTATGTGGGAGAGCTGGGAAGGGGGAGGGGGAGGGGAAGGAAGGAAAAAGCAAAGACAACCTGAAATTAGAAAAGTCAATGTTCATACCGCTGGGATGTATGCTACCCCAAGCGAAATATGAGGTGTTGTCCTCCAATTTGCACTGGGCCTCACTCTGGCAATGGAGGAGGCCCAGGGCAGAAAGGCCAGATTCTGAATGGGGTGGGGGGGGGGGGGGTGGGTGGTTGATGTGCTGGGCGAAGTTAGTACGGACTGAGTGGAGGTGCTGGGCGAAGCGGTTGCCGAGACTATGCTTGGTCTCGCCGATGTAGAGAAGGTGACATTTTGGAGGAGCTGCCGCCATGGTCAACAAGCACCAAACAGCATACCCCAAAGCCTCTACCGCCATAGCTGGGGACTTCAACAAAGCCAAACTGAAGAAAATCACTCCCATAACTGCCACCAACATGTCACCTGCAGCATCAGAGGATTAAACACCCTTGACCACTGCTGTACAACCATCAAGGATGCCTATCGCTTTATCCTTCGCCCTCACTTCGGGAAATCCAACCATTCAGCTGCTTCTTCCTGCATACTGAAGAGTGCACCCCCTGAGTGAGGACTGCACAGAGCTGGTCTGGGGAGATAGAGGAACAACTACAGGACTGCTTGGTGTCAGTAGACTGGGCAATGTTCAAGGACTCGGCAACGGACCTGAATGAATACGCCACAGTCGTTACAGACTTCATAAGGATATGTGTGGAGGACTGTGTTCCTACAAAAACCTTCCGAGTATTTCCCAACCAGAAGCCTTGGATGAACCAGGAGATCCGCATTCTTCTGAGGACCAGGTCCCGGCCATTCAGATCTGGTGACGCAGAGGTCTATAAGAAGTCCAGATACGACTTTGACAAGGCCATCAAAAAGACCAAAAGGGATTTCCGTTCAAAGCTGGAGGATGGGCGGATGTTTGGCAACTGTGGCAGGGTCTGAATGGTATCATCTCCTACAAGGCAAAATCAGGAGGCAGCTCAAGCGACAGCGAAGAATCACTCCCTCATGAGCTCAATGCGTTCAACACATGCTTTGATAGGGAGAACACTGATGCGCCTTCCTGAGCCTCCATACGCCCTGATGGTATTACAGTCACAGTCAGAAGATTCGTCGGGGGGTGAACCCTAGGAAAGCATCTGGACCTCATGGTGTATCCGTCGAGTTCTCAAAACCTGTGCAGACCAACTGGCTGGGGTTTTTGCAGACATTTTCAACCTCTCACTACTGAGGTCTGAGCTTCCCACCTGCTTTAAGAGGGCATCAATAATACCGGTGCCCAAGAAGAGTAAGGTGATGTGCCTCAATGACTATCGACCAGTGGCACTAATGTCAGTGATGATGTAGTGCTTTGAGAGGTTGGTTATGGTGGATATCAACTCCGACCTCAACAAAAACCTCGACCCACGACAGTTTGCATACTGTCTCAACAGGTCAACGGAGGATGCGATCTCACTTGCTCTCCACTCTGCACTGGACCACTTGGACAATAAAAACATTTACGTCAGGCTGTTGCTTATAGACTACAGCTCAGCGTTCAATACCATCATCCCCTCCAAGCTGGTTACCACCCCGGTGGAGGTTCATTTACGCAGGGACTCTCCCCCTCTACATCGGGGACCTGGGGTGGAGGGTACTGCACCAAGGAGTCCCTTGCAACCTGTTTCACTCGCGGTTCACAGACTCGCCAGCCGCCTGCTACGTTTGCAGGTTGGAAGGGTCTGTGCACCATGTGTATATGGAGTGTGTGAGGCTGCAGCCCCTGTTCCATTATCTAAAGGGGCTGCTCCTTGCCTTTTGGCTGCATTTCTCACCCACCATCCCCATCTTTGGACACCCTCTGTGTAGGGGAGAGGGTAGGGCCGAAGATGTCCTGGTTGGGTTGCTCCTGGTCTAGGCCAAGCTGGCCATCCGCGAGACACGGTGCCAGGTGCAAGAGGGCTCTGCCTGAGATGGCTGCCTGCCCCTTTTCTGGGGTTACATCCGTGCCCGGGTGGTGTTAGAGAGGGACTACTCGCACCCTGGGGGACTTCCGGACGGCTGGGCACCGCAGGGGGTTGAATGCATCCTTGACATGGAGTGTAACATCATTGTATAGTAGTTTAGCGTTTGTCGTGTATTATGGTGGAGGGTTTCGTTTTTTACTGTACTGTATATATTACTTTAATATTTGAATAAATATTTTTGATTAATTATTTTTTTTATAAGCTGGTTACCAAGCTCACGGAACCTAGTCTCTGCGCATCCCTCTGCAATTGGATCCTCGACTTCCTCATTCGCAGACCACAGTCTGTTTGAAATGGCAGAAATACTTCTTCCACATTAATAATCTGTATAGGAACACCCCAAGGCTATGTGCTCAGCCCCCTGCTCTACTCACTTTATACTGTATAGCCGGACACAGTGTGAACTCTATCTTCATGTTTGCCAATTACACCACCGTTGGACGAATTACAGATGGTGATGAGTCAGAGGATAGAAGTGAGATCAACCGATTGAATAAATGGTGTCAGCACAACAATCTGGCTCTCAATATCAGTAAACCGAATGAACTGATTGTGGACTTTGGAAGAGAAAGGTTGAGGACCCACAGTCCTCTTTATATCAATGGGACGATGGTGGAGAGAGTCAAAAACTTCAAATTCCTGGGAGTGCACATTTCCTAAGATCTTTCCTGGACCCAGCACCGATGCAATTATAAATAAAGCACATCAATGCCTCTGCTTCCTGACAAGATTAAGGAGATTCGGTGTGTCAATCAGGATTCTCTTGAACTTCTACAGATGTACAGTAGAGAACATATTGACTGATTACATCATGGCCTGGTTCGGCAGCTTGAACGTCCAGAAGTGGAAAAGACTGAAAAAAGTTGTGAACACTGCCCAGTCCATCATCGGCTCCGATTTCCCCACCATCGAAGGGATTTATCGGAGTCACAGCTTCAAAAAGGCAGCCAGCATCATCAGAAACCCACACCGCCCTGGCTACACACTCATTTCACCACTGGCATCGGGATGGAGGTACAGGGGCCTGAAAACTGTAATGTTCAGGAACAGCTGCTTCCCTACAGCCATCAAGCTATTAAACACTACAATCTCAAATAAGCTCTGAACTTTAATAGATAATTATTATTATTATTATTATTATTGCACTACTATTGTTTTTTTGAGTATGTGTGTATGTGTAAGTGTGTGTATATATATATATATATATATATATATATATATATATATATATATATATATATGTGTGTGTGGGTGTGTGTACTTGTGAGTATGTGTGTGTATAATATATACACACTGAACTTTTTTCATTCGTTTATCATATTGTTTACACGGTGTGCCGTGTTTACATATTCTGTTGTGCTGCAGCAAGTAAGAATTTAATTGTTCTATCTGGGACATGTGACAATAAAACACTCTTGACTCTCCTGGCTCCACACATAAACCACCCCTTTGGTCCCTAATTGGATCAATTTTTTCCCAAACTACCCTCTTAGTCCTAATATATGTAAAGAATGACCTAGAATTCTCCTAAATCTCACCTGCTCAGGATATTTTATCACCTCTTTTTGTCCTTCTAATCTCCTCCTTAAGTACTTCCCTATATGCTCTATGTTCCTTAAGGGTATTAAATTGTAGTTAATTATATCTCTCATTTTTTCGTGATTGGTCTTGGTAGTGTAAGATACATTCTCTCATGATGGAGCCAATAATGATTTGAAGATAGGCATGTATGTATACTTTAAATGGATGCCATGGATTTAGGGTGAGCATGGAACTACAAATGAATGCAGTTCGGAATTTGGAATCCCAAATAATGCTTATTAGACTTGAGGTGCAGTATTACACTTGGAAAGAGGGAGAAGAGGGTTGGTGTGATGACACAGCCCTACGTGGACTGAGTCTTCATTGGAATTGCATTAATGGTACAAGGAACAGCAGATGCTGCTTTACAAAAAAAGACACAAAGTGCTGGAGTAACTCGGAGGGTCAGGTATCGTCTCTGGAGAACATGGATAGGTGACATTTTGGGTTGGGACCCCTATTCAAATTAATTATGGTGATGTGAGGGTGGGGGGGGGGGAGGAAGCTGGGAGAGAGGAGGGGCAGGAAATAGATTGATACAGGTGAGAGTTTTTTGATAGGCAGATGGTTGGACAAATGCCAGAAATGAAAAGACAGAAGGTGTGAAACAGAAGGATTGAAGAGTTGCGAATTGTGAAGCTAGAGGAAGGAATGTCATAGCGGGTGGGGTGGGGGAGGATGGAGGACAGAGGAGTAGTAGTCCAGGAGGGGCAGAGGGGAGAGAGCAATGGTGGAGGAAGTGAGGAAATATTATATAATAGAACCGCTCGGATAGTGACTTTTATATAAGCTAGGTAATTTGCAAAAGAAAAGCTTACGGTTTTCAGAAACACATACAGCGAACAGATGAATCAAAACATAGAAACGCTAATCTGAACCTGCATAGCTTAGTTTATTGCTTTGAGGCAATTATAACAGTGGAGGAAATTGTATTTGTTATATGATTTTGTGTTGAAGAATGGATTACTGAATGGGGCCTCTTAGGCCAGAGGTCATCTGCTCTTTCTCTATGGCACATTATTGAGCTGTGAAGTTCATGCTGAGTCAGGACAGAATTCAAGGCTGAAGTATAATAGACTGTGTAGTTAAGCTTTGCTAATGTTAAATTATAATGAGATTGAGATAAGGAATAGGATGTATGTGAAGGGGAGTAGTTGCTTGGAGAGGAAAATAATCAGATTGATGGATTTGTTTATAGAAAGTCAAAGAAACAGATGTAATTCTGATGTAATGGTCTTAGTTGTGAATTTTGTAAAAGGCCTTGCAGAGAGATTGGAAATCCAGCTTCCAGATAGCAGGAAAGGGGCTGCAAATTAGATTGAAGTTGTATCCTGGCACCAAACACTTATTAATTAAGTTGACAGATTTACGACCCATGTATGCTTGGTTGGGAGGTGTGTGTGGGTTTTGAACTTAGAAACTGTAATTCGGCAAACTCATATAATTAATGTTTTAATACATAGGTAACAGTATTTTAAACTGTGTAAAATTGTAGTGAAACTATTTATGAAATGCATTGTGTCTTAGTAGGACTGTAAACATTAGACTTTGTTTAGATTTATAGAAATATCTTTCTTCTTGGTATGGAAAGTGTGTATGACTTGTGTGATCATTGTATTACATATTTATCTTATATTTTGAGGAGAGGTCTTTGATAATTGAGCCTACTGGGGTTTTACTGTGTTGAAATAAAATAATTCTAAACAAAGTTATACCACAGGCAAACGAATGTTGTAAAATGAGGCCAGGGAAGGGGTTTACCTACTACATCTGATGTTCCAAATGTACCCTCTTATTCTGGCAATGGAGGAGGCCCAGGACAGAAAGGTCAGTATGGGAATGTGCAGAGGAGTTAAAATATTTAGCAACTAGGAGATCCAGTAGGTCTTGGCGGACTGAGCGTAAGTGTTTGATGATATGGGTACCAAGACTATGCTTAGTCTTGCCGATGTACAAGAGGGTACATTTGGAACATCAGATGTAGTAGTAAAGTTAGCAAAGGTCCATGTGAGCCTCTGTCTCATCTGGAAGCTGCTGGTGTCCATGGATTTGTTGTACAACTGTTGGTTAGAATCCAGGCTCGTTTGTCATAATGTAGTATGGTTAAGAATTTCTCACCACAACTTGACGTGGAAGATCCACAATGACCTACATGTTTGTGGGAGTTGGTCACCCACATGCATTGGTTGGTGCTGCTCTCTGTTTTTCTCAAATTTGTTAAGTGTTGAAGTTCATGTCCATTTTATTCATCGACAGACAGAATTTTGCTGTGAACTTTGCTGCAAATTTCTTTGTGACAGATTGCAGTTCATTTTTTTACACTTGGCACATTTAAACATCTCCTTTGAACACCGTTACTTGTACCCAATCATTGGTTCTCGGATCCCCTGGCATGCTCCTCGTCGCAGTTTTGGTCACACATCCTAGCTTGAGGTGCTTTTCTGCCAGGTTTTAACATTTAAGCAGATATTTTGACTGTTTTACAGGCCTTATTATTGTACAGTTGTTGAATGGCCTTTTCACCTCTTGCTGGTTGGAGCAGTGCTGTGATTGTATTGGATTATGTATGGCAGAATGGAGTCAAAGAATACTCACATTGATGACAACATTTCGGGAGATGTTCACAATGCTTATTGTAGTTGACATTGACTGCTACTCTGTGTATTTAAATTTATTCTTGTTCTGGATTTACAGGATAGTGGATTGTTGTTTGTTTCTTTGTGCTGTATATGTCTTCATGCTGCCGAGGGATCTATGCGTTCCACAATTATCAGCTAATTGCTGTGTCTCCTCCATCCTTGCTACCCATAATTAACTGTGTAGGAAAGAACTGCAGATGCTGGTTTAAATCGAAGATAGACACAAACTTGACCCGAAACATCACCCATTCCTTCTCACCAGAGATGCTGACTGTCCCGCTGCGTTACTCCAACATTTTTTGTCTATCCATATTTAATTATTAGAATGCAAGTTTTTTTTTTAATTGAATCGTGTCCTTGATGTGTCTGTAGAGGAGGATTTAACTCCACGGGATACCTTAATGTTTCTAGCCCAAGAATGCCTTGGGTTAACAATGAATTAGTTCCTTGATCTTGGTAATTCGCATCAAACCATTTGCCACGATTTCTGATTGAGGAACTAAGTGTCTCTACACAGGTGCTAGTTATGGTGTGCTTCACGGCAAACCAAGCACAGTGGATATTCTGCATGTCCTGATGGTTGGGCTGATCCAGGATGTCAGTGATGTGCATGTTGAAACTTCGCTTCATTTTGGATCTTTCAGAAATTTGAAAATGATCTTGCCTGTGGCATTGTTAACGTTGCTCGGGCTAGATTGATGAAGATAATGGATTAGGTAGTCGTTAGTCTTGTTGGCAAGCATTTGTGATGCCTTGCTGAGGTGATTCAAATCAAATCATGATTCAAATCATTTGCTGTGTCGCTCTTCCAGGGAGATGCTAAATGCATTTCGTTGTCTCTGTACTGTACACTGACAATGACAATTAAAATTGAATCTGAATCTGAATCTGAGGTGGTGGTGTAAGTGCCAATGTTTTGATTAAAGTGGTTCATCAGGTTCTCTTCACTCCCCATTCTAATCTCCAATTACTCCAGCCTCTTAAGTAATCCACTATTGACATCCCCATTGTTGTAAGGCCCTGTGCTAAATTTCAATCTCTCTCTGCTCTAAAATGCGTATCATTTATTCTCCGATATGTAGCTTCTTTCTTGCAACATCATGTTTGAATATCGAAAATCAGGCTTACGCTCAAGTAGCAACATTGAAATCATTTAGATCAAAATGACAAGCAGCATATTTTGTGATTCTTGAGACGGTCCACATCGACTTCAAAAAAAGACACAAATTGCTGGAGTAACTCAACGGGTCAGGCAGCATCTCTGAAGAACATTAATAGGTGACAGACGCAATGTGTAGGAAGGAACTGCAGATGCTGGTTTAAACCAAAAATAGATGGTTTAAAATGAAGATAGACATTTGGGGTTGGGACTACAGACTGATTGGGGGGGCTGGTGGTAGTGGGTGGGGGAGAAATGCTGGAAACGAGGATGGGCAGGACAAAACCTGACAACTGATGAGTGAATACAGGCAAGCGGATCAGTGCAGCAAGGCATACTAGATCACCCGGTTGCTAACCACTTTAACTCCCCTTCCCCTTTACATACTGACCTTTCTGTTCTGGACTTCCTCCATTGCCAGAGTGAGGCCATGCACAAACTGGAGGAGCAGCACCTTGTATTTCACTTGGGTGTCTTATAACGCAATGGTATGAACATTTAATTCTCTAATTTTAGGTTAACTTATCAAAACACTCCTCCTCCCCCTTTCTCCATGTGCTCCACCTTGACTTGCATCTATTTCACCCCTCTCCCTTCCATCTACATTCCTACCTCTGGCTTCGCGATTTGCACGCTTTTGTTCTTATCCTACTTACCTTCAGTCGTTTCATGTTGGCCTTTGTCCAACCATCTGCTGATCCAAATGTATCACATGTAGCTATCTATAACTTGACAGGCTTTGGTCTGTCCAACCAGTCTTTTCACCCCTCCACATCACTAAAGAAGGGTTCCAACCCAAAACGTCACCTATCCATGTTCTCCAGGGATGCTGCTTGACCCGCTGAGTTAATCCAGCACTTTATGTCTCTTTTTGTAAACCAGCATCTCCAATTTCTTTTTTTTCATCGCCTTCACTTGCTCTGAAACCTTTTGGCTGGTTGACCATATTAGTCTTCTACAATGCTTCTCTTCTGTTATTTTTTTTAAAGTTAAATAGTCAATAGACAATCTCCTTCTCTTGGTTCCATTCTTATTAATATCAAGTAAAAAAAGTCACCTAAATGGCTTATTTGTCTACTGTCCAATATTATCTGCAGAATTTCACAGGAATTTAGTTCCAGCTTCTTTTCATTCCTGAGTTGGATCTTGGCAACCACAGTGGAAAAGGTACTGCTATGTGTGAAGGTTACAGTTTTAAATCATCGTCATCTCTCTTGTGTACTCTGTTTTCTGCATTTTTCCGGCTCCTTACCACATTTTCAGACATGAGCGAGCTATAGTTTGCACTAATTAAATACTAGGGTGACGAAAGCTTTTGTTGGACCCTAGTGATTTATTCCATTACCTCCCAGGAACAAACTCCACCCACTCCATCTGCATGTGTTCTGTTTGTAGCCAAATCATATGCATTAGTCCTTTTTGCTATTTTACACCCACACTAGTCTCGAGCTCCATATTGTCTTCAGCCTCTTATTAATTGCCCCATTCCCACTCTATCAAACTATCATTCATGCTTTTGCTTCTATCACTTTTTTTTGTATTCAAATACTTTCCCATTTGACCTTCCATTTTTCACTCTTCATAAATGTAAGTCTTCTAATACTTTGCTATTCATGACCTATTTTGACTGTTCCCATTTATCTATGAACCCTAGATAGACACAAAAAGCTGGAGTAACTCAGCGGGGCAAGCAGCATCTCTGAATGGGTGACGTTCCAGGCTGAGATCCTCCTGATGTCCTATTTTGGCCTCTGATCCACTGATGACTTAATTTTACAATTTGTTGATCAACCTCGTATCCTCTGAGAAATCTGCGTTTCTTAAATTCTGCCTCCTTTATTGTGCACTTCTCTGGTTTGATCTTCATTTAATTCCTGAGCTCTTTATTTTTCATTTTTAAAGATGCTTTATATTTGGTTACTTGTCCTAATGTCTCTTTCCTTAGCTCAGTGTGATTTGTTTTCTGATTGCGTGTCTGTGACGATCCATGAGGTGTAATACAATAAAGGCACTGTACAAATGTTATTTGAAAGAGTTGAACTGTGAGATTAGTGATTTAGGTGATATCTAATGATATCTTCATGAATGACCAACCCATTTTAGTTTTATCTTATTGAAACTTTATAAAATCGGAATTTATTAAAATGGTGCAGTTCAAAGTTTGTTGTGTTGTGGTGAATATTTTGTTGTCAGTAGGATTTTGTGATGCTGCACATTTGAACATTAAGCAATACCTGAAATTTGAAGTGTTGCTGTAAATTTTTGATTACCTTTTTTGTATTAGAGCAATTATAGATTTCTAGTATAATTAATGACTACATTAATATGAAGGCGTTTAACTTTAAAACTAAGATTTGCTATGTTGGACTCGGCGTTCAGTTGGGTGCTTGCAATAATGTTATTCTGTAGGCCAGGTGGTTGTGATGTAAAGCCTCTCGGCTTTAGTTTCAGGTAAATATACCTCTCCTGAATAAAAAGGCTCTGTTCCTACAAGAATTCTTCCCTTGTCTCAAACAACTCCCTAGATTTCTGATGTGCTAGGCAGGGCTCTCGCTTAACTTTTTTTCCCTGTTGCCAGCATGGCAACTTTGGCAGCTTTTTAGGTTGCCAAATGACAGTTTAGGTGGTCATTTAAGATGGCTTGCATGACGCATGCAATAATGTGCTCGGACAAAGTGCGTAGTTACCGGTCAGAATTATACTCAATGAAGCATTCACATATTATTTCTTCTTCGAATAAAGTCACAAACTAAACATATTCGCCAATCAAGACATGAAATATACCACAATGACATGCAGCAAAATTATAAGACAGTATGTCAACTCTTTTTACACATTGCAATTAATGCAATTTCTATTAGTTCTTTCCACTTCCAAACAAAAATGTGGTTCGATTATTCAGCGTATGATCAACCTGTGTCAATAAATCCTGGACCATGGTAACATATATGCGTACGTATAGTTGTGAATGTTGCTCATTAAATAACTACAGTACTGATACTCCATATTAAGAGCATTGATTTGCCGTTAAAATGAATTCTGTAATAACGTGTCAACGGCAGCAGTGACAATCGAACACTGCGGTTTTAATGTTTCACGTGTTCACAATTTGATTAATCCATCTTTATGGATTAAAACAAATAATAACATTGGGAATTAAAACACATTTGATTGAATTCCGTTATCAAACATAGTCAATGTTCGCTCTGAAGACATTTCCAGCACAATAGGGTCAGGGAGGGGGGTGTGTGTGAATCAGTGCAGGGTGGATAGATGGCGGGGGTGGGGGGGTTAGAAGGCAGTCAGTGCAGAATGGATGGATTGAGGCAGGTGAATTAGTACGTGTTGGTTGGAGTGGGTAAAATTGTGAGGGGAGAGCACCGGGGATGTCAGTGGTGTTGAATGGGGGAGCTCAGTACGGGATGGATGGGGGTAGACAAAAGTGATGGAGAAACTCAGCGGGTGAGACTTCCGGTGGCGCCATGTTTTAGGTGAGAACAGCGCCAGATCAGCTCCGTAAAAATCTGTAAAAAAAACGGGGCTAAAGGAGGGTGCTAACGCTACTTACCGCAGGAGATCGATTAAAAACGGCTCCGGTGCGATTGAAGGCTGCGTGACGTCATCAGGCGCGCGACTTCGGTAAGAAATTTAAAATGCAGCCCTCCTCCCCTCCCCTGAAGAAAACGGGCCTAAGAAGAGAGGCTGGCACCACCAAAGCCTCGGGCTCGAGTCTGACTGCCTCCCAGGAAGAGATCTCACAGAGGAAAGTGGAAATGGAAGAGTTCAAAAATTCCTTGATAGGTGAGATGAAGAAACTGGTGAAAGAAATAAAAGATCTGAAGAAGGAATATAAAGATGAATTTAAAGACATGAAGAAAGAATATAAAGATGAAATAAAAAATCTAAAAGCGGAGATTCTGGTGTCTCAGGAGAGAATTAAAGTGGAATTAACAAAAGAAGTTACTGAGACGGTAAAGATTATGATGAGCGAATGGAAAAGTAAGACGGAGGCTGAATTTCAAAACCGATTCTCTGAGATAAACGACAAGGTTGCTGGGTTGGAACAAATGCTGAATGATAAGATAGATCCTATTGCCATTACAATTGACCAACACAATGAAGCACTTAAAGAACTGGCTGATTTTGCTGTAACAAGTGCCAAGGAAAGTGAGAAGTTACGTGCCGAGAATAAACGCCTCTCAGAACTACTTCGCAAAATAAATGAGAAATGTATTGATTTGGAGGGCCGACAAAGACGTAAGAATTTGCGAATTGTAGGATTGACCGAAGGTTGTGAAGGAAATCAAGACCCACGAAAATTTGTTGCAAAACTCCTAAAGGACATTCTGGAATTGGATGAAGAACCACTGTTGGGCCGTGCCCACAGGGCTTTAAGACGGGTCCCTGGGAGAGGTGCACCGCCCAGACAAATGATTGTAAAGGTGGTGTATGATCACGTCTTTGAAGATATGATGAAGATAATAATGAGAAAGAGAAATTTGAAATACGAAGGAAATAACATTAGTATCTTCAGAGATTACCCAGCGGAAGTTGCTAAGAGAAGATCCTTATTCACTGAAACAAGAGGCATTCTACGGAATTTAAAGAATACAGTGGATCTCAGATATGGCTTGATGTACCCAGCAACACTGAGAGTGACCTATGACAACGAGGAACACCGCTTCGTTAAGCATATTGATGCATTGAAGTTCGCTCAAGGCATACAGAAGAAGGCAGAAGAGGAGGAAGCAGACGATGAACCACGGGAGGAAGAAGACGACGACTGAACATTTTGGACTTTTATCATTAACCTGCGGTTATGAATTATTCATTGAGAAAGAGGGGAAATAATGGGAATGTAGTAGTGGTTTGGTATCAATTTGTAGAATTTCAATAATTCCCCTAACATAGTATTATTTATTATAATACTAATTACAATAGAATAGTAATTAATAAATAGTTTCATGAATAATAGAAATAATTACTAAATCCTTAAAGTTAGTACCCCACCCCAATATACACAGTATTCTAGTTGGGAGCTGGAATATTTAACATCTTTTTTAAACACGGAAGTCATTAGATTAATCGCCACGTTAGTGTGGCGTTCACTAACACACACTACACAATCTATCAGTGTAGTCTTTTTTTTCTTTGGGCACCCTTTTAACACCCTTTTTTCTTTTTTCACTTACATTTTCTATTTTTTTTAATATATTAAGTATTTGAATTTATGTTATATATTATATGAATGTAATTATGAACAATACCGTATAACTATTTTAGGTAGACATGGATATGGATTATTGAGATTGGTAATTTTCGTCTGGTTGGCGTTTGGGTGCCTTGTTGAGCTGGAGGGGCCGAGAGGGCTACTCCAAAAAAAACCACCCTAATACTAAAATGCAAGATATGAATTTGAAGACTGGGGATGATGGAATCACTTTCTGTAGTTGGAATGTTAAGGGAATTAATGAACCAATTAAAAGGGGTAAGGTGTTAGCGCAGCTGAATATATTGAAATCAGACGTTATTTTCCTCCAAGAGACGCATCTCAAAAGAGATGATCAATATAGATTAACAGCTAAATGGATTTCAAAGGTATATCATTCTTCATTTATACATAAATCTAGGGGAGTTGCAATAATTATTCGTAAAGGTATACCTTTTAAACAAAGTTCTATAATAGAAGATAAAGAGGGCAGATATGTAATAATTACAGGGGAATTATACTCAAAAAAAGTAATTCTTATGAATATATATGCTCCTAATTTCGATAACCCATTATTTTTTAAGAAAATATTCAATAATATTCCTATATCCACTCAACATAATTTAATAATTGGGGGCGATTTAAATTGCACTTTGGATAACTACTTAGACAGATCCTCAACAAAAAGGAAAGCTATTTCTAATTCAAGTAAACTTATAAATTCTTTCATTAATTCAACTAACGTTAAGGATATTTGGAGATTAGAGAACCCATCCGGACGAGAATATTCTTTTTCCTCGCCCGTATTCGGAACCTACTCGAGGATAGATTACTTTTTAATAGACTCAAAACTGCTTCCCTTTACGTACAATGCAAAATATCACAATATTATTATTTCAGATCATGCACCATTAACATTTAAGATAAAACTAAAAGATATATCTAATAAAACTATGACTTGGAGATTTAATCCTCAGATACTGAAGGACAAGGATTGTTGTAATCATGTGACAGAACAGATTAAATTATTCTTTGAGACAAACGACACACCTGAAATTTCACCATTGTTACTTTGGGATACATTTAAGGCATTCATGCGTGGTGCAATAATATCGGCACAAGCATATTTTAATAAAGAAAACCGAAAGAGGGAACAGAAGTTAGAAATGGAGATAAAACAACTAGACAATGAGAATATAAAACACCCTTCTAAGGAGTTAAGTAATAAAATTGCAATAGCAAAGTATAGACTAAATAAAATATACTCTAATCAAGTCATCAAACTTTTTCAACAAACCAAACAAGTGCATTTTGAATTTGGTGATAAACCGCATAAATTGCTAGCACGACAATTAAGAAAATTAGACGATGAAAAAACGATACATGGAATCAGATCAATGCAAGGAAATATATTGACCATACCAAAAGATATTAATGGTAGATTTTTACAATATTACCAAAATCTTTACTCATCAAAATTAACAGGACAAACAGATGGAATGGAAACATTTCTACAAGAATGTCAAATTAAGAGTATAGATCAGGAAGGGAGACACTTGTTAAATGCTGAAATATCAGTGAAAGATATCGCAGAATCAATTTGTTCATTAAAGAATGGAAAAGCTGCGGGGCCTGACGGCCTGAGTGCAGAATTTTATAAAAAATTTCAAGATCTGATCTCTCCAAGACTACATACAGTGTATAGACATGCATATGAACAAGGAAAATTACCAGATTCTTTAAATGAATCCACAATTACACTCATACCTAAGGTAGATAAAGATCTGGAAGATCCTGGTTCATATAGAGCGATTGCCCTTCTAAATACAGACCAAAAAATATTAGCTAAAGTTTTATCTAGGAGACTAAGTTTGGTGATTTCTAAATTAATACATTATGATCAAACAGGTTTTATTCCAAAACGCTATTCATCTCATAATTTAAGACGCCTGTTTAATATTATATATTCTAAAAGAATACGAGATACGGAATTAGCAGTCATATCGTTAGACGCAGAAAAAGCATTTGACCAGGTGGAATGGTTATATTTATTTAATATAATGGAAAAGTTCCAATTGGGGGATCAATTTTGTAAATGGGTAAGAATCCTATATTCGGATCCTACTGCAAGAATTCTAACTAATCAAATACTATCAGTTAAATTTAAACTCTTTAGGGGATGTAGACAAGGATGTCCGTTATCGCCTTTATTATTTGCCTTGGCGATAGAGCCTTTGGCGGAAAGAATTAGATCAGAACCTGAAATATACGGTTATAATACTGATACAACAACTAATAAAATATCCTTATATGCAGATGATGTTTTGATTTACATCACAAAACCTGAAATTAGTATTCCAATGTTGTTTGATGTTATAAATAAATTTAGTACATTTTCTGGATATAGGATTAATTGGAATAAAAGTGATATTATGCCAATAACTAATATAAATTTAAACATATTACAACAATATCCATTATCAATAGTTACTGACAAAATTAAATATTTAGGAATTAATGTATCTAAATCTCACAATTCATTAATTAGATCGAATTATCCTCAATTATTAGATAAACTTAAAAAAAATATTTTATATTGGAAAACACTGCCTATATCTTTGATTGGTAGAATAAATGCTATAAAGATGGTTTTTCTACCACAATTATTATATCTGTTTCAAGCTATCCCTTTTTTCCTTCCGAAAACCTTTTTAAAAAAAATTGATAATATTGTTAATAGTTTTATCTGGGATTATAAAAATCATAGAATAAGTAAAAAACATTTATGTAAGTCAAAGATAAATGGAGGATTAGCACTTCCAAATTTTCTATACTATTTCTGGGCAGTACAGATTAAGAATATGAATTTTTGGTGGGTAAATACGGACCTGGAACCAACGTGGCTAAAGAGAGAAAAGGAAGATTGTTTGCCTTTCAACGTAGATTCAATTATTTTTGCCCCAAAGGAAGTTCAAAAAAAAATTTATAGGGACAATCCAATCATTTATAATAATAGACGTATTTGGAAACAAATAGTCAAGACTTTACAATTAGACAATCTTTCATTTAGATTACCAATTATGAATAACCCATTATTTAAGCCCTCCACATTGGATGGAGGGTTCAGACATTGGGATAATTTAGGAATTACAAGGGTAGAGCACCTCTATAGAAATGGAAAATTTCTTTCATTTCAGGAGTTACAAGATATCTACGGATTGTCTTCACAGCATTTGTTTAGGTATTTCCAAATTAGAGATTATATTAAATCTAATACACAGGATTTTTAAAATAAAGAACCAGGATTATTAGATGAATCGTTTAACTGGCATCCAACCACAGAAAAATTAATAGCTTATATATATAACATAATTATGGATAAGGAGAATCCAATAACTGAAACATATCGTCAAGCATGGGAAAATGAAATTGGATCACCTATAACCAAAGAAAATTGGGAAGAAAGTCTACAACGAATACACCGGTGCTCGTTAAATGCTAGACATATATTAATACAATTTAAAGTATTATACAGATTACATTATTCGAAAACCAAATTAAATAGTATATTTCCTAATCTCTCCTCTATTTGTGATAAATGTAAGAATTTAGAAGCAAATTTAACACACAGTTTTGTTACATGTCCTAAATTGAATTATTATTGGACAGAAATTTTTAAAGTTATTTCTGAAGTTCTTAAAGTTCAATTAGAACCTGACCCAAAGCTAATAATACTGGGAATTCCAGAGGCTAATCTGATATTTACACTAGATCAAAGAAATTTCCTTGATTATTGTTTGATATTAGGGAAAAAAATAATATTGAAATTTTGGAAGGGAACATTATCCCCAACAATTAAAATGTGGGCATCAGAGATGTTGGAGACGTTGCAGTTGGAAAGAATCAGATTTGTCCTTTTGGACAAGTATAATTCTTTTGAACAGATATGGTCTCCATATATACAGTATTTAGAGAAGTAGCTGTTCTTGGCATCACGGCTCGACTGGCACCCTGCGGGATTTGATGAAAATAATATATTGGTATACCAGGATATATGCATGTCTTTACTGATATTATTATTTGTAGTTGTTTCATTTACAATATATTGTGTGGCTTTTAATTGATATATATACATAATATGTCTTTTTTCTTTTTCTTCATTTTTTCATTTTCTTTTATACCAAATAATTATTAAGGAATTATAATTTTATTGATTAATAATGGTATTTCTCTTTACCCACTTTTATTTTCAAAAAAAATAAGATAATAATCATTAGAGTACAAATATTGATTTAAGTTGATGTTTATAACTCAGTTTTAAACATTGAGAATTGTTTATTGCTAATAAAAAAATTATTCAAAAAAGAAACTCAGCGGGTGAGGCAGCATCTATGGAGCGAAGGAAATAGGCGACGTTTCGGGTCGAGACCCTTCTTCAGACTGTTCCCCCCATTCTTCTTGAATGAGAGGATCAGTACAGGATGGATGGGGGGGGGATATCAGCACAGGATGAATGGGGGGGGGGTCAGTACAGTATGGAACGGAGGGTCTGCGCTGGATGAATGAGGGGAAGGGGGGAAGGTGCAGGGTAAATGGAGGGTGGGCCAGTACGGGATGAATGCGTTGATTAGTACAGGATGGATGGGGGATCAATACAGGATGGATGGAGTAGAAGTGCAGGATGGATGGGAAAGGGGTAAGTACAGGGTGAATTGGAGAATCAGTGTAGGATGGATGGGGGGGGGGGCAGGAGAATCAATGAGAGGTGGATTGGGTGTTCAGCGCAGCATGAATAGATGGGGGGGGGAAGTAGATGGGGAGGGGAGCACAGGGGATGTCAGTGGACTGAATAGAGGCGGGAATGGTGATCAATGCGGGATGGAGAGGAGGGGTCGCAGGATAAGGGGTGGAGGGGGCGTACGAGAGGGAGGAAGGTCAGCGCTCCTCGGACAACATCGCTTTGCTGCCTTGGCCGTTGGAAAATCCTCGCCACCGTCTCCCTCCTCCGCCAGCGAACAGCAAGGTACGGGGCCGAGCGGTGCAGCTCGGAGATCTATAGCTATAAGATCTTTGGTACAGCTGCTTCAGATGAGTCGGAGCGAATGACGGGCTTTGCACAGCGGCAGCAGTGGTCACGACAGCGGCTCCATCTCCTCCTCCTCCCGCCCCCCCGCCCGGCTTGTAAACCCGCTAACGGCGCTTTCAAAACAAACCCTCCCGCACGCTGAGGCCGGGAGGAGGGAGGGGGAGGCCTCGGCATGCGGGATGGTTTGTTTTGAAAGCGCCGTTAGCGGGTTTTACAAGCAGAGGCCATTATTAGACCGTGCGGGTTGCGGGAGGAGGAGGATGAGATGGAGCTGCTATCGCGGTCGCTGCTGCCGCTGTGCGGGGCCCGTCATTCGCTCCGACCCTTCCTCACCCCGCATCTTGTATCTTTGCCCCGCACAGCCGTCGCCGACACAAAATGTCGCGTTCCTTTTCTCCAGAGATGCTGCCTGACCCGCGGAGTTACTCCAGTTTTTTGTGTCTACCTTCGGTACAAACCAGTATCTGGTTCCCAACCGGGCAAAATGACTCAGTGTTTAGGTTGCCCGGCAGCACTTTGAGTGGTCATTGGCACCCGGGCAACCGCTAATTTCGAGCCCTGCTAGAACTCCTGAACTGCTGTTTTTCAGACTATTTCTTCCTTTAGTCTTTGACGAAGAAATGTGAAAATGTGCAGATGTTGAATGCCTTGAGTTTATGCATGAAAGTAAGTCATCCCGTGATTCGTCACTTGCACCCTTTGAATAGCATTCTTCCCTCAAGACTGGTTTAATATCAGTTTTCTTAAATAGAATACAGTAAACCTATATCAACAAAAATATCTGAACATATTGTGTAAATTCAAACATGTTTATTTTTAAAGTATCTCTATTGTTATATATATCTTCCAATTGTTTAGAATAGCTCAGAAACTAGTGGGATGCCAGATAGTTGCAGTTGTGAAAAACGCAATGTTTGTTGACATGGTTATTTTTATCAACTTAGTTTAGTTCTTTTTAAATACTTCATGATCATGTCTTTGTTGTGATGGGGTGTGATGTGCTGGCTGTGGTTTGTGTGTTCCACAGGACATCCAGCCAAACACGGTGAACCAAGTTCTAGGCTTTTGGGAACTTGCAGTATTTCCAGGGCTTATTTTACGACGGTGGTGCCACATCAGTCACTGTGCCGGGTCTCTGGATGTGGAGTACTGCAGTAAAGTCCAGGATTGCTGGGATTCCCCATCACTCTTTTTTTTGAAAGTTCACATTGAAGATCCACATTTCCGACCATATAAAGCCACAAAAACATTTGCCCTTTTGTGATCCCATTCATTTTTTTAAAAGTTCACATTGAACATCCACATTTCCATATAAAGACATTAAAGCAATTGGCCTTTGGTGATCCATTCATTTAAATGACTTAAAATAACATTTTCCTTGTGTTCCGCTTTTAATGATTATATAATATGCATTTAGTAAACTCTTGTAGTTTTGCAGTTTTACTTTCAGTTTTAATAAAATACACCATTTTTGAATAATGTTTAAATATTTCAGAACATTAGAAACAGAAAATAAACCTTTGTTCCTTGGCAGTTTTGAGTGATGCTAAAACTCTGACGCCAACTTTGCCACCTTTCGAAGCCTGTCTGTATTCTGAGTGAAGAGCTACACATTACGATGCCGGCAGCCAATGTTCAGTCGAGGCCTTGGAATCCAATGAATTAAATACGTGCAGGTCTGGGGAGAGCATAGACAACACCTCTGATGGTGAAGGCTGGGTAACAACCAGATTTGACTGTTATCTTTGCTTCAAACTTCCCACCATTTCCATATACTAACCTTGGGACGATTCCTGGTATTTTTTTATAATTCAAAAAGATTCTTGGTACTGGAAAATATTTTATTTTTAATAATCAATGTAATGTAATTTATAGGAAAACATTTTCCAATTTTTTTTGTGGAGTTTAATTGTCCCTTGATTGTAGGAAATGTGGACATTCAATTGAAAATTTAAAAAATAGTTAGGGTTCCATTTACTATGTAATTTTCCAAAGTGTAATCTCTTCATATCAACTTTTAATGAATGAATAATGACAAAACAATATTTTTCATAAGTAGCTCATGATATTTTGGCAAGATAATATTGAATAATTAATTTGTACTATTGTTCTTGCAGGATTTGGAGATAGTTTATTCGTATCTTCATGGAATGGAAGCACTGTCAAACTTGAGAGAACATCAATTGAGGTAAGAGTGTCATTTAAAGATGATGTATGCTTTTTTTATCCACTGCAAGAGTTTTTACCCATTTTACTGCAGTTCCTTCATCAACAAAGAAGCTGATTTTCCTTTTAAACATTTCAATAAATTGCTTTCTTGCGATGATATTCAAAAAATATTTAAGAGTGAAATGATATCTTGTACTGTTGTATTTTCTTAATACCACAAAGAACGCATATGAATTTTAGAAAAAGATTCTCAACAAGTTGTGCATCTGACATTGACTGTTGGAGGTTAGCCAGATTTGGAAGCTGATATTTATGAAAATAGTTGCAGCTTGGCAACTATAAAATTATCGCATGTGTTGTGTAAGCTCTGTTCTTTTGGTGGGTTACACAAAAAGCTGGAGAAACTCAGCGGGTGCAGCAGCATCTAAGGAGTGAAGGAGATAGGCGACGTTTCGGGTCGAGACCCTTCTTCAGACTGAAGAAGGGTCTCGACCCGAAACGTCGCCTATCTCCTTCACTCCTTAGATGCTGCTGCACCCGCTGAGTTTCTCCAGCTTTTTGTGTAACCCTCGATTCTCCAGCATCTGCAGTTCCTTCTTTAACACTCTGTTCTTTTGGTGGTTGTCGACGTATGGAATTTTCAGCATTTGCAGGTCGCATTTTCTTATTAGCAAATCATCATGAAAAGAAACAAATGGTGCTTCTGCAAAACTCAATCTGCTGCCGTTCCATGGTTCATAATCATTAGTTTCTTGATATATGGATTTTTTAAGCTATTTGGTGCACTTCTTCTCATATAAATATCCTTTCCCTTGTGTTTGTGTGTGTGTGCAGGGGCAAAAATCGCTTCAAACCTGGGACACGCACACACACACACAATTCCTTGGTGGCCCCACATGCACGCTCGCACACGCGCGAGGCTTCGGCCGTGGGCCCTGTGGACGGTAACATTGGGAGCAGACCTGGTTGGTGACCGACACTGAACTACAGCAACAGCAGCTTCGTCCGTCCCGAATCGTGGGGCTTGAATCTGCCCTTTCGGCTTGGCTTAAAGTCGGCCGCGGGATCTTCCATCGCCCTGTGGGAGCTTCAACATCGGGTGGCTCGATCGCCACGCCGCAGCAGTTTGACTGCCTGACCGAGGGGTGATGGAAGATCCTGCGGCCGATTTTAAGCCGCGCCGGGCGATGAAAGGTCCCGCAAACGGGCTGATTCTGCCCTTAGAAAGCGTGTGATACCCGCTTGGATCTTTCAACTGCTACAATGTGATAAATAACACTTAAACAAATAAAACTGAAGTAAATAAAGGCAAGCAGGCAAACCTTGGAGAGAGAGATGGGAAAAAATTACTAAATAACGTGAGTGAGCGTGAATGAAGGACTTACCTGCAAGCTAGCCAGTCAGCCCTTAATGACCTGACTCGTTTAAATCTGATACCCGTTTAAATCTTTCCCATCCACCAATACATCCAATTAGTTCAAATGGTAATTGTTCCCACATCAGACAGTTTTAAGTATTTCTCCGTGAATACCTTCAGTAATACTTGAAGGTCAAAACACAATTGGTGACACATCATGTTAATGCGATGTTAATAGTGACATTTAACAAACTTAACAGTGACCGAATCAAGTGATACAATACTCGAGCGATTGGAGTAGTTTATGTCTGTGGAATGGCCTTTACTCACACTCACAGAGACTCCCCCCTCTGCTCGCCAGGGCTCTTACACACACACACACTCTCTCTACTTGCTTTAAAAACACTATTGACACTGACAAAGCACTGGCCCTGCAGCTGCACCCTTGCCTTTCCCCAGCCCGGTGCCCACTCTCCTGCTGCCCTCCCCCGGGGCCACCGCTACCTCCGCTCCCGACGCCTCGCTCCACCGGTGTGACGTGTCGCCCGTTTGAGACTGATTGAAAAATAATCAACATTCAGTAGATTTTGTTGGCCAGCAGTATTTTTACTTAAGAATATTGGAGCAGGAGTAAGTCATTTGGCCCATTCAACTGCACCACCGATCAACATGATCTTCAATGATCAAGCTCTGGCACCAATTTCCTCTTCTGACCAGTTTCCCTTAACCCCATATTCCCCTATTTAAAAAACAAATCAACTACTTGTTCTTTAAATACATTCAATGACCTAGCCCCTGCATTCCCCTGGAGTAGAGTATTCTGGAGACATGCCACTCTGTGTAAGAATATGTTAAGTTTCAAATGAATGTCCCCTATCTAGTAACTATGTCACTTTGTTCAAGTTGAATCAACCAGTGGAAATATCTTGACATCTACCCTTACGATTCAATATGTTTCAATGGGAACCACCCTCATTCTTCTGAATTAAAAATAATATGCATGTGATGGACAGGCCCTTCATCTCAGAAGTTAACCAAGTGAATCTCTTTATGAATACCTCCAATGCGTTTTTTTTACATTATTATAGGGTAATCAAATCAGTGCATATAACTAATGTGTGACTGCACTAATACCATTAACAATATTTCTGCATACTTTTATCCTTATCTGCCTAATCTTTAGCGATTTGTGAACATGGAACACTTAGATCCTCTTAACTTTGTGTACGTGCAATATTTTTCCATTTAGATAATCTTTAGATTTCTCTTCCCAAGTACATGACCTCATGTTTTCCTATGTCAAATTCTCTCCAAATCTTCCTGTTGCCTTTTTGGCAAGAGCCATTTTCATTTAGTTGGAGAAAAAATTGTAATGAATGTTTTGACATGGTATCATAGTAGGTTTGTTCTGTTATTAAATTTGAATTGTATGTAATTATTCCCACGGTAGAGACAAAATGCTGGAGTAACTCAGCGGGACAGGCAGCATCTCTGGAGAGAAGGAAAGGGTGACGTTTCGGGTCGAGATCCTTCTTCAGACTGATGTCTGAAGAGATAAAATGTAGTCGGAAACAGTAAGATTGGTGGGACAAGTGGGAAGGGATGGAAAGAGAGGGAAAGCAAGGACTGTTTGAAGTTAGAGAAGTCGATGTTCATACCGCTGGGGTGCAAGCTAGTCAAGCAAAATATGAGGTGGTGTTTCTCTAACTTGCACTGGGCCTCACTCTGACAATGGAGGAGGCTCAGGATAGAAGGGTCAGATTGGGAATGGGAGGGGAAGTTAAAGTGCTGAGCAACCAGGAGATCAGGTAAGTTAAGGCGGACTGAGCGGAGGTGTTCAACAAAACGATCGTCGAGCCTGCGTTTGGTCTCGTCAATGTACAAGAGTTGACACCTGGAACAGCGGATATAGTAGATGAGGTTGGAAGAGGTGCAAGTGAACCTCTGCCTCACCTGAAAAGACAGTTGGGGTCCTTGGATGGAGTAGAGGGGGGGAGGTAAAGGGACAGGTGTTGCATCTCCTGCGGTTGCAGGGGAAAGTACCTGGGAAGGGGGTGGTTTGGGTGGGAAGGCACCAGTTAACCAGGGAGTTGCAGAAGGAACGGCCTCTGCTGAAAGCAGAAAGGGGTGGAGATGGGAAGATGTGGCCAGTAGTGGGATCCTGTTGGAGGTGGCAAAAATGTTGGAGGATTATATGCTGTATGCGACGGCTGATGGGGTGGAAGGTGGGGACAAGGAGGATTTTGTCCTTGTTATGAATTGGGGAAGGACAAGCAAGAGCGGAGCTGCGGGATATCGAGGAGACCCTAGTTAGAGCCTCATCTATATTGGAAAAGGGGACCCCCATTTCCTAATGAATGAGGACATCTCTCCCTGGTATGGAAAACCTCATCCTGGTGCAGAAGCGCTGTAGACAAGGAATTGGGAGCTGGGTGGGAAGAAGTGTAGTCTGGATAACTATGGGAGTCAGTGGTTTTGTAGTAGATGTCAATCAATAGTCTGTCTCTTGTGATGGAGATGGTGAGATCTAGAAACGGTTGGGAGATGTTGGAGATGGTCCAAGTAAATTTGAGTGCAGGATGGAAATTGATGGTGAAGTTGATAATTCCCATGACAGGGTTTATTTAGAAGATCATGCAGGGCTTTTCTTGGTGCTTTCTTCAATTTAGCATTCTCTTTAGTGGAAATATAACTTTTCACAGGTCTTGTAAATTGACTAATGAATGATCTGTAATTGTTGTCCAGATTAAAACTTTACAATAGGGAGACACGAGACTGCAGAGGCTGTACAGCAAAAACAATGCTGCTGGTGGAACATCCATGGGTCAGGCAACATATGTGGAGGCAAAGGATTACTGGTTCCGGGTGGAGATCGTGCATCAGGAGTTTGGTGTAGCTGGGAGATGGCTAGTATAAAAGTATAAAGGAGGACTCCAAACAGAAGTTTGTGTTCTGAATATTTTGAGAATGTGGCATCATTCTATTGGTATCTAAAGATGGGAAGATAAATTATGACTTTTTTGAATCTTTTGATGGGATAAAACGTGGTTTTGTCCAGCTGGACAAATGGTCCAATATGTTTTGTTTCTGGGATGTTTATTTCTTAGCTTAATTTTATGAAGTTGTCTGTTGTTATTTATTATGTTTCCTTGTCTTCAATGTTTTCATATTTTCTGCTTGAGTATTTCAATATTTTGGCATACGTTCTTTTAATTTCTATTGACTCACATAAATGATATTTTGTATTTAATTTATTATTCAACTTCTGTCTGTTACACAATCTAACTATCAAGCACGTTTGATCTCGAGGCTCACTTTCTGAAGTGGTTGTTCTTTCTGAGTCTTGTTGTTCATTAATATAGATCGAGCATTAACTGTCTTAAATAAATTAAACAAGTAATCTTGTTTATTCTTTAAGTTCATTTTTCCAGAAAGGGCATAAATCACAAATACAAAATTGTGTTTAGTCTTTTGTAGATGTGATTGACCTGTATTTGTACCTTTGTTTATTTGGGCCTCCAACTTTTACATTTTTATGTTTGGTAATTATTGCTTGAGCAATTAATAAAAATTTAAAAAATCACTATCAGCATTTGGCAAAGAAAAGGGACCAATGTGTTTATTTTTCTGTTACAGATTAATGTGTGAAACTGTCAGATATGAACGGCATGAGGCAAACGAGGTCCTATACTAGTAAGTGAATGCATTTGTTTTTTCAAATATTAACATTAGATTGGTTGTCTGAGTAATGGAGAAAAATCCTCATGGTGCAGCAATATTCTATAAATAGAGCGCAGATCTTCAATGTGTTTGATGAAACTCAGTTCTATCAGTTGAAATTGTTTTTTGATCAAGAAAATTGTAATAGCAATGATAAAATAAATCTGTTTTGGGACCTCAAACCCTTCTGCTGACTTTTCTTATATTTCTCAATCTGCTTCCTCTCCAGAAATAACCTGATTATCACTTGCATACAATTATTCAATTTGCCCTATGTACTGACACAATGAAATGCTTTTTATAAATCTTCCAATTAGTCTGATTTCTTCTATTGCAAGATGTACTTTCAGTAAAGCTAAGGGTTTCATTATTGCCAAATTTTAACTTCCTGCAGTGATGATGATGACCTCCTTGGTTTTAATTTCAAATATAATATAATGCAGACATTGTTTGTTACGTTGTTTTAATATTCTAATACTTCAAAAATCATCCAAACTTAATTTTCTGATATGAGCACAGCAAATATAGGCCAGGGAGTGCACTGCTGCCAAAGTGAGACCTGTTGGAGGTGATAGAAGCTGCTTTTTTCTCCTTATTTGTTAGGTTACAAAGTGTTCATCAGTCTATGAAAGTAAGCATGCAGGTACAGCAGGCAGTGAAGAAAGCGAGTGTCATGTTGGCCTTTATAACAAGAGGAATCGAATATAGGAGCAAAGAGGTCCTTCTGCAGTTGTACCGAGCCCTAGTAAGACCACACCTGGAGTATTGTGTGCAGTTTTGGTGCCCTAATTTGGGGAAGGACACCTTGCTATTGAGGGAGTGCAGCGAAGGTTTACAAGGTTAATTCCCGGGATGGCGGGACTGTCATATGCTGAGAGAATGGAGCAGCTGGGCTTGTACACTCTGGAGTTTAGAAGGATGAGAGGGAATCTCATTGAAACATATAAGATTGTTAAGGGTTTGGACACGTTAGAGGCAGGAAACATGTTCCCGATGTTGGGGGAGTCCAGAACCAGGGGCCACAGTTTAAGAATAAGGAGTAAGTCATTTAGAACAGAGACAAGGAAACACTTTTTCTCACAGAGAGTGGTGAGTCTGTGGAATTCTCTGCCTCAGAGGGCGGTGGAGGCAGGTTCTCTGGATGCTTTCAAGAGAGAGCTAAATAGGGCTCTTAAAAATAGCGGAGTCAGGGGATATGGGGAGAAGGCAGGAACGGGGTACTGATTGGGGATGATCAGCCATGATCACATTGAATGGCGGTGCTGGCTCGAAGGGCCGAATGGCCTACTCCTGCACCTATTGTCTATTGTCTATCGTCTATTGAGGTATTTTGTGCCATAAACAAAATCACCTATCTTCGCATCCAAAATGCAGGGAGTGCATTTTAATCTAATGTCTTTATCTTTAGATTCAAATAATCTAAATCTGAAAACAGATGTAGCATGTTTAACCACAATTTATCCCTAAGTATCTGTAGTTCATCTTTGCAGAGATTTTATAATATACACGTTACTAAAATTCTTTTAAAATAAATCTAGACATATTCAGGAAAGTTAATACAGGTCCACCGTTGATTTTCCGGCGGCTGAGATACCGTCCTGCAAAGTCTGCCTTGGATGTCGGGCTATGGGAATAGATCTGCCGGCTCTGGTCGGGCCGGATCTTCAGAGCCCTGGCTGCAGGGGGCACATTTGACCCGCCGATCGGCCACAGAAGTCCTGATGAAGTAGAGATTGGCTGCCTCACCCAGCCTCGGCGCCACATTTTCGGTGGGGGGGGGGTGGGGGTCATGTGTGTGCTCGTAATTTTGTCTGGATTAAAGGAAGTTTCGGACCACCTGTTGCCAGAAAATCATGGTGGACCTGTACAAAGTCAAGGAATTAGGGTTAAAGAGGAGAGTTGTTGGAGTAGGGTTACAGTTGAAAGATGATCTTGATTTTTAATGCAAAGATTTTGTTCTTATGCAATTCTTTAATGTTATTTTCATTGTATGGTAATTACAAAACATAGTCAAATTCAAGTCTGTAAGTGGAATTTGTTGAGTACGGTTATTTCTATGATGCATGTTCAGTGGTCTAGATAGTGTGGCTCTGTAGTGCCATCATAGGTAGGTCCGTGTAATTGCAGCAATTTCATGAAAAAATCATGCTGGATGTGTTCCTGGGAATGAGATCACTGGTGGAATCAACGCTAAAAAGGCCCATTATAAAACTATAGTATAGAAATGTGTTAATGACAGTGGCATAGTGTTGTTAATCTGGTACAAAACCTTGCCTTAACAACTATGCTGCAGACCTGATGTGAACTTCAGCCTTTCCCCATCTGCTGCATGCTGCTGTGCCAAATCTCTGGTGCAGATTTTTGCCCTCTGCTGGTGCTCTTGCAGTAATGAAGAGCCCACTGCTTGGTGTGGAGAAGGTTGCTCGTGAGTGAGGGTGTTGGGTGGGTCAGGACAAGCTGTGCAGCAGCTTAGCGCAGCAAATAGATGCCAGGTGGCGCACTGCTGCCAAAGTGAGACCTTTTGGAGGTGATAGAAGCTGTGTTTTATTTTCTCCCTATTTGTTTGGTTACAAAGCTTTCCCTAGGCTTGACTTTTCTCTGTGCTAACAAACATACGTAAGAGTGGTTGCTGGGCATTGAACTTGCATTCATTGAGTGTAGCCAAACAAAGAGAAGTGGACATAGTAACTATACATAGTTACTATACACAGTATCTACAGGTATATTAATCTTCTAATGCATTGAACAGGAGGTACTGAGAGAAATTGCAGGATCTGGTCAGTCTGTCAACACAGAGAGGAGGTGCTGGTTCCCAGTGATGTCCGGAATTGGTGATGATCAGGGTGCATCACTGAGCCCCACATCTGTATCTCATCTATATCTCTCTCCGCCCAATGCCAGTCCTCACAGGAAACATCTCGACATTGAACAGGGATTTGTGCCAAGGTCACAGCACAACAACACCTAGTGACAGGAGTTCTTGTTAGGTTTGCAGAAAAGCCTGAGTGAATGTCTTGTTAAAAGTACAACTGGTGGGGAGTGATGTGGAAAGGTAGGGTATGACAGGATGCAAAGTATTTAAAATTGGTAAATATGATTCTTGCTATATTTATTGGTAAGCTGAGAGTGTGTTCCACCAATTGCAAATTTGAAAGCAAAAAACTGCAGATACTGTAAATCTGAAGTTAAGAAATGAAAATGCTGGAAATACTTGGCAAGTTAAGTATCATCTGTGAAACTTCCAGATAGGTAGCCTACTGAATGTTTCCAACATTTTATGTTTTTATAATGTTTTTATTTGTTTTTATTATGTACTTGTTGAAACTTGTTTATTTCATTAAAATTATACTAATCATATATTATGCAAATTGATTAAAACAACAAATATATTTAAAATAATTAGGCAGGCTGTGATACTAATATACAAAACCTTGTTTCAGTAGACCTTTGCGTAAATCAGTGTTAATAAACCTACAGAACCAATAAGTTTACATGTCGGTACAGTTAATTTTGTTAGAGCATATCCCATTGTCTGTTTATGTGTTAGTTATTTTTCTTCTCTCTATCCTAGCCCTGATGATATTGGAACCTGTTGGTACATACTCTTGTCTGGTTCCGTATTTATCAAAGAGTCTATGTTTCTTCCCAGAAGCAGGTATGTTTTCAATAAACAAATTTGGATATGCATGTTTTATATAGAGCATTAGTTGTGTGAAAATGTAATGTTATAATTGTTATGTGTGTTGTGACAATTAATCTTAACATCTGGGTTTTGTCGTGTACTTGCTCATTAAGACACTGTGAGTACATACAGTAGGAATAATTTACTGTAGCCATTGAACCTACCAACAAATATTTGGGATTGTTAGCCACTTAGCATCAACTTTCTCACAAGGACTATATTTAATTTTAGCTCTTTATGTAAAACATCATTTGAGTATAGGGAGGAAAATTTGACATACAGATTGCATGATTGTAAGACTTCATTTAAATTAATACACCCTGGCAACTAAAAATAAAAATAGTCCCAGAGTAGATAATGAACCCTTGAAAACAAGTTTTAAAGGAATTACTGTTCATTCACTCTCCAAAGACCAACAGGGAGACAGAAGCACATATATACATTAGAAGTTTAAAACTATGTGAATCAGGATTCTCCCACATCTATGCTATGATAGGTGTAGGAAGGAACTACAGGTGCTGGTTTAAACCGAAGATAGACACAAAAAGCTGGAGTAACTCAGCGGGTCAGGCAGCATATCTGGAGAAAAGTAGTAGGTGGCGTTTCGGGTCGAGACCCTTCTTCAGATTTGAAGAATTAGTGACACTGAAGAAGGGTCTCGACCCGAAACGTCACATAGAAATATAGAACATAGAAAAATAGGTGCAGGAGTAGGCCATTCGGCCCTTTGAGCCTGCACCGCCATTCAATATGATCATGGCTGATCATCCAACTCAGTATCCCGTACCTGCCTTCTCTCCATACCCCCTAATCCCTTTAGCCACAAGAGCCACATCCAACTCCCTCTTGAATATAGCCAATGAACTGGCCTCAACGACCTTCTGTGGCAGAGACTTCCAGAGACTCACCACTCTTTGTGTAAAGAATGTTTTCCTCATCTTGGTCCTAAAGGAATACCCCCTTATCCTTAGACTGTGACCCCTTGTTCTGGACTCCCCCAACATCGGGAACAATCTTCCTGCATCTAGCCTGTCCAACCCCTTAAGAATTTTGTAAGTTTCTATAAGATCCCCCCTCAATTTTCTAAATTCCAGTGAGTACAAGCCGAGTCTATCCAGTCTTTCTTCATACATCCCAGGAATCAGTCTGGTGAAACTTTTCTGAACCCCCTCTATGGCAAGAATGTCTTTCCTCAGATTTGGAGACCAAAACTGTACGCAATACTCCAGGTGTGGTCTCACCAAAACCCTGTACAACTGCAGTAGAACCTCCCTGCTCCTATACCCAAATCCTTTCGCTATGAATGCTAATATACCATTTGCTTTCTTCACTGCCTGCTGCACCTGCATGCCTACGTTCAATGACCGGTGTACCATGACACCCAGGTCTCGTTGCATCTCCCCTTTTCCTAATCTGCCACCATTCAGATAATAGTCTACCCTCATGTGTTTGCCACCAAAGTGGATAACCTCACATTTATCCACATTATACTGCATCTGCCATGCATCTGCCCATTCACTCAGCCTATCCAAATCACCCTGCAGCCTCCTAGCATCCTCCTCACACCTAACTATACCTCCCAGCTTGGTTTTATCTGCAAATTTGGAGATGTTGCATTCAATTCCCTCGTCCAAATCATTAATGTATATTGTAAATAGCTGGGGTCCCAGCACTGAGCCTTGCGGTACCCCACTACTCACTGCCTGCCATTCTGAAAAGGACCCGTTTACTCCTACCCTTTGGTTCCTGTCTGCCAGCCAGTTCTCTATTCACATCAACATTGAACCATCAATATCATGTGCTTTAAGTTTATATACTAATCTCTTATGTGGGACCTTGTCGAAAGCCTTCTGAAAGTCCAGATATAACACATCCACTGGTTCTCCCTTATCCACTCTACTAGTTACATCCTCGACAAATTCTATAAGATTCGTCAGACATGATTTACCTTTTGTAAATCCATGCTGACTTTGTCCAATGATTTCACCACTTTCCAAATGCGCTGCTATCCCATCTTTAATAAATGACTCTAGCAGTTTCCCCACTACCGATGTTAGACTAACTGGTCTGTAATTCCCTGCTTTCTCTCTCCCTCCTTTTTTAAAAAGTGGGGTCACATTAGCTATCCTCCAATCCTCAGGAGTTTTGAAAAATTATCACTAGTGCATCCACTATTTCCGTGGCTACCTCCTTGAGCACTCTGGGATGCAGACCATCTGGCCCTGGGAATTTATCAGCCTTTAATCCGTTCAATTTACCCAACACCACTTCCCGGCTAACCTGGATTTCACTCGTGTTAAAGAAGGAACTGCAGATGCTGGAGAATCGAGGGTTACACAAAAAGCTGGAGAAACTCAGCGGGTGCAGAAGCATGTAAGGAGCGAAGGAGATAGGCGACGTTTCGGGTCGAGACCCTTCTTCAGAAGAAGGGTCTCGACCCTGGATTTCACTCGGTTCCGCCATCTTATTTGACCTCCGGTCCACTGCTATTTCCGGCAGATTATTTATGTCTTCCTTCATGAAGACAGAACCAAAGTAGTTATTCAATTGGTCTGCCTTGTCCTTGTTCCCCATGACCAATTCACCTGCTTCTGACTGCAAGGGACCAACATTTGTTCTAACTAGTCTCTTTCTCTTCACATATCTATAAAAACTTTTGCAGTCAGTTTTTATGTTCCCTGCCAGTTTCCTTTCATAATCTATTTTCCATTCCCTAATTAAGCCCTTTGTCCTCCTCTGCCGGATTCTGAATTTCCCCCAGTCCTCTGCTTTATAGGTCACCTATTCCTTTTCTCCAGAGATGCTGCCTGACCCACTGAGTTACTCCAGCTTTTTGCGTCCTACTCTATAAAAGGTCTTGATTTCCAGAACTCTGAGGATGGTGTACCATTTAATTTATAAATTAGTTTGCTAATGAAGACTAGGTATGTCATTCTGCCAATTAATTAACAAATTTCATATCTTACATTTGAGCAAATAATGCTATATCCAAAGAAGGTGAAGTGTTGCAATCTTTATTAAACATTATTGTGAAACAATTCACCTGGATGACTCTTCTCCTTTCAATCAATGTTCCTTCGCTGAAAAATAAAACAGAACATTTGGGGAAACCTTTGAATGGGTACTTAGATGAGAGATGGCTAACCACCTGCAAAAAAAAGAACAAATGCTGATTCACAGCTGTAATTGTATCTCAGCCAAACCCAATGAATTAAAGTTATATTAGAATACTGTTGGAAGAGAAACAGAGGCAAGAAGGTAGACACAAACTGCTGGAGTAATTCGGCGGGACAGGCAGCATCTCTGGAGAGAAGGAATGGGTGAAGGATGGCAAGAAGAAGAATTTTTACATTTAAACTGAAAATACTAAACAGTATTGTGAGATGTATTGTTGAAGATTAATGCAGCACAAAATGAATCCAATTTTCCTGACTCAGTAACCCACTTTCTAACCATGAAGAACTGTATACTAAATGACCCCAGCTCCCCATTTCCCAAATCTAACTGATTCCCAAAGGCTTAGATCTAAAATGTTGTTCATCTCATGACATGGATTTGTTGCAGAGCTTGAAGTATTTAGTGCATACAATCATGTTTCAAAGTAAACCTTAGATTTGTAAAAAAACTTTCTTCTGCTCGTGGTGTGTGATCAATGGTCGTGGATAGATGGAACGAGCTGCCAGAGAACACAGTGGAGGGAGGTACAATTTCAACATTTAAACTTTAAATTTTAAAGGATACTTGGATAGGTACACTCAGGATATGGGCCAAAAGCAGACATTCCCATCCCAGATGTTGTCTCACCCGCTGAGTTCTTCCAGCACCTTGTGTTTTGCTGAAGATTCCGGCATCTGCAATCTCTTGTGATTCCATTGTAAATAGTTAATTAGGTGGTTCGTAGTAACTTGTCTTTCAGAGTAGGTGGTAATTACTATATGGAGGAAATGAGTCAGTGCATAGACAATCAAGGTGTGACTTAGAGGGTTTTTTTTAATTAACATGTATTGTAAAAGTTGATAAGAAAATTAGAAATAGCTGAAGGAGGCTAGACTGCCCCTCAGATTTGCTCCACCAGACAAGAAGATCATTTCTGATGTTGTGCACCATGTCCATCTTCATGCCTGAACCACATATCACAGGAGAGTTGAAAGCTGTTCAATTTCAACATAGTGCAAAAATCAATAAGTTTCACACAAATAAATTAGCATGTGAGTTAGTGCAGAAAAGGAAAATGATATTGCTTTGCTCTTAAAATACCCCTGGTGGTCTATGCAAATCACAGATAGTAAATATTTGAATATTATGGCTGTCAATGGAAATGTCTTGAGAGCAGTCAGTGTTACGCTCAAAGAGATGATGAAGGTACTATCGTGTATGGAGGTAGTCAAATCTCTAGGGCCTGATCAGATATATCCGAAGACATTGTGGAAAACTAGAGACTTGCAGAGAAATGTGAGGTGTTGCATTTTGGGAAGCCTAACATGGGCAGGACCACACAGTGCATGGCAGGTCTCTGGGTAATGTTGTAGAGCAGAGGGACCTAGGAGTGCAGATGCATAGTTCCTTGAAGGTGGAGACGCAGGTAGATCGGGTGGTCAAAAAGGCATTTTGCAGAGCTGCCAAGTAGTACGGATTTTCCATATTTTGTAAGGGAATGCAATAAGAATACGGATGTATGGATTTGCTTTGTAAAATACGGATTTTTTTAAAAATCGGCCCGATTTCCTGTTTCATCTTGCTGCTTAAAAAATGCAAGGATATAACAAGTCGTACTGTAACTCTAAAAATTATAGCCGATTAAATCTATTAGTATTTTACATTTCAAGATCTGGATGATTATTTTTCTGAGCTTTGATCTGCCTGTCCCGCTACAGGTTTAAACAGTGCTGTCAGCTTAGCGCGTGGGATTTAAACGAACAGCGCTATGGGTTCTAATTATAGCGCTACCAGAAGTGGGGCTGAGGGACAAAGGAGGTTCAAGATTCAAGAGAGTTTATTGTCATGTGTCCCTGATAGGACCATGAAATTCTTGCTTTGCTTTAGCACAACAGAACATAGTAGGCATGACTACAGAACAGATCAGTGTGTCCATATACCATTATATAAATATATAGACACATGAATAAATAAACTGATAAAGTGCAAATAAACGGATAACGGGTTATTACTTGAAATTGGAGAATTAATTATTCCCACTGTTGCAGAATATTAGGTGCTGTTCTTCCAGTTTACACAATGACCCTCCTCACCTGTATCCACCTATCACCAGGCTTTGTCCCACCCTCTCCTCTCTTTTCCAGCTTTCACACATTCAGTGTAAAGAAGGGTCGCAACCCAAAAAATCGTCTGTCCATTCTTTCCACATATGCTACCTGATCCCCTGAGTTTGATATAAAGTCCTGCAGCATGGAAACAGGCTGTTCCGCCCAATTTGTCTTTGCTGTTCGAGATGACGTTAATATTAGTCCTATTTGCCATTGCCTGGCCCATGTCCCTTGAAACCTTTTCCATCCATGTACCTGTCCATATGACTTAAATGTTGTTGTTGTATCTGCCTTAACTACCTCCTCTGGCAGCGTGTTCCATGTACTAACCACCCTCTGTGTTAAAAAGTTGTTCTTAAGGTTCCAATATAATCTTTCCCCTCACACCTTAAACCCATAGATGGAAATCCCGGGTGGTGGGGGACAGGACACACACGTCCCCTCCGTGTTTTGAGAGGTGGGGGACAATCACCCCCATGTTATGTAATTCGGATTTTGAAATTCGGTGAAAAAAAATCTATTAAAAATCTCCGCTTTCCGTGAGGCAGTGGGGATTGGGACTGATGATCGAGGACGCCGATTAGACGGGAGAGACGTCGGTCGGCAGGCAGTGGGGTTGGCGGGACCTGATGATTCAGCGGGATCTTCCATCGCCCTGTGGTCAAATTGCTGCGTTGAGGCGATCGAGGCTCCCGATGTTGAAGCCCCTGCCGGGCGATGGAAGATCCCGTGGCTGGTTTTAAGCCGTGCCGGGCGATGAAAGGCCCTGCAAATGGGCCGATTGAAGCCCCACGATTCGGGGTGGATGAAGCTGCTGTTGCTGGAGTTCGGAGTTGGTCACCAACCAGGTCAGCTCCTGAAGGTAGATATAAATGCTGGAGAAACTTAGAGGATGAGGCAGCAACTATGGAGCGAAGGAATGGGTGTCGTTTCGGATCGAGACCCTTCTTCAGACACTCCATAGATGCTGCCTCACCTACAAAGTTTCTCCAGCATTTTTATCTACCATCGATCTTTCCAGCATCTGCAGTTCCTTCTTAAACAGGTCAGCTCCGGTGTTACCGTCCGCAGGGCCCATGGCCGAAGCCTCCAAAGTCTCGCTTGTGTGTGCGCGTGGCCACCAAGGAATTGTGTCCCCCCCATGTTTTTATAGCGATTTCCGCCTCTGCTTAAACCTGTGCCTTCTAGTTCTTGATTCCCCTACCCTGGGGAATAAAGACGCTGTGCATTGACCTTATCTATTTCCCCTCCTGATTTTATAGACCTCTATAAGATCACCCCTTGGCCTTATGAGCTCCAAGGATTAAAACCAAACCTGCCCAACCCCTTCCTATAGCTCAGGCCTTCAAATCTTCGTACATCTTTGTTGCCCTGTTTATAGTTTAATGGCATCTTTCTGATGGAAAGTGACCAAAACATAACACAATACTCCTTGTGCGGCCTCACCAACGACTTGGACAATTATAACAATGTCCCAACGCCTATATTTAGTTCCCTGACTGGTTAAGGCCATGTGCCAAATGCCGCCCCACTACCTGCGATGCACTTTCAGGGAACTGTATACTTTTACTCTTAAATCCCTCTGTTCTACAACACTCCCATGTTCTTAAACAGTCTACAATGGTGGCGCCCGACCATATACTGAGATTGTCCTGTCCTGGTTTAACCTTCCAGAATGTAACACTTCTCATTTGCTATTCCTCGGCCCTGATAATCAAGATCCTGCTGTAATTCTTAATCACTGTCTACGATACCACTTATTGTGGCAACATTTACGAAGTTACTAATCATGCGTTGTACATTCTAATCTAAGTTGTTGATAGAGATGACAATCAGCTAGCGGCCCAGCACCGATAGGGGGCGCTGTCCAGTTGGGTATGCCTGCCCAGCCTGCAGCTGTCTGTCTTTTCACTTCTTTCTTTTCTTTTTAGTGTGTTAAGAAGTGTTTTGTTTGGAGGTCTATTCTTTTTTATGTGGGGGGGGGGGGGGTTGGGGGAATCTGCTTTTCCTGGTCCCTACCTGGTCGGAGAGGCGGCGTTTCTCCTGGCAGCATCTTCGACCCGTCCCCGCGGCCTACCAGCGGGCCTGGTGCGGCATTTCCTGAGGGGACTGGCCAGAACCACGGCTTCGGCGGCGGCACAGCGCAGTGGGCGATGCCTTGCCCGGGTCGCTGCGCTGGAGCTCCGGTGAGCTGAGCCCGCCGATGAAACATCGCGGGACTGTGGAGCTGCCAGCTCCGGGCAGCGGTGCTGAACTTTACATCGGGAGCCTGGGATCTCTCGGCGAGATCGCCAGTGGTGGAGCTCCATCCAGCACAGCCTGTCGGCTTCGGAAGCCGCGGTCTCCAGTAAGAAAGAGGCCGTTCCAGGTGTCCCAAGCCGCTGAGAGGGTTCTCCCGAAGCCGGAGCACCATCACCCGGCGAGAACAGCCTGAAACATCGGTAGGCCCGACTATGGGTGGACAAGGGGATGGGGACTGGACTTTGTGCCTTCCCCCACAGTGGGAACCATTGTGGGGGGATGTTTTTATGTTTATTGTTAAATTCTTTAATGTTGTGTCTTATCTTTATCTGTGTGCTGCATGGCAAGTCAAATTTCACTACACCAATTGGTGTATGTGATAATAAATGTCCTTTGTATTGTATCCTTGTATCCCTGAGGTACGCCAATGGTCACAGGCCTCAAGTTTAAAAAACAACCTTTCAACACCATGGGACACAAAGTGCTGGAGTAAGGTCAGGCAAAATCTCTGGAGAACAAGGATAAGTGAAATTTCAGATCGGGACTTTTCTTCAGATGCTATTAAATCTCTGACCCGAAGGGTCACCTATCCATGTTTGCCAAAGATGTTGCCTAACCTGCTGAATTACTCCTGCCCTTTGATTTCCTTTGTGTATTAATCAGCATCTATAGTTCTGTGCTTCCGGCTTTTAACACCATCCCCTTTTTCCAACCATAAAGCTAATTCTCAACGGTTCAATGGTACTTTATTGTCACTAGTACAGTGAAATTCATTTTTTTCATACAATTCATTTAAAAAAAGCTTACGATACACAAGCACAATCATAGAGTTACACAGCGTGGAAGCAGGCCCTTTGGCCCAACATGCTAACGACAACCAACATGCCCCATCTACACATGTCCCACCTGCCTGCATTTGATACATATCCTTCCAAACCTATCCGATCCATGTACCTGTCCAAATGCTTTTTCAATATTGTAATAGTACCTGCTTAAATTACCTCCTCTGGCAGCTCATTCCTTGTACCTACCACCTTTCCTTTAAAAAAAAGTTGCCCCTCAAGTTCCTATTAAATCTTTCCCCGTGACCTTAAACCTATGTCCTTTGATTCTTAATTCCCCTACTCTTGATAAAAGACTGAGCATTTACGCTATCTATTCCCCTCGTGATCTTATGCACCTCTGTATGATCACCCATCATCCTTCTGTGCTACAAGGAATCAAGTTCTAGCCTGCCTAACCTCTCCCTATAGCTCAGGCCCTCGAGTCCTGGTAACACCCTTGTAAATCTTGTCTGCACCCTTTCTAGCTAAACAGCATCTTTCCAGAACACAATACTACAAATATGGCCTCAACAATGTTCTGTACAACAGTAACAAGACCTTCCAACTTCTATACTCAATGCTCTGAATGATGAAGACCAATGTGCCTAAAGCCTTCTTGATCACCCTATCTACCTGCAAGGCACTTTCAAGGAACTATATACCTCTACCCCTAGATCCCTCTGCTCTTCTCGCCCACTCCGACCAACATACCCCTTGTATTTAAGTACAAGAGTATGTATAGTAGATTACACTGAAGCAGTACTTAAGAGCCGTTATGTTTCTGGCACCATTATGCATCCTTTAAGTTGAAAGTTGTTATAAAATATAGAGTCTTAACTTGGTCTTAAAAGTCTGTAATCATGCGGTGACACTAGGTCGAGTTGCAGGGGTCGACCTGGCAGGGCGATATAGTTGATGGCCTCCACCGCCACTTCTGCATCTAGTTAGATAACTCTGCCTGGATCCCATGTGATCTAACCTGCCTGAACAGCCCACCATGCAGTACCTTATCAAAGGCTTTGCTGAAATCCATATATATATAAACTATAACTGCTACCCTGCCCTCATTGGCTACTTCTCCAAAAAACAAGCAAATCCGTGAGACTTGATCTCCCACACATAAAACCATGCTGACTATCCCAAATGCATTTCTATCCTGTCCTTTAGAATTATCTCCAGTAACTTTCCAACCACAGATGTTAGGCTTACTGGTTTACAAGATACCAAGTTTTTCTTTGCAGCCCTGAAAGAGAGCCACAACATTAGCCATCCTCCAGTCCTCTGGCACCTCACTTATGTCTAATGATGACTCATGTATCTCAATCAGTACTCCTGCAATTTACTCTCTTGCTTCCCACAGTGTCTTGGATATACCTGATCAGGCCCGATAAATGTATCTACCTTCATACGTTTTAGGATATCCAGAACTTCCTTGACTCTAATATGAACGGTCCTCAAGTCATGATGATTAACTTTCCCAAGATTGCTTGTCCACATCTTTCTCTGCAGTAAAAAAGAGGATAAATATTTATTGAGGACATCTCCTTGGCTCCACACATGAATGACCACTTTAGTTTCTGAGGTGCCTTGTTCTCCCTTTAGTTACACTTTTTGCATTAATATGCATAATTACTCTTTGGATTTTCCTAATCTCACCTATCAGAGCTATCACACCCTTTTTGATCTCCTAATTTTCACCTTAAGTGTGCTTCTCAATCCGCTAAACGTCTCCAGGGATATATTTGATGCGATCTGCCAATATCTGACCCGTGCCTCTCTCTTCCTGACTGGAGCCTCAATTTCTCTTCCTTCAGCATTTTGCTCTATATTTCAGTAAGGAAACACATTTTACAATACGACTGGCTCCAAATAATAGCACTAGAATCTTTTATGTAAAAAAACAGTTAATTTCTATAATGCATTGGCAGAAAACACATATTCTTCATATTATTGGGACAAATCTGCTCATGTGTTGTGCAAAAACTGCTATTTGCTTAATACAACAAATTTTACTTTGGCAACTTTTCTTCCAGGAGTTAATGACATTTGTCTGCAATGAAACTATAATCAGGAATTAGTCCTGGTGTGGATATATAGCTTAGGACATCCATATTCTCTGTGGATTATTAAGAGATGTTAGAGAGTCAGGTGGCAAATCACTTGCAATAGAATAGCCTGCTTTTTAAACTATGGTATATATACAGTGCCCTCTTTAATGTTTTGGACAAGACCCATCATTTATTTATTTACCTCTGTACTCCACAATTTGAGATTTGTAATAGAAAAAAATCACACGTGGTTAAAGTGCACATGGTCAGATTTTAATAAAGGCCATTTTCATGCATTTTGGTTTCATCATGTAGAAATTACAGCAGTGTTTATACATAGTCCCCCCATTTCAGGGCACCTTTATGTTTTGGACACAGCAATGTCATATAAATGAAAGTAGTCATGTTTAATATTTTGTTGCATATCCTTTGTAAGCAATGACTGCTTGAAGTCTGCGATTCATGGACATCGCCAGTTGATGGGTGTCTGGTGATGCTCTGCCAATCCTGTATTGCAGCCATCTGTAGCTTATGCTTATTTTGGGGGCTAGTCCCCTTCAGTTTTCTCTTCAGCATATAAAAGGCATGCTCAATTGGGTTCAGATCGGGTGATTTACTTGGCCACTCAAGAATTGACCATTTTTTAGCTTTGAAAAACTCCTTTGTTGCTTTAGCAGTATGTTTGGGATCATTGTCTTGCTGTGGAATGGATTCGACCATCTTGTCCTCGTGTTGGCTACGGGAAAATAATTGTGGTGCTCCATGATAACGTTGGTGCGAAGTTGGCACAGTTCGCTGAACCTTCGGAGGAGGCAGGTGGGGTCTCTGATAGACTTTGCCTGGGTCCCAACATGGGTTACCTCATGGGTATGTTCTGGGGCGTAATGATAGTCCGTGCCCGCAGGACAGCTTCTGTGCCCACTACGTTGAGGAGAATTGATGCAACGGTGTGAGCATCAGCACCCGGATGTGCAGCATCAATGAAAATTCCGAATTCCTCCTCAAAGATGCGCCAACGTTCGGCAAGTTCACTGTCGAATATCAGAGGATCAGGTTTACAAAATGACCCGGACATAGTAACAGAGCGGTAGTCCGTTTGTAAAAAAATAAACTAAAATAAATTCAGGCAAAAGAGTTGGAGAAGTGGTTCAAAGAATCTGACACCATGTTTGTAAATGATTCACTATAACATACATGGTAAAACATAGGCCTTTGTTCCATTCAGAAATACAGAGCATTTAAGTTGCACAGCCGTGCTCATGAAGCTCAGCATACATTCTGCTAGCTGGCTGTCAGCGTTAGTGTAGCACAGTAATACCATGTAATGGGTGGCATGGATTATATGTGTAGTGGAGATTATAAATGGCATGGATTAATAAAGGTTAATCTACAATGTACGATTGAATATGTGGCATTATTTTCGTATTGTTTCTATAGTCAAAGGATAAAGTTGATTGATTTATTTGTGACTTGTTTCTCTTTTTTTCCTCTATCCATGAATAACAGCATGAATTATCATCTGATTTCCACACATGAATGTACTAAGATCATTCATGTGCTGCACCTGTTGATCAGAGCCTGGCTCTACTGTGGAATGTAATTAGGAATGTAATTTAGCCTGACCTTATTTATACCTAATCCAATTTAAAGCATAAATGTTGCATTCAAGTGTAAGGTAAAAGACTCACTACAGTATGCACCAGATTGCACAATTTCAAGCTGAAAAATGCAAAAGCCCCCCTCCCACACCCTCCCATACTCTCCCTCGCAATTTCTCACTCTCAATTCTCACCCATTATTGGCTGCCCTGGGTTTAGCAAAGAGGACTGGGGCCAGCTACTTTATAGTAAATCAGTCTTGGCACAATGGAAGGTATTCAAAAGGATATTGAGGAGGTTCAGGGCTAATGCTGTTACAAGGGAAAAGGTTGGAATGGCAAAATGTGGAGAAATCTGATTGAGCTCAACGTTAAGGTCTCTGCAGGGAAGGAGAATGCCAAAAAAAAGTAAACTAATGCCAGATACTCAACACTTAATTTGGCATTAAGTTTTATAATAATGTATACTGAATATATTGAGGTGAAATTTACAGGGAAATTTGGAAAGCAAAGGAAGGGCATCAAATATCTCTGTATGTATAATCGAAGAAAAACCAAAAAAGAGAAAAAGGATAACAAAAGTGGAGCTTATTAGAAACTGCAGAGGTAACCTTTACGAATGCGGGCAGGATGTTTGAAGTAGGTCTGAAGAAGGGTTTCGACCCGATACGTTACCCATTTCTTTTCTCCAGAGATGCTGTCTGAACTGCTGAGTTACTCCAACTTTTTGTGTCTATCTTTGAGATGTTTAATAAATACTTTTCAGCTGCCATTACAGAAGAAGGGGATGATATTGATATTGTAGTTAAGGGAGAAATAAGTACAATATTAGGAAGGATAAGCATCATAACAGAGAAAGGATCAAGGGTTTTTGGTATGTTTGAAAATGGATAAATCACCAGATTAATGAAATGTCCCGGGCTGCTGGAAGAAACAACAAGGTTGTGTACCTGAATTTAAAAGGCACCCTTGTTGATTTTGTGAAGTTGAACTACTGTGGTGATGTAGGATATGTGGCTATTAATTTGTGGCTACCAAACCCTCATGAACAACAGTGTGATGTTAGCCACATTATCTGGTTTTGGTGTTCTTGGAGTGATAAATATTGGCTAGGAAATTGGGGAAAATGTCTCCAGATTTACATAAAAATACAAATGATGCATGTGTTTCATTTGAAATGCAACACCTCTGCCACTGTGACATTCAGTCAGTATTGGAGTTGCATGTAAGGTCTAAATGCGGCTCCAGTGAGAATATTTCCAGCTGATTTGCATTTGGAAACCGCATATCATTCATTACTGAACCCAGTAGGTTGCCCTGTGGCCTGTAGGGGGAGCCAGCCCCTGCTCATCCCCCAAGACAGAGAGGAGGGAGTCAGCGACGGTGGACACGAGGAGCAAGGCCGGTAGGAGTGTGAACTGGGGTCTTGCCTTCCGTGCTGTTAGGTTTGGCTGCAGGATGTGCTCCTGGGGCTCAAAGGTGGACGGCGAGGAGACGGACCACCGGTTTGCTGGACAATCAGTCGAAGGATACGACTGGAGGTCCGCAACAGCCTGGGGTTCGCCTGGATCGGATTTCGCTCCATAAGACCTAGAGTGTAGTTTGGACTTTGGAACACTTTGCTAATCGGGGTTGTGCTTGGGTATGGCAATACTTTACTGGACCGTATGCAAAATAAGAATTTTGCTGTGTGTTTGCACATGTGACAATAAAGCACCATTGATACTTTGAAGGAATGCTAAGAATGAATTAAGTATGACGAAGGGTCTCGAACCGAAACGTTACCTATTCCTTCGCTCCATAGATGCTGCCTCACCTGCTGAGTTTCTCTAGCATTTTTGTCTACCTATGAATTAAATTATGTTGTTTTCAAGACTTCAACTGCCGACTATTTGATCAATTATTATAGCTCAACATGTTTGCAAACCAAAAGATATTAATGACAGATTTCTACAATATTATCAAAATCTTTATTCATCTAAATTAACAGGACAAACAGATGGTATGGAAACATTCCTACAAGAATGTCAAATTAATAGTCTAGATCAGGAAGGTAGACATTTGTTAAATGCTGAAATAACAGTAAAATATATTGAAGAATCAATTAGTTTGTTAAAGAATGGAAAAGCAGCGGGCCCTGATGGCCTGAGTGCAGAATTTTATAAAAGATTTCAAGATCTGATTTCCCCAAGATTACATACAGTGTATAGATATGCATATGAACAAGGCAAATTACCAGAATCTTTAAATGAATCCACAATTACACTCATTCCTAAGGCAGATAAGGATTTGGAAGATCCAGGATCATATAGAGCGATTGCCCTTCTAAATACAGACCAAAAAATATGAACTAAAGTTTTATCTCGGAGATTAAGTCTGGTGATTTCTAAATTAATACATTATGATCAAACAGGTTTTATTCCAAAACGCTATTCATCCCATAATCTTAGACGCTTGTTTAATATTATATATTCAAAAAGAGTACGGGACAGGGAATTAGCGGTTGTATCGTTAGATGCAGAAAAGGCATTCGATCAGGTGGAATGGTTATATTTATTTAATATAATGGAAAAGTTTCAATTGGGGGATAGATTCTGTAAATGGATAAGAATTCTATATTTGAATCCTACGGCAAGAATCTTAACTAATCAAATATTATCAGCTAAATTTAAGCTCTCTAGGGGATGTAGACAGGGATGTCCATTATCGCCTTTACTATTTGCTTTGATGATAGAGCCTTTGGCGGAAAGAATTAGATCTGAACCTGAAATATACGGCTATAATACTGACACAACAACTAACAAAATATCTTTATATGCAGATGATGTTTTGATTTATATTACAAAACCGGAAATTAGTATACCTAAGCTGTTTAATGTTATAACTAAATTTGGCACATTTTCAGGATTTAGGATTAATTGGAACAAAAGTGATATTATGCCTATAACTGGAATAAATTTAAATATATTACAATAATACCCACTAAAAATAGTTACAGACAAATTTAAATATTTAGGAATTAATGTAACTAAATCTTATAATTCACTAATTAAATCTAATTACCCTCTATTACTAGATAAACTTAGAAAAAATATTTTGTATTGGAAAACACTTCCTATATCTATGATTGGTAGAATAAATGCTATAAAGATGGTGTTTTTACCACAATTATTATATTTGTTTCAGGCTATTCCTTTTTTTCTCCCCAAGACTTTTTAAAAAAAAAGATAATATTATTAATAGTTTTATTTGGGATTATAAAATTCATAGAATAAGTAAAAAACATTTATGTAAATCTAAGATAAATGGAGGATTAGCACTTCCAAATGTTTTATATTATTTTTGGGCAGTCCAGATTAAGAATATGAATTTCTGGTGGGTAAATATGGATCATGAACCAACGTGGTTAAAGATGGAAAAGGAAGACTGTTTACCTTATAATGTAGGCTCGATTCTCTTTGCCCCAAAGGAAGTACAAAAAAAATTTATAGGGACAACCCTATAATTTATAATAATAGACGTATTTGGAAACAAATAGTTAAGACTTTACATCTAGATAATCTTTCACTTAGACTACCAATTATTTAAACCCTCTATATTGGATGGGGGGTTTAGACATTGGGATGATTTAGGAATTAAAAGGATAGAGCATCTTTATAGAAAAAGAAAATTTCTTTTATTCCAAGAGTTACAAGATATCTACGGATTGTCTCCGCAACACTTGTTTAGGTACTTACAAATTAGAGATTATATTAAATCCAATACACAAGATTATAAAAATAAAGAACCAGGATTATTAGATGAATTGTTTAATTTGCACCCAAATACAGAAAAACTAATAGCCTATATATATAACATAATTTTGGATAAGGAGAACCCAACAACTGAAACATATCGTCAAGCATGGGAAAATGAAATTGGTTTATCTATAACAAAAAAAAATTGGGAAGAAAGTTTACAGCGAATACACCGGTGTTCGTTAAATGCCAGACATACATTGATACAATTTAAAGTACTATATAGATTACATTATTCAAAAACTAAATTAAATAGTATCTTTCCCAATCTCTCTTCAATTTGTGATAAATGTAAGAATTTAGAAGCAAATTTAATACACAGTTTTGCTACGTGTCCCAAATTGAATTACTACTGGACAGAAATTTTTAAAGTTATTTCTGAAGTTCTTAAAATTAGATTGGACCCTGACCCAAAGTTAATAATACTTGGAATTTTGGATTCAAATTCGGTACTTACAGTAAATCAAAGAAATTTCTTTGATTACTGTTTGATAATAGGGAAAAAAATCATATTGAAATTTTGGAAGGGAACATTATCCCCCACAATTAAAATGTGGGCAGCAGAAATGTTGGAGACATTACATTTAGAAAGAATTAGATTTGTCCTATTGGACAAATATAATTCCTTCGAACAAATATGGTCTCCATATATACAGTATTTAGAGAAGTAGCTGTTCTTGACATCACAACTCGGCGGATACCCTACGGGATTTGATGAGAATAATTTATTTTTATACTAGGATTAATATGCATGTCTTTATTGATATTATCATTTGTAATAGTTTTAGTTACAATATATTTTGTTGTTTTTCATTTATATATATATATATCTTTTTACTTTTTGTTAACCTTCTTTCCTTTCTCTTTTTTCTTTTTCTCTTATATATAATCAAATTATTATTTAATCACTCCCTTATTGATTTAAAACTGCTCTACTCTATCCTTATCTTTATCTCCAAAAAAATAGAAGATAATAACTTTCAACGGGTTATTTGAAAAAATATGGAATTAAGTTGATGTTTGTAAATCTGTTTACACTATTGTAAATTGATTACTTCTAATAAAAGAAATTAAACAAAAAAAAAAACATGTTTGCAAATCTTCCATTTGCTGGTCATTAGCCAGCATGCCAATTGCATGCGTAGGTTACTGTGTGACGGTTCATATGAATTGGTGCTAGATTCAAACATTCCTGAGTATACATATGACCAAAAAAACAGCATGTTGGAGAAACCCAAACGTCTTGCAGTATCTGTGGAGGGAATGGATAGGCAACATTTTAGTTTGGGAGTCTTCTTCGGGTTGATGCAGTAAGTGGGAAGAAAGCTGGTAAAGAGAGGAGGAGGTCGGGCAAAGCTTGCAGTGTGATAAATGGATATAGGTGGGTGGGTGGGGGGGGAGGGGGGGGATGATTGGCAGATGATGGGTAGAGATAGTGAACCTCTATTTTAGAAACATAGAAACATAGAAAATAGGTGCAGTAGGAGGACATTTGGCCCTTCAAGCCAGCACCGCCATTCAATATGATCATGGTTGATCATCCACTATCAATAACCCGTGCCTGCCTTCTCCCCATATCCCTTGACTCCACTAGCCCCGAGAGCTCTATCCAACTCTCTCTTAAATCCATCCAGTGATTTGGCCTCCACTGCCCTCTGTGGCAGGGAATTCCATAAATTCACAACTCTCTGGGTAAAAAAGTTTTTTCTCAGCTCAGTCTTAAATGACCTCCCCTTTATTCTAAGACTGTGGGCCCTGGTTCTGGACTCACTCAACATTGGGAACATTTTTCCTGCATCTAGCTTGTTCAGTCCTTTTATAATTTTAAATGTTTCTATAAGATTCCCCCTCATCCTTCTAAACTCAAGTGAAAACAAGCCTAGTCTTTTCAATCTTTCCTCATATGACAGTCCCGCCATCCCAGGGATCAATCTCGTGAACCTATGCTGCACTGCCTCAATCACAAGGATGTCCTTCCTCAAATTAGGAGACCAAAACTGTACACAATACTCCAGATGTGGTCTCACCAGAGCCCTGTACAACTGCAGAAGAACCTCTTTACTCCTGTACTGAAATCCTCTTGTTATGAAGGCCAACATTCCATTAGCTTTCTTCACTGCCTGCTGTACCTGCACGCCAACTTTCAGTGACTGGTGTACAAGGACACCCAGGTCTCGCTGTACCTCCCCCTTACCTAACCTAACCCCATTCAGATGATAATCTGCCCCCTTGTTTTTGCCGCCAAAGTGGATAACCTCACATTTATCTATATTATACTGCATCTGCCACGCATCTGCCCACTCACTCAACCTGTCGAGGTCCCACTGCAACCTCCTAACATCCTCTTCACAGTTCACACTGCCACCCAACTTTGTGTCATCTGCAAACTTGCTAGTGTTGCTCCTAATTCTCTCTTCCAAATAATTTATATATATGGTAAACAATTGCGGCCCCAACACCGAGCCTTGCGGCACTCCACTCGCCACTGCCTGCCATTCTGAAAAGGACCCATTCACTCCTACTCTTTGCTTCCGGTCTGCCAACCAAATTTCTATCCATGTCAACACCATACCCCCAATACCATGTGTTCTAATTTTAGTCACCAGTCTCCCGTGTGGGACCTTATCAAAGGCTTTCTGAAAGTCTAGATACACTGCATCCACTGGCACCCCTTCATCCATTTTACTTGTCACATCCTCAAGAAATTCCAGAAGATTAGTCAAGCATGATTTCCCTTTCATAAATCCATGTTGACTTGGACTAATCATTTTACTGCTATCCAAATGCTCCATTATTACCTCTTTAATAATTTACTCCAGCATCTTTCCCACCACCGAAGTCAGGCTAACTGGTCTGTAATTCCCCGTTTTCTCTCTCGCTCCTTTCTTGAAAAGTGGGATAACATTAGCTATCCTCCAATCCTCCAAACTTGGAAAGACTTTTGAGGTCCCTGAATGGAATTAAGAGAGGAGATGTAAGGGCAGGTGCTACATGACCAGCAGTTGCAGGGAATAGTAACTGGGAAGGGGCGGGTTGTGTGGGAAGCGATGTGTGAAGCAAGGTCATGGAGAGAGTAGTCTCTACAGAAGGCGGAAATGCGTGAGGACATGAAGGTGTGACTGGTGGTGGGATCAATTGAAGATGATGGAAATGCCACAGAAGGCTGTGCAGGCCAAGTCAATGGATATTTTTAAGGCAGAGACAGATAGATTCTTGGTTAGTACGGGTGTCAGGGGTTATGGAGAAGGCATGAGAATGGGGTTCAGAGGGAAAGATAGATCAGCCATGATTGATTGGCAGAGTACACATGTTGGTCAGAAGGGCCTAATTCTGCTCCTATAAGTCATGAACATGTCGGAAAATGATTGTTGGATGCTGAAGTTGGTTGGGTGAAAGTTGAGGATCAGGGGAACTATCTCCTTGTTCCGTTTGAGGGGAAGTGGAGCAAGAGCAATACAGTAAGAAACAAGAAACAAAGGTTAAGGCTCTATCCATAACGATAGAGCGGGTGGGGAACTACATTTACTGAAGAAAGAGAACATCTGATGTCCGACAGTGGAAAGCCACATCTTGGGAGCAGAAGCGGTGGTGACGGAGAAATTGAAAGTAAGTGACAGCATCCTTGCAAGATGTTTAAGAAAGAACTGCAGATGCTGAAAAAATCTAAGGTAACCTTGCAAGAGGTAAGGTTGCTGAAAAGTCATAAGCACAGGAATGCCAGACAGTGTGTAGGGAGGGGAATAGTTGTGATTGGACAAGGAATTCAAAATCCACATTGCAGGCTCATACACAGCTCAAACAAAGCAAAAGGGTAAACAATGATGGTGCCACAGCTCATCTCCTTGGACCATTCTATATATACTACATTGTTTATGGAAATTTGGTGAAACTACCAAAAGTGTTTGTTGCCTCTGGGCATTGATTGAAATGAATGACAAACCTATGCCATTTATATAACGAGTCTGTCTGAGAAGGAGGTTCTGGTTTGAACAGAGTATTAAATTAACATTTTTAAAGTGCAGATTTCTGTATTGTGCAACGAAGGTGACACTTGTTTGACCTTGGAACATAGATCTGTGTTAAAATGACTAACACTTCAGTAATCTGCTGATTGTATGATGATATCTGAAGAACAGTTGTCGAACAGCTGAGGTCATGAAAATGGAATGCGGAAGAAGTGCACGAGTGACATTCACTGCACATATCTGCAGCCAGTAGAGGTAGTCAGGTCACCAAGGCAGGAAATGAGCCGTCCGATGGAATTTTGGCTTCACTTGTCTCTCCATGTACAGCACGAGAAGAGGAAAGGGGAATTCAGGCTCTTCCTGGGTGAGAACATGCTGCTAAGATAAAAGCCTTTTAAAATCTGGGCATTGATTGAAAGGTACATGTAAGGGAATTAGTTTGTTTTTTACTGAAGTTCTGTTTAGTTTTCTGATTTTGTTCTTAACACAAATGAATCAGTGTGTCTGTTGATGCAGCTCAGATCACATACTGTTTTTACAATGGCCGCATACCAAGCTGCAAAACAGCGAGTGCTGGTGTGATTTAGCTGAGTAAGTTAGATTTTGTCTTTTGTTGGAGATGCCTGTTATAAATATTATTTGAAAGACTTTTGACAGGAATTCAACTTTCACAGATTGAGGCTAAATGTTGAAAGATTTCAAATTCCAATTTGTTTTATTTTGATTAATTTGCTGCATGAGAAATTTAGATATTGTTTATTTTACTTGTGAACAGTTCTAGGATGATGTCTGTGTTAATGTTAGTAATTATCTTATCTACTTACCTTTTTGAATGCTAGCATATGCAGTTCTGAGCTATATATTTCCATGAATGTGTATGTAATAGGTGCATTTAATGGAAATTGTTACTGTTGAGGAATCCACTCAATTACAAATGTATGATGTTGTTTAGACATAGCTGAATGTTAGCTGCTATTAAAATCATCGTAATCATTGCAGGAAAAAGCTTGGAGTGTTTTATTTCTGACAATAGGCAAGTCTCTCTTTTGTAATTCGCAGTTATAAAAGCTCTGTTTTGTTTCACTTTTAGGAGCAAAAACTTGATTAAATTGATTATATTTTCACACAGACAGTCAAATTGGCTGGCTCAAAGGAGTCTTTTGTCCCAAATGATAAAGTCAGACAAAAGGTTGTATTGTTTGCAGAATCTACTCAGACCAATGACAGCATTAAACATAAGTGCAAAATGCCCCACTGTCAGCTTTAGTTATCTTCAATTCTCTTGTGGAATCTAGGCTTTCAGCCTATTCCCATTCTGGTGTCAATCCATACACTTTGCTGAGTAAGCTTTGAACATTAAAAAAAAAGGGAACATCAGATTCTTTCGATTGCGGATAAATATTGGTTTGGTCAGGGAATAAAGTTTGCAATCCCATGAGATGGTGTTAACATTTTATTCTCCATCATTATTTTAATATAATTACAGAAAATGTTGTGAAAATGGTTGGACGAGTACAATAGTTTAAAAAAAATGTTTCAGCCTATGTGCTGTTGCATTGTGTTGTGACAAAATAAGCTACAATGTATAACTTGTGACTAATTATTAAATACTTTTAATTTGGGTCTGTGAAGTCAGACTACATTGAGTTAATATTTATGATCCCAAAGAGGAATTGCATAGCAGTGGGGGATGGACTGCTGTGAAATTGGAATGTAGAGGCCCAAGTTAAGGGTAAAGAACTCCAAATAAATGAATAGTCAACCTGACTGGTAATGTGTTCAACATCCATGCATTGTGTGGTGTGTACTATGCAATCAAAAGCCAGGGATATATTGAAATGTCAGTGCTTATTTTGAAGACTTAATTTTAAAATTCACTGAGTCGGACGTGCTCTTAAGAGAAGGTTAAACTATTTATGACCTAACAGTGGAAGAATACTGTTGTAAAAATAGCTCACTCTTTTGACGTGTAAAAATTCTTTTTATTTTATTAACGCATGGTTTTAAAATAGATTGGCTGGGATTTTGCTGAGTTTTGCTGCCAATTCTGCACGGAACTGCTGACATTTCTTAGTACCATTGCCAGTAAGTTCCAGGATTCCTAAATGAATACTCGAGCACTGAATTTACAGGTCGAACTCCTGGTCTTTATGCAGCTGTGCTACACCACTGGATTTCCTTTCTAGGCCGTCGGAGACCATAATCTAGCTGGGAATTCCTGAGATTTATACAGGGGAATTTGTTCCCGGTCCATTCATTGATTGCTGCTCGAAGGAAGAAAAAGATGAGCCCCATTTAAAAAAAGTGTGTGTCTTTTTAATGTTGCCAATTAAATATTTTTAGTTTTTAAGAAAGAACTGCAGATGCTGGAAAATCGAAGTTAGACAAAAAATATGGAGAAACTCAGCGGGTGAGGCAGCATCTCTAGAGCTCCATAGATGCTGCCTCACCCGCTGAGTTTCTCCAGCATTTTTGGCTAAATATTTTTAGTTGATTGTATTTTAATAGTCAAGTACTTTTGATACTTTAGTAGTTGAATACTTCTGAACATAAGAGACTGGGTACTGGATAGTGCTGACTGGGCTCATTGCCTGTAATTCCCAGCTACAGACACTGTGTGCTATACTTACTAGGCTGATGCAGATGTTCTTTCTTGTTGACCCCCCACAATATTTTATCCAGCAGTGTGGATTGAATGATGAGGTATTGCTTGGCCTGGAAAAGGGCAATGCTGGGCAGACTGTTCTCTTCTGTCAATACCGAAGATATTTAACAGCTATAGAATGTTGAATTAAATAATCAGATATATTAACTTTGTTGAAATATAAAATAAAGCAATTAAATCTTTTTTCTAATTATTTCTAGAGTAAAATAATTAATGGAAAATTTAGCCATCTATTCTTTGCTTTCTAATTTAGTGTCGTACAAACTTCTTTGAATAATCAAATTGATTCACTTTTGAAATATAAAATAAAACATAAAAATAATATTTGTTTTCTAAGTATTTCTAGAGTAAAATAATTAATGGAAAAGTAAGACATCTACTCTTTGCTTTCTAATTTAGTGCCCTACAAACTGCTTTGAATTTCAATGGACAATTTAAGTGTTGGTCCAGTGTTGGCTCAGCAAGGCTTGGCACTGACCCTGGACTCCAGGAAGAACTTGGCAGCAAAGTGAACAGTCAGTTCTGTAAATAAAGTCTAGAATTCTGGGATATTTGTAAGTCCAGGATTTAAAGTGGAATGGTTGAATGCTGGCAGTTCTGTGTTGAGCCACTGGTCACAGCCAACATGATTTGTCCTTATGATCTAATTGTGGAGTTTGTAAGATAAAAAATAATTATACATCTGATTGCATTTAATTATTCTTCATTCTCTAATCTACATGATTAAGTATTTTAGTTGGAGTGTTTAAAATGGGTTGAGAGTGAGAGCATTTTAAACAAAAATAATTTATACAGAAGAATTTATCTGCATGCAATTCTATAAAAGGCTAGCAGCAATGAGCACTCCATTTACATGATTTCAGAATATATGTATTTTGTGTTATATGTTATAGTTTCGAGTGAAGATGGGAGAATGAAGTATTACAATCATGGCTGAAACATTCAGCTATAACCCAAAGAATCTTGAACGCTTTGTCATATGTTAAGAATTTTTGGTTGCACGTGATTAACAATTGCCAGATGTTCAAAAGAATAAAATGTAGATTTTGTTAAGAATGTGAAAGTTAAAAGTGTATTCCCAGTTAGATTTAATCCAAGATCTAGTCACCCCATTTGAATGAGATAAAATGGCAGTTTAAATATTTTAGTAGTTTCTTTGGAATACCTAGTTTTAGACTAGGTTATATGTGTTGGAAAGAACTGCAGATGCTGGCTTAAATCAAATGTAGACACAAAATGCTGGAGAAACTCAGCAGGCCAGGCAGCACCCCTGGAGAACACAAAATGTTGGAGCAACTCAGCGGGCCAGGCAGCACCCCTGGAGAACACAAAATGCTGGAGCAACTATGAGCAGTCTGAGGAGGGGTCTCGACCTGAAACATCACCCGTTTCTTCTCTCCAGGGGTGCTGCCTGGCCCGTTGAGTTTCTCCAGCATTTTGTGTCTACCTTTCTTAGGCTACTAGACTAAGTGGGACCCGTTGGGTCTCAGTCACACAGGAGGCCTGGCCCCCCAATGCAACCGATTAGCCAATACAATATTCCACCATGGTGTGGGAGAGGGGGTGGTGTGGGGGAGGGGTGGGGTGTGGGAGATTGGTGTGTGGGGTGGGTGTGTATGGGGTGGTGGTGTGGGGGGGGAGGAATGGGGGAGGTGCAAAGGGGGTGTGGGGGGAGGGGTATGCGTGGGGAGGAAGGGGGTGTGTGGGACTCCACTCAGCGGCCACCTGCTGCGGCACCACCACACAGCGACTTTCCCGACTCCACACAGCGACTTTCCCGACTCCACACAGCGACTTTCCCGACTCCACACAACGGCTTACCCGACTCCACTATTGCGGACTCAATCAGCACTTGTGTACTCAGCCCCACCTCTGGGACTTTATTCTTCAGCGGATGCTGGAAGGGGTGTTACCTTCATGGTGACTGACAGGCGAGAAGACCATTCTGCTGATCTCACGATTTTTTAAACCTCCATAACCTTTGTAATCTTCCACTGATCGGAACAAAACTTGGTACACTTGGAGGAGAGGAGAACGGTGAGTAAGGTGGGGGGAAATCCTAGCGATAAAGGGTACCGTTTTTGTGGTAATTTTTTAAAAAGCAAGTGGTCAAGATGAGAGTTTTAATAACAGTATAGATCGTTTTTCAGATTATTTGTTGGATTTGATTCAAATCACGAATGATAACTCAAGATGGTGAAATTTCACTGCTTTAGAAAATGACTATATAATAATTTGATAGGTATAAATCCTTCATCAATTCAAATATTATATTAAGATAATTCTGTACTAAAGATGATATGTGGACATTTTTAAGTTAATTTAAGGACTAGAACTTAATAAATGCATTATTACAAAAAAAATACCTGTATCCAATCATGTATTTTATTTTAGTAATATCAAAAACCTTCAGTAAATTACTCTATCAGACTGTTCATGTAATTTATTGACCACATTTTTATCAGAACATCTAATTAGGATCAAATCCGAGTAGCAGAGCAGATGATTCAGACAGGACGTTACAGGTTTTTTTAACTTATAGGCCAAAGCAGTGGCATTTTGACTGTACTGTTCCATAATTTGCTTTGGGCTATAACTAGGTGTGTAATTTTTAAACAAAGTACTTCTGTAATCGCAGTAACTGGTACTGTATGTTAGGTTCTTGAAACCCCTGGTGACTAGTTTAACCTACAAAAAGAGGATCAAATTCAGAAGCAAATTGTGTCCTTGAGAGCTTTCATTCGTCATAATAATTTAACCATGTGAGGCAAGTATGCTATTTTTCCCATGTGTATTCAGATAAAAGAAGAAATTCAACTCTACCAGTTAAAACATTTATATTTAGTGCACTTTGGGAAAGATTTAACTGCTACATGACGAGTGTGTTGAATTTATCTTCTGTACTGTGAATTTTCCTCGAAATTTAAGGGATGTGGGGTTGCTGGTGGTGGGTGTGACTATCCCAATGCTTGTCTTTGCTTGTGATTACCATAACAAGCAAACGGAAACTAATCTATTTACTTAAATGGTAAAGAATGCAGTTGATTTAGATTATGGAGGAAGTCAGCAGGATGTGCAACGTCTGCAGAGGGAAAGGGACAGGTGGTATTTCCAGACAAAGCTGGTAAAGAGAGGTGAGGGGAAGCGGTGGGGGAAAACTTTCAAGAGATAGGTACATTCAGATGAAGGGAGGTGATTGGCAGATGGGTGGAGATGGTAACGAAAGCAATGGAGATGAAAGGGTCCAAAGTGGAGGAGTGAATTGTCAGATTCAGATTCAGATTCAATTTTAATTGTCATTGTCAATGTACAGTACAGAGACAACGAAATGCATTATAAAAGCATAAAATGAATTGTAAAAGCAAATTCATGGAAGGTTAGAAAAAAACAAGGGAGGGGAGGGGAGTGAAAGTAAAATGGGGGATTTGGAAATAAGGAAGGGTGGGAGATGAGCAGCAGAAGGAGGGGAAATGAACTAGGGCATGAAGACAATGGGAGAAATGTCTGCATATTAAAGGGGGAGGGTAGAAACAAGACGGATAAGAGGAAGGAGGGGGGAGGGGGGGTGGTGTGTTGACCTAAAATTGGAGAACTCAGTGGTCATGTTGGGCTGTAGGCTCCCCATGCTGACTTTGATGTGCTGTTCTTCCAGCTTGTGCGTTGCCTTATTCTGGCAGTGAGCTGACTGAGGACAGAAAGTCAGGTATGGAGATGGGAGGAGTATTTAGCAACAACTGCTCCTTCTGCAGTCGAGAGGGGTGGATGTGAAGGAGGAATAAGTTCCTCCATAAGTTCCATAAGGAGATGTGAAGGACCGGCAAGCTCGGCTCTTTACCTCTGAATCCTCCAAGATCATCTTCCGATCCAGGGTCCGCCATCTGGAGCAGGATGAGGCGTGCTCACGTTTCTTCTTCCATAAGGTTCACAGGGGGAGCTCTGTGATGAACAGCCTTAGGGAGGAGGACGGCTCGGTAGCATCCTCACACACAGACAAGTTGAGGATCTGCAAATCCTTTTACACAGATTTGTATGACCAAAAGGCCATAGACAGTACCTCCTCCCAGAACTTCCTGTCCTCGATCACGGAGGTCTTGGAGGACAGCAAGCGGGAGAGTCTGGACCAACCACTGACCCTAGAGGAGCTGACTGGCTCCATCCGTTCCTTTGACTCGAGTAAAACTCCCGGAAGCGATGGCTTACCGGCCGAGTTGTATTCGGCTCTGTGGGACTTGATGGGCCCGGACCTGCTAGAAGTGTACAACGACATGCTTCTAGCTGGTAGCATGTCAGACTCCATGAGGAAGGGCAACATCACCCTAATCTACAAGCAGAAGGGGGAGATGAAGGACATAAAGAATTGGAGACCCATAACACTTTTGAATGTAGACTACAAGATCCTGTCTAAGGCCATCGCCAACCGGATCAAGTCTGCTCTGGGACAGGTGATCCACCCGGACCAAACTTGTGCTGTACCTGGCAGGAAAATCTCAGACAGCCTAGCGCTGCTGAGAGATACCATCGCCTACGTGCAGGACAGACGGGTGGATGCCTGCCTTGTCAGCTTGGACCAGGAGAAGGCCTTTGACAGGATTTCGCACACGTACATGAAGGACGTGCTCTCCAAAATGGGTTTTGGGGAGGGAATCAGAAATTGGATCAATCTGCTCTACACTGACATCCGTAGTGCAGTCCACATCAATGGGTGGGAATCATACAGTTTCCCTGTAAGGTCTGGAGTCAGGCAGGGTTGCCCTCTCTCTCCTGTCTTGTTTGTCTGCTGTATTGAACCCTTTGCCGAATCCATCAGGAAGGATGCGAGCATTAGAGGAGTGACACTGCCCGGCAGTGGAGGCATTCAAGTAAAGACCTCCCTGTACATGGACGATGTCGCTGTCTTCTGCTCGGATCCAGGGTCGGTCCGCAGATTGATTAGTATCTGCGACCAGTTTGAGTCGGCCACGGGAGCCAGGGTGAACCGCAGGAAGAGCGAGGCCATGCTCTTTGGCAACTGGCCCGACAGATCTTCCGTCCCCTTCACCATCAAGCCTGACTTCTTGAAGGTGTTGGGGATCTGGTTCGGGGGGGCTGAGGCATGTAACAAGAATTGGCTGGAGCGGATAGCCAGGGTGGGGAAGAAGCTGGAGCTGTGGAGGCAACGCTCCCTCTCCATAACGGGAAAGAATTTGGTCATCAGGTGTGAGGTGCTCTCGGGCCTGCTGTACTTGGGACAGGTGTGGCCTGTCCCTCCTTCCTACGCCACAGGGATCACCCGGGCCGTCTTCCAGTTCATCTGGGGGTCGAGGATGGACCGGGTGCGACGGGCCACAATGTACAAGTCAGCAGACAACGGGGGTAAAGGCGTGCCCAACGTCGCTCTCATCCTGATGACCACCTTCGTGTGTGGCTGCATCAGGCGGAGTGTAGAGCCAAGGCACGTGGGCACCAAGTGTCACTACTTGCTGAGGTTCTACCTGTCCCCGGTGTTGCGAAGGATGGGCCTGGCGCAGATGCCACGCAAGGTGCCAGTCAGCTGGACACTGCCGCCCCATCTGTCGTCTGTGGAAAGGCTCTTCCGGACCAACACCTTTGACCACATGTCCATTGGGCAGTGGTCAGCACAGAATGTCCTGCAGGCGCTGCAGGGAAAGGACTCGATGGACCCGGTGGCGTGGTTCCCTGAGCAGACTGCCCAGCTTGTCTGGGAAAATGCCTCATTGCCAGAACTCACCAACAAGCACCAAGACCTGGCTTGGCTGGCGGTGAGGGGAGCCCTCCCAGTCAGATCCTTCCTGCACCGTCGGAACCTCACTACCAGCGCACGCTGCCCTCGGGACGGCTGCTATGGAGTGGAGACGGTTGCCCACCTCTTTGCAGAGTGTGGATTTGCCCAAAGAGTCTGGAGAAAAATGCAAGGGTCCCTGGTACGCTTTATTCCAAACAGCTCCGTCACAGAGGACTCTGTGATTTACGGACTGTTCCCAGGGACACATTCAGAGACTGGCATCAAGTGCTGCTGGAGGGTTATCAACTCGGTGAAAGACGCTCTCTGGTCTGCCCGAGCTTTGTTCACCACCCAGCAGAGCGAGATGTCCGTCGGGGAATGTTGCCGACTGGCCCACTGCAGACTGCAGGAGTACGTGCTGAGGGACGCACTGAAGCTCGGTGCAGCCAGCGCCAAGGCTCGGTGGGGGAGGGCCACAGTCTAAGGTCCTTCCGCTGCTGGACATGGGGGGCACAGTATGGTGGAGACGCCCCTCAAAATAAGGGAGGGTATCCCATGCCGGGGGGCCACATGAGTGGCACGGGTGGGGGATCGATTCGCGAAATTTGAAAAATGTATATAGACTGTATGGAGCAATTTGTATAGCCTCCGAAAATGTCGGATGGATTTTTTGCACGGTTGATGTTTTGTAAATATTTATTACTCGAATAAAGTCTATTTTGAAATATAAAAAAAAAATTTAGCATAGCTCAAAACCAGGAGCTCCAGCTGACCTTGGTGGACAAGCGGGCAACACATTTTTACACATTCTCTGGTAGTTTTGGTCCATCTTGGGCTCTCATGAGGTCCAGAAAAACCTGCTTTCGCTCTGAATCTCATTATTTAGAGGTGACTTTTTGGATCTTTTGTGTGATTTGCAGATGCTGCCAGAAATGGCACAGATGAGCTTGATAGTGCAGGTGATTACCATTGCTCCATCTGCTGTTTGAACTTGAACGACGCACGAGCCCTTGGGATATATTTAAAGTTGTTGATGCTTTGCTTGATACTTCTCTGCCAGTTTGAGTGGTCTTTAGAGGTTACATTTTTACACGGATGTTTTCAGATCACCCTTGAAGTTTTTTTTCTATCCTCGTGGAAAATCGCTTGCTGTGCTGAAGCTCAAAGTAGAATGCTTATTTTGGGAGCCTAATGTTAAGCAAGTGACAATGCCAGCTATCCATCAAGTCTAGTTGAACATGATCAAAACCTCGTTGCTTTGGAAGAGTATACTGGCATTGGGTTGCCTGTTATGCTGCATGATTTGGAAGCAACTGCAGATGCTGATTTACACCAAAGACACACAAAATGCTGGAGTAACACAGCAGTAACTCCAGCATTTCTGGAGAGAAGGAATGGGTGAGTTTTCGGGTCGAGACCCTTCTTCAGACTCAGAGAGCCGGGGGAGAGGGAGACTAGAGATATGGAAGAGTAAAGTGTGAAAATGACAGATCAAAGCAGACAATGTCAAGGAAATGTAGAATGGTTCAGGGTTGGCTGTGGGGAAGGTGACAACAAGGTATACAATCAGTAATATTAATTAAGAGGACAGTGAAACTAGTTAGAGAATGGGTGGATGATTTGGAGGATTGTGTGATGGCATCAGCAGTGATACATTATTGCTTATATTGGATTTTTGGTGAATCATTTGGTAAGGATCACAGCTTGCATTTCATCATGAAACATTGAAAATGGTGACAGATTTGTAGGGACAGCTAAATTTGAGAAAACTCCATCATAATCAAAAAGTCATTAAAAAAAAGTCAAAAAGAGTTTATTGTCATGTGCCCCTGACAGGACAATGAAATTATTTCTTTGCTTAGCACAACAGAACATAGTAGGCATTGACTACAAAAAACAGATCACTGTGTCCATATACCATTATATACGTAAATACATACATGAATGAATACATTGATAAAGTGCAAATAACAGATAAAGGGGTATTAATGTTCAGAGTTTTGTCCGAGCCAAGTTTAATAGCCTGATGGCTGTGGGGAAGTAGCTATTCCTGAACCTGGTCGTGCAGTCCTCAGGCTCCTGTACCTTCTACCTGAAGGTAGCAGGGAGATGAGTGTGTGGCCAGGATGGTGTGGGTCCTTGATGATGCTGCCAGCCTTTTTGAGGCAGCAACTGTGATTCCCTTGGTAGGTAGAAATAAAAACATTTTGTGAAGTCAAAGGTAGATATATGCAATGTTTGATGAATGAATGAATAAGTTTATTGGCAAAGTACGTACACATACAAGGAATTTGTCTTGGTGTTCCGCTCGCAAGTATCAACACAACATGCAATAAACAATGAATAAAACATAAAACATTAAAACATTAAGACTAAAACATTATAGTTTAAACATGTGAATGCAATAAAATACCAGAGCAAAAGGAGGCAACAGACTTTAGGTTATTGAGTAGACCCACTGCTCGTGGGAAAAAAGCTGTTTTTATGTTGTGGTGGCTTTGACAGTCCGGAGTCGCCTTCCAGAGGGAAGTGCTTCAAAGAGTTTGTGCTAGGGTGAGAGGGGTCAGAGATGATCTTACCCGCTCGCTTCCTGGCCCCTGCAGTGCACAGTTCGTCAATGTAGATATGTTGGTAAATTTGCTGATGAATCAAAGAAAGATTGGAAAGTAAATTGGAAGAGTAAATCTTGTTAAAAGATCTTTGGAAATGTTACGCGAATGGGGAAAGATCTGGCATAATGTGGAAAATTGTAAAGTTATTAATTATGGCAGGAAATTAAACAGTCTCAATTAACACGATGGTGAGAGATTCCAGAAGTTTGATGTGCATAAGGATATGTGGCCTTATTGCCTGATTCACTGAAAGGTTCTGCATGTTATTAAGAAAGTTAATAATGCTATTGCTATTACCAGTGGAATTGTGTACAAAAGTAGGATCGTTTGCTTCAATTATATAGATCATTGGTAAGGCAATGTTGGCAGTGCTGTACAATTAGCTCTCATTTAAGTTTGAGTGTTTGTGTTGAACCTGTTCAGAGTGGGTTAACAAGGCTCATTTCTGGAATGAGCAGGTTATCTGAAAAGGAAAAGGTAGTTAGGCTGGAGTTGTATTAGAATTTTGGATGATAGAGAGCTGACTTAATTGTGGAAGACTTCAAAGTGTCTTGTCTGGATGGATGCAGAGAGGATGTTTCCTATTGTGGTGGAATCTGGTCAAGAGATGAGTGCTTAATTGACATATGTATTGACAACGGAACAATTAACTTATTTCTTGTAGCAGCATAACAGGCCTATAAACACAATATTTATAGATAACATTAAAAAATCAATAAATTAAGAACTAGAGGATAACTAAAATATTGGATGGCCTATTTGAAGCAGAGATGAGTTGATCTTTTTCTCTCTCTGAAGTAATTGGTACACTTCATCAAAAGGCAGTGCATGCATTCTTAAGGCGGGGTAAATTGATACGATAAACAAAGGTGTGGTAACTGAGGTTACAAGTCAAATTAGCAGTGATATTATCAAAGAGCAGAGCTGGCTCAAAGGGCTTGATGCCCTCCTCCCGATCCTTAATCTTTTGTTATGCAAGGAATGGTGATTACTAAGCTCTGAATGAATGTTGGCTCCTAATTAAGTGAAACCCCAGTTTTTAAATCCTCTTGCACGTTTTCAAATCCCTCAAGGCCTTGCATTTTCCAATGCCTGCAATCCTTTCTCGTCATTAGAAACGTATAACTGAAAATTCAGCACTCCTCTAATTTTGGCCTCATACCTACCTGCTCTTGGATTTAATTATGCTACCATTGGGGACTGTACATTCAGGTCAAGAATAGAATCTCTGAAATTGCCTCTTATTCCTCCTCTTATTTCAAAACAATACTTAAAAACTAACTGTCTCACGTAGCTAACAGTTAATTCCATCCTCCTTTTTGTCCCATAGCACTGTAAATTACTTCCATTCTCGTATTTATCCAGTCCTCTTTTGAATGTTAGCATTGAATCCATTTTTATACTTTCATGTTGTTCATTACAGATCACAACGATTTGCTGTGTAAATTGCGTGTTTCCTCGTGTTAACTTCATTCAATGATTTTGAAAACCTTCCTCGTAGCTTTCTTCTTCAACCCTTCCAGATTAATTAAAATGTTTCATCTCCATGATCTCTTTTTAGAATTCTCTTCACGTTCTTGGTTCTACTGTGAAGTGTGCACAGTACTCGACATTTGCTTAAGCACTACATTTTAAAGATTTAAAACGTGTTAATGAACCAAAGGTACCCAACCTGATCTCCCGGTGGCTCAGCACTTCAACACCCCCTCCCATTGCGAATCCGACCTTTCTGTCCTGGGCCTCCGCCATGGCTTGAGTGAGGACCACCGTAAATTGGAGGAGCAACACCTCGTATTTCACTTGGGAAGTCTGCACCCCAGCGGTATGAACATTGACTTCTCTAATTTCAGATAGTCCCTACTTTCTCCTCCCCTTCTCAGCTCTCCCTCAGCCCACTGGCCCCTCCTCTTCATTTCTTCTTCCCGCCCACCCCCACCCTCACATCAGTCTGAGGAAGGGTTTCGACCCGAAATGTTGCCTATTTCCTTTGCTCCATAGATGCTGCCTCACCCGCTAAGTTTCTCCAGCATTTTTGTCTACCCAAAGTGGGCTTCTTACTGAGATCCCACTATCGAAACATCTGATAGCACTGGTAGGTAGGTAGGTATGAGGCCAAAATTAGAGCAGGTCAAGAGCAGGTAGGTATGAGGCCAAAATTAGAGGAGTGCTGAATTTTCAGTTATACGTTTCTAATGACGAGAAAGGATTGCAGACATTGGAAAATGCGAGGGATTTGAAAACGTGCAAGAGGATTTAAAAACTGGGGTTTCACTTAATTAGGAGCCAACATTCATTCAGTGCTTAGTAATCACCATTCCTTGCATAACAAAAGATTAAGGATCGGGAGGAGGGCATCAACCCCTTGGAGCCAGCTCTGCTCTTTGATAATTTCACTGCTAATTTGACTTGTGTCAAAGGCTTTGGGACTACACAACATCTCAGCTTCTGGAGAGCTGCACTAGAATTAGCTGTACCTCTATCCAAGCAGTTCCAGTAATAAATATATAATATTGGCATTTATTGCACAAGTGTCGACAAGAGAAGGTTGGAGAATACATTGCCGTTAATAATCTAGTTTCAGTTAACCATCCTGAGAGTATCTCCAGAGAGTTGTACATACTCAGTCATCATTCTTCCTTGTGACTCAATTTTTTGGACTGTTGGGAGTCAAGGGTTATGACAGAAGTTGAGTTGGCGTTAATGATGAGGCTAACCATGATTTTATTTAATGACAGAGCAGGCTTTAGGGATTTTATGACTTGCTTCAATTTTTTTTGGTATTTTATGTTTGCCTTGCTGAAGAGAAATCTCACTTTCACCAGCCTTTGTTTTGACAATCAGTGAACAAAAATTTCACACAAGATGCCTGGAATACTTTGATTATTTGTTTTATTTGAAGTCGCTGACAAGGTCAGCCTTTATTGCAAGTCCTTAAATTTGAAGTGTGTTGACTTTTTTGTTGAATGACTTCAGTCCTTGCTATATAGCTAGCTCCATAGTGCTATTGGATTGCGAGTTCCAGTGTTTAAATTGAGTGATGACAAAACTATCTCAAGCTTGATGGTTGTTTGGGTTCAGCTTTGCCCCCAGACTCATCAGCCAGTTTGAACATGGAATAGGGAATAACACGGAACCAACCTGCTCCCAGCTGTATAACACTATGGTAACGATGATCTTGACAAGAGCTGGAAAATGTGGATCACTTGCCCCCTCTGGATAAAGACGAATAACAACAACAGAATTGTCTTTAGTACATTGCTGTGGCATTTGGTTGATCAACGAAAAGGGAATTTGAAAATTAAGACCTCATACAATGCACAATCTCATGGTCTACTGGACAACAGTGATCTCTGCCCTTCTGTGTGCTTCAGAGTCCCAAATTGCCTTCAGTAGGCACCTCAAACCACATGACAGTTGCCATCAATACTGCCTTTGAAAAATCCTCAATATTCAGTTGGATAAGTGAACAAACATTAGTGTTTTCACTTGGGCAAATATCTCCAGCATTGTGGACTTAATTCTGCTCAGGTGGCAATGTTGGGCAGTCCATCTGGTGGCATGCTGAAACGTTTCTGAAAATGATGCTGTAGTTGAAGCTCTATTTTGGGAAAGGAATGGCAGGCACACAGAGAAGATTTAAAGTTGTGCTCAAAGTCATTTTGGAAATAATATTACATATCCACCCTCTGGTCCTGTGATCACATATATATAAAGAGGGAAAGGAGAATTGAGGATAGCATTGACAAGTTTGTATCCATGAACTGGGAGCACACAACAGCTCTGAGTAAGCAGTAGATTGAGTAAACTGCCAGTGGCCTTGCCTGGGATCTCCTGCATTTATGTGGAAGAGTATGTGGTTCTCACATTGGTCTCATTGGCTATTTCAGAACTCTCAAAGTAAAAGAGAAAATGTCAAGAAGAAAATAGTTTAGGTTAGGTTAGTTTATTGTTATATACACCAGGGCGCAATGAAGTTTCTTGTTCATATGAAACTTTCAAATGATACATAAATGATGAATATAACAATAATTATACCAAGTGGAAGAACAAAGTGCTGCAAGATTGAAGCGCAAGATCCAAGTAGTGCAGAAATTAAAATACAATACTGGAATATCTGAATGAGGTAGAGTTAAGAGTATGTGGCAGAATCTCCAGTAATGGGGTGTGAGAGGTGATTAATTAAGGATGTAGGAAGGTACTGCAGATGCTGGTTTATACCGAAAATAACACTAAATGCTGGAGTAACTCAGCAGGTCTGGCAGCATCTCTGGAGAAAAAGGACTAGGTGATGTTTCAGGTCGGAACCCTTCTTCAGACTGAAAGACAGAGAAGGTCGGGACAAAACGGCTGGCAACTGATGATGTCAGGAAGGATGGAGTCCATAATGGCCCATTGTTGGTTCAGGCAGATGAGCTAACAACAGGGATACAGTGGAACTAGTAGGGCAACAAGCATGAGGGAGGGGGTGAAGGAATACACGAGTTACTTGAAATGAGAGAAATTAACATAAAAATGCTGTGGGATAAGTTGCCCCAGCGAAATATGAGGTGCTGTTCCTCCAATTTGCATGTGGCCTCACTCTGACACTAACTCACTCTGATTAAATAAGGAGGTGGATAGCAGTGGGGAAGAAGCTCTTCTTGCTTCCGAGGTATTCTTGATTTCTGAACTTTCAAGCTCCTGTACCCTCTCCCAAAAGGTAGAAGAGAAGGGAATGGGCGGGGTGATACACCCAGCCGTCTTGTTGCAATGCACCATGAAGATAGACTGGATGGAAGAAAGTGATGATGGGCATTTTTCTATTCTCTGCAGATTCATGCAGTCAAAGGCAGACCTTTGATGTACATTGTATAGTGCATCTGCAGAAAGGTTATTGTAGAGAACTGAATCCTCTCAGGTGCCTAAGAAATTAAATAGGCTGATATGCTTTCTTGATCACCACATCAATGTTAAAGGACCAGCTTAAGTATACCAAGGAACTCGATAATAGCAGCTCTGTTGATGATGACAGCACCCCCTTGCTCCCCTAACAACTGTCTTTCTTCTTGCTGCCGTTTAGGGGTAGTTATTGTCCTGACACCATGCCACAAGGTACTGTGTCTGTTTCCTGTAGTTGTGATCAGGAAGAGGGTTGCTGGAATAATCAGAGCAGTTGTCGTGCAGCATCCTCATAGATCCACCACCCCCTACCACAAGACTCAGAGAAAGATGTTAGATGTTGGATATCTATGTTGCAAGTGTGGGATGTGTGGAACTGATGTGAAGCATTCAAATGCCATTACATCACTTATGATCACAATGAGAAGTTAGCTTTATTCTGATGATTAGGAAAAATTAGTTCATATTTGAAGGGTGACAAGTTTTATCATCTCCCTTGGGGGGAAAACAGTAGTGGGAATATAATAAAGATGCACACATTTTTGCTTTTTGACTGCCAAATATGACACGCTAAGGTAGGAAATTGCATTTCATAATACAAGCACTCCTACCACCTCTATCCAATTTCCAGGAATAGCAATTAAATAGATTAATTTGAAAATGAGATATATGGGAATTTAGTAAATCTAAGGCTAAACGTGACTGATAACTGCAGAACATCTAAAATCAAATTATTGCAGCGCGGAAGAGCCATTCAACCACTACCACTACTCTATGTAAAGAAAATTTGTCAAATCCATTATTCTGTTTTGTTTGCGGACTGTTCCCACAGTCTAATCCTCCTTGGAAAGCCCTGACTTACATTTTACCCATTATCTTTATAAACTGAGTTTCATATTCTAACTGCCATCTGGGTAAAACAAAAACATATCTCTGCTGTATCATCCATCTATATATCTATATATATATATATATGTCATTCTTGAACTAAAAATAGAAAATGGTGGAAACACTCAGCAGGTCAGGCAATATCTGGAAAGAGAAACAGTTAACATTTCAGGCCCTGGGCTCTTCATCAGAATTGGGAAAGCGAAAATGTGGTAGTTTCAGTTTGCTGAAAAGGTGAAGGGGTGGGGAGGGACGGTGAGGTGGATAGAATAAAGGCAAAAGCTCTGATAAGGTGATTGGTATTGGCTTATTATAGTCACGTGTACAGAAACACAGTAAATTGCTTTATTTGGGTTCTATCCAGTGAAATCATACTATACATGTGTTTGATTTGATTGTGTTCAAATACAACAGGCAGTACAAAGAGAAAAATAAAAGAGTGCAGACTATAGTGTTGCAGCATTACTTGTATTGATATTGGTTTGGTCATTGCCACGTGTACTGAAATACAGTGAAAATCTTTTGTGTGCTGTTCAATTATATCGGATAATACTATGCATGAATACAATCAAGCCTTACACAGGTACAACAGGTAGAACAAAGAGAAAAAAATACAACAGAGCAGAATATAGCTTTCAGCGTTGTAGTTTACAATTCTGGAGATAAAGTCCAATGTCTGTAATGAGGTATGTTAGAACATTGTGACAACGCCTTAACCAATCAGAAATATGATAAGGGAGTGAGGAAAAAACGGTGCCAACGTCTGGTAGTACATGTTTTCAAGCGTTTCTATCTTCTGCCCGACTGAATCAGGGAGAAGTGGGAATGACCGCCGACTCCGACTCCTTGATTATGTTGGCCACTCGAGGCAGACTAAAGTGTAGATAGAGTCAATGGTGGGGAGTTTGATCTGTGTGATGATCTGGGCTACATCCATAATTCTGCAATTTCTTTTGGTTTTGTGCAGAGCTGTTCCCAAACCAAGTTGATGCAACCTGAGAGTATGCCTTCCACATTGCATCTTTAGAAGTTGGTGAGGTTCATTGGAAACATGCAAAATGTCCTTAGTCTCCTGAGCAAGTAGAGATATTGGTGTTCCTTTTGGCCACAACTTCCATTGATTGGTCCAGATTGTTGGTAATATTTACTATAAGCAACTTGAAGCTCTTTGATGCTGATTTGAGCATGTGTTCTCCCATGCTTCATAATGTCACCAGGAAGCATGGTATTGCATGTTATTACTTTCATCTTGCTGACATTGAGGGAGAGGTTGAAGTCATGATACCATGTTACTAAGCTTTCTCTTTCCTGTGCTCAGTCTCATCATTATTTGACATCCAGCCCGCTGCAGTGGTATCATCTGCAAACTTGTAGATGGAGTTGGAGCAGAACTTGACTGCACATACGTGAGTGAAATAGGAGCATAGTACGGAGCTGAGTATACATTCTTGTGGAGCACCGGTGTTGAGAATTATGAAAACCATATATTGTTGCCTATCCTTACTGATTGTGGTCTATGCGTCAGAAAGTTGAGAATCCAGTGGCTGAGGGGTTGAGATGCTTCATAGAGTCATAGAGTGATACAGTGTGGAAACAGGCCCTTTGGCTCAGCTTGCCCACACCAGCCAACATATGCCAGCCACACTAGTCCCACCTGCCTCTGCTTGGTCCATATCCCTCCAAGCCTGTCCTATCCATGTACCGGTCCAACTGTTGTCCCAGCCTCAACTACCTCATCTGGCAGCTTGCTCCAAACATCCATCACCCTTTGTGTGAAAAAGTTACCTCTCAGATTCCCATTAAATCTTTCCCCTTCACCTTGAACCTATGTCCTCTGGTCCTCGATTCCCCTACTCTGGGCAAGCGACACTGAGCATCTATCCAATCTATTCCTCTCATGATTTTATATGCCTCTATGAGATCACCCCTCATCCTCCTGCGCTCCAAGGATTAGAGACCCAGCCTACTCAACCTCTCTGTACTCAAGCTCACACCCTCTAGTCCGGCAACATCCTCGTAAATCTTCTCAGACCCTGTCAAGCTTGACAATATCTTTCCTATAACATAGTGCCCAGAACTGAAAACAATATTCTAAATGCGCTCACCAACGTCGTATACAACTGTAAGATGACTTTCCAACTTATTTTTTCAATACTCTGGCTGACAAAGGCCAGTGTGCGTTCGTTCGTTCGCTCATGTGTCAGATGCTGTAGCTCGCTTTTGGCTTCTGTCGTCGTCCACCATGTTGACAGAATTGTCGCCCGACGCGTCACCCAGTGCATCGCGTCGTCGCTTCCAGGGATAGACACAAGGAGGCTTCTGTCATGATCAAATGAATGAACGAACTAACCTGAACTCCTAGGTCCCTCTGCTCCACAACACTCCCCAGAGGCCTATCATTCACGGTGTAGGTCCTACCCTTGTTAGACGTCCCAAAAATGCAAAAACTCACATTTCTCTGTAAAGTTTGGATGTTAAATACGCTACCATCAATAAATAGGAGTCTAATTTAGATGTCTTTGTTATCTAGATATTTCAGAGACGAGAGTAGGGCCAGGGAGATGGCATCTGCTATAGACCTGTTGTGAAGGTAAGCAAAGTGCAGTGGATCAAGGCTGTTTGGGAGTTAATGTGCACCGTTAGCAGTCTCTTGAAGCACTTCATGATGGTGGCTGTCACAGCCTTTGAAAGGTAGTCATTGAGGTATGCTACCTTGCTTTTCTTTGGAACCAGGATGATAGGAGTCTTAAAGCAGTTGGACACCTTAGAATGGAGTGGTTAGAAGTTAATGATATCTGTGAATACCGCTGCCAGCTGGCTGCGTAGTTCTCGAGGACGTGGCCGGGGACTCCGTGCAGGTCAGTTACTTTCTGTGGATTCAGGAAGGGTGATCTTATACCTGGTACAGGGGCACAGAGCAGTTGGCACCCTTCCCCTGACCTGTTCAAAGCGAGCATAGAATTTCATTATCCTATCTGGACATGACAATAAACTCTCTTGCCTTGACTAGAACGCATAGAATCATTGGGAGGGGCACGTTCAATTGATTGATTGAAAGATACAATGTGGAAACGGGCGCTTCAGGCCACCAAGTCCAGGCCAAATTCATGCTCGGTTAGTTCAGTACAGGAACTGTACAGCAAAAGAATGGGCACTCTGGCATACAATAACATCGTTACAGATTATTTGTGTCTTCATAACTTTCTAATGCAACCAACTTTGTATCACCAGCAATTTTTTCCCAGCACAGTTTTCCCCTTCATCCCAGTCATCAGTATAGATTATAAATTGTTGAAAGGCCAGAATTGATTCTTGTGGCACCCAACACGCATTGCCAATCTGCAAATTACCATTTTTTTCCTGTTGGTCAGCTACTCCCTAATCTTGCATTTGATCTTGTGTGCTCTTAAATCTACATGTCAGTTTGATTTGGTGCAGTGCATACTTTGAAACTGAGGAATTCTGGTTTTGTCCCTCCACCCAAATTTGGATCTATTGCATTTAACCCATTGCATTGCCCTAAAACCGATGCTGTTTCAAACATCGCCACCCAGAGCGTGTGCACTGAAAGCAGTTGTGGAACCCAGAGGCAATTTCTTAGTCTTTCTCTGGGTTCCTCGCATCTCCACCCCTGCAGAATCTTAACCAAAATAATTCTTGGTGCGTAAGCATTGCCATATTTATAATCATCATCTTTTATCATCGAACATGTGGTCATTGTAATCGATCAATTATGGTAATTAAGCAAATTGGGATGTGCAAGAAACCAGAATTGAAGCAACAGAGATCAGAAAGTATTTGAACAATACATTATTGTAACAGGTCATTTTAGTAACTTCTAAAATCCCACATCAACATCAGCAAAACCTCTACACCATTTCCCATGTCACAGACCTACACTGATTGCAATCAAAAGTGGCTAATTAACCTGCCAACTAGCATGTCTTTGGAATGTGGGAGGAATCTGGTACATTCCAGTGAAACACACCCATTAACAGAGACAATGTGCAAACAAGCTATGGATCAAATCTAGGTCACTTAAGGGCCTGTCCCACTTGGGCGACCTAATCTGCGAGTTTAGAAGAGTTTGCCCTTGACTCATACAGCATGGTCGACACGAGGTCCTAGGAGGCCCTATGAGGTAGTTGGAACTCTCCTTCATGCTCGAGGAAAGTTCCCGAATACTCGCAGCCTCTGCTGGGTTGCGGAAATTTTTTCAGCATATTGAAATGTTTTCCGCAAGTAAATTTGGTGAGCATGGCTCTTTTTAACTCATAGTGCAGTGGAGTGGGGTTGCTATTTAGTTACAGGCAGTCGAGCGCAGCTGTAGGCAGTCTCCTTCGCAAACCGGGCATTTTGATTGGCTCATTGGAGTTTTCAGGACCCAGGAAGACCAACCGGTAGGTAAAATGCCCGCTAAAGTTTATTAAACATCTTAAAAGTGTTTCCACTCCTTCTCCCCACCCTTCTCCCCACCCTACTCTCCCCCCCACCCCCTGTTCACTGTGGCAGCCGTTTACCTTCCTCTTCATCGCGCAGACAGCGCTCCTCCGCTTTCCCTGGCCCTCGACGTTACGATGTGTTTGTGTGTGTGCGGTCGATCGATGCAGCTCGCGGTTTCAACGCATACGGGCCGACCTAGCTCGCAGTTTCAACGCGGACGGTCGATCCAGCTCGAGGCTTTCCAGGCGAGTGTCCTCCAGCTGGAAGGTCAAAGACACTCTATTTAACTCGCCCATTAGATCACCCAAGTGGGACAGCCCCCTCCCACCGGAGTCCGCAGCTCCCAAAGTCCGCAGGGCGCGCCGGGTGGAGATGCAACGCTGGAGGCCCTCAGCAAAGGGCCCCAGGACTCCACGGAGATGTTCAGTGCCGCCCGCGTTGGAAGCTCTCCCAAACCAGAGCTCCACGATGTTGGAGCAGCGGCCCAACGCTCTGGAGCTCCAAATGGCGACCCAGGTAGGTATCGCCCGCTCCGCGGTGAATCCAGCGCCGCCGCTGTTGCAGCTCTGGTCCGGTTCCCGGCCCCCGGCAGGAAAGGCCGCTCTGATCCAGGAGGTAGGCCGCGAGGTGGGGGGGGAGGGGGGCGAGGACGCGACTCGGAGAAATAGTCGCGTCCCCGCCAGGAAGCGACTGGGAGTTAGTTTCCCCCTCCCCCACATATAAAAGTTAAAGACTCCCCCAAAAACAAACTTTAAACTGACTAAAAATAAAATAAAGTTGGAAATACAATCGGGCTGCAGGCAGAGGCTGCTGTCAGTGCAGCGCCCCTAACGAGGTTAAATCATTGTAAATCATTGTAGATTAAAAAGGGAAATGTTTTCCATTACATCATGCAAAGTATTAGTATTTTAGCATTTAACATAGTAGTTAAAAGTCTGATTAACTTGCAATGATTTTTTGTAAGTCATGCAGCATCTGTGGAGAGAGAAACAAAGTCAGGGGAATGTTCTAAGTCAAGAATATTTTAAGGTGCAGAGTAGGGACAGGGTGGAGATAACAGACCTTAATCAGTGAGGATAGGTGACAACAAGATAGATACAAAGTACTGAAGTAAGAGGGTCAGGCAGCATCTCTGGAGAAAAAGGATGGGTGAAGTTTCAGCTGGGGACCCTTCGTCAGACAGTCTCCCTACGTTTCTCCCTTGCTACTGTTTTTCTTCATTCAATGGATGGAGCAATGGTTCAGATAGCTAGGAAATTAGCAAGTTTGTGCTCTACCAAGATGTCATATAGATTCCCATGTTTCAGCACAGCTGGGATCTTGGCCAGCAACTTTGGTACTTATTGTTCATAAGAGAGTCTCAAACTTCCTGAATTTAAATGCCAATGGCTTGCACTAGAATTGGCACCATTTCCCTGCAAGTTCTAACTCTTTGCATGAAATTACTAAATTGAAATATTTTACTGCTAGAAATCTAACACAAAAATCTGAAACAATTGGAAATACTGATCTGAAATTGTTAACCCCAGTGTTGTGTCTGCAGTACCGAGTTAGATGATGAGGTTCAGAACACATACGTGTAAATGTTGAAGTAACAATTGACTATAAGCTCAGGGTCACCCATTGCATGATTTGAGGCTTTCCAGCCAGTAATTTGCGTCTTCAACAGATGGGAGACTGCATCATGAGCAGCAGGTGTAAGATATGAAACTGGAAGAGGTATAGTGGTGGTTACATTTAAATTGAATGTTTGGGGTTGTTGATGATGAGAAGGGAAGAGATGCTGCTGCTGCAATTGCATGCGGGACTTTTCCACGGAAAGGAAAGTGTGTATTCTTGGAGAAGTGAACTGCTATGTCATGGAGGAAATAGGCTCTGCAGACTGCTGAGGTGGAGCAGAAAATGTGTTTGGTAGATGAAAGAAAGACCATGAGCTGGTACAGCATATCTGTGAGGAAGTGGCCAATATTTTATATTTGTTAAGTTGTACTGGTAAGAAGTATACATGATCCTCCTTTTTAGAAAAGTAAGTTTCTTTCATTCCTGGTGTCATCACATTGCCGAAGTCTGAAGTGGCAAAACGTGAGCCATTGAACATGACGTTTACTGGTCTAGAACCACATCACGGTTGTCTCCTGGTTGTCTTCTTATCTCTAAATTTTAAAACGTGTTTCATCTCCAACTTGTTCCCAGTTCCATTGAAAAGTCACTTAACTTTGTTTCTCTGCACACTAATGATGCCTAATTGATTGAGATTCTCCACTATTTCCTATTTCAGATCTCCAGCTTTTGAAGTTCTGTAGAAGTAATTTGTAAATATAACCAATGATGTTTCCTCATATAATATTGTTTTAAACAATTGCTGCTTAAATCTTAATCATCTTTTCTTGCTTTACAGTTTTGGCAAGCGATCTGCAGGGAGTTTGAGGCGTGGATGTGAATGTATAGTACTTGAGCCATCAGAAATGATTGTGGTAAGCTCCATCTTTTAATAATAGTTTCGGCCAACAAAGAACTTGTGTGGTGAAGTGAGTCTTGTATACCAAAATCCACTTTGCATTATCATGCAGAGTGCTGATTCGTTATAGCAGTCTTGATACTCTACTCCAAACCTTCACAAATACATACCCCCTTGTATTTTAACTAGACATCACATAACATTGCAGTGCTGGGTAGCTGGAGTGAACCCTTGCCCTTCCCATTGTTCTAGGAATCTATCAGGAATTCCTGCCTTCCACGTGCTCTTACAAGAGTGAATTGTGTATGGCTCGATGTGCGCAAGGCTTTTTTCAAAGGGTGATGAATGAAACCACTTAATGATGAGATATGGGGCTTGGGAATGTACCATTCTAGCATGATAAGTGTGGGGCCATTGTTGAGAACTAGCACCAGCTGCCTCATGTATTGTCAGACTGCCCTACTAGTCCTACCTTCACTTTTACCTCCTGTTTTCACCTTTACCCCCTGTTGGGAGTTATGGAAGTGTCGTCCCTTCTACCTCTCAAGGGTATTCACTGTCATTATCATGACTGTGGTCTATATCCCGCCCCAGGCACACATTCGGCTAGCACTGGAGGAGCTGCCATGGTTAACAAGCACTAGATTACTTCTTCCAACGGCTTTCTCATCATAGCCAGGGACTTCAACAAGGGTAATTTGAAGGAGTCGCTTCCTTAATGCCATCAGCACGTATCCTGTAGCACCAAAGAAAGTAATACTTTTGAACATTGCTGCAGCCATCAAAGATGTCTATCACTTTATCCCTTGCTTTCACCTGCTTTGCTCTTTTTTCCTGCATCCAGGCAGTGACTGAAGATTGCAGATACCGTGATGGTCTTGCCCAAAATTGGTCATGGGAGGCAGGGGAACGACTACGAGACTGCTAGGTGTAGGTAGACTTGGTGATGTTCAAGGACTCAGCAATGGACCTGAATGAATACTCCTTGGTTGTTATTGACTTCAGAAGAAAATGGTGGACAGATGTATGTGTAATCTTCTGAGGGCCAGATCTCAGACGTTCAATTCAGATCATGTAGGAAGCCCAGGTACCATCTCTAGGGTTATTAGAAAAGCTAAAAGACACTTTTGATCTAAACTGGAGAATGAGTTGGACTTGAATGAGCTGTTGCATGCCATCACTTCGTACAAGACAAAACCAAGTTGTAGCTCAAGCGAGGGCAATGTATCACTCCAAGATCATTTCAATGTTTTTTATGCTCTCTTTGAAAGGGGGAACAACAAGTACTTACTCGGGCCTCTATAGGCCATGGCAACACTGTTGACACAAAGAAATGGCAGATATTTTAAATCATTTTTTTACATCAGTCTTCACTGTGGGGGAAACTGCAAATCCCTCTAAGTTAATAGACAGGTTAATTTAAAATATTTGAAAAGGAGAAGCTTAGGAAAACCCCAATCACAAGGGAGTATTCAAGAAACTCACGGCAGACAAATCGCTGGGATTATAAAGGAAGTGACTGCAAAGGTATCTGGATCGAATGCTTGAAATTTTGCAACATTTCAGGGGGTTACCAGAACATTGGAAGTAACTCTCTTGTTCAAAAAAGGGCGGATGAGGCCAGGAACTATAGGCCCATTGGTGTCATATGGTTGTTAAAAAGATGTTACAGTCAGTAATCAAAATGAAAATACCTAATCATTTAGGAAAGCTGAATATTATCAATATAGTCTGAAGAAAGATCCAGACCCGGAACGTCATATAGCCATTTTCTCCAGGGATGCTACTTGATTCATTGAGTTACTTCAACATTTTGTATCAATTTTTCTGTATAATCAAACATGATCAACATGATTTTGACATTTCACAAATTTGCTTAAATTCTTTGAGGATATAACTGGGAGCATTAGTTGTGTATTTCAATTGTGCATAAGCCAATTGATAAGGTACCATATAAGAGTCAGGTGCATAAATTAAGAGGCCAAGGAATTGGAGAAGTATGTTGACATGGATTGAAAACTGACCCTCACATAATAAACAATTAGTCGGAGTAAATGAGACCGTTTCAGATTGAAGGGATGTAACCACTAGAGTACTCCAGGGATTGGCTCTTAGCCTGCAATTGTTGACTCTTTTCATAAATGATCTGCAGGAGGAAAAGAAATGTAAGGTCTGATAATATTTGGAAGAGCATGTTTGATTAGGATATTGTGATTCTGCAATAGGTATACGTAGTTTGGGCAAAATTGTGACAAATGTAGAGTTTAATGGAGTTTAATGTAGAGAAATGTGACATCGTGTAGAAACAAGGAAATGCAGATACAGGTTTACAAAAAAAGGACACAAAGTGCTAGAGGAGCTCAATGGGTTGAGAGAAGAATTGAAAGTTATGGGAAACTGGCTCAGAAGAGGATTGAGGGCAGCATAAAACAGCTTGGATCATATTGAGTGAAGTGATAGACTTGAGGGGCCTGGTGGCCACCTCCTGGTCTTATTTTGTTATGTTCTTGTGTAATTGTCTCATTGTAGATCTTGAAGAAAACTTCACTCAAAGGTTTTGTGATTTCTGTAATGACCTTTCTTGATGTTAATTTGTGTCAGATGCTAGCTGTAGATGATCTCTGGTATCCAATAACAATTATGTGCACAATAAAGTTTGGAACAAGCCTGTGGGATTGTAATTATTTTTTTATTTGTAAGAAAGATCAGCAACAGGTTCAACAGTCTATCTTTTATATTGCCTTGAGTACATTAAGCAATACTTATGGTTTGAGATGTTTTTATGGGTGGTCCCTTGCAGCTGAGATCGACTTGCTTTCTCTCTGATTTTGTGTATTCTGAAGTGGCTGAGGAGTCCTCTGTGGAATCTGCATCAGGTCCTATAAAACAGCAGGATTTTTAGAAGATTATGTGTTCTTGTTGTTTGCACAAGGCCTGTGATTGCTCCTCTTATGGAGATGCAAGGTGCTCAATACTGAACCTGCCTAATACTGAAGCATTTTTTCTTTCTTCCTTAAAAACACTTCCCATGATGATCCTTGGAGTAGAATGTTTGTTTTGGGAATCTGGTGTCGGGCATGTGGATCTTTGAAATAACAGATGCCTCTGTTTAGTTTAGCTTAGAGCTACAGCATGGAAATGCCCTTCGGACCACTGAGTCCACACCAATCATTGATCACCCATTTATATTCTATGTTATCTCACTATTGCATCCACTTCCTGCACACTCTGGGGAAATTTACAAAACGCTAATTAATTTACAAACCCTCAAGTCTTTGAAGTAAATGGGGGTACTGGAGGAAACCCACATGGTCACAGGGAGAACGTGCATACTAAACACAGACAGCACCTGAGGTGTTATGGGGAATGTTGTATTAAATGTATTATTCTATGTATAGTGATACTATGATTTTGATATCCCTTTAATATCCCATAGTGTTACAATCAAATCTAGTATTTTAGTAAAATGACTTTTTAGCAGTGATTTCATTGGATTATGCTTTACATTAGTTCAGTGTTGTATTCTTATAGGCCTGTCCCACAGGCGACTTTTTAGGCAACTGTAGGAGACTATGTAGTCGCCACATTGTCACCACATGTTCGTGGGTGGTTGCTGGGGAGTCGCCTTCATGGTCGTGAGGAGTTCCCGCATTCTGGGAACTAGTCGCAGCCTCATTATGGTCATTCATGTTGAAAAATTAGTGGCGACTAGAAATGAAGCCAACATGAAGAGTAGCAAGAATTCTCGTGCCGTAGGTGGGTCGCCAGGAGGTCCTAGTGGGTTGCCAGGTGGTCAAAGGTTCTTGTAGTTGGTGGTGACCGGTGAATTTCATTGGCTCATTGGGAAAAAAACGTATGCAGTAGTTTTCGGAACCAAGGATTTCAGAACCAACTTCTTCAAAGTTATCTCCATTCCTTCTCCCCCCTCCTTCTCCCCCCCCCCCCCTTCTTCCCCCTCTCCCCCCCCTCTTTTAAAGGACTTACCGTACACTGTGCTTTAGCCGTCTTAATTACAGGGCCAACCTTCCTGCTCATTGCGGTATCACGTTGGCTTTGCACCGTGTGAATTTCGCTCAGACAGCTCCCCCCCTCCGCTTGCCCTGTCCCCTGCCTGCATAACGGGCTGTGGTGAAGGAGGCGTTATGTGTGTGTGTGTGTGTGTGTGTGTGTGTGTGTTCCACTCTGACAGTCCCATTCCAGTGGGACAGGCCCATAAGGTCAGTGTTCACATGGTTTCTCATTTCTGAACTAAGAAAAAAATTAACACCTTTTATTTTGCATAATTGGAGATTTGGAAAGATTTTTTGTTCTCATTGGTGATAAATCTTAAAGTTGAACATCAAGTTCTGTTAATATTGTCAGTAACTTTCAAATTACTTTCAAATTTATATGAGCCTGCACACAATGGCTTGTGAAAACCAGATTTAAATGTTGTTTCAGTGCATCATATAATCAAAATTTTTTAATTTATTTTTACAATCAATAATATTTGGTTAACCGTTATTCTTTTAATTCATCTTCTTGCCTTAATAATTACTTAATTTCATAAACTAAAGGCCAATAAACCATGCATAAAGATGGGAAAAGTCCCTTTTTTAAAAAATGCAATTGAATTTCTCCCATTCTGCAAAGAAAGGCTATAAACGGTTCGATATGAGTTGGGATTGTTTCTGGTTGTATTTTATGTTTGAATCTGCAGAGGTATTTCTTTAAATTGAAAAGACGTTTGTGGTGCAAAGCAATGTCTGCACCTGGTCATTTAATCTATGTTGTTATGAATACGGTGTTGACTGCAAAAACTCAATTTGTGTGCTGGAAAAGTGCTTCGTATGCATTGTCAAAATGAAATATAGCTCACTGTCAAAGGAAGATTGTTTTTGCACAATGCTTTTGGCATTAAAAGGGCATTGTCCAGCAGTCTGGAAGAGAGGAGGAAAACAAAAATACAAAGTAAAAATTCAAAAAATGTATGGAATCTGATTACAAGTTTTACACCGAATTTCCTTTTGGGAAACTTTGATTAAACGGCACTGAGCTGCTCAGGATTCACCTAATCAAAATATTGCTGGAGCTGTTGTTGCCCCAGTAAATTCCCCAGCAGTTCCATAAAACCGGTGTTGAATGCTCTTTGAAACGGCCTAATGCAATCCTTTACTTTTATTAAAGTATGTTTTCTTTGAAGGTGGACTACATGGATGAAAATGAGGAATATTTTCAACGGCAAGCTTCTCACAGACAATCACGTAGGCGATTTAAAAAAATTAACCAGAAAGGGGAGCGGCAAACAATCATTGATACAGTGGATTCTTATCCTGTGGGAAAACCACCTTTACCAAGAGGATATCACACAGTAAGTGTTTGATTAGTTTTATTCAATAATTCTTTTTTATTGCCCATTGGTACCGCATGTAGGTAGTTCTGCTATAACGCACTAAATTACATTCCGAAGAAAACACGCCACAAGTAAATTGCCTTTTAAGGATAATTGTGTCAATGGACAACACAGTGTTACGGGCTAGAGAGATTCCGACTCGCAATTACAATATGCTACTTTCCCCGCAGGATTTTCTCAAATAAAAGTATTTTTCATAACTATAAGTTTAATGTTACTGCAAGGTGAAAATACCAAAGGCCATGTGTTACATTTTAAAATAATCATTGCAGCAGTGTCAATGGAAGCTAACACTTGTCATTTTCAATGTCCCCTAGCAGCTATGTTTTTGAGAGACAATGGTGCCTGACTACTGGGGGTGGGCACGTGGAAAGTATTTTTCCCATGGATTGTTTTTTTGCACCCAAGATAGCTTTTTCTCTTTGTCAATTTACAAAGTAATCAAAATCATGCTGTCGTCAATCGAAATCAGGTGATATCCAATCTAACATGTGAAATACAAACAGTGTTGCCTAATTTGTCAGTTGCTTTATATCCAATTGGAATTATGGAAGCACATGTTATAGCAGAACTACCTGTATTGTTAAAATGTAGTCAAAAAAGTTAATAAAGAAAAACAATTCCTGTTTCAGGTACTCTTAGCATAATTGCTTGGTACAGTGCTCTTTCAGGTTTAATGTCGGTAGAGATCTAACAGCTTGACCATTGTCTTATTTAGGACTTTAGTGTACTCTGAGTTTGTGAAAGTCCTGGCTACCTTAGTGTTACTTGGTCGGAAGTTGTCTTGGTTGTGCATATCATTTTCAAATATTTTTCAAGTGTTGAATCACATAGGAAGGATGAGTAAATTGTTGCTGACACCTGTGGAATTATATAAAGCAGAACCCACTGCATTTTAACAAGGTGCGGAGAAATTTATTGTTGGCGCAGAGTGAAATGTTCTAAGCTTTTCCCCATATCTCCCCATGTTATTTGAGTAACAAAATAGAGTCATTATGGTTCAGAGCTTTCAATGTGGCTTTGGTAGAGACCTTGGAGGTCTCTCAATGATATTCCCTGTTTTTACATCTTCTGACCAGTATGTATGTGGATAGATGATCAGTTTTGGCAATAGCATTATCATGGCATCAGTGCGGCAGTTCCATTCTTGAACTCTGTACTCCACAATTTGAGATTTGTAATAGAACAAAGTCGGGTGATTGACTTGGCCACTCAAGAGTTGGCCATTTTTTAGCTTTGAAAAACTCCTTTGTTGCTTTAGCAGTATGTTTTGGATCATTGTCATGCTGTAGAATGAACCGCAGGCCAATGAGTTTTGAGACATTTGTTTGAACTTGAACCACTATCAGCAGCTGTATCATCAATGAAGATAAGTGAGCCAGTACCTTCAGCAGTCATACATGTCCAGGCCATAACACCCCACCACCGTGTTTCACAGATGTTATTGTGGTATGTTTTGGATCTTGGGCAGTTCCTTCTCTCCTCCATACTTTACTCTTGCCATCACTGTGATATAAGTTAATCTTTGTCTCATCTGTCCACAAGATCTTTTTCCAGAACTGTGGTTGCTCTTTTAAGTACTTCTTGGCAAACTGTAACCTGGCCATCTTATTTTTGCGGCTAACTAGTGGTTTGCATCTTGCAGTGTAGCCTCTGCATTTCTGTTCATGAAGTCTTCTGCGGACAGTGGATATTGACAAATCCACACCTGTCCCCTGAAGAGTGATCTGTCGGACAGGTGGTTGGGAATTTTTCTTTATTATAGAGAGAATTCTACTGGCATCAGCTGTGAAGGTCTTCCTTGGCCTGCCAGTCCCTTTGCGAATAGTAAGCTCACCAGTACTCTCTTTCTTCTTAATGATGTTCCAAACAGTTGAATTTGGTAAGCCTAAGGTGTGGCTGATGTCTCTAACAGTTTTATTCTTGTTTCTCAGTCTTGGCTTCTTTGACTTTCATTGGCACAACTTTGGTCCTCGTGTTGATAAACAACAATAAATGTTTCCAAAGGTGGTCTTCTTCTTTCGTGTGGCGTGCACAGCCTAAAGTTGTAGGACAACTTGTTCTATTTGATCTTCTGTTTGTGCACATCGAGTTGGTTGCATTAGTCGAAACAGGGCAGACCACGTGAAGGTTGCAATCTTCCATGTGCAAAGGTGATGGAAAGACTCGGTGCTGAGAGCTCTCTTATACCTGCATTAAGGAGGCACTTAAACACACCAGAGCAATTACAAACACCTGTGAAGCCTTGTGTCCCAAACACTATGGTGCCCTGAAATGGGGGGACTATGTATAAACACAGCTGTAATTTCTACATGGTGAAACCAAAATGTATAAAAATACCCTTTAATAAAACCTGACGATGTGCACTTTAACCATATGTGATTTTTTCTATTACAAATCTCAAATTGTTGAGTACAGATGCAAATAAATAAATGATGGGTTTTGTCCCAAACATAATGGAGGGCACTGTATGTTCTTGGGAGTAGGAAAAGCTTGAACATCCTATCGTGAATGTTGGTTGATTGATTGATTGATATTTCATTGTCACGTGTACTTGGTACAGTGAAATTCTTTGTTTTGCATACAATACAAGTATGCAGGAGTCGGTACGTAAAGTGCGCCGACATTACAAAAGTACTTAATATAGACCCGAATACGTTGGTGTTTGCACATGGTTACTTTGTTGCTTCTTTGATGGCTTTGTGAACATCTAAAAACTAAGTTTTTCTTACCAAAAACTTAAGTTTTTCTTTTTCTTAGGCTTACCAGTTAGTAAGATATATTCAGAAAATTGGGTGAAACCATTGGTGCAATTTCAATATCTATATTTGAAAGATTTCATAATTTTAATTAACTATTTCAAATATACATTCTCTCCACTAAAGATTTAAGTTGGGAAGAACAGTTAGATGGCAACCTCTCATCTGTAAATTTAGCAGTAAGAATGGATTATGCAGTAGGATAGATTAATTAACAGAGTGCTGAATTGAGAGAAAGTTTTTAAAAAATGACCATCATTACATACTTCAAAGTTCAATACGATACTGTCACGACTCCCGAAGGCAGATTCCTCAGAGTCTTGTAACAAATCAAAAATCAGGGTCAAGTCTTTAATTTTGTAAAACTAAGACAACCCAAACCTGATTTAAACGACACGGTCAGGGACCAGAATCGGCTAACAAATAATATATAAGTGTGCTCCAGCCAGCCTCTCAATGGGCCGTCGGACTGAAGACTCTAATCCTGCCTATATAGACATAACCCTGCAACCAAAATACCAGAAAACTCTCAGGTCATCCCTTCCGTCCCAATACAACATCGATTTACAAATGTATGCGACAAATATACAAAGTGCTGTGCCATGCGGCCAGGCCTCCTGCAGCTCAGACCGGCACCTCTTCCTTCAGGGATCTGGCACGAAGAGAGAGAGAATTCTGGGAGCTTCTGCCTTTTTAAGCTCCCGATGAGTCGCCTGACGTAGCTTGGCCAATCGCATACTGAAGCTCTTAACCCCTTGATTCCTGGCTCCCAGCCACGGCCCGCAGAGAAACAGAAAGGTAAGTACATAGTATTCACTGGGGGGGGGGGGGGGGGGAGGGGAAGTACCTAACAGATACGATAGAATTTCATTTATGCAGGAGGGAAATTGGGTCTGCCAACAAACATAAAATATAACAAGATACATGAAACATGAAATTAAAGTGACAAGGAGAAAGTCCAGGATTGGGGATGTACAAAGGTTGTGGAGGAGGGGTGGGGAGTCATTCTACTACCCCAAGACAGAAGGGTGAGTTGTACAGCTAATAGCCACAGGGAAAAAGGATCTCCTGTGGCGTTCTGTGCTGCATCTTGATGCAACCAGCCTGTTGCTGAAGATGTTCCTCAGGTCGACCAGTGTGTCTTGGAGGGGGTGAGCTGTATTGTCCAAGATGGTCCGCAGTTTGAGGAGCAACCTCCCCTCCAAGACCACCTTCAGTTTATCCAACTCTACCCCCAGGACGGAGCCAGCCTTCCTGATGAGCTTGTTAATTCTGTTGGCATCCACGGCCTTTGCCTTGCTACCCCAGCATACGGCAGCGAAGAAGGTGTCTTACTGCCTCCTTAGAAGGTACAGAGGGCTCTGACTTTCTTGTACAGTGCCTCAGCATTCCTGGACCAGTCCAGTTTTACTGTCCAGGTAAAAGCCAAGGTACTTGTACTCGTTGATAAACTGCACATCCTCACCTTTGATGGAGACAGGGGACAGAGGTGTTCCTCTCCTCTTAAAGTCCACCACTAACTACTTAGTCTTGTCGGTGGTGAGCTTCAGGTGAGTCAGCCCACACCACTCAACAAAGTCGTTGACTACGCCTCTATATTCAGCTTCTTTCCTCTCACTGATGCAGCCCACAATTGCAGAGTCATCCGAAAACATTTGCAGGTGGCAGGAGTCCGATTTGTATCTGAAGTGTGAGATGTAGATGGTGAACAGGAAGGGAGAGAGAACCGTCCCCTGTGGGGCCCCTGTGTTGCTCACTAGCATGTCTGAGACAAAGTGAGCAATGATTTTAAAATGCTTTTGATTCCAAAGATGTAACCTATAAATCATCTTATTCACCTTGTTAAGAAATTGAATGGTTAATGAACCAGGCATAACTTTCTGAACTGCTTAGTTGGGGTGACATGCTGTGAATTTATTTAGATTCATATATTACAAAGTAGGGGTTTTATTTGTTTTGCTAATGTAATTTTAGCAGTTTGAGAAATGCAGGGGTATTGTGGGCACTGAGTTATTGGTGACTGATGACTATAACTAGCACTCTATTTAATATTGTGATTTCTATAACATATGTTAATTTAGTAATACGGTAATGGCGAAGGCATTTTAAAAGAAACATGTTTTACGTTTTGTAATTTCAAGGATCATTGAGGAAATAATTGCAATGATATTTATATTTAAGTTATTTAGATGCCCAAAACTGGGATTCATAAATCAGAGAGGATTGCTGATGTGAAAATCTGCTGTCTTGTTTTTACTTGCCTAACAAATAATTTAGAAACTTGCAACATGTGGATATCTATCAGGATGGAAAATAACACCAAAACACATGCTTGTATGAATAATATTATTTGCATGATTTCAAATGGTTAGGTGTTGAAGTCTTCCATGCTTCACCTCAGCTGACTAGAATATTGAATGTTTGAATAATATATATTTTTTCTTTTCCACTTCATGAACTGTATTCCACTTGAGTGCTAGATATAGTCCAAACCAAATATATCTTAACTAGCTATGTTAACTACTTAAAACTTAATTTGCAGTAGGTTATCAACTAATAGTTTCGCACTATCCATGCTCACCAGAAATGGGGTGTTCATTTTCAGGCACTTTTGTAAAATATAGTCGTGGAGTTGTACATTTATCAGGCTTGAGTCCATATTGTCCATTAAGTGTCCATTTACATTAATCCAGTTTTTAAAATTAATTCCACATTCCAATCAAAGGGCCTGTCCCACATTCACGACCTAATTCATGACCTTTTTTACTCGTGGACATTTTTCATCATGCTAGAAAAACGCCCCGACCTACTTGATGCCACGAGTACCTATGACTAGCATCACGGCCTCCTACGACCTTGTGACGACCATGCTGCGAATATGAGTCAAGGGCAAACTCGGCAGAGGTCGTGAATTAGGTCGTGAAAGTAGGACAGGCCATTAACTCCCCTCAGAATCCACAACTCATCTATTCACAAGGGCCTATTTAATCTACCAACCTGCATGTCTTTTGGATGAGGTAACCCATGCAGTCACAGGACGATTGGGCAAACAGACAACATTGGAGGTCTGGATTAAACCTGGATTGCTGGAACTCTGTCGCCAGCTCCGTGAGCCACTTTCAGAGGTTTATCTATATTGTAGAAATGAGAATCATTGAATCATAATAGGAGGCAGTCATTAAGCTTACCAAGTTCGGCTTTTTGTAGAACAGTCAAGTTGATCCTGTTCTCCAACCTGCGCCTTGACACCTAAAACCATTTCCCATATAGTGAATGAGGTGCCTGGCCTGGCATGCATTGAAATGACCAAGTTTAGAGTTCACAAATTCATGGAGGAGTGTTTTTTGTACTAAATGAGTTGAGGTAGAGACTGTGTAAGCCATTATTATTAAAGGTGAATGCATGTGAGCTTGAATATGTGGTCGAAAGCTCAATTCAGTGTTAAATATGATATGAATGTAGGAAAAATCTGGTTCAATTTTGTGCATTTTTAAAGGAATGCATGGAGTCGGTAATTGGGGAACAAAGTTTGTGTTCGGGACAACTGACAATAGTTACAGTTTCCAACTAGAGTGCGGTTCTGCCACCATGTATATCATTGGAGATCTTCAAATTATCTCTAATCGGATGAATTCACTGAACTTCATCTTGCACTAAACTTTATTCCCTTTATCTTGTATCTGTACACAATGGATGGCATTGTAATCATGTATAGTCTTTTCGCTGACTGGATCGTTTTTCACTGAACCTCGGTGCACGTGACAATAGTAAACTAAACTAAAAACTAAACTTGTACTAACTGCAGGAAGTATCTATTCGTAGATCGAGATTATGGATAGGGTCAAGAGAAGTGATGATCAGGATGATCTGGGTGTTGTCAGTATTTATGTGCAGTTGCATCGGAGATGACAGAGGTTTCAGCAGAGACCACACCGACACACCCAGTAAGGTGAACTTGCATATATATTTTATTTACAGTGATAAGAAAGTCCAGGACCACCTTGGGGCACTTATCCCTTGCTGTCAGGGCGCATGTGTGGAGGCACTGGCAATCTTTGGCTTGTCCCAGCAATGCAGTCCTGGTCTTTGAAGGGGGAGACAGGCTTCTCCCTGTATTTCACCCTTGCCTCAAGTGGAGGCGCTGGGGATCTCTTGTTTATCCTGGCGGCTCAACCTTGTGCTTGAAGAGGCGGTGCTGGTGCTCTCTGGGTATCCTGATGGCTCAGCATTCAACAGGGTATGTGGGCACAGGCCCTCGTTGTCCATGGGCAGGAAGAGGCACTGGCATCTCAGGCTTGTCCCGACCACTCATTCTTGTCCTCAGTAGAGGAGCTGGCTGTATGGGACTTGTTCCCAGCAGGACAATCTTGACCACACAGTGGCGTTGGTGGTCTCAGGTTTGTCCCAGTGGCTCAGTCTTCCTCAAACCATTGACAGCGGAACAGAGCTAGCAGGGGATGCCCCCACTTTCTTTCCCTTCCTCTCTTTCTTCCTCTGGCTATGCCTGTGTTTTATTGTGAATGAGCTGTTAAAGGTCAGGTGACCAAACCAATATCAGCTGATTGGACCTGGATGCTGGAGATTGGCCTCTCCTGGCCAGGCAGCCAGTTATAGGGATCAGAGCAGCGTCCAAGGGAGGGACCTACTGTCACAGTGCAAATTGATACTATTTTCTTTTTATTATTGACGGGACAATGCATGTATAAGAAATTAGAGAGTGGGATGGGACAGTTGTGAGGGCCAATAATAAAGCCTTGAACATAAAGATTGAGGAACCACAGGAGAAATCATTGCAGAGGCAAGTATTTGATTATAATACAATAAATAAGGAATTAAATTAGATGTCTGCAATCCCACTTGGGACTGGAGAAGGTTGGTGTACGGAACAGTGTCAAAGTCTGTAGGTTGAAAAGTACAAGTGTGATTGAAATATTATATGAAAGGAATGTACAAATACATTGTTTTATTTGTACATTATGATATCTTGATGCTGCAATCTCTGACGCACTGCAAAGAGTATTACCTTTTATTATTTGAATCAATGTAATCATGATGAGGTTTATGTTCGGCTGTGATGACATTTATTTTACAATCCATTTTTGTTCAGTGCCAAACATTCAAGCAAAGATTCTTGCTTTGTGTGTTGCTCCTCATTCCATCCATTTGAAGCACATTTTGTTTTTTCTGTAAAATTAAAAATGCCGGCTGCACTGAGAACGTCATTGAGGGTTTAAGAGAACATTTAAGTTAACAGTGGTAATTTAAACCCTTCATCATTTAAGTGAATGGTTAAACAGGTATTTCTGTTATAACTGAACTTGCTGAAGCAAAGCATTTTTAGGCAAATTTATGTTTAGCATTTCTAGCAAAATGGTGATAATTATGTGACAGGATTTTTTAAATTTCCATTTCATGAAATATGAATAACATTAATAAGGCCAGTGTTTAATGACAACCTCCCAATTTCCTTTGTGGAGATAAACAATCTTCTTGAAGTGCTGCAACTTGTCAGATGAAGATACTCCACATTGGTTTTGGGACAATCCAGGATTTTGACTGTGACAAGAATACATTTCCAAGTGATGTTGTATGTTGGTGGAGGTGATAGCATTGAGAGAAGGTGGGGTTATTGCAGACAATGTCCAATGCCTCAGCTGTCAAGTTTGATTGTAAATGTCAATGGGTTTGGTGTTGAAGAACACTTGATGATAACTGCGAAGCATCTTGTAGATCGTAAACACTGCAGCACTTGTGTTCCAGTGGTAGACAGAATCTGATTAGGATGGCTACATTGTTCTGGATGTTAATAAAAAAGGAACTGCAGATGCAGGTTTATACCAAAGATAGATGCACAATGGTCCTTGCCTTTCACCCCACCAGCCACCACATCCCACGCATCATCCTCCGACATTTCTGTCACCTCCAATCTGATGCCACCTCTAATCACATCTTCCCATCTCCACCCCTTTCGAAGAGACTGCTCATTCCACAACCCCTTAGTTCACTCATCCCTTCACACGCAAACCACCCCCTCCCCAGGTACCTTCCACTACAATCGCATGAGATGTAATACCTGCCCTTTTCCCTCTTCCCTCGACTCCAACCAGGGGCCCCAGCAGTAATTCCAGAAGAGACAGAGGTTCACATGCACATCTACTGCATGCGGTGTTCCCGATGTGGGTTCTTGTATATCAGTGAGACCAAGTGTAAACTTGGCAGCCATTTTGCTGAATGCTTACACGTGGTCTGCCAAGATCTACTGGATCTCATGGTTGCCAACCACTTTAACTCCCCTTCCCATTCCCATATTGTCTTTTCTGCCCTGGGCCTCCATTGCCAGAATGAGGTCACACATAAATTGGAGGAATAGCACCTCATATTGCTTGGATAGCTTCACCAACCCAACAATATGAACATTGAATTCTCCAACTTCTAACTTTTGCAAAGACTTCCCTACTTCTTAGCCTCGCTTTTCACCCACCCCCCCCCCCCCCCCCCCCCCCCCCGCTTCCTCCACTAAAAGTTTGTTAACCATCTCCACGGTTCACAGAATTATACCCCTATTGAGTTCACACCTGTCTCTATCCAAAAATCAGCCTATCAGGGAACCTACCTGCCTGACGTCATCTGTTGCTGGCCCTTATTTGTTCTGTTTTTCTTTTCGCTTCCAGTTCCCCCCCCCCCCATTCTCCCTACCATCAGTCTGAAGAAGGTTTCCATTCTGAAACGTCACCTATTCATTTTCTTCAGTGATGTTGCCTGACCCGCTGAGTTCCACCGGCATTTTGTGTCTAACTTTTTTTGGAAGTTAAGCATGCTGAGCTGCTTGAATGTTGCTGGAGCTGAGTAAGGCAAGTGGAGAGTATTTCATCAGCCTCCTGGCCTGTGCCTTGTATAGGCTTTAGGAAATTGAAAAATATATTGTTTGCTGCAGGATACATAGCTTCTAACCTTGTGTAGCCGCTGTATTTTTATGGCTGGTAAAATTGAATGTCTGACTCCAGAGGTTGATGACAGGGTAGTTGTCAGTAGTAATGTCATTTGAATGTCAATGATTATACTTTGTACCCAGATGGTCATTGCCTGGCACTTAAGTGGCATTTAGCCCATGGCTGAATGGTGTTTAGATGCTGCTTTTTATTTTGCCTAGAAATCGAACGGAAGAGTTGTCATGCTGAACAATTCTTGCCTCTACTTTCAAATTATTCAACTTGCCTCTAACTTCAAAGTATTCAAATAGGTTGTGCCTATTTTAAGAATATAAGAAATAGAAGTGGAATAAGCAGTTTGACCTCATGCCTACTCCAGCATTCAGTAAGCTCATGACTGATCTTTTACCTCAGCACTACTTTCCTGTAATCCATGATTCCCTTTATAAACAAAGATCTATTGATCTGAGCCTTTCATATATGTAGCAACATGAATCGTTGCATCCCCCTTAGGTGAAAAATTCCAAAGATTCACTACATTCAGGATGAAGACATTTCCTATATCAGTCCTGAATGCCTGACGTCACATTTAGGACAATGACCCCTGGTTCTGGACATCTCGTCTAGAAGCCTTATGTAAAGTCCTAAAAGACCAATTTTTATATTTCTGAATTGTAGGAAGACATGCGTAAGCTCTTCTTAAAGGACAATCTGTTCATCACAGGAATCGATAGGTGAGCAGGTCTCTCACTTAACTTTTTTTCTCGGTTTCCAGCCGGGCAACCGTGGCAGCTTCTTAGTTTGCCAAATGACAGTTTAGGTGGTCATTTAAGACTGCTTGCATGAGGCATGCGATAATGTGCTCGGACGAAGTGCGTAGTTACCAGTCGGAATTATGCTCAATGAAGTATTCACATATTATTTCTGCTTCAAATAAAGAAACAAACTAAACATATTCACCAATCAAGGCATGATATATACCACAATGACATGCAGCAAAATTATAATAAAGTATCTCAACTCTTTTTATATGTTGCAATTAATGCAATTTCAATTATTTCTTTCCACTTCCAAACAAAAATGTGGTTGGATTATTTAGTGTATGATCAACCTCGGTTTGACCAAATGCAGGCTTGGCGATCGTTTCGAACAACACCATTCAATCATTCCGCAATAACCAACCTGACCTCCCTGTGGCTCAGCACTTCAACTACCCCTCCCATTCCGAATCCAACCTTTCTGTCCTGGGCCTCCTCCATAGCCAGAATGAGGCCCATCGCAAATTGGAGGAACAGCACCTTATATTTTGCTTGGGTAGTTTACACCCCAGCAGTATGAACATTGGCTTCTCCAGGAAGCCAATTTCAGGAAGTCCTTGCTTTCTCCCTCCTTCCGCTCCCATTCCCAGCTCTCCCACAGCCTACAGTCTCCGCCTCTTCCTTTCCTTCCCACCCCCCCCCCCCCCCCCCCCGACATCAGTCTGAAGGATGGTCTCGACCCAAAACATCTCCTATTCCTTCGCTCCATAGATGCTGCCTCACCCGCTGAGTTTCTCCAGCATTTTTGTCTATCCATTCAAACAAGTTCTGTTATTCCACTCCCTACACATTAGGGGCAATTTTACAGCGACAAGTTAACCTACAAAGCCAATGTGTAAAGAAGGGTCTTTACCCGAAACGTCACCCAATTTCTTCTATCCAGAGATGCTGGCTGCTCCATGGAGTTTCCCCGCACAATTAAAGCATGGAATAGTCTTCACCCGACCATAGTTACCCAACCAGACGCAACTAAATTTAAGGTAGCTCTTTTTTCCGCAAGAACCCTTATTTGCTTAAGTCTAAGTCAAGAGTCAAGAGAGTTTTATTATCATGTGTCCCAGATAGGACAATTAAATTCTTGCTTGCTGCAGGACAACAGAATATGTAAACGCAATACAGAACAGGAGATAAAAGTTCAGTGTGCTTATATACCATAGACCATATATATACACAATAAATAAACAGATAAAGTGCAAGAGGCTGTTATTGTTCAGAGTTTGGACCCTCCATTATCTCCAGTTTAAATTCCATTAAGAATATTTTTGGAGGACCAGGAAACCAAGAAGCAAGAGTTACTCCAGGGAGTTACTCCAGCTCCAGGGAGTTATTCTGCGTTGGTTTTCAGCGGTTGTGGCGAGGCAGCGACTGGACTGCAATGGCGGCCAGATCTCCCACAATGCAAAGGGAGGGAGAAACTAATGTGACAGGGTGGGAGCATGAGCCGAGAAACAGAGAGGTGTAAAATGAGGATAGAAGCAATAGGTAGCAAGGTGATTAGTAAAAGTGGCAGGCAGACAAATCCAGGGCAAAAATCAAAAAGGGCCACTTTTCAATATTCAGGAGGGATTGACAGAAAGGAAAAGGAGGTGGGGTAGCGTTGCTGGTTAGAGAGGAGATTAATGCAATAGAAAGGAAGGACATTAGCTTGGAGGATGTGGAATCTATATGGGTAGAGCTGCGAAACACTAAGGGGCAGAAAATGCTAGTGGGAGTTGTGTACAGGCCACCTAACAATAGTAGTGGAGTTGGGAATGGCATCAAACAGGAAATTAGAAATGTGTGCAACAAAGGTAAAACAGTTATAATGGGTGACTTCACTCTACATATAGATTGGGTGAATCAAATTGGCAGGGGTGCTGAGGAAGAGGATTTCTTGGAATGTATGCGGGATAGTTTGCTAAACCAACATGTAGAGGAACCAACGAGAGAGCAGGCTATTCTAGACTGGGTATTGAGTAATGAGGAAGGGTTAGTTAGCAGTCTTGTTGTGCGTGGCCCCTTGGGCAAGAGTGACCATAATATGGTTGAGTTCTTCATTAGGATGGAAAGTGACATTGTTAATTCAGAAACAAGGGTTCTGAACTTAAAGAAAGATAACTTTGAGGGTATGAGACGTGAATTGGCCAAGATAGACTGGCAATTGATTTTTAAAGGGTTGACGGTGGATATGCAATGGAAGGCATTTAAGTACTGCATGGATGAACTACAACAATTGTTCATCCCAGTTTGGCAAAAGAATAAATTAGGGAAGGTAGCGCATACGTGGATAACAAGGGAAATCAGGGATAGTATAAAAACAAAAGATGAAGCATACAAATTAGCCAGAAAAAGCGGCCTACCACTGGGAGAAATTCAGTCCAGCAGAGGAGAACAAAGGGCTTAATTAGGAAAGGGAAAATAGATTATGAAAGAAAACTGGCAGGGAACATAAAAACGGACTGCAAAAGCTTTTATAGATATGTGAAGAGAAAAAGATTAGTTAAAACAAATGTAGGTCCCTTGCAGTCAGAAACAGGTAAATTGATCATGGGGAACAAAGACATGGTAGACCAATTGAATAACTACTTTGGTGCTGTCTTCACTAAGGAAGACATAAATAATCTGCCGGAAATAGCAGGGGACCGGGGGTCAAATGAGATGGAGGAACTGAGTGAAATCCAGGTTAGCCGGGAAGTGGTGTTAGGTAAACTGAATGGATTGAAGGCCGATAAATCCCCAGGGCCAGATAGGCTGCATCCCAGAGTACTTAATGAAGTAGCCCCAGAAATAGTGGATGCATTAGTGATAATTTTTCAAAACTCTTTAGTTTCTGGAATAGTTCCTGAGGTTTGGAGGGTAGCTAATGTAACCCCACTTTTTAAAAAGGGAGGGAGAGAGAAAACGGGGAATTACAGACCAGTTAGTCGAACATCGGTAGTGGGGAAAATGCTAGTCAGTTATTAAAGATGAGATAGCAGCACATTTGGAAAGTGGTGAAATCATTGGACAAAGTCAGCATGGATTTATGAAAGGTAAATCATGTCTGACGAATCTTTTAGAATTTTTCGAGGATGTAACTAGTAGAGTGGATAAGGGAGAACCAGTGGATGTGTTATATCTGGACTTTCAGAAGGCTTTCGACAAGGTCCCACATAAGAGATTAGTATGCAAACATAAAGCACACGGTATTAGGGGTTCAGTATTGATGTGGATAGAGAACTGGCTGGCAGACAGGAAGCGAAGAGTAGGAGTAAATGGGTCCTTTTCAGAATGGCAGGCAGTGACTAGTGGGGTACCGCAAGGTTCGGTGCTGGGACCCCAGCTATTTACAATATATATTAATGATCTGGATGAGGGAATTGAATGCAACATCTCAAAGTTTGCGGATGACACGAAGCTGGGGGACAGTGTTAGCTGTGAGGAGGATGCTAGGAGGCTGCAGGGTGACTTGGATAGGTTGGGTAAGTGGGCAAATGCATGGCAGATGCGGTATAATGTGAATAAATGCGAGGTTTTCCACTTTGGTGGCAAAAACAAGAAAGTAGACTCTTATCTGAATCGTGGCCGATTAGGAAAAGGGGAGATGCAACAAGACCTGGGTGTCGTGGTGCACCAGTCATTGAAAGTAGGCATGCAGGTGCAGCAGGCAGTGAAGAAAGCAAATGGTATGTTAGCATTCGTAGCAAAAGGATTTGAGTATAAGAGCAGGGAGGATCTACTGCAGTTTTACAGGGTCTTGGTGAAACCACACCTGGAGTATCGTGTACAGTTTTGGTCTCCTAATCTGAGGAAAGACATTCTTGCCCTGGAGTACAGAGAAGGTTCACCAGACTGATTCCTGGGATGTCAGGACTTTCATATGAAGAAAGACTGGATAGACTCGGCTTGTACTCTCTAGAAGTTAGAAGATTGAGGGGGGGATCTTATAGAAACTTACAAAATTCTTAAGGGGTTGCACAGGCTAGATGCAGGAAGATTTTTCCCGATGTTGGGGAAGTCCAGAACAATTTGTCACAGTTTAAGGTTAAGGGGGACGTCTTTTAGGAACGAGATGAGAAAAATATTTTTCACATAGAGAGTAGTGAATCTGTGGAATTATCTACCACAGAAGGTAGTTGAGGCCAGCTAATTGGCTATATTTAAGAGGGTTAGATGTGGCCCTTGTGGCTAAAGGGATCGGGGGGTATGGAGAGAAGGCAGGTACAGGATACTGAGTTGGATGATCAGCCATGATCATATTGAAAGGCGGTGCAGGCTCGAAGGGCCGAATGACCTACTCCTGCATCTATTTTCTATGTTTCTAAGTGGCCAGTGCCGACTGGTTGCCGTAGCAGTGCGCATATGCAGGGCAGCCGATGATGTGCTGGCCGTGGTTGTGCACATGTGCAGGGGGAGGAGGTGCTGATCGTTGTAGTGCACATGTACAAGGCGCCCGGCCGTGCCGGCGGATGAGGAGCGGCGGAGACCCGGACACGTTTGGCGGGCGTAGGCGGAGATGGCGAGTGACAGCGAGAGAAATGGGGGGGGGGGGGGCGCTCAGAGTTGAACAGGAGGTGTCCCGGGTGCTTGCCATGCCGGGCAAAATGACACGACTTTTAGGTTGCCCATTGGGACTTTAGATGGCCATTGGCACCCGGGCAACCATTAATTTCGGGCCCTGGTGACCCATTGTTGCATTCCCATTATTATAAGGATGTATTTTACTCTCGGTTGGAAGATCAATATTCCAGGTATGGTCTCAATAGAGCTCTGTATTTTACCTCTTTAGTTTTATAGACAGGTTCTCTTGTAAAGATTAACAAAATATTGCTTACATTTTTTTAATTGTTTGCTGTTTTTTTCAGAGATTTATGTACAAGCATTCAGGTCCCTCTGATCCCAAGACCTTTCATTCTCTCACCACTTAAATATTCTGTTTTACTATTTTGACGAATATATGTATGACCTTGTATTCTACGTTGAACTACATCTGATGAGTATCCACCCACTCACTTAGCCTATCTGAATATTGAAGTATCTCTGCATAGTTCTAATAACCCATACTTCCATCAACAACAAACTTGGATATCTTACACTTGGCTCCTCATTACAGATTATTAAATGTAGATTGCGAACAGCCTCACAATCTCAATATGACCTATTTTTTCTACATTCTGTTTTCTGTCTGTTAACCAGAGGAACAAAAGCTAAATGTGTGGCTTCATTGCTAGAATGTGTATAAATTCTTGATCAGTTTTAGGTAGTTTTTTGTAATTTATTCAATTTCAGTGACTGACAGATTAATACACAGAAAGCACACATTTAAACCCTATCAATGATATTTATTATATTAAATGTTGGATATTATGATCTACAAAATATGTTAATTTAGTTATGTGATAATGGCTTAAATGCATTTCAAAAGAAACTTATATTTGATGTTTTGTAATTTCAAGGATCATTAAGGAAAATAATTACAATGGCACCTGTTGTTTAAGTTGTTTTGCTACCCAAACTGGGATCCATAAATCAGAGAGGATTGCAGATGTAAAACTCTGCTGTGCTTTTATTTAATTTGTCAAATAAACAAATTATTTGGAAATCTAGAACATACAAAATATGTAGGATAAATATTGTATTTAAGTAGGATGGAAGATAACACAAATCTATTTTATGTAGATTTGTGATGTGTTGCTTGATTTCAGTCATGAGAAAGATGCAGTTGTAAACTTCAAATTATAATAGGTAAAATAAGGAAGAGAAACATATGCAGGGATACAAGGAAAGAATGAGAATGCGTCTAATTAGATTATTCTGTGAAAAGTTGGTTCATACTGTTTGGACTGAATTTACTTTGGTATAACTCTAAGATTCAATCATTTCAGATCTCAGGCATATTACAATGGTATAGGAACAATTCCAATTCGAGTTTAGTTTTAGTTTCGTTTAGAGATACGGCAAGGAAACAGGCCCTGGGTTGACTGCTCACCACAGGTAGTGATTTTTGCCTCTGCCTTATCCAGATGAATGTTAATGTTCCAAACGCAAGAGTTATTGGATGGAGCGTGATGCCGTTGTCAACATTCACATGTGCCTACATTTGTTATGATAGTCCATAATTGCTAAATAGAAACAGATTTAATTATTAGCTCTTTCAGGGAACCAACACCAACATATTTGGACAAATGGCCTCCTGTTATGTATCATTTTATGGTTCAATGGTTGAGATAACAATTATCTGCACTCTGTTAGCTGGCATTGTTGGACATTTGTAATCCTCCATTACCGCATGGTTTGCAATCTGTTAACTTTATCCAAACTGGCAATAGATCTTGAGATCTTGCTGTTTTCTGCAACTTGGCTGCTGCCAAGAAACATTGTTGAATCATTGGATTGTTCTTGTCTCTATCATTTTATAAAGTATTCTTAAGTTTTGTTCTTTGTGGTTACATTTAGTTATCACTTAGGATTTGTTTCTGTTTTAATATTTTGAGAATGATTATCTTGGTTTTTAAATAGTATGCATTCCATATTCCAGTTAAGGCGCAGAATTTGTAATGATAATTGGAACCACCCTCTAATAATGTTATTACAGTGTAATAAAATCAATATGGAGCTCTGCAGTGCATCTAATATTTAACATTTTCCAAATAAATCAGAAATATGGCGAGTCACATAACATTCTTTGTGTTAAATCTGCAGGTAGGTTAAATCAGCTTAATCTCAACATTCATTTGGAAAAGCCAATAGACAAACTAGTAAGACTAAAGACTGACAAATATCGTGGCTTGCAACGTGAGGTGTTGTGATTGGGGAGATGGTAAATGCATTGTGGATGGCCGTTGCAATCTTCGAAAATTCCAGAATTTAGAAATGTCTTACTGGATTAGAAAATTAAATATGTTTCACCTGTATTAAAGAAAGGAAGGCAACGGAAATGAGAAAGGAACAGGCCAGTCAGTTTGAAATCTGTCATTGGGGAAAATAGTAGAATCCATTCGTACATAAGTTGTGACATTTTAGAAATCCATAATACAATCAAACAAAGTTACATTTTATGTATATAGCTATTTGATGATAATATGAGCAAGGCAAATAAAGTGAAACCAAGAGATCCTGTGTATTTGGATTCCCAGATTCGCAAGGTGCCACATGAAACATTTCCTCCCAAGAAAATAATTTATCATGGGCAATATATTAACATTGATAAACGATTGGCTAACTGATGGAGAATAGAGAGTTGGGATCAATAGGTCAGAAAGATCTTACATAAATTAGCCTTCCACCTCAACTACTTGCAATCTGTATAAATTATTTTGATCAAGGGACTGTTTGTGTTGTAGCCACATTTGCTGATGGTACAAAGATAGATGGGAAAGCAGCTTGTGACTGGATACAGAATCTGCAAAAGGATATAGTTAAGTGAGTGGTTAAAAAAATAGCAATCGTCATGTGGGGAATTGTGAGGTTATCACTTTGATAGAAAGAATGAAAAATTACCGTTTAAAAGGAAAAAGATCACGGGATGCAATTGTATAGGAACTCTGGGTGTTTGTGTTGATGAAAATCAAAGTTAGCTTGCTTCTGCAGCTGTAACTGGTAAGGCAAATAGGTTCCCCTCTCCCATCATAGATGAGGCCCTCACTTGTGTCTCCTCGGTACCCCGCAGCTCCGCCCTTGCTGCTCCTCCCCCTAGTCGCAACAGAGACAGTCCTCCTAGTCCTTACCTTCCACCCCATTAGCCATCGCATACAACACATAATCCTTCAAAGTGTCCGCCACCTCCAACGGGATCCCACCACTAGTCACATTTTCCCATCTCCGTCCCTTTCCGCCTTCTGCAGAGACCGTTCCCTCTGCAACTCATCCCTTCCCACCCAAACCACCCACTCCCCAGGTTCCTTCCCTTGCAACCGCAGAAGATGCAACAACTGTCGCTATACCTCCTCCCTCGACTCTGTCCAGGGACCGCGACTGTCCTTTCAGGTTAGGCAGACGTTCACTTGCATCTCCTCCAACCTCATCTATTGTATCTGTTGTTCAAGATGTGGACTCTTGTACATCAGCAAGACCAAACACAGACTAGGCGATCGTTTTGCGGAACACCTTTGCTCAGCCCGCATGAACTAACCTGATCTCCCGGTTGCTAGACACTTTAATTCTCCTTCCCATTCCTACACAGACCTTTCTGTCCTCGGTCTCCCCCGTTGTCAGAGTGAGGCTAAACACAAATCGGAGGAACAGCATCTCAATTTTCGCTTGGGCAGCTTACAACCTAGTAGTAAAAATATTAAGGGTACACAAAAGGCTGGAGAAACTCAGCGGGTGCAGCAGCATCTAAGGAGCGAAGGAGATAGGTGATGTTTCGGGTCGAGACCCTTCTTCAGACTGTTGAATATTGATAAGAATATTGACTTCACTCACTTCAGGTAGCCCCGGCATTCCTTCTCTCTCTATCCCTCCCCCATCTAATTCGCACTAGCTTCTCATTTTCACCCTACAAACAGCCTGTTTCCTTTATCATTGTTACTTTTTTGCATATCTTTAATTCATTGTTCTTTATCTCTCCACATCACCGTCTATATCTCTCGTTTCCCTTATCCCTAACCAATCTGAAGAAGGGCCTCGACCCGAAACTTCACCCATTCCTTCTCACAAGAGATGCTGCCTGTCCTGCTGAGTTACTCCAGCTTTTTGTGTCTATCTAAGGCAAATAGAATGTTGGCTCTTCATTGTGAAGGTGATGGAATATAAAAATGTCGGAAAGCTACAACTGTTTGTGGCTTTGGTGAGTCCATACTTGCAGTACAATGTAAATTTCCGGTTTCTTAGAGTCATACAGTACGGAAGCATGCCTTTATCTCCACTGTGTTCACATCACTCATTTTCACTAATCCTGGGCTAATTCAATTTTTCGTCAACATTCCGACATTCTGGTGCTTACTCATTCATTGGAGCCAAGTTACGGTGGCCAACCCAGATATCTATGGGATTTAGGAGGAAACTGGAAGATTCAAAGGAAATCAACAAAGTCACAGGAAGAATATCTAAACTTTACACAGAGAGCATAGATTGAACTTGGGTTACTGGAGCTGTGAGGTAACAGTTCTATTAACTGCAGCACTCTGCCACTCCTCGAAGAAAACAATTTCCATTGAAAGCTGTTGAAAGAAAGTTCACTGGGATCCGGTTTCCTGAGGTGGAAGGATTGTCCCATCAAGAAAGATTGAGCAGGTTGGGCAATATTTGTTGAAGTTCAGAAAAATATGAATTTATCTTATTCAAACATGTAGGAGCTGTCGAGGCTGAATTACAAAACAGATTAAAGCCCGAGTAGATTTTTGGACTAAGGGAGACTCAATAGTTATGGGAATGGATTGGAAAGTAGAGCTGAAGCCAAGATGAACTGATGCAGTTGAATTTCTAATGAAAATACAATCATAAAACCGCTGGACATGTTTTGAAATGGAAGGAATGGAGATATATTTCTAAGTTGGGGATTCTGTAGGACATCAAGAGAAACCTACAGGCATTGACATTTCCTTGCGCCTGTTGCCCTTGGTGGTGATCACAGATTTGGGAGATGATGTTGGGATATCCTGGGTGACGAAAGAAATGGAGGATTTGTTTAGGAAAAGGGAGGCATATGTCAGGTAGAGACAGCAAGGCTCACCTGTATCTTTGAAGGAGTATGGGGATTGAGGAACACATTTAGGAAGGAAATCAGGAAGGCAAAAGGGTGCACAAGAGTGCTGTGGCAGAGAAGATTAAAGGGCCTGTCACACTAGCGCGCGATTAGACGCGACAAGCGCGACCTACCGTGGTCGCTTTAGTCGTCCGGCCTCGCGTGACCCTGTCCCACTGCGATCGCCGGAGTCTCGTGGAGTTGCGCGGACTCGTGTGTAGCTGGTGTCGACATCGCGCGTAGTGTCCAAAAACCGACACTGCTTAAAAATTACGCGCGGCAAAATCCTGTCGCGCAGAACGTGATGACGTTTTGACGTTGTGCGTCTTCAGCGTGGCGTTGCGTGATGACGTCACTGCCCGACATCGTGCAACGCGCATGCTCATGCGCATCGTCACGTGATGAAAAATAACGTCCTTCCTTCGGACGTCGCGCGTGTTATCGCGCGCTAGTGTGACAGGCCCTTCACTCGCACCGGGATCGCCTGACCCCCACGCGACCCCCGCGTCCGAATTTGTCGCGCTTATCGCGTCTAATCGCGCGCTAGTGTGACAGGCCCTTAAGGATAATGCAAACAATTTTATATGTGTATTAAAGGAAAAGGAGAGAGAAAATAACAGGAACCACAGAAACCAAAGTGGTCATCTATTTGTGAAGCTGCAAGAGATGGGCATGGTCCTCACTATTACTCCCGTGTTTGATGGAGATTTCAGGACAGTTTGTTTTACAGTCGAAGATACTAGACGTTCTAAGACATATGAAGGTAGATAATTCTACCGGGACTGATCAGATATATCCAATGATATTATGGGAAGCTAGAGAAGAATTTACTAAAATCCTGGCTGAGATATGTAAATCATTGTTGGATACAGATGAGGTGATGGAGACTGGAGGGTGGCTAATGTTGTGCCTCTATTTAAAAAGGATTGCAAAGATAACCTGGGAGCTATAGACCAGTAAGCTTAATATTTGTGGTAGGAAAGTTACTGGAAATGAGTTTGAGGGATAAGTTATACATAGATTTGGAAAAACAAGGGATAGTTAGCATAGTTTAGTCCATGGGAAATGATGTCTCACAAATTTGATTGAGGTTTTTGAATGTAGCCAAGAAGGTTGAAGAGGGTGGGGCCGTAAGTGTTGTCAATATGGACTTCAATAAGGCCTTTGATAAGATTCTGCATGGTAGGCTGTTCTGGAAGGTTTGACTGCATGGAATCCAAGGAGGGCTAGTAAACTGCATGCAGAATTGACTTCATGCTAGGAAGTAGAAGGTGGTGGTATAAGGTAATTTGTTTGGACTAGAGGTCTGGGACTAGAGGTGTAAATCAGGGATTGGTGTTGAGCACATTGCTGTTTATCATCTATATCAACAACTTGGATGAGAATGTGAAAGGCATGATTAGTAATGCTGTAGAAGACAATGAAATAGGTAGTATAGACAGTGAAAATGATTATCCAGAATTCCACTGAAATCTTCATTAGTTGGGCAAGTGGTCCAAAGAATAACAAATGGAATATAATATGGCAGATAATTGTGTTGAATTTTGGGAAGTCATACCAGGACAGGACCTTCACAGTGAATGTCCGACGAGTATTGTTGAGCAGAGGGATCTAAGAGTACAAACACATAATTCACTGAAAGTGGCATCACAGGTAGATAGAGTGGTGAAGAAGGGAATTGCGTAGCAGTTGGGACATTATGTTGCAGTTGTTCAAGCCAATGGTGAGGCTGCACTTAAATCAGTTTTCGTCTCTCTGCTATAGGAATTACGAGGATGATAGCAAGAGTCAAGGGCTGTAGGGAGAGGTTGGGCTGGCTAAGACTTTATTTCTTGAAGAGTAGGAGGCTGAAGAATGATCTAATAGAGGTATATAATATCAGGAGGGGAATGGATAAGATTATGGGAATAAAGAACTAGAGGGCATATGTTTAAGGTGAAAGGGGAAGAATTTAAGAGGAACCTGAAGGGCAACATTTTTCACACAGAAAGTTTGAACGAACTTTCAAAGGAAATAGTCAAAATAGGTGCAATAACAACATTTAAAGAACATTTGGGCAGGTACATAGTTAGGAAATGCCAGAGTGAGGCCACATGCCAACTGGAGGGACAGCACCTCATATTTTGCTTGGGTAGCTTATAACCAAATGTTGAATTCTCCAATTTTAGGTACTTAATGTACAAACAGCCCCCTTTTCCCTTATTTCCCTCTCTCAACCCTGAACCCGCCCCCCTCCCCCCTGGATTCATTCCCATTTCTCCCCTTCCTCCTCCCATGTCTCCTTCTCCCTATATTCCTTGTTCTGGCTTCACAATTCTCGCCTTTCCATCCTTTTCTCACAATTTCTGCCTTTTCATCTCTGGCCTTTGTCCAACCATCTGCCTGTCAAAAACCCCCTTCACCCGTTTTCACCTATCACGCACCAGGTTTTGTACTGCTCCCAGTTCACTTCCAGATTTCTTCCCCATCACCCCAATTAGTCTGAAGAAGAGTCCTGACTCAAAATGTCTCCTATTCATGTTTTTCGGAGATTATGCCTGGCAAGCTGTTACTCCAGCCCTTTGTGTATTTTCTATAAACCAGTATCTGTAGTTCCTTATGTCACCTACCACTCTTGATGTGCAAAAACACGCATCATATAGCTCCTTTTAACTTTCCCTCTCTCACTTGAAAACCTATGCCCGCAAGTATTTGTGTTTCCACATTGGGGAAAAAGGTTCTGACTATCCTATCTATGCCTCTCATGACTTTATAAACTTCTTTCAGGACTCCCCTCAACCTCTGATGCTGCAGAGGAAACAATCTAAGTTTCTGCAACCTCCCCTAACAGCTAAGATACTCCAATCATGGGCACCCTCATCTATAAAGTCACCACATCCTTTGCGTAATGCAATGACCAGAACTGCATACAATAATTTCCTTCCTTGCTTTCCTCAGCATCCTGGAATAGAACTCATCCGGCCTAGAGAAATTATCCACCTTAAATGTTCTTCGGGACAATCAAACCTGAGTCTGAAGAAGGGTTGCAAGCCGAAATATCACCCATTCCTTCTCTCTAGAGATGTTGCCTGTCCCGCTGAGTTACTCCAGCATTTTGTACCTATCTCCTCCTTAATATTGACACGCCGTAGAATATAGGCCGACTCTTACCATCATTGCTTTCCTTGGTGAATACCGAGATATGTCGCAAGTATCTCACTCACTTCCTTTCTCTCTGTGCATTAATTTGTGCATTAACGTGATAAGGGTTAGAGATAGATCAATCGTGATTGAATGGCGGAGTAGACTTGATGGGCTGAATAGCCTAATTCTGCTCCTATCACATGATCTTATGATTAATTCCCTCGAATGGACCTACCCTTCTCCCTATCTAAAATGCCTCGGGATGATTCCTCTTTCATGGCCTCTTTTAGCTCTCCCGATTTCTTGTTCAAGTTCTTTCCTTTTTCCTTTATATTCCTCAGGACCTTGTCTGCTTTCAACTTCCTAAATCTTCCATATGCTTCCTATTTCTTTTTGATTAAGTTTTCAATATTTCCTGTTGTCCTAAGTTCTCAAACCTTGTATTTCCTTTCTTTTATCCTTACATGAACATGTTTGTCCTGAGCTCTAATCAAATTGCCTTTAAAAGACTTTCACATATTAAATGTTGATTTACCCCACTCATTTTTTTTTCCTGACTAATATTTCTGAAATTAGCCTGTCCCCAATTAGGATGAGGACCAGTCCAATCTTTATGCATAACTATGTTAACATTTACTGAAGTATGGTACAGTTGAGGTACACTTTAATGAATAACTAACATATCTATTGCTTTATTCAGAAAACACACATGTTGATTGCAGGAATTGCTGCTTAATTATGATAGAGCATAATAAAAGGAGCACAACCTAAACATGTTAGTCTGAGCTGTCACTTCTTTGTTCAAAAAGGATATTGTCCATCAGCAGTTGAAAACAAATGGCAGGAAATGGAATTGTTGTCCTTGTTAACAAATGGTCGTGAGACTAATGCTGGCATTTGATCACCTGCTCAAAAACATGAGATTCGCTGCAGCTTATTATCAGGAAATGCATTCTCTAACTGTAAATTAGCAAGTTTTCTTTCCCGTCAGTAAATTGTTATGTTCCTCCCAGAATCTTTATGGGTTGTGTGCTCAGTTGCTAATCAGATTCTCAGCAAAGAAAAGGTTTGATAAACTTACAAAGGTAAGAAGAAAGTAAAGGAGTCTGTTACCAAGCAATTTTCTTAATGTTGGGAAAATATAAATAAAGTGACGCAGTTGTAATTGAAGATTTATGATAGACTTGGATAAAGCATGATGCAATTCTAGATTGCTCAATTAAATTAGAGGTGAGTGATACAAATTGAATGGTGTCTGCTTCATTGTCCATTATAATCGGTTATGCAGTGGAGAAACAGGAATGCTGATGTTTGTGGCAACTGGAAAGTCAGTATGCGACTCAGTAAGGGACCAGAAATTGGCTCCCCATTTCTCCTGTCATCCTGGGCACAATAAATATTTTCATACTTGTTAGCTAAACAAATAACGCTACTTTAGAAAACTTCTACAATTTTGTATCATCAATAGCACTAAATTAAAAATCCTGCTGTTATTAATTACCATGCCATGGGCTGCTTCAGTAAAGGCTGCTACCAAATTTAATTTGAGTAGATTTACTAAGCAGATTATGCATGCGAGTTTAGTTTGTGTAGCAAGCAGGCATTATCTGGCTGTGAGACCAGAACACAGCATCAGACACTGAAGCAACTACTGCATGGACATTTGGTCTGTGATTTAGTGTGCTTTTCATGTCTTTGTGCACTATTAATTTGTGCGTAGAAAATTGTTCTGAGCAGTTGTTGGGTTTGTTGCATATTGTTCAAGATAATTTACAGGTGACATATTTCTATTAGTTTATCTGTAAAGTTATAAAGCCATTTTATATATTCAGTGTTTCTGGTGGTAGATTTAATTTTGAAGCAGATCATGCAATCAATGCATGTGGTCCCCAAGGGACCTGCAAGGTTAGCTGATAGAAAACAGGCTCTTGATTATTACTTTATCCTGGCTTACCCATCTGTTAGTTCCACCTTTGCATACGTAACTGTTGAGTAGCTGAAGGGCGGGGGTGGGGAGAGACGAATCTCTGAAACAACGCTGTCTGATTATTCTGACACAAAATTCAGTTTGGGATGCAATGTGAACGCTGTGCTTCGATTTTTGACTGTAGAGATTATATGCAAGACTGCAGCATTGACTCATTTCAAAAGGCATGGTGTGCATTTCCGAAGGGAACTATAGAATGCTTTGTGTGAAATTTTTCTTCTGTCCATCTAATTTTTTTGAAAGGAACCTTTTTTACTATCCAGGAAATGGCTTTTCTTGTCCGTTGCTATGCCAACTGCTTGCAGCCATGGCCCTCTAAAGTAAGCATGATAATACAATTACAAAATATTTCATATTGACATCAAAATCAGCTGTTTATTTTGCTTGTAACATATTACTATGACAATGGTAACTGCTGGTGTAGTGTATTTGCCTTATGTATGAGAAATAGACCAGTTAAATATCAGTCACTATCGTGTGTGCAGATTAATTGTTGAAAGTTGGTTAGTTTAGCTGAGCAGGGACCAGCAGCGACCACTTTATCAGCATCGTTAGCAGATAGGGAGGTGGTTCCTATTCATATGCACAGCCCTAATTCTTTAGTTGCGAATGAAACGGGAGTATTAACAATGCCTTGCTGAGTGCTGGAGGCTGGTTTCTCGTCCTCAGCTAATCTACTACTGCATTAAGCTCTTTGAGGCAGTCTGTGTGGTCAGCCATTTTAGTTTTCTGAAAACCCACGGATCTTGCTCTTGTGAAGGAAGAAGCTAGATGTCTACTTTTACATTCTTCTTTTCTTTCATACTTGAGGTATTCCTAATTTTTTTAGATTTTTCATTATGAGGGAAAAAACAAATTTGCTTGATTGATCATTGATTGATCATTGCTTTTAGTACCAAATCAAATCCTGTTGGAAGTGACATTCAGCCGCAGTTTTTACAGGGTGAATTGATGAGCTGATAGGAATCTGTCCATGATGTTTAAATTCAATTCAGCACACCTTTCTATATTATGAAACCATTAACAATTGCAACTAATCATCCAAACATGGGGCAACAAGATAAAAACACAGTGAGTATTTTACAGCTGCTTACTGCTGTAATGAAACATTATACAGTATTAACGTATTCATTTATGTATTTTAAATTGTTCTTTTATTGATTATTTTTGTGGTGGATCTTTTGGAGCAATGTTCAGAATGATGGAATAGCCTTATGGCAGAAGTATTACTTCAACTAATTGTCATTTAATGAAGCATAGTTATTATAGGCTACTTTCTTGTACTGGTAATTTATTTGTTTGGTGTTAGTATGGATTAGGGTTTAGTTGAAATAATCTGCATGGTAAATGTTCCTACAGTTAGAGATCCATGTTCCAAGTATTAAGACACAATATTTGTTAACTGAATGTCTAAATTGTGTTGTAGATGTGTCTTGATTATTAAGTGCAAGGGGACTCTGTCATTGCAGTGCAGAAATGAAGGGGGCTATTTTCCCTTGGAAAGGTTATAGCACACGAATTAGTAGTCTTTCTCCTTCAAAAGCTGTCAATACTTGTGTATTTTGTGCATGCATATGACCTATCTAGCTTCCATTTGAGAGAATGTGAATGACTGGCTCCAAAGCATCCATCTTAGAAAGCTTTAAAAATAAAGAAAAAGTGATTTGCAAGCTGAAGTTGCCTCCTGTAGATGCCCCAATTTGTAATATATAACTTGACAATAACTAACCAATAAAAAGGAAGCAACTTAAGCAAAATTACATACACTTATTTTTATTTTAGGTATGGATCCATGATGTCACCTTAATTCTAGTTTGCTGTCATGTTTTTGATTTTTGCATTTTGTGTGTGAAATGTGATACATGTCATTTTTCTTGATGGTTTGGTTTTGGTTTTGGTGTATTTTTGCATTTCCAGAGGTAACAGATCTGGAGAAGAAATGATGGTTGACTAAGTCGGGTTATGATTTAAAGCAAAATAGGATTTTCTTATTTTAAAAGAAGTACAGTTTGCGTAGCAAAGTATTTTTGAAATTAGGAATTGATTGGGAATATTTTTATGGAACCATGTAGATTTGGTGGATTTTATCAATCCCGATATTCTGGTTAGCCAGCATTAACGCTGTTCACAGTTGGATTAGTGAGAAAAATGGATTATTAAAAAAATGTTGTGCACATTCGTTTTCTTATCCAGTAATTTCATTAATTATTCTCAGTTTTAAGAATTGCCTTGCAATTTTTTTTCAACACAAGATCTTTGTGTTGCTTCAAAAGTTCAAATGCTGAAGCTAATCAGTAATCAAGTAGACTGTCTTAAAATTCTGTTTTGTACATCAGTGAAAAAGCTTTGTGTTATCTTTGGTTGATTCCTAAGACGTGCACAACCAGTCAGTTTTACTTCAGTTATTTCCAGATTCTTGCTTAGCTTGACAGAGTATTCCAGATTTTCACTGTATCATGTTTAAAAATATTAGATCTTACATTATTCATCACCGTCCAAGTTCAAATCCATTTGTCCTAGAATTTAGTATCCATCCTAAATATTTTATAGGATTTCGTTTTTTTTCCTCTTTGTAGCAGAGATGCCTTTTGGTTACGTTTAGTTGCCTTTTTTATGTATTTCTTCCAATTCCTGAATATCTTTGTTGTGGGACACAACTTACTAGTTACAGCTGGTCAAGTGCTACTTGCAATTACATACATACTTGAATGTGTACTTTGAACTTAAATAAAAGAAAACTATGCTGAAAATGTTCAACATGAAAGGCGGCATCTGTTGAAAGGGGAATAGAATGAATCTTTCAAATTTATAACATGTATCAGAACTTGGAGAAGATAACAATTGGAAAAAATTTAAACTGTTGAGAATGGAGCAGGGGTGCAACAGAGAAAACAAAAGGGTGAAAACCAGGAGGATCCGAATAACACAGAATGTGGTAATGTTGGCTGAAAAGAGTGTTAAATGCATGTCTGAATGAGATGGAAATAGGGGATAACAAATGGATGTGAAATACTAGCTAGGGAGAGTAAAAAAAACTGAGTGGTGGATATGGGTGATGTTCACGTTTAATTTTCTGACTTTGTTGAAGTCAGCAATAGGAAAGATACCAGTAAGCTGGAAAGAGTGTGGAAGAGATTAAAGAGGATGTTGCCAAGACTCAAGGGGCTGAGTTATTTGGTGAGGTTGCCAGGTTAAGACTATTCTTGATAGGAGGCTAGAGGGCCATTTTTTCGGCAACTTACTGGCACCCGGCATAGTTGCAGCAGGTCACCGAAAATTTTCAAAATGTTGAAAATCCAGCGGTGACCAGAAAAGGGTACGACTCTTTGGTCGACTACTCGAGACCATACAGTTGTCACCCCGAAAAAATCATGTAATTGGGACAGGCCCTTAAGGGTGATTATGGAGCTGTATAAAGTTATGTGGGCATGGTTAGGGTGAATGCAAAGTCTTTTTCCCAAATTTGGGGAATCACAAACTAGAGGGTTAAAGTTTTAGATGAGAAAACCCACCATGTTTCCCCACCAGTAAGGCGATATGCAGGGTACTGCCCTGCCGACTACAAATTCAGAAGGTTCAGTAGGACTGGTTCACCACTATGGAGCTGGGAAACCCCCCTCCCCATGAGGCAAGACACTGAGACTTGCTCATACCCAAGGGCTGGAGAAGATGGTGACGAGAGAGCTTTGGTCGGTGCCGGGTCCCCGGAGTTGGTAAACAGCGAGTGTTATGACTCAAGATGGCAGTGGCGGCAAAAGGCAGGGAAACAAAGGTGCCAGTAAATGGATTGGGATCTTACCTACGAGGTCGGCTGTAGGAGGCGCCCTTGGGGCACAAGGATTGAACGGTGGCCGGGGGAGGCGAAGGATGATGATTCGCAGGTTGAAGTGACCGTCCGGAACAAGGAGTCGATGGAGTGGGCTGCTGGAGGCCCTGCAGAGGCTTGAAGTGGTAGAGCAACAGGGGCGGACACCAACAACTTGGATAGGCCAGGCCGACTCTGCAACACTGCCAGGGCGACTGGCCACCATGGCCAAATCAACTCTACATTTATATCAACTTTCAGACTTGAATCTTGAAAAACTGTGCCAAAATATGGAGACTCTCGTATATTGTCTCAAGTGTGCTATTCCTATACACTTGTACTTAACTAAGATTGTGCTTATGTTTAGTAATGCCCTTTATTGAACTGCATGCAAAAAAAGACTTTCATTGTACCTCGGTACGTGTGACAATAAAGTACTTTTGAACCATTAGCTCAGCTGGTCAGGCATCGCTGGGGAATATGGATCATTATGTTTATTGTCGAGACCCATCATCAGACTAGGTCTTTGTTTCAACATTTAAAAGACATTTGGAATGGAAAGGATAAGAAAGATCTGGGTCAAATGCATGCAAATCTGGCTAACTTAAATTAACATCTTAATCAACATGGATGAGTCGGGATGAAGGGCCTGTTTCCGTGCTGGGTGACTCTGTAACACTGATTGTAAGGTGTCAGGTTTGAAGATGAGATGCTGAACGTAAAGCTTGCACTGAGCTTTGTGCAAACAATATGAGAGGGCAAAAACAGAAAGGTTAGAATAGGAATAAGATAGAGACGGAGGAACTTGGGGCAGTTAATGGAAGCAGTCAGTGTTACCATTGAAGAAATACTGAAGGTACTATCGTATATGAAGTTAGACAAATCTCTAGGGTCTGATCAGATATATCCGAGGACATTGTGTGCATCTAGAGAGGAAATTGCAGGAGCTCTGGTTGAAATTTACGAGTCGTCCTTAAATACAGGAGAGGTGCCGGAGATCTGGAGGGTGGCAAATGTTATGCCTCTTTTCAAGGATTGCAGGGAAAATGCAGGGAACTATAGGTCGGTGAGATTAACATCTGTAGTTGGAAAGTTACTGGAGAGTATTCTGTGGGATAGATTATACAGGCATTTGGACGGACAAGGGCTGATTAGGGATAGTCATTATGGTTTTGTACGTGGGAGGTCGTGTCTCACAAATCTGAGTTTTTTGAAGACGTGATCAAAAACGCAATGAAGGCAGAGCTGTAGATGTTGTATATATGGATTTCGATTTTGGCCAGGTGGGCTGAGGAATAGTCAATGGAATTTAATACAGAGAAGTGTGAGGTGTTGCATTTTGGAACAAGGGCAGGACCTGCACAGTGAACAGTAGGCCTCTGGGGAGTGTTGTGGAGCAGAGGGATCTATGAGTGCAGGTGCATGGTTCCTTGAAGGTGGAGTCGCAGGTGGTCAAGAAGGCTTTTGGCACATTGGCCTTCATCAGTCAGAGTAGAAGTTGGGAGGTCATGTTGCAGTTGTATAAGACGTTGGTGAGACCGCATTTAGAATATTGTGTTAAGTTCTGAGCACCATGTTATAGGAAAGATATTGTCAAGCTTGAAAGAGTTCAGAGAAGATTTACGAAAATGTTGTCAGGACTAGAGGGTGTGAGCTATAGGGAAAGGTTGAGTAGGTTGGGTCTCTATTCTATGGACCGCAGGAAGATGTGGGGAGATCTTATAGAGGTGTACAAAATCACGAGGAGAATGGATCGGGTAGATGCACGGAGTCTCTTGCCCAGAGTAGGGGAATTGAGGACCAGAGGACATAGGTTCATGGTGAAGGGGAAAAGATTGAAAAGGAATCTGAGGGTGGTGGGTGTATGGAACAAGCTGCCCGATGAGGAGTTGAAGCTGGGACTATCCCACTGTTTAAGAAACAGTTAGTCAGGTATATGGATAGGACAGGTTTGAAGGGATATGGACCAGGCGCAGGCAGGTGGGACTAGTGTAGCTGGGACATGTTGGGCACGTTGGGCCGAAAGGCCTGTTTCCACACTGTGAAACAAAAGTAACTCTGAATGACCTTTGTGGACTGGGTGATTGCGAAACAAGATGTGTTTCAACTCCAAGGGTAAACTTGGAGGTTGGATCGCCAATTCCAGAGTCTGTGGATTTTTTAATTGTAAAATGCTCAGTGGTGAAGTGATTAAAATCGGGGATAAACTAAATCCAAAAAAGTATGTTCACTTTTTTAAAATTAAATAATTTGATTATTATGTTATATTTTTAATGTGTTCCGCAACCTTGCCATTTACACTTTCTGCTAAGGAGTATTTGTGGAAAGCTTTGCCCATGTATACTTGCAGATGTGACTAACAGTCTGCCGGTAACTACAAAGTGATACAAAATAAAGAAAGATTTTATCAAGGTCAGAATTGTAGGTCATGATACTGCAATAAATCTTCCATGCTTTTTTGGCTGATGCAGAGGTTGTTTATCTGCTGGAGTTAAAATGGAATAAACATCGCCAAATTTAATACATAAAATCTGTGTGTAGGAAGGAACTGCAGATGCTGGTTTAAACCAAAGTTAGACACAAAACTCTGGAGTAGATAGGCAGCATCTCTGGAGAGAAAGAATGGGTGATGTTTCGGGTCGAGATGGAAGATCCCCTCCCAGTCCACGTCCCACCCATAAGCATGTTCATATTTCAGAGCCACTTTGCAAAGACTTCTGGATCACCATATCTTGGCACCCCATTTCTATTTAATTTGTGATTATTTCCCGGATTCTGGTGGTCTCAATCAAATAGTTTAGGTATCTTCCTACTTTATCTGACAAGTTACAATTTCTGTAACTTGGCTCACAGCTTCACAAGGTTCAGCATGTTTATTGTAGATATGATTTCTGATCTTGATCATTATGTTGCACCTATAATATCACCTGGTCTACATTCCCTATCAAATCGTGTTTTATACATTTAATATGTTGTTTATTAATATCTAGTTGATCTTGTAGTGATTTAGGTTATTTAATGTAAGTAAGTTACTTTACATATTTGTAGCTTTTGTGTCGCAAAGTTTAAAAAACACACACTACATTGCCTTGCATGAGACAGATTTAGTATATTACCTAATGCAAGCACGAATAGTAAATGTATCAAGAATAGCAGCTCTTTCCCCCCATGCATCAACTTTCCATGCTGACCATATGACTTTCATACACAATTAGGATCCATTTGGAATTGTACTTTGTGTGATCACCTTATCAACATTGTATTATTACTCATCTAAATTCTGCCCTTCAGATATGCTACCTGACCACCTGTTAGGTTTCACCATTCAGCAATACATCACAGTTTACCTCACCATTACCACCTTCAACCCCCTACTGACCCTGTGATATCAGGCTACTTATTGGCGTACACTACTGGTATAATCTGATATATATATCTAAATTTTGCCCTTCAGATATGCTACCTGACCACCTGTTAGCTTTCACCATTCAGCAATACGTCAAAGTTTACCTCACCATTACCACCTTCAACCCCCTACTGACCCTATGATATCAGGCTACATTGGCATACACTACTGGTATAATCTGATATATTTTCCAATGAAATACACTGTTTTTAGTCCCTAAGATGTATTTTCCTTCGCCACCAGTTCCATTCTCTCTTTGGCCATTGCAAAAGTTGGATCTGGATATTTATACTCTGCATACTCTTTGACCTTCAGTTCAGTCTTCAATCCCATGGTCTCTCCACCCGTCTTACTTTAATATTAGACTTTGCCTGGTGTCCTTCTATGACCTGATGATTCAGGTTTTCTTGTTGATGCTTAAATGTGAGACCCTCTGGCCCACCATCCTCCAGGGCATCACATTCCTGTGTCCTACCACACTTTGAGTGAAAATAATAAATCTTCAGCTAGAAAAGTTCTGTGGTCTACCAGTTCTGGCCACCTCTGTTGATAACTTTCTTTGTTCAACCACTATGCAGTGAGCTGTGAAATTCACTACCCCGGTTCCCCTTCATTCACTATAACTCTTCTTTTTGGTTATTGCCTCATGTTTGTTATTTTGTCCTGTTTACGCTCCCTTGACGTGATTTGGAAGTGAAGGTATATTTATGAATATAAGAAGATATTGAGACTTACTGGAGGCTTCAAAAACGGGTGCTTTGGACCACCATACCCATACCCACAATTGAATACCCATTTGTAGTATTCACATTTTTAGAGGAGGAAATATATAGTTAGATCAGTGATGGCTGCAAGAACAATAGGGTTGTAATAGTGGGGGCGATTTAAACTTTCTGAATATCAGCCGTGACTGCCATTGTACTAAGGGCTTGGATGGGCTGAAATTTGTTAACTGTGTTCAGGAAATCTTTCTCAATCAAGATGTAGATGGCCAACTAGGGAAGGGACAAAACTCGACCTCCTTTTGGGAAATAAGGTAGGCCAGGTGACCGAGGTGTTAGCGGGGGAGCACTTTAAGGCTTTGACCATAATTTTATTAGTATTAAAATAATCATGGAAAAGGGTAGGACTGATCCAAAAGTTGAAATTCCAAATTTTGGCAAAGCCAATTTTGATGGTAGCAGATAATACTTTTGAAAAGTTGATTGGGCAAATATTTAATGGGAATCTGAAGGGTACCTTTTTCACAGAAAGCATGGTGAGTATATGAAATGAGCTACCAGGTAGAGGTAGATAATTGAAAGAGACGAGGACAGGTGCATGGATAGGACAAGTTTGGGGGGACGTGGGCCAAGACGGGTAAGTGGGACCAGCTCAGTTAAGCAACTTGGTCAGCATGAACGAGTTGTGCCGAAGGTCCTGTTTCCCTGTTGTGTAGCTCTGTCTCTGTAATATAAGAGTATTTTGAAGCATAGGCTTAAAATTTACAGCAGTAAGAATCTCAAGTTTGATGTATCCAGGTGGACTCTTGCACTTCATTTTGACCAAGAGTGGAAAAAACATTTTTTGCAACTGCATCAAAATCTTATTTTATTCTTGTTTGCTCAAAAACCCATTCCCTCAAATTTGAAGAGTATGGAAATGTCTATTTACTCAAATCAGTTCAGCAATTGTACCATGCTAGGATTGGGCAATTTCTTATTTGACGGAAGCGTTGTTTTAACATGAAAAAAGGGAATCGCACAATTACCTTCAAAGTGAGTTCAGTTACTTGTTACCCTAACCGCAGCCCATAACTGTTGTATTACCCCAATCCACTGACATATTATCCACTGATCTGTGTATTCATGACATTAGCTGTGTTTTACTGGAATTGTTGGTAAGTGCAGGTAATTCTGCTTTAACTTATGTTCCCGTAACACAAATTGGATATAACATGATTAATGGCTTATTTGTCTGATGCGGGCTGCTTTGGGCAATTTTGATTGGGAGCTTGAGAATTACTTACTCAATTTACTTTGGAAATTGTCACGTGGAAAAAAATCTGTATTGTGAAATAAACATAGTCACGGGAAAACAAACCTTCTATGTAACTACCCAACAGTAGACAGACACCATTATTTCTTAAGAACACAGCTGCTACTTTCACCCCATGTGGTCAATAAAATTGACAAGCGATCACTTCTATTGACAGTTGTGCAATGATCCATTACAAAAATTATAACATGTGGCTTTAGTCTTTTTGGCTTGCAGTAACACAAATGAGCTATTAAAACCATCTTTATTTTTCAAAATCGTGCAAAAAAAACTTTATCGTGAGTCTGAAACTCTCCAGCCTTAACCTCCTTTTCCCAATGACACATTTGTTTTTATAATGTGTTTTTCTATAATGTGAGATTTTGGGGGGGAAACAACTGCTGCGTTGTAACATAGAAACACAGAAAATAGGTGCAGGAGCCTGCACCGCCATTCAATATCATCATGGCTGATCATCCAACTCAGTATCCCGTACCTGCCTTCTCTCCATACCCCCTTACTATATTTAAGCGGGAGTTAGATGTGACCCTTGTAGCTTTAGCTACAAGGGTCACATCTAACTCCCACTTAAATATAGCCAATTAACTGGCCTCAACTACCTTCTGTGGAAGAGAATTCCAGAGATTCACCACTCTGTGTGAAAAATGTTTTTCTCATCTCGGTCCTAAAAGATTTCCCCCTTAACCTTAAACTGTGACCCCTTGTCCTCGACTTCCCCAACATCGGGAACAATCTTCCTGCATCTAGCCTGTCCAACTCCTTAAGAAATTTGTACGTTTCTATAAGATCCCCCCTCAATCTTCTAAATTCTAGCGAGTACAAGTCGAGTCTATTCAGTCTTTCTTCATGTGGAAGTCCTGACATCCCAGGAATCAGTCTGGTGAACCTTCTCTGTACTCCCTCTATGGCAAGAATGTCTTTCCTAAGATTTGGAGACCAAAACTGTACACAATACTCCAGGTGTGGGCCCACCAAGACCCTGTACAAATGCAGTAGAACCTCCCTGCTCCTATACTCAAATCCTTTTGCTATGAATGCTAACATACCATTCGCTTTCTTCACTGCCTGCTGCACCTGCATACCTACTTTCAATGACTGGTGTACCATGACACCCAGGTCTCATTGCGTCTCCCCTTTTCCTAATCGGCCACCAGAACTACCTGAATATTGTGTTGTAGCAGAACTACCTGTATATTGTGTTCTTACCAAGCCCTTCCCTGTTTGTCATGCAAGGCTTGCATTTGATATTTGTTGCTGACATATAGTAAAATACTGCTGTTAATAGTCCGTGTGCAGCTAGGATCAGGGTGGATAATGCAGGTGTCAGGAATGTGGGTAGGTTTGTGGCTGGAGCCTTTGTGGCTGAAACAAATGGAAACTTGTGCTGAAGTTATGTCCATGAAGGGATGAACTACTGTATGTCATTGCAGCCTTAGTTTCATTCCTGATGACTTCAGTAGCATTTAAAAAATATATATATCCGTGGGGGAAATCAGTTCCATATCCCTTGTGAATGATGGGGACTTGGTGTACTTAAGGAACAGGGTGAGCTACATGTATTAATGGGAATCTTGTGAAAAATCCTCTGCACTGGTGTAGGAGCTAACCAAATATTCATCAGCAAAATGTTCTTGACGGAATCAGGTCTGTTTGAAAACTGGTTGCTGGCGGTGTTCCTTGGGGTTTAATAACAGGATTTTTACTGTTGGCATTAATAATGGACTCTTAGGGTTTTAGAATAATAAAACGGACTGTCATTGTGCGAAATGTTTAGACGGGGCAGAATTTGTCAAATGTGTTCAGGAAAGTTTCCTCAGGCAATATGTAGAGTGCCCTACACTGTACATATAGCCTGGGAGAGGGCAATGCTTGGTCTGGTTGTAGGAAATAGGGAGGGGCAAGTGATTGAAGTGTTCCTGGATGTGCCTTTTGGTATGAATGACCACTGTTCTATTAATTTTAAGAAAGTTAAGGATAAAGACGAGTTAAAATTCTAAATTGGGGCAAGGCCAACTTTGATGGTATTAGACACAAAATGCTGGAGTAACTCAGCGGGACAGGCTGCATCTCTGATGAGAAGCAATAGTGAGTTGCTGATCTGGTGAGTTGCTGATCAAGACCATTCTTCAAACAGTGGTATTTGATGGTATTAGACAGGAACTCATTCAAGTTGATTGGTGCAGGTTGTTTGCAGGAAAAAGGACGTCCAGAAAGTGGGATGCTTTCAAAACCGTGCTGCTCAAGAATTCAGGACATGCATGATGTTCCTGTTAGAGTGAAGGGCAAGGCAGGTGGGCTTAAAGAAGCCTGGATGACAAAGGAAGTTGAGGTTCGAGTCAAGCATAAGAAGGAGGCATGGGACAAGTGTAAACAGTTGGGATCAAGTGTGTCCGTGGTGAAGTTTCAGAAAATGAGGCGTATGCCAAAGGAGGAAATCAGGAGGGCAAAAAGGAGGTAGAGGATAGCTCTGGCTGATAATGTTAAGGTTAATCCAGAGATTTTATGTGCATTGGGCGAAAAAGTGTAACCAGAGACAGACTAGGGCCACTCAGGAATCAAAAGCAGTCATCTCTGTGTGGAGCCTCAGGAGATGGACAAAGTCTTCAATGAGTATTTCCCCTGGTCTGAAGAAGGGTCTCGACCCAAAAAGTGACCCATTCCTTCTATCCAGAGATGTGGCATGACTCGCCTAGTTACTCCAGCATTTTGTGTCTAGTGTAAACCAGCATTTGCAGTTTCTTCCTACACGTTTTTATTGTGGAAAAAGACAGGAGGACCAGGGATTTGGTCAATAGAAGTGTCTGGAGGGCAGTCAGTATTACGGTCAAGGAGGTGCTGAGGGTCCTAGTGCATATGAAGGTAGACAAATGTTCAAGGACATTGTGTGAAGCTAGCGAGGAAATTGCAGGTGCCCTGGCTGAGATATATTAGTCATCATTAAATGTGGGTGAGATGCGAGACGACGAGAAAGTGTCACATGTTGTGCCTCTATTTAAGAAGGGCAGAATGGAAAAGTCTGGGAACTATGGGCCAGAGAGGTAACATCTGTGGTCAGAAAGTTACTATGGAATATTCCGAGATATACATGTATTAAGGATAGTCAGCATGTTTTGTACGTGTGAGATCGTGACTCATGAATTTGATTACGTTTTTTGAAGATATAACCAAAAAGGTTGATGAGGGCACAGCTGTATTTGGCATAGGAAGCAGATGGTGATGGTGGAATGTTGTTTGTTGGACTGAATGCCTGTGACTAGTGATTTGCTTCAATGAATAGTGCTGGCCCATCGCTGTTTATGGTTTTTATCACGATTTAGATGAGAACATACAAGGCATGATTAGTAAGTTTGCAGTTGAAACTAAAGTGGGTGGTATTGTAGATAGTAAAGATGATTTTTCAAAGATTACAGCAGGATCTTGATCAGTTGGGCAAGTGGGCAGCGGAACGGTTAATGGAGTTCAATGGAGATAAATGTGAGGTGCTGCATTTTGGGAAGTCTAACCAGGGCAGGATCTTCGCAGTGGATGGCAGGGCTCTGGGGAGTGTTGTCAAGCAGAGGGACCGAGGAGTGCTGGGACATAGTTCCTTGACAATGGCGTCACAGGTTGACAAGGTGTTCAAGAAGGCTTTTGGCACATTGGCCTTCATCAGTCAGGGTTTTGAGCATAGAAGCTAGAATGTCATGTTACAGTTGAACAAGGAACATTTTGGTGAGGCCACAGTTGGAGTATCATGTTCTGTTTTGGGCACCATGTTATAGGAAAGATGATGTTAAGCTGGAAAGAGTGCAGAGATGATTTACGAGGATGTAGCTAGGACTTGAGGACCTGAGCTATCCGGAGAGTTTGAGCAGGCTAGGACTGTATTCCTTGGAGGGTAGGAGGATGTGATCTTATAGAGGTGTTTATGATCATGAGGGGAATAGATAGGGTAGATGCACAAATCTTTTACCCAGAGCAGGGGAATCAAGAATCGGAGGCCTTGGGTTTAAGGTAAGAGGGGAAAGATTTAATAGGAATCTGAGAGGCCATTTTTAACACGCAGAGGGTGGTGTGTGTATATGGACCGAGTTTCCAGAGGAGGTAGTTGAGGCTGAAACTATAGCAACATTTAAAAGACATTTTGAGAGGTACATGGATAGGAAAGATTTAGAGGGATATGGGCCAATCGTGGGCGGGTCGGACGAGTGTAATTTAGGTGGGGTACTTTGATCGGCATGGGCCAGCTGGGTTGAATGGCCTGTTTTTGTACTAATTGACAAGACTAGGGATAACCCCAAAGTATATAGAATTAATAGGACTGTAGGAGAGCAACAAGATTAATATCTTCTTCAAAATACTTTGAATAGATTTAGTTCCATAAGTCAAAATTCTTCAACCTTTACTCAAGTATGGGAAGTTTGATAACTTTCAGTGACCTAGATTGTGTTAACGTGGATCAAAAATATTAATCTGTGATTCTGAAGAGATGTCATGATTATGAAAGTTATCCAAGGACAGCATCAATTTAAATAACAGGAGAAATAACAAAAACATAAAATGCTCAGCAAGTTAGGCAGCATCAAGCTGAAACACAGTTACTGTTTCAAGCTGAAGATTGTCAGAACTGGGAAAGAGAGAAAACCAGTTTGAGAACCACCTGAATTATTGTAAGCAAACAATACTTTCTCTGGTGTAAAGGAGTAGTTGGTTTTGACATCAAACGTGCAAGTCCTAAATGTCACCTCCAGTGCTTTTAACAATCTGCCATTCCCAAACTTGCCATTGAACCTTGCAGCAGGATGACACCTCACTGACGAAAGAGTCTGATATACCTCATACAGTGCCCTCCATAATGTTTGGGACAGAGACTCATCATTTATTTATTTACCTCTGTACTCCACAATTTGTAAAAGAAAAAATCACAAGTGCACATTGTCAGATTTTAATAAAAGGCCATTTTTATACATTTTGGTTTCACCATATAGAAATTACAGCTGTTTTTTTACATAGTCCCCCCCATTTCAGGGGGCACCATAATGTTTGGGACACATGGTTTCACCGGCATTTGTAATTGCTCAGATGTGTTTAATTACCTCCGTAATGCAGGTATCTCAGCACCTAGTCTTTCCTCCAGTCTTTCCATCACCTTCGGAAACTTTTATTGCGGTTTTATCAACATGAGGACCAAAGGCGTGCCAATGAAAGTCAAAGAAGCCATTGTGAGACTGAAAAACAAGAATAAAAGTGTTAGAGATATCAGCCAAACCTTAGGCTTACCTGTTTGGCCAAGTCAAAATCAACTGTTTGGAACATCATTAAGAAGAAAGAGAGCACTGGTGAGCTTACTAATCACAAAGGGAGCTGTGGAAGACCTCCACAGCTGATGACAAAAGAATTCTCTCTTTGATAAAGGAAATCCCCAAACACCTGTCCGACAGATCAGAAACACACCTCAGAAGTCAGGTGTGGATTTGTCAATGACCACTGCCCGCAGAAGACTTCACGAACAGAAATACAGAGGCAACACTGCAAGATACAAACCACTAGTTAGCCGCAAAAATAGGAAGGCCAGGTTACAGTTTGCCAAAAAGTACTTAAAAGAGCAACCACAGTCTTGTGGAAAAAGGTCTTATAGACAGGTGAGATGAAGATTAACATATCAGAATGATGGCAAGAGCAAAGTATGGAGGAGAGAAGGAACTGCCCAAGATCCAAAGCATGTCACCTCATCTGTGAAATACGGTGGTGGGGGTGTTATGGCCTGGACATGTATGGCTGCTGAAGGTACTGGCTCACTTATCTTCATTGATGATACAACTGCTGGTAGTAGTAGCAGCATAATGAATTCTGAAGTGTATAGACACATCCTATCTGCTCAAGTTCAAACAAATGCCTCAAAACCTATTGGCCAACAGTTCATTCTACAACAAGACAATGATCCCAAACATACGGCTAATGCAACAAATGAGTTTTTCAAAGCTAATAAATGGTCAATTCTTGAGTTCATGAGTGGCCAAGTCAATCTCCCGACCTGAACCCAATTAAACATGCCTTTTATATGCTGAAGAGATAACTGAAGGGGACTAGCCCCCAAAACAAGCACAAGCTAAAGGTGGCTGCAATACAGGCCTGGCAGAGCATCACCAGAGAAGACACCCAGCAACTGGTGATGTCCATGAATCGCAGACTTCAAGCAGTCATTGCATGCAAAGGATTTGCAACAAAATACTAAACATGACTAGTTTCATTAACATGACACTGCTGTATCCCAAACGTTATGGAGCCCTGAAATGGGGGGACTATGTATAAACACTGCTGTAATTTCTACATGGTGAAACCAAAATGTATTAAAATGGCCTTTATTAAAATCTGACAATGTGCACTTTAACCTCATGTGATTTTTTTTTAAATTACAAATCTCAAATTGTGGAATACAGAGGCAAATAAATAAATGATGGGTCTTTTTCCCAAAGATTATGGATGGCACTGTATCTGACTCTCCTTTATTGCTGAGAATTTCAACTTTTTAAACATGCTGTTCCAGCTGAAGGAACCCTTGAATGAGGTGCAGGCATTTTAATTACAGAAAACCAGATAAGTTATACAAAAAAAAACGTTTGCACTTATTATTCCTTCTAATAAATATTTCAAAATTCTATAGTTTTGAAAATAAATGTATAATATTTCAAGTTCCGCCTTAATTTCAAGCATTCCATACTTTATGCTTTAAAAGTATTTAAAATATGAGTTAAAAATCAAAGTTGCTATTCCTTCTCTGGGAATATAATAATCTGTGTGGTTGTTGTACTTACTTGAGTAAAGTTTTACTAATTTCAGAGAACCCCTGCAACTGGTACCAGATCCTCTGGGCAGTTGTTTGAAGTTCAGTGACGAGTAGAATAGAATAGAATTGAATAGAATAGAATAGAATACTTTATTGTCTCATGTGCCAAGCCACAGTGAGATTCTTTGTTTGCATACATTACCATGGTATGCAAATAGGTGCCTGTAAAGGGCACATACAAAGTTACATATTCCCCCCCCCTCACCCCCAGTTCCCCCTTTGTTCTTCTCCCCCTCTTATGCCGGGTCCTCCATTATCCATTGCTCTTCCCCTCCCTCACGGCACTCCCCCTACGCCGGGTCCCCATTGTCCATTGTTCTACCCCCCCCCCCCCCCCTCTTCACAGCAGTCCCCCACGCCAGGTCCTCCTTTCTTCCTTCCCTCGGGTCGTGGTGTCCTCAATTCCAAGTTGTCCGTCCTCGTCCCTCGTTCATCGCTCACACAGTGCCATCATCGACTGCTGCACCAACCTCCACTAACGCTACCAGGTCCTCTCCGCACGCCCCCATGGCGCTAACCTAGGCCCCAGCCGCATGGCTCTGTCTTGCCAGGCACTGATAGCCGCGGGCTCCGTTGACCCATGAGGCTCTACCTCGGAACCGCGAGGCTCCCCTGCCGGCCCGCTACGTTCTACCGCTACCCGACGAGGCCCGGGCTCCTATTCATGGGACTCGGGTCGCGAGGCTCCGGGCCGCGATGTTCCACTGCTGCCCGCAAGGCTCCGGTCTCAGCGGCAGCAGCGGCACCTCCGGAAGGCTTCTGTACTACTGGAGGCAGAATATCAAGACCACTGAGTCATTGGCCATTTTATACTCACCCTGTCATCTCCATCATCTAATTGTGGTGTTTAAGCCAGAAACATTTTTATTTGTATCAATAAATAAAATAGGAAATCGAGAAAGAAAAAAAACCCATTAACATGAGAAACTTCAGGGATGTGATAATTAAACACTCAAGGCTGATTCTCTTTGGTAACAAGCTAAATGATTGCATGTTGTCCATTAAATTGGTTGGGGAAAATCTTTGGCTTGGAAAGAATGGTGCAGCCAAATAGAGATGGGAGAGGACAGCAGCCTCAATCTCATCCAACAGAATGTGATGAGAGCTTTTTGGTACCAGCTGCCCTGCCAACACTGGAGCAGCTGCTGCTGCCAATCCCCAGCAATTGGTGCACTTACAGTGCCAGCCTTATTGCAGCACAGAGCTCCACGTATCAGTTCTGAGGAGCTACATTACACGACCTTGTCCACCCAACATTGGCACTCACACAGCCTTTCCGCATTGAGCCATTGGTGATTTGTTGTATGAGTGCTAGTACATAGCAGAGACTCATTCCAGTTTCCCAGCACAGCAGCTGTCAGCAATGAATTTCCTCCTATATATAGCGTTACAATGACCCCTCTTAGGGCTGATTCCATTAATATTCTTTTTCTTCAGATAGCATCCTAGGCACTGAGCGAGCATTGTATTACAGTGGGATTTAGGAATTCTGAATTAAGATAGTTGGTTTGTTGGAATGTGCCGTTGTTTGTTTCCAGTATTGTGGCATGTAAGAAAATATAGTATTGAATCATTATCACCAAGATACTTACTTAAACCATTCACAAAGTTTATCATTTTAGATTGCCGTTTAACTCCTAATGCAAATGACTCTTTGTTCTGATGCTATTTAAAATTATTCTGTAATCAAAGCAATTGGTACATTGATATTACTTCAGCATTTTGTGTCTTTCCTTGATATTTTCTTTGTTGATATGAAAGCACTGTACCAAATTAAATATGTACAATAAAATGTGCAATAAAATTAGATTGTTACCATTTCTAAAAATTATCTTAGCATGTTTTGTGAACTATTCCTGAGATTCTGCTGAAATATTTCAAAGCGTGTAGTTCATTAATAGTCATGTCTTATGGCCACTCTATATTTATTAATTATTTTGATTATTTTATATCTCGACCTACATTTGAATGTATTGTAATCACATCTTTCACCTTTTAATAGTACTCAGCATTCTGTTAATGTACCATAAAGCAGAATGCAGGAAACCCTGTGTGGGTCAAGCAACATTGATATATATCACCACTTTGGATTGAGACCCTGCATATGTCTTGATGAAGGTCTCAGCCTGAAATGTCGGCAAACACCTTTTGCCTCAACATATATTGCTTGACCTACTGAGTTCATACAGCATTCTGGTTTTAGCTCTCGATCTCCACATGCACAGTCTCTTTTAGCTTCAGTTAGTATCGCCTGTCCATCCTCAAGTACAGTATGCAAATGACAATTGATAAAATCAAAGTTGTTTAGTTGTACCACATCCATTTGTAAATTGTGAAAAATGATTCAGGAAGAGATAACTTAAGGTCATACACAATTATTGTTAGATCCCGAAGGAGTATTCAGGAACAGGGATCTTGGTGTCCAAGTCCTAGGGTCACAGAAGGTGACAGCACAAGTTAATAAAGTGGTACCACTAGGGGTGCCGCATTGATGGCAGCCTCTGCCTACAGTCTCTGTTTTTCCATCTTTTTAATTATTTTTAGTTTGTTTAAAAAGTATGTGTTGGAGTTTCGTAGTATTTTTATGTGGGGGAGGTGGGTAGGGTAAGGGGAAAACCGTTTCCCAGTCACTTCCTGGTGAGGATGCGACTATTCTCCGAGTCACAACTTCCCCCCCCCCACGCGGCCTACCAACTGGATTGGCCTGGCCTTTCTTGCCGGAGACCGGGCAGAGCTTCAGCAGCGGCGCAGCGCTGGATACATCGCGGAGCGGGCAATGCCTTACCTGCGTTTGAAGCTCAGGAGTGTTGGGCCTGCTGCTTCAACATCGGGGAGCTGTGGTTTGCGGTGGCTTCAACATCGCAGCGTCCTGGGATCCCTTTGCCGAGGGTCGCCAGTGTGAATCTCCGCCCAGCTCGGCCTGTGGACTTCGGGAGCCGCGGCCTCCGGTAAGAAGTGGCTGATTCGGAAGTCCAAGCCGCTGAGTGTGTTCTTCCGTTCCGACGTCATAGTTCCATCATCCCGGCGAGAGGGCCTGAGCATCGGGTCACCCGTAGCAGCAACTGCGGAGGCCTCGATAGGCCCCGATCACGGAACATCAAAGAACATCAAAGAGGGGGATGACTGCACTTTGGGCCTTCCCTCACGGTGGGAAACTTTGATTCCGCTGTGTGGGGATGTATATGTTAAAGACTATCGTGTTCTGTGTTCTTTTTTATTCGTATGGCTGTATCGTGACCACAAATTTCACTGTACCAATTCGTGCATGTGACAATAAATGTCTCTTGAATCTTGGTAAAGAAGGCAATGTGAGATACTTTCCTCCATTAGCTTAGATATGGAATGTAAAAGCAGGATGATTATGCTGCAACTTTATAAAATATTGGTTAGGCCACTGCTGGATTACTGTGCACGGTTCTTGTTCCTATACACAAAACCTCTTGAAATGAAGACCTATAGACCATTTGGCTCTTTTTAAATGTGTGCTGTCCCTGCATGATTCAATGATGTCTAGCAATGATGTTACCCCACTGCCCATCACTCTGAGAAAGTTCAATTTATTTATCCTCTCAATTCTTGTCAATTTTCAATCAATCTTAGTATATTATCCTCATTCCCATCTGCTCTAATTTTGCACATTACTCTTACCGCAAGGATGCTTTCTCAGTCTCCCACTGTAGTCCCTTTACAATCACGATGTTATGGCCATATCTGGGTCTAATTCCAGCTACAAGTTTTCAGATGACTGCACTGTGGTGGGCTGAATCAAGAACAATGATGACAATAGACAATAGGTGCAGGAGTAGTCCATTTGGCCCTTCGAGCCAGCACATACATTCAATGTGATCATGGCTGATCATCCCCAATCAGTATCCAGTTCCTGCCTTTTCCCCATATCCCCTGACTCTGCTATCTTTAAGAGTCCTATCCAGCTCTCTCTTGAAAGCATCCAGAGAACCGGCCTCCACTGCCCTCTGAGGCAGAGAATTCCACACACTCACAACTCTTTGTGAGAAAAAGTGTTTCCTCGTCTCCGTTCTAAATGGCTTACTCCTTATTCTTAAACTATGGCCCCTGGCCTGAGACTGAGTACAGGGAGGAGATAGTGCCAGGAAAATAACCACTCCTTCAATTTCAACAAGACAAAGTAGCTGGATATTCAGGAAACATGGTGGACTGCAGCATCAATGGTGCGGGTGTGGAAATGGTTGAGAGCTTCAAGTTCCTTGAAGTTAATATTACCAATGATCTTTTGTGGCCCAATCGCATTTAATGCAACAGCCCAGAAGGTACACCAACGCCATTATTTCTTTAGGAGACTGAGGGAATTTGGCATGCCCTCAGTGACTCTTACAAACTTCTATAGCTGTACCATGGAAAGCGTACTGCTGGGTTGTGTCACAGCTAGGAACAGTTCTGCCAAAGACAGCAAGAAATAGCAGAGAGTTATAGATGTAGCCTAATCCATCATACAGTCCAAACGTTCCACCATTGGCTCCATCTACACATTGCCTCAGAGAAGCAGCCAACAAAATGATAGACTTGTCCCACCCCAATCTCCACTCTCGTCCGGCAGAAAGCACAGAAGCTTGAAAGTGAGCATCGTCAGACTCGGGAACAGCTTCTTTCCCTTCGTGATCAGGCATCTGAATGGTTCTTCCATAAGCCAGGGTATTGTACGACTAACATCTACTCCATTGAGGACTTTGTCGAAGGAACTGATGCGCTACAATGCTGAGAACTATATTCGACATTCTGTATCTTCCCCTTTGTTCTATCTATTGTACGAGTTTGAACTGATTGTATCAATGCATGGAATATCTGATCTGTTTGGATAGTGTGCAAAACAAAGCTTTTCACTGTGCCTTGGTACATTTGACAATAAACTCAAATGCGTGACTTACAAAAATCCAAAAGCACGACAACATTAGTTCACCCGTATCTAGTCTACGAGTGACATCCTCAAAAGACCCTAGTTTGTCAAGAATGATTTTCATAAATCAATTCTGATCTTTATTGAATTATTTTGATATTTAGGTGTCACCATGTTATATCCTTAATAGATTCCAACATTTTCCTCCTTCTGATGTTAATTTCCTGTTTTCTTTCTGTTTTTAAAATAGTATAAATTTTTGGTAACATCCAATCTACCCTTTCAAGATGTACAGAATTCTGTAAGATGACAACTGATGGATCCATTGCTTTCAGGTGTGCTTTAATGAAGTGAACAACCAGGCTCTGGTGATTTATGGGCTTTCAGTCCCATTAATTTCTCCACATATTTTTCACTGGGACCAATTTCCTTTAATACCCTTTTCATTAGACTCTTGCTTCTGAGAATTTCTGGGATGTCACCTGCATGCCCTTCTTTGAAAATATAACCCATGTATTTGTTTATTTGCTCTGCCATCACTTTGTTGCCCATTGTAAATTCTGTTTCTGACTCTTATAAACTAGTGAACACTTTTATGGTTGAGTTCCATTTCCTTGCAATTTTTCACACATAATCCTCTCAGTCAAAATGTTTGTTCATTTTTGCTGATTTCTCAATTGCCAATAATTCTCAGGCTTATTTTTCTGGCAACTTCATAAATCTCTTGGGATTGAATACTATACTTGACTTAATTTCTTGGCATGGTTGGATCGCTTTTCCATTTTTGCATTTACTCCAGAAAGATGTCTACAACTGTCACTTAAAAGTCAGCCATAGCCTGTCATGCCTTTCAATGCAGATGTCCAATTCATCACAGTCGAGTGACTCATCAAAGCTTCGTGGTTTCCTAATTTTAAATTTCGGAATGTAAATTCTGATTGAGTAACACTGATAATCTGTCAAGCCAAGGACTTTGTTGTATTGGATTTGCAGATTTTTCAGGGTCTTGGAAGTTCTTTGTATTAATACAACAATTGTCTTTCAATTTCACTCTTTTATGTTACACGGAATGGTAATAAGATTTCCAGTGAACCAATACAGTATACTTTCAGCAATCCTGTATCATTGTGGGACATGAGGTACCAGACGCATGGTAATTGCTCAAATAAGCATTACTGCACGTCACATGCTTGTATTCTATGCATAAACCGTAAAATAAATTGCCAAACTATTTGTCATCTCATCCCTTTATAGAATAATGTTTTACACCACAATTCTATATTTTAAGGCTAAATAATATTAGTATAAAATACAGCACAAATAAATCTCATAAATTACAAATGACCATCGTATGTACCAAAAGACTATGTTGCTGCTAATCAGCCTATAGCTTCAGAGTTCTTGCATAGAAAAATAAAAAAACTAGAAAAGTATTTTCACATTTGCTTTGCATTTTGAGATAAGGCATTTTTTAAAGTTATTCTTTGAATTTTTGGCTGTTATAAATTTTTGGCTGCTTGCAGTGTAGCTGCTACTGCTTGTTGCTGCTGGTGCCAACGATGGCTGCCAGGGTGTACTGCTCCTTGCTGTTTTGTATGTGTTCGTTTGTCGTGTGAAAACCCTACAAAGATTACTTTCACTTTCATTAACATCGGACATACATCTCCAACTCTCTCACTTGCTGGATTATTTGGACATACTCGTCGGCGGGGCTTTGCCTGCATTCAAGGTCAAGGGAGGACACGTGAGAAGCGCTCTGGAGCACTCACCCGACTCCGGTGACGAGGATCATGCACACCCAGCATATTCCTGGCAAACGTACGTTCTCTCAATAACAAAGTGGACGAACTGCAACTCCTGCGCCGGACAAACAAGGACTTCTCTCGAGCCGCTGCCCTGTGCTTCAATGAGACCTGGCTGTGTGTGCCGACCCCGGTCAGCGCGCTGCAACTGGCTAGCTTCCAACTTCACAGGGCGGATCACGAAGTGGAGGCAGCGGGGAAATCAAGAGGCAGTGGAATATGCTTCTACACCAACCATGACTGGTGCAGCGACATCACGGTATTGTCAAACTTCTGCTCTCCCAACCTGGAATCCTTCTTAATAATCTGCAAACCCTTCTACTCTCGGAGGGAATTTAACACCTTTATTCTCGCTAGAGTTTACACCCCCCCCCCCCCATGCCTGCGTACGTGAGGCGCAAATGCAACTCTTTTCCTTCCTTATTAATCTTGTGGTGATTATTTGTGTTTTTATGTATGCTGTCCAGTATTTTATCCACTGTTCTGATGCACATTTCTTTGTGCAATTATATGCCTTTCGATTTAATTTCTATGCAATATTTGACTTTGTGGCACCTGACCTTGTTTCATGTATTGACAGATTTTCAGCTTAAAGGGATATTTTAGCATCTCTCCTGCAGTCCACTTTACAATTTTGTATGAATCAATGGATATGCCTTCCATTCTATGCAAGTCCAGTGAATATAGGCTAGTATTTCTCAATCTCATTTTGTAATATAACTTAATCTCAGCAATGAATTGTGGTGAATCTCTGCTGCATTGCTTCAAATGCAGATTTGTCCTTTGTTACAGAGTTCAAAGCTGCAAAGTACTTGAGTGGTACACGTGTATTTGGGAGGTACACGTGTACCTATATTTGCATTACATGGCAGCCATCTGCCAATGAAACCCAACATATCATTTAACTTCCTAATTGCTTGCTGGCCATACATTGTTTATGCTCTATTTTATGAGTCAACATTTCATGGTATGTTTATGCAGTAGTTACTCACCATTTGAAAATATCAAATTTTCTGTTTTTCGAACATGTGGCTAATTTTCACATTCCCTTTTATGTTTTCAAAGGAAATAGGATCTGCTTGGCTACAAATAGAAATAATTTTATTTTTCATGTTATTATAATCTGTATTGTCATAATAACCATTATCGTAGCTGACCTGAGAAGAACTTGGTCTGCCCTCAAATGTGGAATTTCCACAATGAAAGATCTTTACATTACAGTCAGCAGGATTTTGGAATGGTTGTCAATTTCCTCGAAGGAAAATGAACATCCAAAAATAACAGACAAGACCAGCTGATTTATATAGCCTGCCTTGCTGTATTGAGCATTGCGTTCCGACGCACTTCACCCACCAGTAGCATACGACTTCTCATTGAAGCCAAAAAATCCCAATAATTTATTAAAGGCCTAAATCCAAAACTCAATGAAACTCTTCTGACCGTCAGTGTCTTCAAGATGAATTTTGGCAGACCACTGACTGAAATACATCGGGTAATATTCAATTTTTTTTTTGTGCAGTGAAAAAAGTACCAGAAATGGTAACTTTTTAATACTTGCAGCAAACTGCATTCAAGTACAGCAATAAACAACTGTGTCAAACTATGCTAAAGCAAAATCGTTCAGATATGTTACCAGGCCTTTTGTGACAAAAATACTGAAATTCAGTGACGTAAAAAACTGACCTCCTGATTACTATCAAATGATTACTATCCAAATGAAACAAGCTAGGAATAATTAAATAGGCTGTATTTGTTCAATGAGTGTAAATCCAGCAACACTCAAGATACATTACACCATCCAGTACGAAGCAAGTACCTTGGCTTTCACTACTCCACCTTCCCCAATCAAGATGGATAAGACGGCAAGTGCATGGGCATGTACCTGTAGGTGCTTCTGTTTAATTTGAAAACCATTGTAACTGGAAATGGTTTGTTCCTTTATCAATATTATGTCTAAATTCCAGAATTATTCAGCAGTGAAGTGAAGTGCAAGTATTTTTCTCAGAGGATTTTGTGGTTAACAAAGATAGCTCATCAATTTTTCCTGAGCAGTTCGGGATAAGTAATGAATGTTGGCTTAACCCATAACACCCACATTCCATAAATGAATTCAAAAATAAATGCAGTTTACACACATGCCTCAGCTCACCTTTGCCTAGAAAGCCATTTTCCTTCATCCAACTTTTTTTAAATCACATTGGAACTGTACATTAATCATTTGTTTGCAGTAGGTGCAACTCTGGAGTGTGCCCTGATTCTCAAGGGGGACATTTACATCAGAAAATGCTGGAAAAGCAATTACAATATGCTGCAGTGTGTACAGAAGCCAATGCTCTGTTCTCTTTGAAGGAAAACAAAATGCTGACAAATGCTCTGTTCTCTTTGAAGGAAAACAAAATGCTGACAAATGTAAAAAGACACTTGCTCGCTTAATTTTTTTATCTGAGATATTCTGAATTGAAATTCAAATTCTTTATTCAAGTTTTCCAATCTCACAATAAACTGAAAAAGGCATGTATTTCGTATTCTCCATTCCGTTGCTGTGCTGCCAAGGCCCTAGGCTAAGGTACCTGCCTGTCAGCTGGTACTGTATTTTCAATGATTGGTATTGGTTTATTATAGTCATATGTTTCAAGAAACAGTGAAAGATATTTACCTGTTATCCAGGCGCATTGTATTATATATGATGAGCATAGTCAAACCATACACGAGTGCAAAAGAGAAAGAAAACAGTGCAAAATATAATGTTATAATCCAAAGAAGGTCCAAATGAAAAATAAGTGCAAGGGCCACAACAAGGTAAATTGGGAGGTACAGGTACAGCAGGCAGTGAAGAAAGCTAATGGCATGTTGGCCTTCATTGCGAGAGGATTTCAGTTTAGGAGCAAGGAGGTCCTACTGCAGTTGTACAGGGCCCTTGTGAGACTGCACCCGGCGTATTGTGTGCAGTTTTGGTCTCCTAATTTAAGGAAGGACATTATTGCTATTGAGGGAGTTAATTCCTGGGATGGCGGGACTGACATATCATGAAAGAATGGGTCGACTGGGCTTGTATTCATTGGAATTTAGAAGGATGGAAGGGAATCTTATAGAAATATATAAAATTCTTAAAGGATTGGACAGGCTAGACGCAGGGAAAATGTTCCCAATGTTGGGGGAGCCCAGAACAAGGGGTCACAGTTTAAAAATAAGAGGTCAGCCATTTAGAACTGTGATGAGGAAAAACTTTTTCACCCAGAGAGTTGTGAATCTGGAATTCACTGCCACAGAAGGCAGTCGAGGCCAATTCACTGGATGTCTTCAAGAGAGAGTTAGATTTAGCCCTTGGACCTAAAGGAATCAAGGGATATGGAGGAAAAGGCAGGAACAGGGTACTGATTTTGGATGATCAGCCATGATCATATTGAATGGCTGTGCTGACTCGAAGGGCCGAATGGCCTATTCCTGCCCCTATTTTCTTCGTTTCTATGTGCGGTATAATCTATGCAACAAAGCCTTCTTGATTGATACTGCCATATGCAAACAGTGGCTGCAGTGTGTATACTTAACAAAATGCACATCAATAAGCGGGTTCGGTATTCTGACTGTGCATGCCCAGGTCATAGGACACTCGCTATAAACATTCTCGGCAGCTGTGGTGCTGCGTTGTGTGCAGACCTGCGTTTCATCCGTGGTCGGGCCTGGGTCTCCGGCGCCACGGGCGCTGTTGAGTTGCTGCTGGGTCGTCCCCATTCCCTCCCGCATGTCCCGTTCCTGACCGGGGTGGCCCTGGACTGGCGGGAAGGTGGCAGCACCTGACTTGCGGCCGGCGCGGAGGGCGGGTGCTGGCTCCAGCTCGGCTCTGCTCCGGCTCCCGGGCCGGTGACTGTCGACTGCGCCTCTCACCTTGTCCAGTGGCTGTCGGTTGGCCCCCTTGGTGCCGGCGGGGGCTGAGCGCTGGTCATCGGTGGGGATGCACACGGGGTGCTGTGGTGTCTAGGCAGGTCAGGCAACGTCTCTAGAGAAGGGTCTCGACCTGAAACGTCATCCATTCCTTTTCTCTGGGGATGCTGCCTGTTCCGCTGAGTTGTTGCAATGTTTTGTGTGTCACCATTGATGGCTGATGCTCGGCTTTCACTGGCGCCTGGGGGGGGGGGGGGGTGGGGGGGTTGGCCGGCGACCACTGGGTGGGGTGGGGGTGCTGCTGGTGTTCCCCGGCCCGTCGGGGAGTGGGTTCCTCGGGAGTTGGAACGGGGTTGGGCTGGAGTTGCCGCTTCTTTTCTGTGATGGCTGTGAGCCGCCGCTTCTCCGGGCCACTGTTCTGTCGGTCTGGGGCTGTTGGTTGGCCCAGCGGGACAGGTGGAGTTGAGCTGGGGTTGGCGCTTCTTCTCTGCGCTGGCTGTGGGCCATCGCTCCTCCGGGCTGCTGTCCCGTCGGTCCGGATGCCTCCAACGCAGATGGGCATTTGGTGGGGGGTGGGGACGACACGGTCCAGTTGTGGTTCGGCAGCGCTTGCGGCACCGGGGACCCGGGTTCAATCCTGGCTGCGGATGAGGTGCGGGTCTGTGTGCGTGCAGCTGCCGAGAATGTCTCTCCGCCGGTCCAGTCCCCCCCCCCCCCCCCCCCCTTCGTCTCCCACTCGCACCCCCATTGGGGCCAACTCTCACCCTACCTGGCACCCCCATTCCTGAGATTAAATATATATTTACAAATAAATCATGAACAAAGGGAAGAATGTTTATGCAGTCAATGCTTCATAGCGAGTGACCTTTGACAAATCCCATGATTCCTTGCGTTTTTCGGAATACCAAACTTACTTAATGCTTACCTTGACTGCACTTATTGCACCTCTCAATCCTCTACCTGCAAAAAGGGTAATGCCTTTAGTTCAGGGGTTGGCAACCTACGGCCCCCGACCGAATGCGGCCCGAAACCCGAAATCATCCGGCCCACAGGCGGATTTTCTTCCCCGTAATCATCCGCCGTGCCGAGCGCCACCGTGCTCTGGCTATACAGCATCCTGTGCAAAGCCGGCGGCACGGCCGCGCCTTCTGTGAACACGTTTAAGAAAGAACTGCAGGTGCTGGAAAAAATCGAAGGTAGACAAAAATGCTGGGGAAGCTCAGCGGGTGAGACATGCACGGATTGCATGGGGCTGCCTCACCCGCTGAGTTTCTCCAGCATTTTTACTGTGAACACGTGATCTGGTGCCTGCCCACCGGGGTTGGATGGGGGCGGTATCCATGTGTATACATAGAAACATAGAAAATAGGTTCAGGAGTAGGCCATTCGGCCCTTCGAGCCTGCACCACCATTCAATATGATCATGGCTGATCATCCAACTCCGTATCCTGTACCTGCCTTCTCTCCATACCCCCTGATCCCCTTAGCCACAAAGGCCACATCTAACTCCATCTTAAATTTAGTCAATGAAGTGGCCTCAACTACCTTCTGTGGCAGAGAATTCCAGAGATTCACCACTCTCTGTGAAAAATGTTTTTCTCATCTCGATCATAAAAGATTTCCCCCTTATCCTTAAACTGTGACCCCTTGTTCTGGACTTCCCCAACATCGGGAACAATCTTCATGCATCTAGCCCGTCCAACCCCTTAAGAATTTTGTATGTTTCTATAAGATCCCCCCTCAATCTTCTAAATTCTAGCGAGTACAAGCCGAGTCTATCCAGTCTTTCTTCATATGAAAGTCCTGACATCCCAGGAATTAGTCTGGTGAACCTTCACTGTACTCCCTCTATGGCAAGGATGTCTTTCCTCAGATTTGGAGACCAGTCAAAGTCCAGACCTAAATCCAATTGAGAATATCTGGCAAGACTTGAAAATTGCTGTTCACAGACGCTCTCCATCTAATCTGACTGAGCTTGAGCCATTTTGCAAAGGAGAATGGGCAAAAAATTCAGTCTCTAGATGTGCAAAGCTGGTAGAGACATACCTGAAAAGACTTGCAGCTGTAATTGCAGCGAAAGGTGGTTCTACAAAGTATTGACTCAGGGGGGCTGAATACTTTTGCAAGCCACACTTTTCAGTTTTTTATTTGTAATTAAATTTGGAAACCATGTATCATTTTACTTCCACTTCACAATTGTGCACCACTTTGTGTTGGTCTATCACATAAAATCCCAATAAAATACATTTACGTTTGTGGTTGTAACGTGACAAAATGTGGAAAAGTTCAAGGGGTATGAAAACTTTTGCAAGCCACTGTAGCTCATGCATACATTTAGTTCACGTCCCAGACAGTTGACTAAGCAGGCAAACATGGTATGATTATTTGCAGCTGTGGCCATTTCATAATCATGATAGTAATTTATTAACTAAGTATGTTTTGCAACATACGAGGAATTTGAAGCATTTTTTTGCTGTACTGAAGAAATGTAGCATCCTTTCCCTGATCCATGGCAGAACGCTTAATTTTTTCTCCCCTACTTTAAACTCCAAGGTATCAATCAGAAACTTTGTTGCATTTGTGTAGCAGTTCTGCTTATTGTGCCAAATAAGCCAGAGCTTGCTTTGTATTTATCTTCTCATTTATTTCAACTATTGGTTTACTACATTAATTACCTTGATAATATCTTTCAGCATTAGCTTTTTGCATATCTAGTGTAAATAAATTATCATTGTTTTAATCGTTTACTTTAATTAACCCATTCAATCATAAAAAACGAATGAGACTAAATCTAATTGTCCTACATAAATTGTAAGCAAAGGCAGTCTGAAGAAGGGTTTCGGCCCGAAACGTTGCCTATTTCCTTCGCTGCCTCACCCGCTCCAGCATTTTTTTCTACCGGCAAAGGATTTAACCCTGCTTTGAATGACTGTAGATTTTTAGAGCTCCTACAAATGCTTGATCGCTGCTCCTTCTGCAGGAATGAGGCACGGAAGCATTCATTATCCAGGAATTCATTACCTGAGTTTCAGTGTTTTTTTTATGCTTGAGTGAGAATGGAGCTGGTGTATCATCTCTGACAATCCAATTAATGGTTTTATTCCTGAAAGTTATAATGATGTTTTGGGAATATGCTACACTCATCTCATTAGAAACCCAAAATGAAAATGTTAAAAAAAAAACTGCAGATGCTGTAAATCTGAAATAAAAACTAAAAGTGCTGGGAGAAAATGCCAAGACACAAGAGAGAGGTCGGAGAGAATAAGAAGAAAAACAGAAAATTATTGATTCATGTTCAAAATAGCAAGCAGCATGTGCTAAGTGGAACTGAGTAGTACACTGACACAAAGCAGTGATAATGACTCAAAACATTATTTGAAGGATAGGATATTGGACAATGTATAGCTACAGGGGGTTCCATCAGAATAAAGAGCCAACTAATTCAAAATAAAACTGGGTATAAATAACAGTAGAACATTTGGAAATCTATTTATTCAGAAGTAGCAGCGCATTGGATTACAAGCAGGGAAAATACTTTTCTGACTCTACCTAAGTAGAGACATGAATCTCTTTACATGGAGTGACATTGACCTAATGTTGCAAATACGATTCAAGCATTATGAGTGAAGGACAATGGCAGAAGCCAGAGATTAAGTATGTTTTCAAGAAGGTACAAGTAATGTTAAAGTCTAATGAATGAGAACATAAATAGGAGTAGGAGCAGACCGTATATCCACTGGAGCCTGTTCTACCATTCAATGGAATTGTGAGAACAAGCTTGGACGGGTGACTGGTCATTCAGTGGAAGAGCATTTTGGGAGCAATGATCACAACTTCAAAGGTTTTAAGATAGTTGTGAATATAGATAAGTCTGGTCCTTGCGGGGTTAAAGCCCAAGCTTTTTATACATCCATCAAAAATAGGGTAACTAGAGAAGAGGTAGAACCACTCTATGGATAAAGGAGGGAATTTATGTCTGGAGTCAGAGGATGTCGGCAAGGTACTTTTAGTATCCTCCGAGTTGTTTGCATCTGTCTTCGCCAAGGAGAAGGATACGGAGGATAGTGAGATCGATGTGGGGTATACTAATTTGTTAGGGCAGTTTGAGATCGAGAAGGAGTTAGTGTCCGGTCACTTGGAAAACATAAAGATGGATTAGCCCCCGGAGCCTGAAGCGATTTATGCCAGATTAATGCGAGAGGCAAGATGGGAAATTGTAGGGGGCTTGACAAAGATATTTGTACCCTTAATATCCTTGCTAACCACAGGCGAGGTCCCGGAGGACCGGAGAATCATTAACGTTATTCCTTTGTTTATGAAGGAAAGTAGAGGTAAAATTACAGGCAGATGAGCCTCACATCAGTGTTAGGAAAGTTACTGGAGAGGATTCTTTGGGATAGATAACATTTTACAAGAACGGATTAATTAGTGTCAGTCAACATGGCTCTCCGCAGCAGGTCATGTCGTACTGACATGATTGAGATTTATTTTTAGAGGTGACAAAGGTGATTATTGAGGGTAGGGCTGTGGATGTTGCCTTTATGGGCATTTGATAAGATCCCTCATGATTGTCTGATCCAGAAAATTAAGATGCATGGGATCTATGTGACATGATAGTTTGGATTCAGAATTGGCTTAGCCATGGAAGACAGAGGGTAGTGGTGGAAGGATGTTATCTGGCTGGTCGTCTGACTAGTGGTGTTCTGTGGATTCCCGTCGTATGTGAAATTTCTCACTGCGCAAGTTTATAAATATTGATGTTGTCTACAAGTTTACAAAACAATACATCTACCTTTATGTTCAAGTCACATTATCCATACATACGTACCTGCATGCACACACACCCCTCCCCCTTTTGGATGTGAATGTAGATGGATTGGTTAGTAAGTTTGTAGACAACATCAATATTTGTGTACTTGTGGATATTGAGGAAGACTGTCAAAGGATGCAATCGGACGTAGATCGGTTACAGATATGGGGGAGAAATATGTGGAATTTAAGTTGAGTTAGTGTGAGGTTGCACTTTGGTAGCTCAAACATAAAAGCAAGGTATTCAAGGCCCTTCAGCATTGATGTTCAGACATCTTTATTTTGGTTTAGAAAAGTTGAATCTGTGAATGATCTTGATTGATCCCACCTCATTACGTCTCTTTTAAAAAAATACTTGACTCAGAAGTTTTCAGCATTTCTGAAAATCTCTATTTAAAGCAGGAGAGAACTTCTGGCCCAGTGCTTCTGGGCTCTGTCAGCACAATTTGTTTTCGAAGGTGAAAGTTAAAAAAATATATTCTTAACTAAAAGGCGAAGGGGTTTAAAAATATATCAAAACGTGGGGTTGTAATAAAAAATAGGGTACTTTATTGGTTTGGTGTTGCATATCAGTTTGTTATTGCATCCAATGGAGTATGCTGAAATGACCTTCATCCAGAAGTAGTTTTCTTTAAATGTGCACCATTTTGAACTCATTAAGGAAATCCTGTAAAGATAATATGGATTCAATTTGTAGATGTTTGTTCAGTAAGGTTTAATCCTTTGTTTATGCTTGGCAAATTTTTTTCAGCTGTAGTAGCTTTAAGAGCAGATTAGTTGGTCCCAATGCCTTTTGGCGACAAAGGAAAAAGAATTGCTGCTTCATTGTTTAGTAAGCTCTTTGATAAGCATGCAAAAAGAAATCAAGTAAAGGTGGAATTGGCATTTGCTGCTGTTCTTTGTTGCAGAATGATCATTTAGTACACAGAAATGAGAAATACAAAACATTGCCATTGATGGTTTGATAATGCTGTCATAACACAATTTTCATGAACAATGTCCAAATATTTAATGTTATACAATGTTTTGGATATCAGCTATTATCTCCTCTCTGAAATATTGTATAATTTACAAGTCATCCAGAAAGTAATAAACTGTAATTAGTTTATTTTGAACTATTTCCCCTTCTAGAAATTCAAACATGTTGATTAAATATATTTTGCTCAGGTTGCCATTTTAAAGAAGCTTGTACTTGTGTCGCACACATCATGGCGGTAGTGTTTCAAAATGCTTTATGGACAATTAACTATCTTTTAAAATATAGTAAAGTTGTAAATTAGGAACTGCAGCAACCACTTTTTTCCCAGGTAAATCTCACAAATTGTGATTATGATAACATTTTCTAAGTTTGGTTGGATTGATTGTGGTACTGGCTTGAACACAGGACTCCCCCATAACAAAATATATGCAGGTCTCAAAGATTCAGTCAATGAATGGAGAAAGCACATGCTGAAGAGCGCAAGTAACTATTCAAGCAAAATTCAAGTAATAGATAGAAAAACTATCAATAAAGTAACAATACAAAATAACAGGTCTCACGCCTCTCTGTGTATTTGATTCTCCTGTCTGGCTGTCACCAGCACACACCACAGTCCAAGTCGTCACTCTCTCCCTGTGGGTGAAACTCTCTTAAATCTCTCCCCCTCTGGTGAAGCTCTTTTTCTCTCCCCCAAAGGAGAAGATCTGTTATATAATAACTTTCATCACTAAGAACAACAGGCGACAATGTGTCAAACTAGCTATCCTCCTTGGTACCATAATGGTCGGAGTTATGTTGGTCTCGGATGTCTCTAGGAAAGCAAAGCTAATCTTAGTGACCTCGCAGGTGGCCTCATAATTTACTGCTTCCTTCGAGTTAGCTTAAGCATTATTTCAGAACATCTACTTGTTTTCCTAAGCAGGGTTTGGAATGTGGTGCTGCTAATTTAGCTGACAAATCCATTTTAGCTTAGTCTGCTTAATCCTTACATTACATCCGCTACTCTGTCACTTCAGTGGCATGACACATTTAGATTCTACCCAATAAGGAAGAGAGAGCACGTTTAACATCCCATTAAAAAGACCATATCAACTATAGTGCAGTATTTCTTCAATACTATGTTGGAGTGTCTGCTCTTAATTCTTCATGGATTTATATGTTCTTAATTCTTTAAAGCAGGGATTCTTTGAATCTATAAACTTTGATTCATAGGTGAGTTTGTTAACATCCAAGTCATGGCTAATGCCAAATATAAAGTGCAGGCAGGTGGGACTAAGGGAAAAAAGTTGTTCGGCATGGACTTGAAGGACGAGATGGCCTGTTTCCGTGCTGTAATTGTTATATGGTTATAAAGTTATTATGTCAAATATGCACGAGGTGCTAAAAATAGAAATATATAGATGTTAAGTCAAAGGTGATATTAAGGATAGTAACCAGCTCATAGAATTGCTGCTTCACAATTCCTTTGATGCGGGTTCAAATTTGACTGGAGTTTGCATGTTTTTTTCTGTGTTGCCTTCCTCCCATATTTCAAAGCTGTGTGGGTAGGTAGGCAAATTAGTAAATTCAGTAAATTGTTCATGATATGTTGAAGACTATGGGGGAAATTGATGGGAATATTGCGAGTAAAGATAACAGTAAAATTTAGTGAAAAAAGATTGCTCTTTGAGCTTGTGTAGACATGATGGGCCAAAACAGTCTCCTTCAGTTTTGCAAGGAAATCTGGTGAATATAGGAAGCATATGGTCCAAGTTGAAGTTAGAAGAGTATTGAAATTCAGGTACAGGGAGAGAAAACAAGATTTCTTGGCCCAAGTTGTCATTGGTGCGTCAAAGGAAGGAAACATTGCTAAAACAGTGGCAACAGACCAAATCGATTTTCCTTGGAGATAATTAGGTGGAGGATTAAATATGATAGAGAAGTAGTGATGACAAGAGGTAAAGTCATCAAGGGCTTTAACGTGAGATAACAACATTTAAATTGGAGTTGGAGGACCAGAAGGATCATGAATTGTGGAACGGCGAATCAGCAACACTTTTTTGAATAATCTGTGGTGTATGGAGTTTGGAAGAGTAAAACAAAGTGAACATTTCATGAATTATTTTTGCAACAGCAGATGGTTTTAAAGCAAGTATTGAATTTTGCATTTACAAGATGGAAGTACCTCATTCTTTGAGTAGAGGGCCTTCATTTAAGCTACAATTAATCACAGTTAAAGGATAGAATTGTACTGCTGGAACAAATAGGGTTTGTGACAGAATCAGTTATCAAATGCTGGCAACTGGACATGAGTATCAATATGACCATCACCATGCTAGCTACATGGGATGCCCACCAATGTACAGGTAGTGAAGACCAACAATTAGAGATGCATTGAAGTCTGTATCAGATATACTGGGAGCTGGCAAAATGCTTTCTGTGATAGACTTACATCCCTTTCTGTCTAAGAAGCTTATTAAATGGCTGGCCAGTTGGAAATTATGGATATCCCTTTCAAACATAGCTCTTGACATTTGTCATCCAAAGTAATGTTGTGTGGTGGTGCAATTAGAAGAGGCTGCTATGGCAGGAGTGTTTAAAATGACTATTCTCAATGCGAACCACTGCTGGTGCGCTACGCTGACTGACTCCACTTTGCTTTGTTTTCTTCAACATTTAGAGCTGTGTGGGCACTGCACAGATTATTCAATCTGCACCTCTGCAGAGAGGACATGCTGAAAAGTGTTGTGTTTTAATTAAGTGGGGCCACAATAGAGGTAGAATAGTTGCTGTTTAAATGCCTGTTTCATCTTTGTCTCTCATTCATATCATTCTTGCCATTCTGCTGCACAACAGGATCTGCAATAATTCGGAACTTCAGTTACGGTGTGTAACATTCTGTCCAGGCCTAGATATCTCCTGCATGACCATGATTTTGAATTCATAATCGCACTCGTGCTTGATGAACCTCTATGGAGAGAGTAGTGATGATGAGAGTTTGGTATCTTAAGTGTACATGTGAAAGCTGACTGTGTTTGAATGATGTGGTACAATATGACTGATGGAGATGAAGGGCCATAAATCAGTCCTTGGCAGGTAATGGTATGTGATTGGAAAGAGGCAGCAGTGCTAGAGATATATTTTCTGTGACGTGGATAATTCAGAATGGAATGCCAAACTAGGGCAGAATGACAGACGTAAAAGGACACAAAGTGCTGGAGTAACTCAGAAGATCAGGCAGATCTAAAATTAACCGATCTGTACTAATTAGAGTGGTGGACTAGAGTTTAGACCTATATTTGTAAATGTATGTAGAGTGCTACGTACAAATACTGAAGAAAGATATGAGAAATATAGAAGAGACTTACGATGACATTGAGGGGAGATTTAATTGAGATGTGTAAAGTGATGAGAGAACTTTATAAGGAAAACAAAAGTACAGGTAACAGAGGACTGTGGCTGAGGACATAAATTTAATATGAAGAGGAGAATGACTAAAGGGACAATTTGATTTTGTTTTCATTCGATAACTAATAAGTTTCTGAAAAAATGGTGGAGGCAGAAACTCTAACTATATTCGAAGAGTACCTGGATTGAACACTTGAAGATTTCTAACTATGAGATCATGCTTTTTGATAGACTGAGTTTAAAGTCTGTTTTTACTGAGCACAGAAATGATCGAATGAAAGGTCACTTCTACCTGGAGCAAGTACTTATACATAGAAACATGGAAAATTGGTGCAGGAGGAGGCCATTCGGTCCTTCGAGCCAGCACCATTGTGATCATAATACTAGTGAGAGCATAAAAGAAAAGCAAAACCTTAAGAAGTTGCAGTTTTATTTGAAATGGAATGTCAGTTTTGGAATATTTTAGAATATCCTGCATTTAAAATATTTCACATTTACTGTGTCTAGAGAACACTGTGACAAGAGATTGGTGCATAAGATTATTACAATTAGCATAACAACAATTTTGATTACTAAATGTACCATAACCTGACTGTTTCAGACTTACCTTTCTTTATCCTTTTCCCATTGTGTAGCTTCCTGCAGACTTCACCAAATTACATCTCACAGATAGCCTCCATCCACAAGTGACTCAGGTCTCCTCCAGTCATTCAGGATGTAGCATCACCAGTGACTCTGGCAGCAGCAGTTTATCTGATCTTTACCAGGTAAGTGGTGGTTTTTAATAGATATGTAGAGCAAGAGTTTTCTCAGTTGGTTGCACTTGACATGAGTAATACAACCAAGGCTAAAACTCCTGTGCTATTGAGCGGGATGTTGCATTGTTTGATGTTCTGTCTTCTAAATGCCTTATCGGTGCTCCAAGATGTTACAAGTTTCCGTGATACTTAGATTGATGGTTTCCTGGCCAAAATTGTCTTGACTTCAAACAATATTTTTTTTAAGTGAACTGTTGTTTTGTGATGTTCAGTACATTTTGCTTTGGGTAAATTGGCCAATTTTGTTTCATGGTACTTCTGGGAGGTCCTGAGATTGTGGAAATGTTTTTTTTAAAAAAAGGAGCTGGAGTTGATGTGTGTTTCAAGCACTTTGGGCATTTGTCAAGATCCTGGCACCATTCTTCCTCAGCACCATTTTCTTGCACTATCCCCATATTCTTTGATTGCTGCAATATCGGTAAATCTGTCAATCTCTGCTTTGAATGAATTCAGATGACAGATCCTCAAATCAACCTTTTGGGAAGGTATAGGTGTTTGGCTTATGTCAGTAATTTTCCACTTGGTGTGTTTATTTGATTTATTGCCAGCTACTAATAATGAGATTGTAATTTTGTGTTCTTTTAATTTTGTGTTTGATTTTGTTTTAAATGTATGTGTTCGTAATCCTGTATTTCTAAATTCTGTTGCTAAAAATAATGATTTAAAATAAATTTAATCTACTAAATTATGCATTTGATGATATAACATTCAGAGCACCTTGAACAATGAATTATGGAAGGTACTGTAGAGTATATTAGTAACATAATTACAAGATTATTACCAATGGTATTTTCAACTATTCCAAATTATTTGTACACATTTATTCAAGAGAATGGTTCATTTTAGTTCAAGAGAGAATTTTGTCCGTACTAAAGCCATCTTTTGCTTCCTTTCCTAATTGTCTTTAAGAAAGCAACAGTGATTTATTTTTTGAAACTACTGGAGTCTATGTGGTAAAGGTACTCCCACAGGGTAATTAATGATTTTTAAATAGACCCACAAAAGATCGCATGTGATCCAAGGAGATGTAGCTGACTGAAAAGAAAATTGGCTTCATGCAAGGAAGCAGAGGGTGATGATGGACGGTTGTTTTTCGGACTGGAGGTCTGTGACTAGTGATGCCCCTCAGTGGGTTCAGTGCTGGCACTATTGGTGTTTCTCATCCCTGTCAATGATTTGGATAAGAACATATAAGGCATGATTAGAAAGTTGGCAGATGACACTAAAGTGGGTGGTATTGTGGACAGTGAAGATGGTTGTCAAAAACTGTAGCAGGATTTTGATCGGTTGAGCAGGTGGGCTGAGGATGGGTAAACATTTTGGGTAGTGGCTGCTGTGCCAGTCAAGTAAGTTTAATTGAGACAACATTTGGCAAAACGAGTCAAGAGTACGAGGAATAGTTCTCTCAAATCACTCAGTGAGGGCTTGATATAAGATATGAGACCCATTTGCTGGCAAACCTGTCTTTTTTTCTTTCATGCACTTTTAGATTTCAATAAGACCAAAGAGTGGGTCTAATTGAACTCTGTAATTGAAAGTGAAAGGCAAATCGTTCAAGATCATTCTAAACAAATATATAAACCGAAATGGTACTTTGTAGCTTCAGAAGATTGCGTTTTATGTGGTGATCAAGGTGATCAATGAGCACAGTACAATGGATGTTGTCTACATGGATTTTAGTAAGGCTAATCCAGAAGATTAAGATGCGTATGATTCATGGTGACTTGGTCGTTTGGATTGAAAACTGGCTTATTCATGGAAGCCTGAGGGTTGTAGGTGTAGGTGTTATTTTAGTTGGAGGTCTGTGACCATTGGAGTTCCACAAGATGGACAGAGTAATGGCAGATGGATTTTAATCTAAGCAAGTTTGAGGTGTTCCATTTTGTAAGGTCAAATGTTAGGAGAAACTATACAGTTGCAGGCAAGACCCTTTACAACATTGATGTACAGTGGGATCTTGATGTTCAAGTCCGTAACTTCCTGATAGTGGCATCTCAAGTAGAGCAAGTGGCAAATAAGTTATGGCTTCATTGGTCAGGGCTTTGAGTATAAGAGCCAGGAAGCCATGTTGCAGTTTTATAGGACTTTGGTTGACCTGCATTTGGAGGATTGCATGCAGTGTGGTTGCTCCGTTACAGTAAGGATATGGAAGCTTTGGAGTAGGTGTGGAAAAGATATAACAAATGCTGCCTGGATTAGAGTGTATTAGCTATAAAGAGGGGTTGAAGAACTTGAATTGTTTAGTCTGGAACATCGGAGGCCGACGGTCGACCTGATGGAAGTTTATAAGATTATGAGAGGCTTAGCTCGGATACAGTCAGAACCATTTTCTGAGTTAACTTTGGATGTGCATTTGCTGAATTAATCGGGTAAATTAAGCAAAAATTGAACATTTTATTTCCTCTTCATTTTGTCACTACTACTGAGTGTACTTTATAACTAATGGATTATTGGGAATCTAATGTATATAACTTATTGTGTGGTCGGTGGTGCATACAATATTTAAAATCACCTGAAGAATGATCATGTGATCAGAAGGAATCTACTTTAGTCATTAATATTACTCAGTTATGCACCCAGTTATGCACCCTGAGGAGTGCACAGACAGCCTGATCTGAAGAAGGGTCTCGACTCGAAACGTCGCCTATCTCCTTCACTCCTTAGATGCTGCTGCACCCGCTGAGTTTCTCCAGCCTTTTGTGTAGCCTGGCCTATGAGATGGTTTGGTGCAGACCTCGGTGAACAGCAAGCAGCATGCATCCCTGTCAATAGTTTTCGGTTGAAGAGATCCTGTACACAGCATTTTCATGAATAACAAGGTCAAAGAAATTACCACAGCTCTCAGTTGTTGCTTTCAAATGTAAATGCTGGAAAACTGCAGGAAGATGGTGCAGTGCAGTTGTATTCCTTAAGAAATCCAGCATTAAGGTGTAATCAGAATGTCAGCTGCAGAAATGTGTCCATATTCTTGTCCTCTGCATTTATGCATGTCTTTCAGAGGTGATTTGGAATGTCAATCTGCTCTATCCTCCACCTCACTCACCACACCCCCCTCACAAAAAGATCATAAATCAATGGATTAACTACTTTGTTGCTTGAAATCAGAGCATGAGATTTCTGTTGAGCTTCCCTGCAAACAGGATGATTGAATATTTTATTTCATGATTGTTAATTCTTACCGTGCTGCACTCTCTCAGCATTACACTGAAGTGTCATAGAGTGATACAGTGTGGTAACAGGCCCAACTTGCCCACACCGGCCAATATGTCCCAGCCATACTAGTCTCACCTCCCTGCGTATGGCCCATATCCCCCCCTTCACCTCAAACCTATGTTCTCTGGTCCTCAATTCAACTACTATGGCATCTGCCAGATCTATTACTCTCATGATTTTGTACACCTCTATAAGATCATCCCTCATCCCCTTGCGCTCCAGGAAATAGAGTCCCAGCCTACTCAACTTCACCGTATAACTCAGACCCACCAGTCCTGGCAACATCCTCGTAAATTGTCTCTGTACTCTTTCCAGTTTGACAACATCTTTCCTATAACATGGTGCCCAGATACTCTAAATGCGGAGGAAGGAATTGCAGATGTTGGTTTACATCGAAGATAGGCACAAAACGAGTAACTCAGCGGGACAGGCAGCATCTCTGGATAGAAGGAATGCATGACGTTTCGGGTCAAAACCCTCCTTCAGACTGAAAGTCAGGGGAGAGGGAGACACAGAGATAAGGAAGTGTAAGGTATGAACACAAGACGTCAATAGGGACAAAGATCAAGGAAATTATAGAATAGATCATTGTAGTTAGGAGAAGGTGATAACAAAGCATACAGAGATAACATTTAATCAGGGGAGAGTCAGAATGGTCAGAGAACTAGGAAGGTGGAGGGTTGGAGAAAGAGGGAAAATCAATGGGTTACTTAAAATTTTTTCTTAGGCCCCCTTCGGTCATGACTGACCTTGGGTGTCTCCAGGGTGCTATTCCCTATATGGAGGATGCCTGTGCGTAACTTTGTTTAACATGGGGAGACTGGTCCACAGACAGCCACCCCGCGGTCCTTGACAGATCTGGATCTAGTGGCATGGAGTCCAAGAGACCCAGTGGCATGGAGAAAAGAGACCCTTTTCTGCTGCAGCCTTCATCCACCTTCCTAGCCGTTGTGACGCTCCACTAAGGACTGCCATCATCCTCCACCTGTTCCACTGTTGAGGTCTTGGTTGGATTACTCTTTGCCAGAGACCTCCCCCTCGACCTTACCGCCATGGGTGGCCCTACCAGGAGCATAGCTCCAGGCGGCATCACTCTCAGGTTCTCAGTTCCACACAAGCTTCTCCACCACGACAAGGTGACAATCCGTGGAGAAGGAAATCAGAGAAGTCAATATTCATACCGCTGGGGTGTAAGCTGCCCAAGCGAAATATAAGGTGCTGTTCTTCCACTTTCCGCAGAGTCTACCTCTGACAGTAGAGAAGGCCCAGGACAGAAAGGTCCGAATGGGAGAGGGAGTTAAAGGACTGAGTGGACTCCAAATGCGGCCTCATTAATGTCTTGTATAACTGCAACATGACCTCCCAACTTCTATATTCTCTGCTGAAGTCATGTGCTGAAAAGTGTATCAGGCTCGGACCACACTTATTATGATTCATAAAAGACCTTTATAGAATGTGGGTGGCGATGTATGTGCCTTATTTCTCTTGCATATGGTGCTGGGCCTCTGATTGGAAGTGGAGAATTTTAAATGAGTGATAATGAATAAATTGTAATATATTTCCAAGTCAGGATGGTGTCCGGACCGGAGGGGTATCCTCAAGTGGTTCCCGTTTCACATTACTGTTCTTTGTTCTTCCTAGTGGTTATAGTTGCAAGTTTGAGATATATTGTGGGACCAGCCTTGTAGTGCATCTGTGATGTTATTTTGTGGGTGACACTCACTGCAGCTCCAGTGTACTTGTGTGAATATTTAGCAGGTGCAGTGCATGGCTGTTAATTGACCTGCCTCTCATACATGCTGGTAAGTGTCTTTCTTGAGCTCATCCAGGCAAATAGAGAGTATTCTGTCAGCTCCTGACATTTAAATGGTGGGAGGCTTAATGATGTCAGGAGGTGAATCATGTCTGCACCATACCTAACCTATGACCTGGTCTGATGGCAATAGTTTTTATGTGGCTCTAGATCAGTTTGTAGCTTAATGTTGTTTAGGTTTTACTACATGCTGACTTGCATTGCTACATTTGCTGAAAAGATGTGAATACAATAGACCAATGTACCAACACCCCTATTTACGATAGCAGGAAGATCATTTTTGAATTCCAGGATCTTGGCCTTGGCACAATGCAGAGCTGGCAGTAGCTATTGGACTCAGGATGATGTGGCATGGAGAGACAAATGTAATTATTTCCTTCTAGCATGGTGCTCATATTCTTAGAAATCACAGGAGGGAAGTACTGAAATTTTGATTTTAATTATTTAGTTTATTGGTTTACTTGATATGAATATTGAAATAATGTTGATGGATTGCTGATGTGCATTCTTTGGCAGCCATGTGTCAATAAATCAAACTGCTCACTTTTGATTTGTGAAATAAAATAACACAACCAGCAGTTTGGTTATTATTTAGTGACGATGCTGATGAGCCTGGTAGGTAATGGAGAGGCTTCTGGTAGTCAAGAGCTACTTGTGGATTGTCAGATCACTGCCCTGGTGTTGCGGTCCTATTCTTGAGGCAAGTCCCATTCTGCTATAATTGGTTCTAGTATATAGGTTGTTTATGATGGGAGTGGAGAGACGAGTTTGTGCTTGGTGATGGAACCATAATGTTGAATGCTGATATAAGAGGCTAGTTGGCTAAGTGGATGGGAAGTTCGATTAAAAGATACGGCAGTTAGTAAATCCCGATAAACTTGTTAAAGCACATATTTGTTTGGAATTAAACAAATGCATAAGACAAGTTCTTACCTAAAGGGAAAATTAACAATGAGCTAGTAGACATAGTATTTGGGGATTTTCAAACCACATTTGATAAGGTTCTGCCTTTGAGACTATTCTCAAGGCAGACTATGCTCATAATCAAGGGATGATATAAGGATGCTAGTGTAGATTCAGAATTGGTTTACAATGTAAAAATCGGATAGTGTCAATTTTTGTTTTACAGGGCCGGAATTGATAGGTTTCTGCAAAGATTGGGTCTTGAGCTTCTGTCATTTATAATCTCTGCTGATGACAAATGGGGAAGTGAGCTGTCAGGCAATAAAGGCAAATTAACAGATAAGCAACAAATGACAGATTGAATATAATGTAAAAAAATGTGGTTATTCATTTTAATAGGAACGATTAAAACACTTATAACACACTTCAAAAGATTCAGAAACATGAGACAAGTACTGAACGGGGCAGAAAGCGTTTGATCTTGACATGACAATGAGATTAAAGCTAGATAATATTTTTATACTTATAAATGTCATTTAGTATATTTGAATTGTTGACTTCATCAGAGTTAAGAGGAAGTATTCAGAGATAGGTTTCTAAGCTATGCAAACTTGAATAGATCAAGAAGTTGTATTCTTGGAAATGATTTTGAACAATGATTCAAAATTATTAGTTTTGTTCAAATACTTAATTATAATTAACTACAGTCATTAGTGATCATGCTCTAATTCTGAAAGCAACATGTAAGCCAAAACAGACATTTTACCTCTCATGCCACAAAGTTTAAGTTGCACGCATTGTGAATATTGGGATGCCCAACTGATTTTTACGTACCATTCAAAAATGTTAGTTGCATTCAAATTTCTATAGAACCAGTTATGGACAGTTACAGTAAATTAGGAGAATTATTACAAGAATTTTAGGAACGTATTGTCTTCACATCAAATATCAACTACGAATGATGCTATGTAGACGATGTTGTTGCATGTGGCTTTCTGGTATGTTCCAGCATCTATCCTTTTTCATGTGTCTAAGAACAAGGAATTTCATTGCGCTGTGTGTATATGACAATACACCTATCTGATCAGTATCAACTGTTGTATCAGAAAGAACATTCCCTAGGGCTTACTTATTGTATGATTATCAATATAGTACAAAATAGACTGAACGTAAGTTGATAACATTTAACATTGTAAGCTATGCATAGAGTAGAAGATAATTGTATATATTCTCTAGTGTGTGGATCATCAACAGAACGATCCAACTGGATCCAAGGAGCAGCATTTCAGCTTCTGAGTTGCTGCATTGCAATACAATTCCTTACAATGAACTTAACATTGAATTCAACAATTTCAAATGACTGCCTTTTCAGTTTACTATTGAACTGTTGTGATGGAAGGTTTAGTTTAGTTTAATTTATTGTCACGTGTACCGAAGTACAGTGAAAAGCTTTTGTTGCATGCTAACCAGTCAGCGGGAAGACTGTGCATGATTTCATTTCGGAGTCACGTGAGTGACTTCGTGAAGAACCCGCCAGGCACGCAAGCGCGACATATCGTCGACGCGCGTGCGAGCGACGGGCAGGGAGGAGCGTTGCTCCTCCACTGCTGGGACCTGCAGGTAAGTGGAAAACTAACCCGCCGTCCGTTTTTTCTTTACAGAGACTCTGTTTCCAGAGTGCTCCAGGCCGCTTCAACACCGACTGCGGACCGCGGTATGCGGGCAGTCAGCGGCGGCTCTAACGCATGGAGTCGGGAGAGCCCGTTGACCCAGGTGGGTCCGGGTTCACACTCGCCGGCGGAGGACGGCAGAGGCAGCCGACTCTACGCCGCAGCCCGCAGACCGCGGGCTGGCGGCATTTATAAGTAAGTATGGGCTTGCAGACTCGCCGTGTGCAATAAGCAACGGCAGAGCACAGCCCGATTTTACACCGCAGCCCGCAAGGATACTGCAGGCTGTTGGCATTTATATTGTAATATGGGCTTGCAGACTCGCCGTATGCAGCAAGCAACGGCAGAGCACAGCCCGATTTTACACCGCAGCCCGCAAGGATACTGCGGGCTGTCGGCATGTATATTGAACTAGGGGCTTGCAGGCTCACCATTCGCGGTCAGCAATGGCAGAAATGCAGCCCGACTTACACCGCAGCCCACACGATACTGTGGGCTGTCGGCATTTACTCAGAGTAAGGGGTTAGCCCCAACTCAACGCTACACAGCCTGTATTATCCCAGTACTGTAATTAAGAGGTAATGGAGTTGCAGGGCCAGTGTAGACTCACCACCTAGTTGGACCAGGTGGAGTCATACAGGTGGAGTCTCGCCACGGTCACTGCATCCCCCAAAAGCGGCAGGACGGGACCGTACGCCGCCTGAGTCCAGGAGTAGGACAGGTGGCAAGCCCGCGCGGATGTCGGGTCACCACGCCGCAGGCGTCAGGTGCCGACTTCACACCGCATATGCCCTTTGAGGCAGTCGGGCCTAGCTCATCCAAGGAGGCGAATGAGCAGATCCGCGCGGGAGTCGTACAGCTTCGCTGAGGCGGCTGGCAGCGACTTTTCGTCACGGCACCGAGATTACCTCGATGAGGTACGGGCCGATGATAGGAGCCTCAGGAGTTCCTTCGGGCATGAGGGCTCTGACCTCCCATTTACGCACCATGAAGGGCGCATTGAACGGATGGAGAGGATGATGGAACGGATCCTGCAGCAAAATCAACGGCAGGAAATGTCCAGTTCCGGGGACTTTTGGATATATCCCCATCGTCAATTGGTAGCATGAGGCAGCCAGGAGAAGAGGATATCTTGGTACACGAACCAGTGGCACCTGAGGTTCCTCAGGAAGAACTTTTGGACGTGGCAGCCAAGTTTGCGTTGCCCGAATCATCGGGACAACCTCTCAAAACTAAACTGGCCACTACCATTGATTTCCTCACCAACCACCATACAGGATCAGGTCCTTGCAGCCATGAATGGATACAAGGCACCGAGTAATTGGAACTCACTCAATGTACCTATTGTAAACATGCCTATTTGGAGCAATATAAGCCCGGGCATAAGAGCACAGGAAGTAAAAATTATAGAAAATCCTAAAACTGCTCACATCTGGGATTACCGCTTTTGCGAGGTCGGTGGACGGGATGGACTTGAAACACCGTACAGGAGGATGCTCTTGAATTATTATGTAACACGCTATACGAAATAATGCATTTCGAAAAAAGTGCCATCAAGCTCACGCTAAATCCCAAATTTGCGGGGCTATGCAGAGCATCTCCAACACCACCACCCAGACAACTATTCAGGGAAGACCTTCTGAAGCAGGTCAAGGATTTAGACGACCATGCCAAGACAGTGGGTATTATGAGGTCGCACACCTTGACCAGACAAACGGCCAGGAAAATTCCATATTCCAGGCCACGGGGTCAAACCGGAAGGCCAGCAAGGACCTACATACCGGCGCCTCCAGATGTGAGTCAACGCCCACCATTCCTGGAGCTGCCCGCTACGTCGGCAGCACCCGCTCTGCGGGTCGGGATAAAAACGCGGAAATCAGGGGAGCCCTGCGCAGTCAGGACCCGATTCTCCACCACGACTGATCATGGTGCCATAAGTGGTAACCGCACAGGAGCAGGGTAGGTAAGACCCTGACTCCCTACCTCTGTCACTTAACCATAGCGACAGTGGAGCAAAGGTGCGTAACGTGTTATATTCTTGGCACGTTCTCTCTCCCCAAATATGCAGGTCACCAGAGAGAGGACCAGGGGAAGTATCGCACAGCAGTCGGTAAACCCGCCATAGAGCCGGGGTCGACTTCCACTGGAGCAGGCCACCAGATCGTGGACCGGTGAAGGATTGAGGCCTGGGTCTGGAGGACCACATGTGCGGCCGGCACAGACTCAGCACCGAGGGAGCCTACCTGGTTGCAGGTCGGAGTAGTCTCATCTCGGTCACCGCACCCCCTTTAGCGGCAGGACGTGACCGAACGACGCTTTGTCCCAAAGGAGGACACCGACTCGGCACCGAGGGAGCCTGCCTGGTTGCAGGTCGGTGTAGTCTCATCTCGGTCACGCACCCCCTTTAGCGGCAGGACGTGACCGAACGACGCTTTGTCCCAAGGGAGGACACAGACTCAGCACCGAGGGAGCCTGCCTGGTTGCAGGTCGGTGTAGTCTCATCTCGGTCACCACACCCCCTTGTAGTGGAGGACGTGACCGAACGTCGCCTTTGGAGGATAGGCGGCAAGCCCGCGCGGACGTCGGGGTACCACGCTTCAGCGGCCGGGACCGACTCATCACCGCTATCATGTCTTTTTAGACCAGCGGAAGACGGCGGAGTAAGCGGCAGGTCCGCGCGGGAGTCGCTTAGCCACGCAGGAGCGGCAGGCAGCGACATCCTGTCTTGCACCCTTGTCATCACCTCGACGAGGTGTGGGGCAATGACAGAAGCCTCAGAGATTCTCCAGAACCTGAGGAAGTCGACTTATTGTCCGCATATGCGGCAGTGGTCGCATGGCTCGGATGGAGCGCATGATGGAGCGTATCCTAGAGCACAGTCTCTGCAGCTGGACCAGATGTCCTCCAGTTCTGGAGGAACCTGTAGTACCTGAGGAAACCCAGGAGAAACTGCAGAATGTGGTCTCCAAGTGTGGCGATGGACGAGTCCTCGCTACATTGGGGGAAATGGATTTCGATGCTTTCCCCATTCTGCCTCATCGGACAGGTGTTGCAGAAAACGTACCCAGGTCTGGAACATACAGGACCATGGACGTCATATAGATCGTGCAGAGAAAGTCCACTGGGAAGCACTACCTCACCTACACAGGATATGAGAGGTTTTTGTAGTCGGACCAAGACGACCTACATATCTGCTACGATCTCCAATGTGCTGGCATGCTCACTGGTCTTCATTATGATGAGCCCTCAGTTACAGTGCTGCTTACAGTGCCTATAGTGCACTGTCATCCGAGCTCAACATTGGAGTGGGATCTCACCAGCTGGTATCCAAACTACGAGGGATATGTTCTATCCATCCCTTCCCGACCACGATATAATATCTGAGAGATTAGGGTGGTGTTGACCCTACTCAGGAGGTGGTCGCTTATGACGGAGGTACCACTGGACTTACTCACCTTTAAAAGTGGTGATGGCAATAGCACTGAATACAGCACAACGGGTCCAGACTCTACAGGAATTAAACCTGGATAGAATGATCAACCCATAAAAAAGTAACTTCTTTATGAAAGAGTTACTTAAACTATACAGACCTGCGACTACAGGTCTGGAAATGGCCATCAGGAATATGGAGGCGGATCTGTTGTCAGCCATGGAAACCCACGTCACAGGGTAACGGTGCAGACTATCTCCAGATGGCTTAAGGTGGTATTCGATGCAGCAGGTAAGACACTAAACATATGAAATGTCATTCTACCAAGGCCGCATCCACATCAGGAACGAGGACCATGGAGGTGTTCATGGAGCATGTCCTCACGATAGCGGGCTGGGCCAATGAAACTACATTTCAGTGGTTTCATAACAAACCTGTGGCCGTTTTTTCCCGCAACGTTACGCACGTTAAGTGCTGTCCCTAAACGTTTGTCCCCGAGTTCAGGGGTTTATTGTTGTACTAACTATAATGTTATTATTTTTCAGCTTGTTCAAGTCTGAAATACGTTAACATACTTCCTCCATCAGTATTACGGCAGTGTGTGAGCATGGACGTGGTCCAGGGCGTGTAATCACAGAGCTTTGAAGTCTTCACGAAGTCACTCACGTGACTCCGAAATGAAATAGTAAGATTAAACGAGAACTTACCAGTTTGAAGTTTGATCTTTATTTTGTGAGGAGTTGCGATGAGGGATTTCGTGCCCTCCGCTCCCAACCCTCTACCATAAGATCAACTGGTATATAGAGTCTCTTCAATCTTACTATAACAAGTCATTTCTCTGTTGTTGGTTCTGTGATTCCACACCGCTGCTTTGAAGAAATGTCGCGCATGCGTGCCTGGCGGGTTCTTCACGAAATCCCTCATCGCAACTCCTCATAAAATAAAGATCAAACTTCAAACTGGTAAGTTCTCGTTTAATCTTACTATTAACATTGAGCTATCAATGATAACAGATACACGATGAAGGGATTAACGTTTATTGCAAGATAAAATGCAGTAAAGTCCGATTAAAGATAGTTCAAGGGTCTCCAATGAGATACTAAGTAGCTCAGGATCGCTCTCTAGTTGTTGATAGGATGGTTCAGTTACTTGATAACAGCTGGGAAGAAACTGTCCCTAAATCTGGAGGTATGCTTTTTCACCCTTCTGTTCCTCTTGCCTGATGGGAGAGGAGAGAAGTGACCAGGGTGAGACGGGTCCTTAATTATGCTGGTGGCCTTGCCGAGGTTGCGTGACATGTAAATGGAGTCAATGGAAGGGAGGTTGGTTTGTGTGATGGTTTGAGTGGTGTCCACAATTCTCTGCAATTTCTTGCAGTCGTGGATGGAGCTTGTTCTTCTGTCGTATGTCTTTTAGACCTGCAGCTCCGTTGAGGCAAGCCAGGCCAACATGTCATCCTCCAGGTCACTCAGACCTCATTCACCATTCGGTGGCCGGTGTTTGGGGGCAACTGGTGATTATGTGCTCCACTGTCTGTGTTGGGTCCCCACACTCGCAGGAGGCGCTGTCCACGAGGCTCCACCTCATCATCGCTACTCCATAGCGTCCGATGCCTGTCCTCAAGCGGTTGAGGGTTGACCACTGCTTTCGGGGCAGGTCCTGGCCAGGGACGACCATGGGGTCGTCGATGTAATGGTGAAGCCTAGACGGTTCCGCTGACTTCCACTGGTCTCCATCTCGTCTTGACCCAGGCGGCCTTAGAAGCGTCAGCCGGTGTTGCGCAGAGCAGCTCTTGGGCTTGGGAGGCAAAGGGGTGCCGTGACTTGAGGTGCACTCGTCGTGGTGTCTCTGTGACGATCTGGTGGAGGAGGTGGGATTCACTGGTCTGTGCCTTTCGAGAGAAGGCCAGCGTGGTTGCTTCTCGTCTGATGTTGGCTGGGGCGATGCCAGCGAGGACGGGCAGTTGGTTTACTGGGGTGGCTTGTAGGCAGTCCGCAGGGCGCTGTTGAGGGCAACATCCAGCTTCTTGGCGTGAGGGCTACGGCACCAGACCGGGGCGCAGTACTCGGTGGCTGAGAACACCAGGGCCACTGTGGACATGCGCAGTGTCTTCGTCGTGGCTCCCCATGTGGTGCTGGCTAGGCGGCGAATCAGTGCGGCACGGGCGCTTGTCTTTGCCGTGGCACCTTGCAGATGTTGTTTGAATGACAACGCTCTGTCGAGCTTCACACCGAGGTACGTGGGGACGGGCTGGGACCGTAACCGGGCGTTATCCACCATGATGTTCATCTCACGGGTCGCTTCCCTGTTGTTGAGGTGGGACATTGAAAATGTTGTCTTACCCATGCTGAGCTTGAGGCGCCAGTTCCTCAGGTATGAAGACCGGATGTTCATGTCTTCAGAGAGGCCCTCTTCTGCTGCTTCATGAATGTAGATGATGAACAGCATTGGTGCCAGCACTGAGCCCTGTGGGATGCCGTTCTTAGGTTTCCTCACCCTGCTACATTGCCCAATGCTGGTGTGTAGCCTGAAGCTGCGGTTGCTCAGCATCTCCATGATGAAGCTCACCATGTGCTTGTCTGGGATGGTTTCCAGAAGCTTCATGTGTAGTCCTCGCAGCCAGACAGTATCATATGTAGCTGTGAGGTCCAAGAAGACAACGCCAGCCTTCTCCCCCGCCTGGAAGCTGTCCTCAATGTCTTGGCACAGGAGGGTGACCTGGTCCGCCGTTGACCTACCACTTCGGAAGCCAGCCTGTTCTTTGGGCAGCTGGGGGTCGATCACTGGATTGAGACGTGTGTGGAGGAGACGTTCCAGGAGCTTGTATGGAACACACAGCAGTGAAATGGGTCAGTATCCCGTGGGGTCATTGCTAGGCTTGTTTGGCTTCAGCAGAGCGATCGCCTTGGCAAGGTTCAGGCAGCGGAAACACGTGGAGAGGAAGGAGCACAGCCAGTCATTTGCCTTCTTGCCTTGGTGTTTTATGTATTCCGGGTGGATGCCGTCGGTGCCTGGTGCTTTGCCGGTTATCGGCCGTCGGATGGCCTGCTCGATTTCTTGTGTTGTGAATTTGTGGGACAGGTTGGAGTCGCAGCTCGGGGCCCTGTGCAGCTCGTAGACTCTCGCCAATGTTGTTCTGGTGAAGTCCTTGTCTGCGTTGGGGAAGCGACCATTGCTCAGCAGTAGCAACGCGATGGAATTTGCAGTGATGGGACACTGTGCTGGGATTGTCGACCTGCCCATCAGCTTGTTCATGGTCTGCCACACCTGACGGCTGGAGTGTGTGAAATCAATTGATTCCACTGTCTCCGTCCATCTTTGCCTGCGTTTCTCATTTAGTCTGCAGATTAGGTCATTCGCTGCTTTGTCCCTGTCTTTGCTGGTTTGTGATTCTGTGTGGGCGCGAAGTAGGCCTTCACATTCGTCATCCCAACAGGGAACATAGGATTTATGTACACCGCGGGGAATGTTCTTCTTGGCGGCGGCCAGAAGCATCTTGCAGTAGGAGTTGTTCAGGTTGGTGGGGTGTGGGTGTGGGAGGCCAACGGCTGCTTTATTCACTTGTTGTGTGAAGCTTACCCAGTTTGCTTTCCGGAAGTTCCACCTCATGACAAAGTGATCGCCTTTCCCTTCCATGGGCTGGACCAGAGATGGAATGGTTATGAGCGATGGTCGATGGTGTGACCGGGGAAACCTGTCCAGGATGCGTCTTACTGGGAGCGGTTCGTTGTTGCGACATTTTGCGAAGGCCAGGTCCGGGTTGGTGGTGCTGTTCCAGCGTGCAGAGTGGAAAGTGCGTGGCTCCTTTGGGTCGTATAGGAGCGTTGCATCGGCGATAGAGGCCCATTCTGCCAGGAAGTCACCGTCAGCATTAGAGCTGCTGTATGCCCAGTCTGTATGATGGCCGTTGAAGTCACCAGCATACACGGCAGGGGCTGGGACATCTGGCAGAGATGTTGGGATCAACTTGCTAGGTGGCGGCTTGTAAATGTTGACGATGGTAATGTCTTGCACTTTGGTTGTGATCCATTCTACCTCTGCATCCTCTGCGGACTGTGCTATGGCTGACCAGGCCATGACGTTATGAACGAACGTAGCTATGCCATGATGTTTGTCGGCGGTATGACCGGCCAGTGTATAGCCAGGAAGTTTCAGGAAGTTCTTGTTTTCCGTGTGAGTCTCCTGCAGTAGAACTATAGTCACCTTGTTTTTGATGGCAATCTGTTCGATGACGTTGAGCTTGGCGTTGGTAAGGCCTTCAACATTGAGCTGCAGTAGCGCTAAACCTCGACATTTGGCGGCATTTAACGGTGCTGCCTGGTCTGGGGAGGCATGGCTTTTAGCGGTCTGCAGACGCGGTAAAGACATTGGTTTCGCTTTGTGGGCTTAGGAGCCTGTAAGCTACTCGTGGAGGAGGCCGCGTAGAGGCTGTCTTTGTCTCCTCCGTGGATGGAGCTGGTCCCAACCCATACTGTGATGCATCCCAATAAAATGCTTTCTATGCACATCTGTGGATGTGGTGAGAGGTGTTGGGCTGTTATTTACATGAAACATGAATTCTGCTTATTTTTCCACACATGCTGTGTGCCCTGCTGAGTATTTCCAACATTATTTATTTTATTACAAATTTCAAGCACCTACAATTTTAAAAAATAATTTTCAGTTCTTTCATAATAGGATTTGTTTTAATAATATTTTTATTTAGCCAGACTGGAGATCCTGAGTACAACTGACCAATGCCGTTCTGGCTGAAATCACCTAGATCTTCAGAAATCCTAACATTTTATTGAGTGCTCGTCAGTTTTACTTTGTGTACTCATGAGGAAGTAGTAGAGCTTCTCCTGTTTTGAGTATTTATATTCTTTCAACAAACATTTTCTTTTTGCAATTGTTGCAATTGTAATATTTTTCTTGAGCAACAGAGACCTTTGACAGTTGGTATTGGAATAGTATTGCTTTCTAGTTTGTGAAATTCTCTGCATCAGAAGGCAGTGGAAGCCAATTCACTGGATGTTTTCAAGAGAGAGTTAGATTTAGCTCTTTGGGCTAATGGAATCAAGGGATATGGGGAAAAATCAGGAACAGAGTACTGCTTTTGGATGATCAGCCATGATCATATTGAATGGCGGTGCTGGCTCGAAGGGCCGAATGGCCTACTCCTGCACCTATTTTTCTGTTTCTATGTCTCTATCATGAACACATTCATTAAATATCCTATTGTCTTACATGTGTTTCCAAGGATGATGAAATCTGCCATTCTTTATCTTGGAAATAATTAGAAAATATTAAGAATTTATGTATAAATATATTCAGAGGTGTGTCCTATTCACCCAAAATCTTCTGGTGAAAACCTTTTGTTCATACCTCCAGTTACATAACAAATATTGCCTATTCTTGTAACCAAAATGATGCAGTGGTTTTATGTTGTAGAATAGTAGGACGGGGAGGTTTAGGATTCCCAATATATCCTATCAATTGCTGCTACCTAAAGGGAAGGAGGTAGTTAGCAAACAAGCCCAGTGCAAATTATAGCTCTAAACAAATCAGCAGAAAGTAAATGGTAGGTGTGGTACAGTGCTTAATTGAGTCCAGCAGAATCTCAGGTGCTCTGCTGAAACAGTGCCTGAAAATAGCAGTAAATCCTGTCCAGCATTAATCTGGCCTTAGTGTTTAAAGCATTTTCTTTGTTCCTGGACTTAAATCTGAAGTTATGACGTTTGTTACTTTGCGTCGTGTGTCAATAATTATAGAATTGAAACTTTTGTGACAAATTTGGAATTTGTGTAGTGTATGGCAATAACTGCATAATGTAAAGCAAATGCAGAAACTAGATGAAGAAGTTAAATAGTATGGGGTAGTTCACCCAAGGCTAATTCTTTCTCAGAATTTTAAATAGCGGAGCAAAATTAATAATACAGGCCAATTGGCGGTTAAGTGGCTGAATTTAGAACATTATTTTAAATTTGAACAAAAATGGTTATAAAATGAACCAAAGCAAAATATCAAGCTGATTTTTTTTTTCCAGAACCACACTAAAGAAAATTATAGTTGCTGAAACATATTAGGTTTTTAAAATGGCAGTACATGTATAAAAATAACAAAATATGCGATTTCAAAAATAATGCAGCTATTTTTAACAAACTGCCAGAGTGCATTTCCTGTGTAGCATTTGTAATCAGTGTCTTAACTTTTTTAACTTTAAAGGCTACAGAGAGTGAGGCCGGGGAAATGGATCTAAGTGGTCTGCCAGAGACTGCAGTAGATTCTGAGGATGATGACGATGAGGAAGATATTGAGAGAGCATCAGACCCATTGATGAGCAGAGACATTGTTCGAGATTGCCTGGAGAAAGATCCCATCGATAGGACAGATGATGACATTGGTGAGTTGGTGTTGAAATTAACAATTATATAAGCTATGAATGAATAGAGGGATATGGATTATAAGAGTTGGTCTTGACATCATCTGCGGCACAGGCATTGTGGGCTGAAGGGCCTGTTCTTGTGCTATACTTTTCTATGTATTGCAAGACCTTTGTCATTTCTAAAGTGGAGATTACTGATTATGATTATCTACTGTAATTGCTAAATTTCATATTTTAATATTGTGCCTTTCATAAGTCTAACAACGTTAATTCTTACCTTTGATAGTCAACTTTTAATGTTTCTTTATCATTGTCCCCATGAACTTAAGTTGAACTTAGATATCACTTTGATTTTCAAAGGGTCTCCAAGAAGATATGTAATAATGAAGTAGATAAAATGCTATAGTTCTTTAGCAGTATACAGTAGACCTTCGCAATTACAGACTTATATATAACAGGTTTCAGTTATTGTAGACCGAGGCATCTGTTTGTGGTGGCGGATGCATTGGGTAACAGAAAGATGGTGGCGGGAAGAGACCGTGCAGGGAGCGACTCTTGACGAGTACTGCCTTGGGCACGGGTTTGCAGTGGCTGCCACAAAGCGAGATCCTGGAGTGCTGGATACAGATGCAGCACGCGCCACTGCACCTGCGTTGCTCTGGCAACACCTGATAACGGTGCGAGGCTCCCGTTTCACCACCTCCTGTTTCTGGCAGGTTACCCAAATAATACTTTCATAGTATGTTGGGCATTTGATTTAAACAAAGTAATTAAATGTAACCATTTCCAAGTTTGCGGATGACACAAAGCTGGGTGGCAGTGTGCGCTGTGAGGAGGATGCTATGAGGCTGCAGGGTGACCTGGATAGGTTAGGCAGATGCAGTATAATGTGGATAAATGTGAAGTTATCCTCTTTGGTGTCAAGAACAAGGAGGCAGATTATTATCTGAATGGTTGTCAGATTAGGAAAAAGGGAGGTGCACCGAGACCTAGGTTACATTTAATTACTTTGTTTAAATCATATGCCCAACATACTATGAAAGTATTCTTTAGGTGTCCTTGTACATCAATCACTGAAAGTAAGCATGCGGAAACAGCAGGCAGTGAAAAAAGCAAAGGGTATGTTGTCCTTCATTGTGAGAGGAATTGTATAGAAGCAAGGAGGTCCTACTGCTGTTGTACAGGGCTGCGGTGAGACCACACCTAGACTATTGTGCGCAGTTTTGGTCTCCTAATTTGAGGAAGAACATTTTTGCTATTGCAGGAGCATAGGTTCACCAGATTAATTTCCAGGATGGCGGAACTGACATGACGAAAGAATGGACAGACTAGGCTTGTATTGACTGGAATTTAGAAGGATGAGAGGATATCTTATGGAAACATATAAACTTCTTTCGGGATTGGGCAGGCTAGATGCAGGAACATTTTTCCTGATGTTGGGGGAGCCCAGAACCAGGGTACACAGTTTAAGAATAAGGGGTTGGCCATTTAGGACTGAGAAGAGGAAAAACGTTTTCACCCAGAGAGTTGGGAATCTGTGGATTTCTCAGCCACAGAAGGCAGTCGAGGCCAATTCATTGGATGTATTCAAGATATAGCTCTTAGGGCTAACAGAACCAAGGGATATTGGGAGAAACTAGGAACGGGGTACTGATTCTGGTTGATCATCCATCATCATGTTGAATGGTGATGCTGGTTTGAAGGGCCTACTCCTGCATCTATTTTCTGTGTCTATGTTAGTGCCAGTGTAATACACAAATCACAAGCTTACACCAGATTTTTAAGGCCCCCAAAAATCTGTCAAATTGCTGCATTCCACTTGGCATTCACAGTCCAATCTCATAGAAATATCCTGGTATGGCACTGGGGAATAGTCTCTTTGTTTTTGGTACAAGATCCAATTAATTTGGATGGGGATTATAAGGCAAAAAAGGAAAGGAGATGTGCAACACTTTTTAATTAGTTTACTTTTGATTTCATGTTTTTCATTATTGGTAAGATTTTAGATGGTCAATTAATATTTTGTATAAATGGTTCTGCTACAGTTATGCGACAGTTGTGTTTTGAAGAAACCGTATTAAAAAAGTGTTAAGCAATAATTGTGTCAATGGGGGAAAGGGGGATAAGGGATGAATGTGTCAGAATCTTTAGTCTTTAAGTCTTTTCAATATCAAAAGGTTTACAGCAACAATGATTTTTATTTGTTACTTTAAAGTTGAATGTTGCATTGTTAACTAGAGAATCAGCAAGTGTCAATGGTGGCGATCGCTATGTCTAGGCCATCTGTGCTTAAAGTAGCAGCTGTGTTTTTAAGAGACAATGGTATCTGATTACTGTGTGGAAGTTAAATGGAAACAGCCCTAATGCTGTTTAAATTCAATAGTTTTTTCTGGTTGCCAATTTCCAAAGTAACTTTGAAATGGTTCTAAATTTGGTGGTGAATCTGTGGAATACTTTGCCACAGAAGGCTGTGGAAGCCAAGTCAGAGGTACTTTTAAGGTAGAGATAGATAGATTCTTGATTAGTACAGGTGTCAGAGGTTATGGGGAGAAGGCAGGAGAATGGGGTTAGGAGGGGGAGATAGATCAGCCATGATTGAACATGGAATAGACTTGATGGGCCGAATGGCCTAATTCTACTCCTATTCCTTATGACCTTATGACCTAAATCCCCGTTCAAAATTACATTATAATTAATTTGGCCAATGTAATGCAAATAGTGTCCCTAATTCAACACTTGCGTTATATCCAATTTGTGTTACGGAAACACATGTCATAACAGAACTACCTGCAGTTGTATTTTAATTTGAAATATCGTTAAATAGTTTATAGCTCATCACTAACAGTTGGGGCTAGTAATCCCTCATCACTAACAGTTGGGGCTTTGCCTACTGTCAAAACTTTGAGGGGTATTTTGAAGACGGGGCTTCCTCGTCATGAAGCAGGACTAGGTAGGTGTGGGTGCAACAGGATCCATGGGGGCAATTCCTTTGGTTGGCAGATCAGTGAAATATATCCTATTAAGATTCCTAAGTTAATAGCGTCCATTGGAGTTGGTGGTTAATGTCCTTAGAAGTGATGTTAATTTGTCTTATTGCACTTCAGTTGGAGCCCTTCTCAGGCTGAATCAAATAACACAGCTAAAAACATACAGTTACCATTGTCTGGCCTTCAAAAATGTTGCAGAAGAAATATAATGATTTTCCTAATTCAAACATATAATTTGCAATCAAAATATTCTTTGTGCTCCACATGAAGCAAATTCGGTCCTATAAGAATTTTCATGTGAGGACAATGTATAAGCTGAATTTAAAGGGATTGTAAGAGTTTGTTAGTCCAAATAGCTGCTGAGTTCTCTTGTTTCCAGATGTATAAATTGATGCCTTTGTTTTTCCATGCAGAACAATTATTGGAATTCATGCATCAGCTCCCAGCTTTTGCCAACATGACAATGTCTGTCAGAAGAGAGCTTTGTGCTGTGATGGTGTTTGCAGTGGTAGAGCGGGCAGGCACCATTGTGCTCAATGATGGTGAAGAGGTGTGTATTTTCATATCAATTTGCTGAATTTGTATTTCTAATTTAAGAAATAGAAACATTGTAATGTCATGCTTTAATTCATATACATATATTTCTTCTCATAAGATAAATCTGAAAACCCTTTTTATTTTAGTTAAATATGTCGCCTGTTTAATTAAAAGTATAAGTTGAACTTCATTTTTGTAACATCTTGCCTCCATCCCTTTTGAATGAAAAAACTGCTTTTGAAAACTTGCATTTTGGGAAATGACTTGTAAATGATCAGTTGATTTTTTTTGCATATGGTTCGATTTTAATTTTCAAATGGAATGAAATGAATATTGGCAGTATAGTGAAGAGTGAAGAAGGCTATCTACAATTACATGGGGATCTTTATTGACACTGGACCAATGGCCACAGAATGGCAGTTGGAGTTCAATTCAGACAAAAGCAAGGGGTTGCATTTTAATAGGAAAAAACCTGGTCAGGGCTTGCACAATAAATGGGAGTGATGTGGATCACAAACACCGAAGGATGCAGCTACAAAGTTGCAAAAAAGTGGCAAAATAGGTGGACAGGTTGGAGATCTGGAGTACTGTGTACAGTTCTGGTTACTCTACTATAAGCCCTGTCCCACGGCACAAGATCATTCCAAGAGCTCTCCCGAGTTTGCCCTGATTCGAACTCGGAGATTTACGGTAATGGCCACTCGTCGGTACTCGGGGCTCTCGTGGACATTTTTCCACATGTTGAAAAATGTTCACAAGTCTTCCCGTGCTTACCTGCCATTAGCGAGTCTTCCAGAGTACCTGCCGTTAGCGTAACGAGCTGCTAAGAGACGTCCCCGAGCTCCGACATACCCGCTACGTTCATTCTTTGTCCTTAGCACGAGTTTGATTTTTTTTAAACTCGGGAGAGCCCTTGGAATGAACTCGTACCGTGGGATAGGGCTTTATAGGACTGATGTAATTAAACCAGAAACTGCAAAATAGATTTATGAAGATGTTACTGAACGAGAGGCTGCGATAGGCTAGGTCTTTTTATGAGGTGACTTTATGTAAGTATATAAAATCACGAAGTGCATTGATAAAATGAATAGCCACAAACAGTTTCCCAGAATGGGCTGTTCTAAAACTGGAGGGTATAGGTTTAAGATGAGAGGGGATATGTTTAAAAGGGGCCTGAGGGTCAACTTTCACACAGATAGTGCTGCGTTAATAGAACAAGCTGCAAGAGGAAGTGGTAGTGGCAGTTACAACCTTGGAGACACTGTGACTACCCTGTCTACCTTGGGGTCACTCTGGACCAAACCCTCTCTTCGTGAGGTACCAATGCATCCACACTGCGGTCAACTGCCCTTGCGCTGTGCTACTCTGCTGCAGAGTATGCTTGTCCTGTTTGGGCGAGATCATCTCATGCAAAGAAAGTTGATGCCACCCTTAATGACAGCTGCAGATGCATCACTGGCTGCCTAAAACCAACCAGTGTGGATAGCTCGCATGTCTTGCCGGTATTGTTCCACCAAGAATCCGTAGATCAGTTGCCGGTAGAACTGAACGTAGTAGGCAAGTTGTGGACACCCGCCATTCCTGTCACTCCCATCACCCTGCTCCAAAACAGCCGAAGTCGAGGAAGAGCTTCCTTCACACAGTCCAGCCACTGTCACAGTCTCATCAAGCAATCAGACTAGCCTTGTGGGAAAAGAAACGCAATGAAAATCACTGATGCCAATCCCAACCAAGGAACAGCTACCACCTGGTCACAGGTGTGACTAGAAGACCTGGATGTCCCTCAATAGTCTTCGTACAGGGTTGGGCCGATGCAAGACCAATATGAGCAAATGGGGCTATGCAGATACGACAGACACAGTCTGTGAATGTGTAACATCTGTACAATCCATGCTACACCTACTAAGATGCCCACTTCTTGGTGAACAATGCTGCCTGGAAGATCTAGCGGTGGCAAACGAGAAGGCTGTCCACTGTGCAAGAGTCTGGCCGAACATTTGAAACATAGATGATGGACACGAAGGAAGTTAAGTACAAAGTCAAATATGGCATGTTAGATAACAGTGAAATTAAGAGTAAGAAGTGTAATGGTGAAGTTCAGAGCAGGCAGTTAGAAAAGAATGAGGCCAGGAATCAAGTATTGGAATCAAAATGAAAACTGAGGTCCATTGCGGAGAGATAGAAAAATTCAGTGCCAAGAGAGGGGCATGGGAATATAATGATGCTAAGTGTGTTCCTTTATTAAAGCACTCCACTACAAATAGAGCTTTTGAAAAATGCAAGGCCTGAAGCAGAATATTAGTAAAGGATTCAGCCAAGAAGAGGCAGCAAGAAAAGGACAATGATGAGGGTGTGGTATGTTATAAAACTGGGACTTATTCAAGGGTGTGAAAAATACAATTGGACAATTGAGGAAGTTGCTATTTGTAGATCAGAATCTCAGACCAAGCTCAACACTATGGCATAAAGGATATCAGTGATTCCTATCCTCCTATATGGTTCTGAGATGAGGATTACTTGCAAAAGGCATCTCCAGGCATTGGAAAAATGTCACCAATGCTGTCTCTGCAAAATCCAGAATCCAAAATGGCCAGAATGATAATACAACATTCTCTCCCAGACCAAAATCCGCGGCATTGAGGTTCTTTTTACACTCAGTGGCTTTGTTTGAGCAGGCCATATCTTTCACATGCTGACACAATGAAAATATTACCAGGGAAACGAAGGAAAATATTCAAAATTGTGTTGAAGCTTCCTTGAAATCTACCATTACAACCAATTTGGATAATTTCATGCCTGTGTTTGCTCACAAGTGAAAAGGTACACTTGGGGTTGAATTGCAAATTCTAAAGTCGAGGTATTGTGAGCACTTGAGACTCCTTCATAAGTAATTAAAGGGGCACTTCACTTTCCAAACCATCTACCTGCATGCCCTTTCGGCTGTCTGTTAAATACATTTCCTATATTGACTTCTTCAGCCACCTCAAAACCCACTGGACTGGAGTGGAAGCAACTCATCATCAATCCAGAGCAACTGCCAAAGAAAATGAGGAAACAATGAGTGGAATGTCTGGAAGTAGCATGGACAGGTGCATGTTGTTAGATAGGAATATAGGGCGAATATTTGAATAGGATGAAACTAAGGGTAGGAATTTCAACAAGATTGAGCCAAGAGTAAAGCAATTCGGGAAGGAGACCAAAAAATTGCAGCACTAATGAATGATGGACGGAGTGCCAGAAAAATGCAATGTCAGGAGTCAATTAACAATGAGGCACACAATAATTAAAAAAGGTTGAGGCCAGTGCATGGAGTTGAGGATGAATCTAAATTCAGGGAATTGGAAATGAACAGGGTCAGGAATGGAGAGTAAGTAAAATTAACGGCAAAGTGTATTTTGAGAGTTAGTAAATGATGAGGCCACGATGGTGCTATTAGAAAAAGATTAGAGTAGGCATTAAAAGAAAAGATGAGACCTGTAAGTAAATGACAAGGCCATTAAAACGGTGCTGGAAAAAGCCGCAGAGCAGATTGTCGACAAAGAATGAGACCCAGTGGATGACAATAGAAAATATAGAATCTTTGAGTGGAGAGTTAAAAAAGGAGGAAGCCAAAAGTGGAATGTTAGTAAGTTACAACACTGAGAGTACAAGGTCACTAACTGGTTTATAGATAAACAGAAGCCAATGGATGTGAGTAACATTGAAAAAACTGCTGAGTAGCATTTTATAAACGCATTGTATTTAGAACTGAAAGTCAAATTATCAGATATAGATTGGAGAAATAGATTTAAAAGTAAAAATAGTGTAATAAATTAGCCCCTTACTCCTGCTGTACCACACTATAAGACAGTAGTCAATCATTCTTTGGCTTCAACACCACTTTCCAGCCCAATCCCCATAATCCTTGACAAGAGGACGCAAGAAAATAGGAACATAGAAATGTCAGATATTCACACTTGATTATCTGAAGAAATGTCTGTGTACTTCAGTTTTCTTTGACTGACCTTTGTTCAAGACTCTTACACCCTTGAAAGCAAAGATTATAGCTTGAAAGCATCCAACATCTGCCCTGTCAAACCTTTGCAGGATCTCATATGTTTGAAATAACTTCACCTTCATTTAAATTCCAAGCAGTACACACCCAAACTATTTTATCTCCCTCTGTAGATCAACCCTCTCATTCCAGGAGTTGGCCTGGCAAATCTCCTTTGTACTGCCTCCAAAGTTACTATTTGTTTTTTTGTTTGGGAGAACAAGACTCCATGCCTTATTCCATATGAGCATGTACAATTGCAGCAAATGTCCTTGTTTTTAAATTCCAACCCCTTTGCAATGAAGGCCAGAATGCCATGTGGTTTCTTGTTGTATCTGCCTGCTAGCTTTTTGTGATTTATATAATAAAGCATCTAGATTCCAGTATACTTAGCTCACTTTCAGTCTCTTTCCGTTTAGATAATAATCTTTTGACTTTTCATGCCAAAGTGCATGACCTCACATTTCCGCACATTACATTCACATTGCAGAATCATAATACCGTTTGATCTATTTTTGTACATTGACAATTTTGTAAACCTTACATACAGTTCCTTCCTCTAAATTATTAATGTAAATAGTGAACAATTGCAGACAAAGAACTGATCCCTGTAGTTCTTCACCAATTACCCCATCCAGTCTGAAAAGCACCAATTCCTTTTCAACTATTTTCTATGAGAAAGGCAGTTTTCAATCCATTCTAACATGCTTCCACCAATACTATGGGGTTTTAATTTATCCACCGACCTCTTATGTGGGACTTTTTCAGAAGCCTTTTGGAAATCTAAATGCACTACAACATAGATTATTCTCAATGGCCTCTCCCTCTTACATCCTCAAATAATTTGTGTGAATGTGACAAGTATGATTTATCATACTTATGACATTATGACAAGTATAATTCCCCTGCAGACCAAGTGTATTTTGACTTTCAGCATGTTTAATTTCTTGGGTTAGGGAAATCCCAAGAATTTACAAACCAATGTGAGACAAAATTGTACCTTGTTACTGTTCTAAATAGGTTAGTATGGGTCCAAACTCAGTGTTTCTCATCAGACAGCCCCTTTTTCATCCCTGCGATGAATGTAATCAATCTTTTCCGAGCTGCCTTTAATACTAGTTTAACCTTCCGAATCTACTCAAATAAAACCCAAATTATATGCAAGTTACAAGTGCAGTTTTGCCAATACCCTGTGACAATTGACAGCTAAAGGTATGGTGAAGAAATAAATAACTTGTAATGAATATAAATTTCCTTGTAGAATAAGAACTCCATAAGAAATGTGATAGAACTGTGCCCAAGAAGAAATATAAAGATGTTTATTTTTACTAAATTGGCAACTATCTATCTTCCTCGCCAGTGAATATTGTACATCTGTTTCTTTATCTTTATCATGTGTCAAATATTCTTTGATAATTCACCTGGGAAGCACCCTGGTCATTTTGCTATTGTAAAGGCACTAGACAAGTACATGTTTTAGTTGTTGTATTTAAAATAAATTCCCATGTTTGGCAACAAATTTAAGACTAGGAGGATTTTAGAATTAAGAATTCAAGAAATTGATAACATCAAATGCAAATAACCTGACAATGGGCACGAGCATCCATTATATCGAAAAAAGGAAAAAGGTTAGCAATCAAGGCCAGTTAGCCTGATATCTGTAGTATGGAAAAATATGAGGATAATTGCTGGAAGGTGGAGCATTTAGAAAATCACAACATAATTGAGCAAAGTAAATACATTTATGAACAATGTATTGTTTAATACAGATCACGTTGAAAATATAAAATTCATAAGAGGTAGATTCATATCTACCTGATAGGGTAGATATTAGGAGGATGTTACTCCTGGCTTTTGATTCTACAACTTGAGATCATAGTGTCAGCATACAGTTAAGAGTATTGCAGAAACAAAGTTCATCTGAAGACGTGAAATGTTAAACTCTGACGAGAGGGCTTCACTTCTATCTTGAGAACATTCAAGACAGGAATTTGTACATTTTTGGAAGGCAAAAGAATTGGTGCACATAGAGAGTGTGTTGGGAGACCAAGATCAAATAAGAATACTAACAATAATGTAACTAAATAGCAGAACAGGCTTGAAGGACTTGAAAGAGTTAAGGGCCTGTCCAACCAGCATGCGACTCCATGCGGTGAGCGCGACCTAACGTGGTCGCATGAGCCGTCCGGCCTCACGGGGCAGGTCCCACTTCGATTGCCGGAGTTGTGTGGAGCTGGTCCTTGACCGTGTTCAAAAATTCCGCGCAGCAACGGCCTGTCAGCCCGCAGTCGCCTCAACGCATTACGCACGGCTTCAACGTCGTGCTTCCGTGACCCTCTCTATATGTGCCTCCGTGACCCTCTCTGTGCGTGCCTCAGTGGCCCTCTCTCTGTGTGCCTCCGTGCCCCTCTCTGCGTGTCCCTCTCTGTCCTTGCGAACTTACCTTGCGGACTTCGCTCCAACTTCGCGCTGCGTCACGCTGCTCACCTGACCTCCGCGCGGCCCCGCTTCCAGTTTGGTCGGCATGGAGTCAGATGCTGGTGGGACAGGCCCTTTACCCATTATTTTCCGTGTTTTTATAAATCAACTTCACACTTCCCTTCCACATCAAGCATTTTTATATCACTTGGAGACAGTGCTGTATATAGAGAGGATGCCAAAACAAGCTGGTATGCGTGTGGATTCCAGCTGGAGGCTCAGTTGAGGATTCCAACAACAAGCTGCAGTCTCAACTCCATCAAGGGGATGCCAGGCGTCTGTGGAGAAGCCTGACTACCATCAAGGTGAAATCAGGGGCGATTTCTGTCAACACATTTCTACTATATAAGCTCAATGCCTTTTATACCCATTTGAGCTGGTAAACAAAGTTTTACCGAGGCCGGTCTCCTCATTCCCTGCCGGATCTGTCCCGTACACCTCGTTGGCTGAAATCAGATCTGCTTTCACAAAGGTAAACTCACAGAAAGCGGCATGACTGGATGGAGTTGCTGGACATATTCTGAAATTGTGCGCCAATCTTCGCTGTCTTCACTGACATCCTCACACTTTCAATTCAACAGCCTTCCTGATCTGATCATCATTCCAATCCCTAAGAACATTATGTGACATGTTTCAATGACTACCAACTAGTAGTTCTAACATCAGCCATAATCAAATGCTTTGAAAGATTCGTAATGGCCCATGTCTGAAAGAGTCTTCTGCACAATCTAGATTGCTTGCAATTTGCATTCAGGAAAAATAGGTCTACAGAGGACGTCATCTCTCTTGCATTTCATTCAGTTCTGGATCACCTTAATAATGTTCGGATACTATACATTGACTGCTGCTCTACTCTCAACATCATAATATTAAATAAGCTCATTCCTAAACTTCTGGACCATGGCTTTGAGGTCCCCATCTGCAACCGGCTTGTGGACTCCCTGATTATTAGACCTCAGTTAGAATTGAGTTATAACATTTCCTCCACCCTGACCCTCGACACTAGTTCCCCTCAGGGTGGTGTGTGCTCAGTCCCCTGTTCTACTCCTTGTACAGCCGTGATTTTGTAGTCATATACAATGCCAACTCAATCTTAAGTTTGCTGAAGATATCACTGTTCCCAGCTGGATCAACAACAATTAGATGAAGTATACGAAAGAGACTGAGAACCTTGCATCATGGTATTAGGACAACAAACAAGCTCTTAATGTCAGCAAGATAAAAGAGTTGATTATTGAAGCAAATGGGTGAACACTCCCTGTCCACATCAAAGGAACTACGATAAAGATGGTCGACAGTTTCAAGTTGTGAGGTATATCATCAGCAACTCAAACCAGTCCTTTCGCACCGGTGATCAAGAAAGTGCATCAATGTATTTAGTTTAAGCATCTGAGAAGTTTTGGCATGTCTCCTACAGTTGCGCTATAGAAAGTATTCTGACAGGATGCCAACCTGATGAAGCTGCAATATAGTTCTGCATGCACAATAAACAGCATGAAATGGACAGAGCCAAACAATCGTATCACCATCTGTCCTCTGTCCATGGGCTTTAATAATTGGCAATTAAGTAATTTAGGGGGAAAATAGGCTTTTTGGTGATGGCAGAGTCTAGCCTTTAAGTGCCAAACTCGACTGAAGCCTGGGCAGCCACTTTTGGCTTGAATGTTGAGTGGATGATCCAAACCCAGTTCCCTGCTGAGGTTCCTTTAATCACAAAGCCATTTTTCAGCTAATTTAGTGTAATTTCAGAAAACAGTTGCAAGCACTCGATGCAGTAATAACTGTGTGAATAGACAACCATCTAAACTATACCAATGACTTGTGCTCGCTAACCTGCTGCACCTCTAGCCAGGTAGTTTCTGGATGCAGAATTGACTGTCTTTGCCATCAAGCCCCTGGCATATCTGTACCATACCAGGCAACATCCTCGTAAATCTCTTCCACACTCTCTATTACTATCACATCATTTTTGCATTGTGATAACTAGAACTACACACAATATTCCAAATGTGGTTTAATCAATGTTTTGTACACCTGTAACATGATGAACACCAGCAAACCCACCCTCATATATTTTGGCCAGCCTTAACGCAATCCATCTGTCATGAACAAATCACCAGAACCAATCCCAAGAATCGTAAGTCATCCTTCTGGTACTTTTTCTTCAGCCTTGTATTTATTTGCACAATCCTCCCATTTCAGTTTTGAGTGAGGCATGGCATTGATGGAAACCAAGAAATTACTAAAAATGAAAACCTACTCCCAAACTACTTACAATTTGCACGTTGTTTTTCCATGTAGCACAGGATGACCATTTTATGGAATTGCAGACTCACTTATCAGAAGAAGAAAAAATAAAATCCAGCTACCTGTCCTAGTCAATATTTACCAAGGTCTGTCCTCTGTTGATTTGTCCTCTTTATTAATTATAAAATAGCGGTTCCACCCTGTTTCACAGAATTCCCATGCTCAGCAGATTCCTGTCCATTGCAGCACTAGAAACATCCCTCTGAGTATGTATTTTGAATTCCCAAAAGTAGGATTTTTGCTTGCAGAAAACCGCAGTATGGAAGGATATTTGATGTTCTATTCTTTTTCTAGCTTGATTCATGGTCAGTAATTTTAAATGGTTCAGTTGAGGTTACATACCCTGATGGAAGGCTGGAAATCCTGTGCATGGGCAACAGCTTTGGTGTCTCTCCTACTATGGAAAAAGAATACATGAAGGGAGTAATGAAAACAAAGGCTGATGACTGCCAGGTAATTATGTTTATATTTGGCCTGAATATGCCTGACACTTTCATTCAAAAATTCCACAGGATTTTTATGTTACGTGTCCAATATACAAGAAAAATGTTGAATGAACGATATTTAATATAAACATGCTTAGAATTACATCGACGATATTATTTCACAGTTTGCTACACAGATTTGCTAACTACGTTAAAGACTAGAAAAGACTAGGAAATAAAAAAGAGACAAAGATTCTGAAGAAGGGTCCTGACCGAAACGTCACTTATCCATGTTCTCCAGAGATGTTGCCAAACCTGCTGAGTTACTCCAGCCATTTGAGTCATTTTTGTAAAGCAGCAGCTGCAGTTACTTGTTTCAACAGTCAAAGAGCAGGAAATGGGTCGTGTCAAGCACTCTGGTGTCAATGTATTAAGCCACAGCATACAGGTTGAGGGAGGCAATGTTTGTCACATTTGTTTCTGTTTTATTATTTGCTTTTATGTGATACATTAAATTTAATACTAACTAGACTAAGTGCAGACCCGTTGGGTCTACTCCCTGAATGCAAGATTGCACCACTTACCCCTTCCCCCAACACAAGCCGTTCCCCCAACGCAATATTGCACCACTCATGTTAGAGAGGGCGAGGGAGGGGGTAGAGAGGGAGGGGTGTAGAGAGGTTGGGGGTGAGGGTAGTGAATGGGTAGAGGCCTCCATCCCACTCCCCACCCCATCTCCCTCGACACCTCCCTATCTCCCTCCTTCACACCCCCCCCCCCCCCCCGATCTCCCTCTACCACCCCACTCCCCACGCCATCTCCCTCCTCCTCATTTCCCTCATCCTCCTCCATTCCCTGCCCCAGCGCCTACCCAGGTCATAGAGCAGCCCCAGGGCCTGGAACTCGGCCTGGTTCCCGTACTCGGCCCAGCCCCGTCAGCTGGAGTCTACAGTCCAGGCCCCCGGCCTTCTCCGGGCTCGTCCCTGACCCCGGACCCAGGCTCCTCCTTGGTTCCAGCGGCGGCTTCTTTCTCGGCCCCGGTCACGGCCCTATCCCAAGCCCCGGGCTTGGCCCTCACTCCAGCTCCAGCACCAGGCTCAGCTCCAGCCCAGGCCCAGTCACCAGGTTCGGCCCGCCACCAGGTGTTGGGCGCCGGCAGCCACTGCCACTCCTCGTTCACCACGAGCTCTGGAGTGCTCCTCCCTCCCGGAGTGTCCCATCCTGCCTTGCAAGTGTGTTGTGACGTCACTCCAAAATGGGTGAGTTTTTGGGGCTCAAAGTTTCAAGGTTTAATAACTTCAGAAATATAGATGGGAATGCGACGAAGATGTTTATCACCACGACGGGAAAAATGTGAGTAGGATGTTAGAAAATGGGAAGGCTGTGGCCTAGCGTTTGGAAGAAGATAGGAAAACCCGATTGACACAGAGAGACGCATCATGGGCACAAACACAAACAATAGGAAGACTTTTAGTATTATAGAGATAACTCCGAACCAGTCATGCAGCACAGAGACTGGTCTTTCGTCAAATGAAGTCTCTGCTGACCATTAAACATCCATTTATTCAAATGTCATGCCATTTTATCTTCCCCATTTTCTCTTCAACTCTTCGTGTTGCACCAGTATTTCACGAACCTTCAGACAATTTACAGTGACCAGTTAACCAATTGACCCAAAAACCTTTGTAATGTGGGAAGCAACCCACATGGTAACAGGGAGAATGTACAAGCTCCACATGGACAGTGCCAGGTCGTAAGGAATAGGAGTAGAATTAAGCCATTCGGCCCATCGTCTACTCCGCCATTCAATCATGGCTGATCTATCTCTCCCTACAAAATCCCCCATTCTCCTGCTTTCTCCCCATAAACTCTGACACCGTACTAATCAGGAACAAACCCGTCTCACTAGAGCTGTGATGTGACTATTTTACCAAATTGTTACCATGTAGCATTATTTAAACATAATTGAAAATCTTTTTATTTTATTAATTTTAATAATTATATACGTGTAGGATCGTTTAATATTCTAACATCAAAGCTAAAAGTTTTTTCCTCTTTATTCAGCCAGTCCTGGCATGTTTAATTTATGAAAATTCTTTAAAATCACATCCATCACGATAGTTCTTGGTTTGTGCAAGAAGACAAAAACATCTTTGCTTGCTTCAATAATATGTTCAAGAAATATAGAGCCTATGTATTTTAGCGCATTACGTTAAGAAAGGGTTTATAATGCTAAAATATTATAGAAGCTAATGAATTATGCATATTAATAAAATCGGGAACTTTCTTGTATTATTCCAGAAGAACATTTGCTTTTTTTTTGTAGCACTTTGAGAAAAGATCTTTTCCTGTGTTACAGTAAGAATGTTAAAGTCAATTCTGAGAATAATATTTTGTGAAATTTTGAGTTATAGGGAGGTAATAATAGTAAGCAGCTATGAAATGTCATGTGGAGTGAATCAAATCAGATCTGGTTGTAATAAAACTAACACTAACACTAAATTATTTTATATATTCCTTTGCAGTTTGTATGCATTGCTCAACAAGACTATTGTAGAATACTCAATCAGGTGGAAAAAAATATGCAGAAAGTAGAGGAAGAGGGAGAAATTGTCATGGTGAAAGAACATCGGGAGTTGGATCGCACTGGAACCAGGAAAGGGCATATAGTCATTAAGGTAAGCAGGAATTTTAACCACAGATTTCATCAAAAAGTATTGCTGTTTTCTTTATATGAGAATGTATTCTCCCAATTTGTTCTGCTCTATTATACTAGGGAACACCTGAACGGTTAACAATGCACCTGGTGGAAGAACACTCAGTGGTGGACCCAACATATATAGAAGATTTTCTTTTAACCTACAGAACGTTCTTATCAAGCCCAATGGAAATTGGGAAGAAATTGCTGGAATGGTTTAATGACCCAAGTCTCAGGGACAAGGTGAGTCAAAACAAAAGAATGAAGAGCTTGACATCTGAGAGGGTAATAATTAAATACTCGACAGTTAGCATTTTAACCATTTACAAATATTTCTCTTCACCAACTGTTAATGTGTTAAGAATCCAATTACTGCCTTTTGTGAAATTCACTATCGACCCGCATAAATTTGAATTCTATTGATAGTACACCTTAGAAAGTTATTTGGCAGGGAAGAAATCTAAAATTATTGAAATGAGTGATTAATGGAAATAGGACGTCCAGCCCACCGGGTCCACACCGACTATTGATCACTGTTCCCATTAGTTCTATCTTATCCTCTCTCACTAGGGGCAATTTACAAAGGCCAGTTAACTTACCATCCTGCATGTCTTTTTGGGATGTAGAAAGAAACTGGAGAACGTGGAAACAACCTATGTGGTCACAGGGAGAATGTGTAAACCCTATATAGACAACAACCAAAGTCAGGATCACAACCTACAGTGCCGCCCAATTTCTTATTAGTTCTTATATTTATTTCATTGCAACTTCTTCCCTCTATATGTTTAGATTAGTCTCATCCTGAGCACTATTGGCTTTTTTAAAGTTAATGTTGCCATTAACTTGGCACTCATTTTCAGGATCTACACAAATCCATTCTAAGCAGCTAATATCTTTCTTACACTACTGTAAATATTGTGGTTCTGTTATTCTAGGTTTATTTCATCTGCTATTATACTACAAATCTTTCCATTGTTATCATGAAAATGGTTTAAACAAAAAAAAGGATAATTATACATATTTCACAAATAATCTGAAGTGGGCCTCGCCAGCAGCGTTGTCAGTCATTTTGACTTTTTGGTTTTTTTAGTATGTGTAAATGTATGGGTTCATGTTTCTCGGTATGTTTTTACGTGGGGGCTGGTGGGGGGTGGGGAACCGGGGGGGGGGGGGGGGGGAGGAAACCGTTTCCAGTCACTTACCTCGACGGAGATGCAACTTTTCTCCTAGTCGCATTTTCGCCTCCCTCGCGGCCTAACAATTTAGATTGGTGCGGCCTTTCCTGGAGTCTGGCCCAGAGCTTCAGCAGCAGGCGCGGTGCGGACTTCCATCGCGGAGCCAGAAGAAAGACTCCGACCGCCGGCCTGCTGACTTTAACATCGTGCAGCAGCGGATTGCGGAGCTTCTAGCCGCGGGCCTGGCATATACTTACCATCCCGGAGCCAAGGATCACTTGCTGGGATCACCAGAGAAGAGCTCCGACCGCTGGCCTGCCTGTGACCTATAACATCGAGAAGTCACAGTCTTGGGTAAGAAAGTGGCCGATTCGGGCACTCCGAGCCGCGGAGTGTGTTCCATCCATCCCGAGGTCGGAGATAGGGCCTGTACATCGGGCCATCCGTAGTGGCGACTACAGAGGGTCAAGGCACCAAACACGGGTGAACAAAAGGAGAAAGACTGACTGAACTTTATTGCCTCCCATCACAATGATCACTGTGGTGGATATTTATGTTAAGTTCTTTCGTGTACTGTGTGCTTTTAATTGTATCGCTGCATGGTAACTCAAATATCACTGCACCGTAATTGGTGCATGTGACAATAAATGTGAACTTGGAACTTGAATGTTCATGACCCCCAGTAGTTGTACTTCTTGTAATTTAAAGTTAATACAATAATCATTATACTGCATAAATGACTGTTTTAAATCTCATTATTCTGCCAACCATCTGCTGATATACATTAAATTCCAGCTTTCATCTAAAATGTAAAATAAAAGATTTGAGTAAACAACTAAATTGAGGCAATGAATCCTCATGCAAATTTTTAAGTTTCTAAATGGGATTATCAGCATGTGTTGTGCACGTTAAATCTTTAATAATGCAAATTAAACTTTTCTGAATACTTTCTAGGTTACACGGGTAGTATTATTGTGGGTAAACAATCACTTCAACGATTTTGAAGGAAATTCTGCAATGACCGCATTTCTTGAGGAATTTGAAAACAATTTGGAACGGGAGGTGAGTTATTCCACTTAACTTTGAGGTTTTCACTATATCTTGGTATATGTGATGATAATAAGCCAGTACCAATCAATACAAAACATTGTCAATAACTGGAATTTGAAAGAAGGGGCAGTCATCTTATAATAGAATATAAGCATCTGAGAAGGATTGACAGAGCAAATGTTGAGAGCTTGCTTTTTTTGGGTTGCATTTTTAAAAATTGTTTTCTTAATTTTCATTTTTATTGTGAAAATCTCAAATAAGACTCAAATCAGGAGAAGTATCTTTCTTACACCTTTTTTTCCTAAAATATTGTGCACGTTCAGCTGTTGTATATATATTGAACAAAGAGATTTAAGGATTGGGGAATAAAGTGGTCTTGAGCTACTGGACCAACCAGAATATTGAATGCTGAGGCAAGCTTGAGAGATTAAATGGTCTGCAACCCCTCTTTTCTTGTGTTCATCTCAGCAAAAATTGAAATTTATGTTGTTAACAATATATTTTTGTGCTATGCAGAAAATGGGCGGTCACCTCAGGCTTTTGAACATTGCTTGTGCAGCTAAGGCTAAGCGCCGACTCATAACTTTAATGAAGTCATCACGTGAATCTCCCTTGCCATTTATCCTGTTGGGAGGCACTGAGAAAGGTTTTGGGATCTTCATTGATAGTGTAGAACCCGGAAGCAAAGCTACTGAAGCTGGATTGAAACGTGGTGATCAGGTATGCTTTTTATTTTAACAATTCATTCATTGAAAAAAACATACGTCTACTTACGTATTACATTTATGCGTGTGTATCATTTCCGCAGCAGAACTTCACAGTTTATTATTGCCCATTCAACAGTTTCACAAATTTTATGAGCTAGCACTCTTTCAAAATCGCAATTATATATTCAGTTAATGAACCACCTTTGCAAGAATATGCATCATTGGACTAAAATACATTTTTGACTGCCTGATGTTTATAGTTTTATCCAGGCATAATTTTATGTTCTTCCGTATTTTGATAACTACAAAGAAGAGATTTGAAAAATGACATAATTTTTCATCCTTTTCTCAAGTTACAATTGATCGTACTGTTTAAAAATGTTTTTTCCAATGTGTACTAAATTGAAAACAAGGTGTTGGTGTGGTAAACTGATCAGCTCATCGAATAGGTGACAATATCTTACTGTAAGCTGCTGCACACCATTTATAAAAGTAAAAATTAAATAAAATGAAAATGGCTGACGGTGTTGAATATTTTAGAACTATCGGCATTAGGAAATATTGGTAAACCGAATATAAGAAAAACAAAACCTTGATTTCAGTTATGAAGAGTGTAACCCCATGTGAATTATTTTCATTTTTTTCAACTTCATCTTTACAAGTAAAGTTTATAGTGTTGTGGCGCAAAAAAGAGACAATGACTTTTGGGTTTAAGAACAATTTGCATGTCTTTGTATTGCCTTCATGCTTCAAAGGTACCATTTACAAATCACATCATAAACTAACACATCACAGAATCAGGCCCTTTGATGGGTATGGATATACTGGAACTTACTGGATCAACACTAATCCCATTTTCCACCACAGCCCATGGCACTCTATGCCCTAATGATTTTCAAGTGCTCTTCCAGACGCTTCTTAACAATTGTGAAAATATCTGTTTCCACCATAGTGTATTGCAGATTCTTACCCCACACAGGGTGAAAAAATTCTTTGATCAAATCCCCTCTAAACCTTCCTCTTACCTTTGACACACACATTCTGATTTAATATGCCTCTGCTATGGTGTAAAGTTATGTCTATGTTTGTCATGACTTTGTACATTTCTATCAGGGCCACCTTGGTCAACTCTGCCTCAAAACAAAACCAAACCCAACTGATCCAGTCTCCTCATAACTGAAAGGCAATATTTTGATTAATCTTCATTGCATTCTCTCCTTTGGAATTTGGCCCGACATGGCGATCAGAACTGCATGTAATACTCAAGCTATGTCTAATCCAATACTTTATTAAATTGTATCAACTAAATTTAATGCATTTATATTCTGTGCCCTGGCTGATGAAAGCAAATATTTTTCTGTGCCTTCTTAACCACCTTATCTACCTGTGTTGCATCATTTTGATATCCTTGGGCTTCTATGCCAAGATTCCCCTGTTTCTCACAATTCCCAACATTTCTACCATAAATTGCATCTTTTTTAGAGCCACTCGTCTTCCCAAAATGCATATCCTCTCACTTATCAGGTTTTAATTCCATGCTCTATTCCTCTACCCATTTTACCAACTTGCCAATACCCTACAGCTAACATTGTTCTTATTCTCCTTAACACCACCACCAATGTTCTTGTCATCTGCAAACTTACAAATCAAATCTACTGCATCACATCCAAACTGTTAATGTTTACACAAACAATAGGAATCCCAACTCCAGTTGCTGTGACATCACTAATCCTGTTTTAATGACAAAAAACAATAGTTCACCATGATCGTCTGCTTCCCATTACTGAGGCAATTTTGGATTCAGTAAAACAAGGAACTGCTGATACCGGTTTACCAAAAAAAAGGTCTGGAGTCACTCAGCCTGTCTAAAGAAGGGTCCCAACCCAAAACGTCACTTATCCATGTACCCCAGAGATGCTGCCTGACCGATTGAGTTATTCCAACACTTTGTGTTTTTTAATTTTGGATTCAATTTACCAACTTGCCCTGGCTTCCATGTACTCAACCCTTTTTGGACTAATCACCCATATTTTACTGAGGTCTGTGTAAATTGCATCAACCACATTTGTCCTCATCAATACAAATTCAGTCAGATTGATCATGCAGGTTCTCCCGCTCGCTGCTCATCTACGATTAAACCCTGCTTTTCCAAATGTAGATTAATCCTGCCCCTCAGATTTTTTTTTTGCGGTATCTCGCCTATATCTAAGTTTAGACTAATCACCTGGCGTATCTTGAATACTGCCCTTCTTGAATAAAAGTACCACGTGTTTGCTGTTCTCCAGCCATCTGCATCTTGCTTGTGACTAGCAATGATCTAAACATCTCATCATAGTCTGAGGAATCTCTTCCTTTTGCCTACTATACAAAATGAAATACATTGCTTGAGATCCTGGGGATTCATCCACCTTTATACTCGCTGAGGCATCATGCATCTTTTTATGGTTTTAGCTTGTCATAGAATTTTACAGTTTTCCTTCCTGAATTCAACTACAATGTCTACTACATTTAAGAACTCACCTACATCCTGTGGTTTCACACACACATCACCCATTTGGTCCATCGTGGGCCAATCTACATCCGTCTTGCTTTTAATATAAATAGATATAAATGTATGGAATATAGATATTATAATTTTATCAATATACTTATAAAACTCTGATCTTGGATGTGGATGTATTTGTGTGTGTGTGTATGTATTTGTGTGTTTTTCTGTCATTCACATCTCCTCGAAAACAGGATGCTCCAATGGTGAATTTTTTACATATTCCAATAGAGATTTACCTCATGATCTCAAAAATCACCTCATCTGAAAATTTGATTCATTATTTCCCAAGTTTTTAATTAAAATTGTTCACAAATTTGAGATTTTTTAAAGCGCTAACGAGCTGATGGCTCTGCTCCTCGCGGCCAGCTGCGCAGAGTTTGCAATGCGCAGCCTACTGGCCACTGTTTTCCACGAGCTGCGAGTGACGTTAACCCCCGACTCGCAGTCATTTTGTTGCCTCCCGCTCTGAGTCGACTCGCACTCGGCCGAGGGCTTCAGAGGTCCTGCGAGGTCCCACCACCCACTCGCAGTCGATGAATAATATTAATATAATATCAAGGGGGGTGATTAGTGTGTGTGTGGGGAGTGGTTAGTGTGTGTGTGTGTTTGGGGGGGGGGGGGGTTAGTGTGTGTGTGTAGTTAGGAATAAAGATAAAGGAATAACTGGCAGAGTTAATACCAATCCTTAAATAATTAGTCCTTGTTTAGTCCACTGCACTTGGAATAGAAACTGAACATTTCGTAGCGGTTTTATGTACTGTTCGTGACAGTGCATGTGTTTTAAAAAAACTTGCAAATGGAACCGTTGCAATCATGAAGTGATCTCACAAGCTCAATATTTTTTGTGTGATAAACGGCAATAAAACTGAAAAGCACTGCAAGTAATTTAAGCACCATGTTTTCAGAAACAATTGAAGTATTATGAAGAAAGTATGCCACTGAGCTACCATCTGGTATACTTATCACCTTTTACTAACATTTTCAATAATCAGCTGTTTTAGTTCCCTTGCTGTAACAGTTACAATAAGCTGCATCTGTGAAGCTGTTCATCACATTGAATAATTAGCTTGCAAAATGACTTGTCTATGATAAAATTCTAGTCAGATTCAGCTGTTTTAACCAATTTGAGAGCTGATCTTTTTACAGTTACATAGTCTCAAAACCATTGAAGGTTGTAACTCCAATATCAACTTGTGTGATAGACACAAAATGCTGGAGTAACTCAATGGGGCAGGCAGCATCTCTGGAGAGAAGGGATGGGTGACGTTTCGGGTCGAGACCCTTCTCGACCTGAAACATCACCTGTTGCTTCTCACCAGAAATGCTGCCTGTCCCACTGAGTTACTCCAGCATTTTGTGTCTATCTTCGGTTTAAAGCAGCATCTGCAGTTCCTTCCTACACATTAACTTGTGTGATTTTTTTTGAGATTGTAATTACACATTGATGTAAATTAAAATGGAAGGCATTTTGTTTTTCAGGTAATGGAAGTTAATGGACAAAACTTTGAGAATATTCAGCTACCTAAAGCCTTGGAAATTCTTAGGAACAACACTCATTTGTCTATCACTGTGAAAACTAACTTGTTTGGTAGGTTTTTTTAAAATACAGCTGTAATTCCATACATATAATTTGTGGTGTCTATTTTATTGTCTTTTTTAAAAGCAATGAAAGATAAAGGAATAATTGAATTAATTATGCTTAAAAAATATGTTATGGCTTTGTGTCCTGATGGGCTTCATCCTATTGTTGTAAAAGAGGTGGCTGGTGAAATGGTTGACACATTCACCGTAACCTTTTGAAGTACCTCAGATTCTGGGTAAACTCCATTAGATTGGAAAGCTTTTTGAAGAGATGATCAAGAAAATTAATGAGGGCAGTGTGGTGGACATTGCCTTTCATGGACCAAGAAAGGCCTTTGACAAGCTACCACCAGGTTGGCTGATCTGAAGGTTAGATCACATGGAATCCAGGGCAAGCTTGCCAAATAGATACAAAATTGGCTTGAATGTTGGGGACAGAGGATTATTTTAAGACTGGAGGTGTGCAACAAGTGGTGAGCAGCAGTCATATTGGTGCTGGGTCCTCGCGTTAGTTACATTAACAATTTGGATGCCAATCTAGGTAACAAGGTTTGTAAATTTGCAGAGTATACTACAATTTGTTGAATAGTGAACAGTAAAGATGTTTAACTAAGATTACAAAGGGATCTTGATCAACTGGACCAATGGGCAGAGGATTGGCAGATGGACTTCAAGGCTTTTGACAAGGTCCCGCATTGTAGGCTAGTCTGCACTGTACCTTAATTGGTACATGTGACAATAAATGTGAACTTAAACGTGAACTATATTGTATGGAGTCCAAGGTGAGCTAGCCAATTGGATTCAAACTTGGCTTGGTGGAAGAAGTCAAAGGGTTGTTATGGAGGGCTGTTTTTCTGATTGGAGGCCTGTGACTAGTAGAGTGCCACGGATCAGAGCTTGATTTGCTGCTGTTTGTTATATACTAACTATTTGGATGGCAATATAGTTAACATTGTGTGTCAATATGGAGTTGACACCAAAATAGGTGGTGTCGTGCACAGTGGGGAAGGTTATGTAGGCTGGGACTTTATCTTTGGAGCATGGGGGGCTGAGGGGTGACCTTGTAGAGATGTACAAGATCATGAGGGGCACAGATAAAGTGAATGCTCACAGTCCATTTCCTGGGTTAGAGCAAGTGGGCATCGTGAGAGCGGAGAGATTTAAGAGGGGCGTCAGAGGCACCATTTTCATTCTGATGGTGGTTTGTCCCTGGAATAACCTGCTGAAGGAAGTTATAGTATTGTATACAATTAAAATACATTTTGACAGCCATATGGATAGGAAAGCTTTAGTGGGATGTGGGCAAATGCAGGGAAATGGGACTGGCCCAATTAGCCATCTTTGTCGACGTGAATAAGGTGGGCTGAAGAGCCTGTTCCCATGTTGTAGAAATCTTAGAGCCTGAAGAAATGGCAAAATATCCACAGAATGAAAGTGTATGCTTCATAGGAAGACTTCCGGGTATCCATTTTTTGGATGTGCCCGAAAGTAGGTTGGAGGCAAGTTGCTGCCATGTGTCTTGTAGACGGTGGACTTGGCAGCACAATGGGGCAGTGGTGGAGGGAGTGTGTTGTTAAACTAAGTTCTTTTTGTCAGTCCAATTCAAGAAAACTTGATTCAAACTCTTGTTGTTGAAATCGATTCTTTATTCTAACAGCGCTGGATAATTCTTTAAACCTTCCAACACAGAGTTAAAAACTCTGGAGCAGGTTGAAAGAACTACTGACTTTGGTATAAACGTAACACATTATATAGGTAATAGACAATTATAATACAAAAGGAGTGGAAAACTATTAACCAATCATTATAGTTTACCATACATTTAACTTATTTGCATTAACCAATCAACTAAACCCATTCTCCATTGATTGACAACATGTCTAGTCACATGGTTTTCCCTTTTCCAGCCCCTTTACAACTTTTTCCCATCTGTGGTTTTCTTACAACCTCTTTGCAAAAATCATTTTATTTCAATTAAGTAAAACCACAGATATAAAACTAATTCTCAGAACATCTCTCAGAATATACACATACAGCAATCACACAATACATACACACAATATATATATTTTCACTTTTGGAAAAGAAAGTTATTTGTCAAACTTCATATTTAACCATACTTACAACCCTAATTAAACACAAATAATTTCCTTTCAACTACATAGTTAAAATACAGTTACTTATGGATTACAAAGATTAAATATGAGTGTTGCCCCATTCTTACAAAATGATAAGAAATCAAGTAATTTCTAATCACAAAATTCCCAACTCTAAGCACACAAAGACCATATACTCGTCGCATGTGATACATTATAGTGGCCTTTTACCAAGCTCAGGTCAAGTTTCATTCTGAATTAGCCTCCCCCTTGGTCATCTCTGGAGGAAAGGAATGTAGGCCTCTTTACAACTTCTTACTGATAGCATTCCACACAGCAATTTGAAGATTACTATATGCAGACCCCAATCGTTCAGCTTAGATCAAAACACAATTACTTTCTCCATCTTCTATAAACATAAGAAATCTCCCTTATACAAAGGTCACACAACCATCACCTATGCCTTATCTCTTATCCCAACAAAAATACTTTGAAACTGCACAAACCAAATCACAGACTCTATTATCTAGCCTTGGTGCCTGCAACCCAACATAGACAACCATAAATCCCCTTCATGACACAGCCGAGCTCAGAGATGTGTCACAAATGATGAATAAATGGTGCCCATGTCCTTGGAAGAGATGCCATTACTCTGAACACTATCCTAAACCAAATACAACTTCTGACAGTTATAGCCGCTCAAAAGCAAGCAAAGCTATTCCCATTTACATCAACATCTCCATGTTATAACAAGCCATCTGTCCTCCTATGTGTGTGTGTTTTCTTTATTCCGTTATGGCCTATGTATTTTGAAAACCTCTGCTCCCAATCCTTCTCCTGCAAGTCAACATAAGTTCCTAACACAGAAATTATAATTTGAGCAATTTAATTTTATAATATTTCCTCAGTGTGATGAATATGGGGTTGACAGACAACTTTGTCCCAATGGAAGCCATGTTTCTTTACACTTCTTGAATCTGCACTTGGCTAGGTAAATGGAGGATATTCTATGACCCTCCAGATTCTTTGCCTGTTGCTAGTCGAAGGGTTTCGGTGAGTGAGAAGTGGAGTCACTCAACTGAGAATATGAGGTCTTAGATTTGCTTTCATAGCCAGAGATATGTGTAGTTAACATTTGGGTCTGTATTGACCCCATGATGTTGACGATGGGGAATCCAATAGTGGGTATGACATTGAATCGAATGAGGTAGTGGGTTGGCTATCTTTTGATGCTTGGTAGTTGTGCGGCATAATTATCCCTTGCTATTCAGCAGCTTGAGCTTGGTTGTTGTCCTTGTGTTGCTGCATGGACACCTTTGTTAACTGAGTAATTTTCGACATTGTAGAAAGATAATGCATATGATGTTATTAAATATGGTAAGGAAGGCCGTTCATATTAAGCGTATCAAACCAGATAAATTGAACTTTAAGAGAGAGTTAGATATAGCTCTTAGGGCCAATGGAATCAAGAGATATGGGGAGAAAATACTGATTTTGGATGATCGAAGGGCCGACTGGCCTACTCCTGCACCTATTTTCTATGTTTCTTCGTGCAGAGGTGTACATGATATGTACAATACAATATGGTTTTATTCGTCACATTGCACATAAAGTGCAAGTGAAATGAATGTGTGAATAAGTGAATGAAGTGAATATGTGCACAGTTGTCTGTGTAGTTTATATAGACGGTCACATTGGGTGTCTTAAATTAGGTAATTATATGGAACTTCTCTCCCATTAAGTTTATATTTTGGTCAAAACCACTTTTGTTCTAAAATCAAAAAAAATGTTCAGTAATCATTTTTTAGAGACCTTTGACTGATTCGTATTTATGCTTCTTGCACAGTATTTAAAGAACTTCTATCCAGACTTGCAGAAGAAAAGAGAAATGGTGCTCCACACTTACCAAAAATAGGTGACAAAAAAGGCAGCCGCTATTCCATCCCAGACCTAGCTGTCGATGTTGAACAGGTGATTGGATTAGATAAAGCAAATAAGAAATCCAAGGCAAATACAGTGGCAGGACGGAACAAATTGAAGAAAATTCTGGACAAGACACGAATCAGCATCCTTCCACAAAAACCTTAGTAAGTGGGTGCTTTTTGCTGAGAAACGTATTGAAATTCGACGATTGATGAATATTTTTGTAAGTGCTGTGTGATTTGCAATTGGTTGAGGCAACATTTTGTAAGAATTAATAATTCCTGAATAAATAATGTATTTTGCAAATGAGCCAAATCAGCCAAACCATTAATGTTGAGTTGATTCAGTGAATATTTTAACATCAATTTTCCAACAATATGTTGAATGGTGTTGAAAGAGTCCATATGCCAAGTCTGCTGATTTTCCTCTTTCCCATTCTTATTATATATTTAATTTAAAAGTCTGCCACATTACTAACACGTTAAATTATTAGTTAGAGTGGAGATTGCAATTTTTTTGTTGGCATTGAGTTTCCTCTTTATACTGAGAATGTGTTCTGTTCAATCATGATGCAATACAGTCACGCAAAATGGGAGGTTCTGAAGGGATCTAATAGATCAGAACTGGACATCTTGAGCAGCAGAATACATTTGCATTACAGTCTCTAATTTCACTTTTTGCTTTTTTGTAAAGAATATATATTTCTGCTTGTGCCTTAATTGTGAGTATGTTCCTTATTTACTATACAATGTGGATGTGTGTAGCTTTTATTTCTTAATTTACTGTCTGAGAATTCTTCATTGTGAATGATGCTTCAGAAGCTTGATGATGTCACTATTTCTAGATGCCAACTTTCTCTTAGAACTGATGCCTGAAAACTGTCAATATTGACTAAGGACAATTGCACGTAAGAGCAATCAACCATCTTTTAAGGCAGCTTTCTTCAAGTCATTGCTGCAATTGTGATGCTGACTAGAAATTCTTCAGCGTAAATTTAATACAGGCAATGTTATGATCTGCACCTCTCTTACGGAAACAAATATTCTTCATTGTAACCACAAATTAGATGAAAATGTAAAAAAAACACCAATGCGGCAACAAAATAATCTTTGTAGTGATAGAAGAATAGCATGAAATCGTTAAAAAATAACCTTGCCTACTATTAAATGTTGAATTTGTGATCTCAATCAAATGAAGGAATTGGAAAATGGAGGTTACTGCAGGGTGAAATAATGCATTGATATTGGAAACATAACCAGAGGATGGAATGGAAAATGACCTTCATGCCGATTGTTTTCTTCAGTTCTTTTGGATATATATTGCAGATTTTTTTCAATTTACATGAAATGGCATGAACCTATCTTACCAGGTCAAATTCTTTGAAGATATTGAGTAGGTCTGTCATACACGTCAGTTATTTTTATCATCTTTTGAGAAACACTGCAACCTTTATACAGCTCATTATAATGTGACAAGCACCTGAGAACAGTTGTGTTAAAGAAGGAACTGCAGATGCTGGAGAACCGAGGGTTACACAAAAAGCTGGAGAAACTCAGCGGGTGCAGCAGCATCTAAGGAGCGAAGGAGATAGGCGACGTTTCGGGTCGAGACCCTTCTTCAGACTGAGGGGAGCCAGTCTGAAGAAGGGTCTCGACCCGAAACGTCGCCTATCTCCTTCGCTCCTTAGATGCTGCTGCACCCGCTGAGTTTCTCCAGCTTTTTGTGTAACACCTGAGAACAGTTCTTCAGGAAATCTTCCATTCAAAGAAAAATAGTGCTCAATTAAGACTCTAAAGGCACAGAGTCAAATTGAGTTCATATACTGTACATTGTATAAATATAATGTGAATGATTGTTTAGTTTGTGGGGGTATGTGTTAATTCACTTGAATTATGTTCTCCATCGCACATATTGAGATTCACGTTAGATAGAAACTTAATCATTTTTATTAATTCTCTGTTCACTGTGGAATTAAGGATGAGTAAATGGTATTTAAGAGAAAGGAGCTAGATCTATTGGACCCGGAGGGAATTTTATGTGAATACGTTCATAGAATAATAACTTACTAATTGCTAGGTGACCTGGTTTTCCTCCTGTGCATTAAAGAGAGATCTTTTAATTACACTATCATACCCGATTAGCTCAAGGATTATGTTGGACCTAAACTTATGCTGGATCTAAATACTTTAAAAGTGAATTTAATTCAACATTTTAAGCAGTTCGGGTTATAAGTATGAGCATTAATTCCACTCACCACTTCAGATTGTGGGTGTGTAAAAAAAAAAAAATTTAGTTATTTTTATAATGACATTTGTTGTGTAGTCTCGGGTTAGGACCCTTCTTCAGACAGATGGTAAAAGGGGTGGGGGAACAAAGCCTGGTTGATGGGTGGCTGCAGGTGAGGATAGCTTCTGATTGGTAGATAGTTGGACAATGGTCGGAGATGAAAAAACAAAAGGTGTGAGGTAAGGAAACAAGGATAGAGGATGCACAAAATGTGAAGTCAGAGAATGGATTTTTGGTGGGGGGGGGGGGGGGGGGAGCGAACAAAGGTGTTCGTAGGTTAATTTGGGCTATAAGCTACCTAAGTGGAGTTGTGTCCATTATTTAAAAATCCACATGAGGGCAGGAAGCACCGTTGGCTAGTAGACCATGAGCTTTGTGCAGATTTGGAGGTCTTGACATGATTGAAGGTGATGGTAAATTTCATCATTAATGTCAGCCTTCACGAGTGGAGATCTGGAGAAAAGAGAAGTGACCTACATTTTCATCTTTTTTATTGTGTGTGCTATATATATGACTCAACCTCTCATGTCCTTCATTAAATGAGTCAACAAAATTCTGATTTCAACATCAGAGTGCACATGCAATCTTTGTTGGCTTGATAGAAGTTGGAATGACTTTAGTCCTTGAGGCGATGTTGGTCTGAAAGTTTCACTAAAGGTGACAAGGAGGACAGAGAAAAGTGTTGAGGCAATGACACATTGACACTGGCATTTTGAGTTTATGGTGGACCTATTATTTGCATGTCATCTCACAGTAGAGGTGACATGGAGACTGATCACTGTAGATATTCCGTTTTAGAAGGATGCTCCTTCTCGATTAACAAATACAAAGGCTGTGTGAGATGACAAAAAGCCATGTTTGGTGGTTGTTAGTGCTTTTCGCTTGAACTTGTTGTATGAATAAGGTCATTTCCAATCCGCAAAGAAGATCAGATCTAAAGTGCTTGGCGATGGACAAATTTTACACTGATTTGGGGAACAGGCCTTCAGTTTTTAAGAGGAGGTAACTAAGGAGGTCCCTGGTTATGAACTTTCCTATGTCAGATAGCAGTTACAGTAATTGGATGTTTCTCCTTTCTTGAAGATTATTTTAATTGTGGCATCTGTGGGGATTTCATGAATCTCCTTTCATGAATTTTCTGTCTGGATGTGGGAAATGACATTGTAAATTTGCAACTGAAGTTCAGTTTAGTTTATTGTCACGTACCGAAGTACAGTGAAAAGCTTTTATTGCATGCTAACAAGTTAAGAGCCTGTCCCACTTGGGCGTCATTTGCGCGTCACGCAGATGGCGTGCGACCGCGCACTTTTATACATCCCGAAGTTCTGCGGCGCTGTGTGCGACCGCGCGTCACTGCCTACGTCACCACGCACCATGCGTGTGTAATGCGCACCATACGCGCGCGTCGTGACACGTAAATTATGTCGCGTAAATTACGCGCATATGACGCCCAAGTGGGACAGGCCCTCAGGGAAAAGACAATACATGATTACAATCAAGCCATTCACAGTGTACAGATACATAAGGGAATAACGTTTAGTACAAGATGAAGCCAATAAAAGTCTGATCAAAGATAGTCTGATGGTCACCAATGAGGTAGATAGTAGTTCAGGACTCTCTCTAGTTGTGGAAGAACAATTCAGTTGCCTGATAACAGCTGGGAAGATACAGTCCCTGAATCTGGAGGTGTCCGTTTTCACACTTCTATACCTTTACCCGATGGGAGAGAATAGGGAGTGGCTAGGATGCGACTCGTCCTTGATTATGCTGCTGGCCTTGCAGAGCAGCGTGAGCCACAAATGGAGTCAATGGAAAGGAGATTAGGTTGTGTGATGGTCTGGGCTGCGTCCACAATTCGTTGCAATTTCTTGTGTTCTTGGATAGAGCTGTTCGTAAACCGAGCTGTGATGCAACCTGATAAAATGCTTTCTAAGGTGCATCTGTAGAAGATGGTGAGAGTTGTTGGGGCCATGCCGAACCTCCTAAGCCTTCTAAGAAAATAGAGGCGTTGGTGTGCTTTCTTGGTTGTTGCATCAATATGGGTAGTCCAGGAGAAGTTGTTGGTGATATTTACTCCTAGGAATTTGAATTTTTCAATCGTCTCTACTTCGGCGCCATCAATGCAAACTGGGGGTATGTGTATTGCTTTGCTTCCTGAAGTCATCACTATCTCATTTGTCTTGCTGACATTGCCAAGTTCATCTTTACCAAGTTTCAAAATGTCATTAGGGATACCACATGCTCAAAGGATCTTGCTGTTTTCACGTCATGTCACAGTCATAGAGTCAGAGAACACAGAAAGAGGATCTCTGGCCCAACTTGCCCATGCTGTCCAAGATGTCTCATCTACATTAGTCCCACCTGCCCGGTTTCGGCTCATATCCCCCAAAACCTTTCAATGTACCTGTCCAAATGTATTTTAAATGTAGTTATAGTAACTGCTTCCTCTGATAGCTTGTTCCATCTATCCACCGCCCTCTCTGTGGAAAAGTTGCCCCTCAGGTTCCTATTAAATCTGTCCATCTGTCCCCTCTCACCATAAACCTATGTCCTATGGTTCTTGATTCCTTTATTTTGGGTAAAAGACTCTGTACATTCACCCTATATGTCCCGCTCGTGATTTTATACACCACTATAAAATCACCCCTCAGCCTCCTGCTCTCCAAGGAATAAAGTCCTCACCTGCCCAAACTCCTATAAACCACAAACAGCAATGGGTCCAGCATTGGTCTCTGAGGCACACCACAAGTCACATGCCTCTAGTCCGGAAAAACCAATCCACCACCACTCTCTGCTTCCTACAAATTATGTATCTAGTTAGCTTGTTCTTTCTGGATACCATGTGGCCTAATCATCCAAAACAGCCTACCAAGCGGAACATTATTAAATGCTTTGCTGAAGTCTATATATACAACATCGATGGCCTTGCCTGCGTCAACATTTTTGGTTACTTCTTCAAAAAACTCATTCAAATTCATAAGACTCCCACAAACAGAGAATCTGACTTTCCCTAACCAGCCCCCGACTATCCAAATGGATATATAACTTATCCCTCAGAAACTTCTCCAGTAACTTATCGACCAAAGATGTTAGGATCACCATTCTATGGTTCCTAGACTTTTCCTTGCAGCCCTCCTTAAATAGAGGCACAACACTGGCCAGCCACCAGTAATCTGGCACCACACCTGTGTCGAACGATGATTCATAAATCTCAGCAAGTGTTCCCACGATTCTTTCTCTAGCTCTCCTACAGTGTTATTGGATATATCTGATCAGGCCCTGGATATTTATCTATCTTCAAACATCCCAGGACATCCAGCACCTCTTCGACTGTAATACGAACTGCCCTCAAGACATTTCCATTAAGTGTCCCAAGTTCCCTAGCCTTCGGCTTTTTCTCCATGGTAAAACAGATGAGAAATACGCATTGCGGATCTTGCCCATCTCCTACAGCTCCACACATAGATGACCATCAAGGACAGAAGCTCAGTTGAAAGAGTTCTTTGAAGTGATCATTCCAATAGCTGCTGTCTACTTTCCTTTCCTTGGCTCAAGGAAGGATTAGTCTTCGTTTTTTTTTAAAGCATATTTGACAATGATATCGCTGCAAAATTTGCAGATTTTCTCATTATTTGTGAACCATTAGGCTTCCTATATTGTTTTCACTCAGTGCTTGATCAAGGATTTTATTGTCAATGTGAATAAGTGGGACAACGTAATTAAGGTGGTCAAGTTGTGTCAGTTGTTGACTATATAGTCCAATTTAAAAGTATTATCTCTGAACAACATTTTAAAAGACATGGACAGATATATGGATAGGATGGATTTAGAGGGCTGTAGGCCAATACAGAGAAATGGGACTGGATCAGTCTGCCACCTTGGTCAGCATGGACAAGCCGGGCTGAAGGGCCTGTTTCCATGTTGTACAGCTCTATGATTCCATTACATAAAAATTGGTTTTGGAAGATCACAAATTTGGGACCTTCATGTGAGACACAGATGCTTCTTACATCTATACCTAACATCACTGTGGTAATACCTTTGTCTTTTAATTTCAATTAAAATTAGGTTGGAATGAAGTGCTACAGTTGACAGCATTGTCTTTATCCTATAACCATATATAAAAGTTACAGGGGAATGTGAAAAGCAGGAGCTGATAAAGAAGCGGCTCAAGTCTGCTCTGTCATTGATAAAGATCATGGCTGACTCAAACTTGGCTTCAGCATTACTTTCCCACTATTTCCTGAAACACCTTGACTGCTTTGTGATTTAATGTTGAGCAAATAGTATTGATATATTTAAGGGAAGGTAAATAAGTGCTTGAGGAATAGCGGAGTGGGAGAATGTAATGGAGGTGAGTCCATGTGAATCTTAGTGGCATTGATTTGTTAGGTTGATGACTTCTTTGTGTGCTTTAAATAATATGTTATGTTTTGTGCAGCGTTGGTGTGGTATAAAGTTGGTGATAATGATCCAGTTTTGTTGTTCCCCTACGTCTTACAGTGATATTGGTATTGGTCAATCTCAGGACGACAGCATAGTTGGGTTGAAACAATGCAGACATATTGCTCCTGCTCTGCCTGTAAGCGGAACCTTATCTTCTAGTAATCCTGACCTGTTGCAATCTCATCATCGCATTCTTGATTTCAACACTACACCAGGTGAGTGTAAATTTAATTCCAAAATGTGCTTCCTGTTGGCTGCCTAATTTGGATACTTGTTGCATATACTTTCTATATGCAATATATTTTCTAGGCAGAAACCCAATTTGGCTTTGTTGTTTACATACGTAAGTAATTTAACTTGGTGATTATAAATTATTGCCTAGTAACTAAATTTGCTCTTAGGTGTATAATTCAATTTTAACCAGTCCCTTACCATAATAACTTATATAACGTGACTTGGATTAAATTGTAATGGTGTTTCGGCTTTTGCATATAAAACCTTAAATTTAAATGCAAATAGAATTTGTCATTGCCCATTAAGCAAAAGCGTACGTTTTTAAATAGAATTATTCCATTGCTTTGTTCCATCAGCCAGTACATAAAATGAATTTTATTTTTGAGGGCAACAAAGATAAATATTTACTACAGAGATTTGGAGTTTGTTACAGGTTTGATGTTCTGTGCTCACTTCATTTGAGTGTAGTTATGAGATTACAACTATCTTTATTCCCTTTCAATGAAGGCTGTTAGTCACTCACACACATCTGTCAAATCTGGCAAGCTCTATCTGAGTTGGTAATATCTGAATTGAAAGTCTGACCATGGTATAAATGCCGGTGTCCCCGGAACAGGGTTAAACCATATCGGGATTTTTTTTTTGGAACGGTTGTAATATTATCATTTTTGCATTCTTTTCGCTCTTGTTTACCTGACTCCACAGAAAAACAATACGTCCCAATTTCGAAAAATTGGAAAACTTTTCACTCTCAGTAATGTAGTATTCTTCCTGCAGTTGTAGGAACTTGTAGGACTTCTGTTGATCAGCTTAGTGAGATTATTTAATTTTAAATGTAGTTATAGTAACTGCTTCCTCTGATAGCTTTGGACTATTCACAAATTGAGGGCAATGATTTTTAAGTCGTTCATAGGAGTCTATATGTGCATGGAAGTGGCTTATGAGACAGATCTGGGTTTGATCCATAAAGAAAACACGTTAAAATCAAAATCAAGGAGCTGTTAAGGATAGAATGAAATATGCTCTAACATTTCTCTGCAATTTTATTTTGTGCCTCTGTTGCCAAAAGAGATTTCACGTGTGTAAGAGTGAAACCAATCCATAAGTACGACAATTTATTCAAAGGTTTCAAAGGCCTTTTATTGTCACATGTACCAATTAAGGTACAGTGATATGCAAATTAACATACAGCCATACGAAAAAAAAGCAACCAAGAAATACATAAAAGTTAACATAAACATCCACCACAGCAGATTCCCCACATTCCTCACTGCGATGGAAGGCAAAAATATCCAATCTTTTTTCTCTTTATTTCTCCCGCGGTCGGGGCAGTCGAAGTGTCCGTCGGGGTGATCACAGCTCCCGCAGCCTGTGGTCGAAGCTCCTGTGTCAGGGCGATCGCAACTCCGCATCAGGGCGGTCAAAACTCCCGTTGCTTGGGAGTTCCCGATGTCGGTCTCTGACCAGAAACCGCGTGCTCCGTGATGTTTAGTCCGCAAGCACCCACGGTTGGTGCTCCGACGTCGATCCCTGGCTAAGGGGTCGCGGGCTCCGTGATGTTAAAGTCCCGTAAGCATCCACGGTAGAGCTCTCATAATCGGTTTCCAGCAAAGGTTAGGCCGCAGTGTGCACGGAGATACGATACGGAAAAAAATTGCATCTCCAACAAGGTAAGAGATTAGAAAAAGTTTCCCCCAACCCCCTCCCCCATGTAAAACAACACTAAAAACATACATTTAACACATACTATTTAAACACAAAGAAGGAAAGGACAGACTTGGTGAGGCTGCCATTGCTGGCATCACCTGGTGGTTAATCAGATAGTAAAATTGTAGTTACTGGCATCTGTACAAAAGTAAAGTGATCAAAACAGGGACACAAAAAACTACAGCTGCTAGAATCTTGATCAAAAAATAAAAGTGCTGCAGGGACTCAGCAATTCAGGCAGCATCTGTGGAAGGAATGAATGGACGTTCCTTCCACAGATGCTGCTGACCTCCTAAGATACTCCAGTGATCTTTTTGCAAAGCATCGGAAAATAATTTTAAAATATATTTTGACTCGGCTCATAGAGTGACCTTGTTAATGTTACCATAGTGTCCAAAAATATTGGGAAAGCACAATTGTAGTTACAGGCATTATGTAATCACATATTTGTGTTTATAAATCCAATAAAAAATCCAAAAGCAGTTTGCAAAATAGCACCAGTTATTCCTAATTAATCACGACTATTATTTAGACACCTTAGTTTTAAAGGAACTTTATTTTCTGCCTAGAAGTGAGATTCAATTTTGCCTGCTCTCTTGGTGGAACCAAGGGAAAATAAATCATGGCTGTATGCATGTGATCCATTTACAACAAAGGTATTGATTATGCTGACAGCTGCACAAACTTTACTTGAGTTTTTCAGCAATAACTTGAATTTCTTTTCAAGATAGCATTCTTTGTTCAGAGACATAGCCTGAACCAAGAAATGTAAATTAGATAATTTAAATAATTGTAATTTTATATGTAGAGAATCAGTGAAAGTTGTATTGAGTGAAGTAGATAAAAATATATATATTTAAAACTGTGAGGTACTGAGTGCACACATAAATTTTCAGTACTCGAGAAATTGTTTAGACATAATATTTATCATCCTGCAAAAACTCTTGCTTACGCCTAAGTTTTGGACACATATACTATTTTTTTCTGATGGATTTAATTGGTTGGGTATCGGTACTTCAAACTCTTCCAATGGCATTATCCAAAATATAAGGTAATATACTGCAGTATCAGGACGAGGGAAGTTCCTGCCTGATTTTCTCCATTATTATACTAGAGATCATTTAAATGCATTTGAAGTTAAATCTTGAGAAAATAGGCATATGTAAAGAACAAGTTTACAAAGACAAATTATTTCAATAATAGCAAAACAATATCAATATTAATATTAGATGTTTAATTATAGCAAGTACACATTGCCCATCTTAGATCTCATGAACTGGGGGAATCTTTTCATGCCTATTGATTTCATATGTTAGTATAACCTTTCTCAGATAGTTTTCATTTATGCAAGTTCCTTTTCCTTTAATGAGCAGAACTTCCAGACCAAGTTTTAAGGGTTTTCAAGGCAGATCAACAAAGTCGCTACTTAATGATCAGTAGAGACACTACTGCAAAAGAAGTGGTAATTCAGGCACTTCGTGAATTTGCTGTGACTGCGGCTCCTGAATCATACTCACTTTGTGAGGTCTCTGTCACGCCTGAAGGCGTCATCAAACAAAGGCGTCTTCCAGATCAACTATCAAAACTTGCTGATCGAATCCAACTTAGTGGCAGGTAAGGATGATTATCTTGCCATAATCTGTGCTTCTGCAAGAATTTTTTAACAAATAAACTGGATTATTTTTGTAGATTTTAAGGAAGATTGCTGAGTTTGAATTTAAAGTTCCCAAAACTGGAACATGTATATGTATAGAAATGTGTCAGTTTCCGGTTTAAATTGGTCTTTATATGGAGATATGCTTCAAAATTATTTTCAAATTTTTGTTGTATTGTTCTCTTTTTTCCATTCTATTAGCTTTACATTGTTCCCTGTCCAATGTTCTGAACTTTTCGCTCGTAGGCAAGCCACGGAAACATCCACTGAAACACAATAGTTTGATTTCTCAAGGCCTGCCCAACATGTGATTCAATCTCCCTATAAGAAATGATCAAAGAGAGAAGTTCAAATATCAGACAAGCTGTTACCTCTGAAAATGTGTAACTGTAAAACTAGTCTACTGTTTGCCTAGTGACAGAATGTGAAGTTTTAAAGTTTTGGCAGAACATTAGAGCATCACCATAACTACTGGTCTGAAAGTATTACCAAAAAAAAATTGTGAGCATTATTTGCTTGATAGTATGAAATAAATTAGCATAAAGTACGAATTTACCCATCTATTCAGTAATTCTGAGCAGGTTATTGGTGTATTATTTTACTTTTAAGATTTATCATTTTTGCCTTTCCAAGGTATTATCTAAAGAACAACATGGAGACAGAGACACTGTGCTCAGATGAGGATGCTCAGGAATTGTTCCGGGAAAGTCAAATCGTACTGCTTCAGCTAAGTACTGTTGAAGTTGCCACCCAGCTCTCCATGAGGAACTTTGAATTATTTCGTAACATTGAACCTACAGAATACATTGATGACTTATTCAAACTTAAATTAAAAAGTGAATGTGTCAATCTTATGAAATTTGAGAACATTATCAATCAAGAAACATTTTGGGTTGCAACAGAAATTCTTCGAGAGTCAAACCAATTGAAGAGGATGAAGATAATTAAACACTTCATTAAGATGGCACTACACTGTAGAGAATGCAAGAACTTTAATTCCATGTTTGCAATAATCAGGTAATAATCTGAAAGACAGTTTATTTCTAATAAATATTATTTTCTTTAAATTTAATCTATTACTTTTAGGAAAGTTTAAGCTATTAATGGATCGCATTTAATATTTCAAATCATAATTTGTTGCAAATGAAAGGCGAGTGTCATAAATTTTGATCAGAAATTTAAACAATCCCAAATTTGGATCTGAAAGTCATGAAAATGTTTTCCTACTCCAGCTGTGAGCCGCGTATTCAGCATTATGTTGGCTATTTCCTCCATGCGGCAGAAATGTTTAAAATGGTTTAAATCTAAATATATATTTGACAGTTCAAATTCTGGAGGCAGGTTTAGATGTGCTTGCAAGTTCAGAATCAAGGATTAATAAGGGCAATTTGACAAGTCAAAATGTAATAAGGTATGGTTTACCTCCTCATATAGTTTAGTCATAGGATGACAACCATTATTCATCAATTTTACCATTTCAGGCATCTAAAGGCAATTGCTACCAACCTTGGTAGGAATGTCCACATCCTGTGAATGAAATAAGATTCAAATTCAGGTGCTGATTCAAAGGAGGTGTTGGTGACTAAAAGCATTGTGAAGGAGAATGATTTTAAGAATAGGTGACAAGGTTTAGTGAGTGTCATCTAGGCCATATATCGTAAAATTCAAACGGTACAACTGAAATTGTTATAGAAACGTGAGGTGGGAAAGATTGTTTAAAGGAATGGTATGCATAAATGAAAAGTGGGACAAGTGAAGTAAATGGAAAGCGATATACATGTGGAATACAATGAGGAAAACCCTCAGATCACCCACTTCGGTAGAAAGAAATAAGCAGAAATGTTTTCAACTCGTGAGATTGTAAGTTGTTCAGAGGGATGTGAATGTGCATGGATCACGAGAGGCCAACATTAAATAGAATAAGTAGTTAGGATGGTGAACAATATACAAAGCAAGCGGATACAAGAGTAGAACAGCTTTGCTCTGACAGAAGGTGCCATGGCGAGGCCACACGTGGTATATTATGTGCTTATCTACTTAAGGAAAGATACAATTGCAATAAAGAGTGTGCAGCAAATATTCAACAGATTGATTTTTGGAATGTGTAGGAAGGAACTGCAGATGCTGGTTTAAACCGGAGATAGACACATAAAGCTGGAGTAACTCAGCGGGAAAGGCAGCATCTCTAGAGAAAAGGAATAGGTGACGTTTTGGGTCGAGACCCTTCTTCAGACTCGAGAAGGGTCTCGACCCGAAATGTCACATATTCCCTTCTCCAGGGGTGCTGTCTCACCCACTGAGTTACTTCAGCTTTTTGTGTCTATCTTTGATTCCTGGGATGACAGTTTGTTTGTATGAAAGTGTCAGTAGACTGGGCATCTACTATCTTGAATTTAGAAAAAATAGAGGTTATCTAATTGAAATGTACAAAATTGTTATGGGAATTTAGAGAATAGATGGAGAGATTATGTATTCTCTGGCTCAGGTTTCTTGAACCATCAATTACAATTTCAAACAGAGATGAGAAGAAACTTCCTCATCCAGAGATGGTGAATCTTTGGAATTCTCCATTAAGGTGGACTCTGGAAGACACTGAGTATATTCAAGCCAGAAATGGACAGATTTTTAGATATTAAGGAATATGGATGAGTGCAAGAAAGTGGCACAGGGGTAAAAGGTCAGCCAATCAATATCTTATTAAAGGTCTGAGAAGGCATGAAGGAAGGGCTGTGTGCCCCCCTTTGGCTTTGGTTTCTTTTGGTCATAGGTTTTTATTTGTTGTATGCAGGTGGTTTTTTAAGCTACAGGGCTGCAAAATATTCAAAAAATGGCAAGGGGGTAGCCAGAGAATATACTTTAAAAAAAAAAGGATAAGAACTTTAACTTTTTATCTTTAGTTACGTTTTAAATAAACAAAAATGAAAGCAAAGAAGTTGAAGAAGCTAAAGACACCATGAATGCCTCTTCTAAGTAAGCTTCTTTCTTACTTAGGTAGTCAAAAATGCTGGAGAAACTCAGCGGGTGAGGCTGCCTAACCCACTGAGTTTCTCTAGCATTTTTATCTACCTTCGATTTTTCCAGCATCTGCAGTTCTTTCTTAAATCCTTTCTTAAATATGGAGCGAAGGAATAGGTATATTTCACATATTCCTTCGCTCCATAGATGCTGCCACACCCGCTGAGTTTCTCCAGCATTTTTGTCTACCTTAGATTTTTCCAGCATCTATAGTTCTTTCTTTAATAATTACTTACTTACTCAGAGCTGCCAAGTAGTACGGATTTTCTGTATTTTGTACGGAAATGCGATCAGAATATGAATGTACGATTTTGTGTTGTTAAATACGGATTTTAAATACGGAGTTCAGTTCAGTCTGAAGAAGGGTCTCGACCAGAAACGTCACCCATCCCGTCTCTCCAGAGTCGCTGCCTGTCCCGCTCCTGGTTTAAAAAGAGCGCTGTCAGTTTAACGCGTGGGAATTTAAACAAAGTGCTGTCGGCTGCAGCGCTATGGGTTCTAAAAATAGCGCCAACAGCTGGAGCGCTATTGGCTTTACACATAGCACTATTGGTCACAGACTATTCAGGAAAAATAGCCTAATGGTGAAAGGTTACCAGTGGGATTGCAGTTACATTGGGATTGGCCTTGATTTTACAGAACGGTGGGTGAGCTCAAGGGGGAAAGAGGGAGGGGTGGAGAGAGGGAGAGGATGGAGAAGGTGGGAGGGAAAGGGAGAGGGAGAGAAAGAGGGAGGGAGAAAGAGAGAGAGGGAGGGAGGTCATGAGGGAGGGGGAGAGGTCGTGAGGGAAGGGGAGAGGGAGGGAGAGAGAGGAAAGAGAGAGAGAGAGCGGGAGCGAGGGAGGGAGAGGGGGGCTTCCAAAATGGCTTCTACATCATCATCATCTGGTGCTAAAATCAGGAAGCAGCCGTTCAAACGGCTGTATACAAAGAGATGGCAATGAATGCACTGTCAAGTAAGGTGCGTAGAAGACATGTCAATTGATAACAAAGTTATGCATTCTTGTACTTTTACATGGGTATGACTGCACATGAAAAAAAAATCAGCAAAATGGGACTGTGTAAAAATACTGATTTCCTCAGCAAAATACTGATTTTCAGGTAGTAGAATTCTGAAATGCTCTGACAAAACTTGGCAACTCTACTTACTTACTTACGTAATAAGTAAATAAGAAATGTAAAGCCCAATATACAAAATGAAAGTTTATAAAAATGGAGATGGAAGGTTTACAACTCAAATTGAAACAAAATTCTTGTCTATTCTATTCAATCACATCAAAAGGGATTTTTTTTATAATGCCGTCAAGAGAGTTTAATTGTCATATGTAATGGAATGATGAAATTCTTTCTTGCAATAGCTTAATATGCCCATAATTGCAATATACACAAATAAACACAAGAATTTAAAAAAATCAATAAACTAGTAACTGTAGCTGTAATGCTAAAAAACTAAATCTGTAGTGCAGATCAGGATGTAGTCCATGGAAGTTCATTGTTGAGGTTAGTGTTGTATAGTGCTAAACCTGGAGGTCACGGTTTTAAGGCTCCTGTATCACCTTACCGATGGTGGGAGCAAAGTAAGAGCAAGGCTAGGTGGTGGGTCTTTGTGCTAATATTGGCTGCCTTTTTGAGGCAGCGCCTCCTATAGATCGTTTTGATGGGAGGGAGGTAGGTCAGTACCTGTGATAGACTGTGCAGTATCTACCAAATGACACTGTACAAGATGAATAACTGGGTACATGGCCTGTTAAACCTCTACTGGCTGGAGCTACAAACTATAACAAACTCTGTGTAGTGATTAAGGCAATGGTTGTTGAGCAGGAGTACCAGCGTCCTTCATATCATATCTGGTTCATTTTTTCTTTTACCTCCATTTTAGTATTTTACTGTCATGTATAAATATTTATTTTCAGTGGTGGTAAACCTTACAATGTTTTATTGAATGTAACGCCCAGCAGTAAAGAAAGTTATTTGCAATAATGCATTTGACCCTGTAATGAGCAGTAATAAGGGAACAGTAATGGTAAGGATGGAGATTAGAGTGGAGCAGGTTTAAGAAAAATTTAAACATGAGGCATGGAGGAGAGGAGTAGCAAGTGGAAAAGTATCCACGCTTTATAAAAGATGCATTCCTCAATTAAATGTAATGCATAACATCAGCTCATACTTTGGAACAGTAAGTTTAATACTTATTTATTTCTAGATGTTTACTTTTACAGCTTGACATCTTGCAAAAACAATACATTTTCAGAACTGCCGCAGGTTGTTGTGGCAACTTGGATGTTGTATTTTAAAACCATTGATCGAAATGTTGCACGGGTTGGAATAGATGTCCTAATACAGTGCACTGCAGTCTTATAAATGGTCAGGCAGCATCTCTGGATGAAAAAGGAATAGGTGACGTTTCGAATCAGAACCCTTCTTCAGACTGGAAACGGGTCTCGACCTGAAATGTCACATATGCATGTTCTCCAGAGATGCTACCTGACCTGCTGAGTTACTCCTGCACTTTGTGCACTTTTGTGTTTTTTTCACATTAACACAACCTAGGAATGTTGTTTTGGGTTGAGACACTTCTTCAGAGTGAAGAAGGGTATCGACCCGTAACGCCACCTATCCATATTCTCCAATGATGCTGCCAGACCTGCTGAGTTACTCCAGCACTTTGTGTCCTTTTGTGTATTAATTAACATCCGCAGTTCTTTGTTTCTCTGTTTGTTAATATGAAGGTTGGCCAACATTCACCAGAGGAACAGCATATTTCCCTTCAAGTTATCACTTGCTAGAAAATTCTACAGCTGTTGCAATTCTTCGTGTGCAAAGATATTGTAAACCTAATCCTGTTGGACAAAGATGTTTTTTTTTGTTGGAGATGTTTACAATATTAACCTCCTTGGAAACAAATATGCTTTGCTTTTACAAATGTGGGAAAGAGAAATGTTTTAAACATCAAATTGTGTGCAGTTCTGGTCAGATGTGGAGGCTGTGGAGAGGTACTGAAGAGGTTCACCAAAATGTTGCCTGGTATTAACTATACCATGAGGTTGGCCAAACTTGGATTGCTTCCTTGGGAGCGTGGAAGGATGAGGGACGATCTGAAAGAGTTTTCTAAAATTATGAGAATGGTGTATAGTCATTGTCTTTTTGAAATGTCAAATACCAGAAGAGATACCTTTAAGGTGAGAAATGGAAAGTTTCAAGGAAGGGTGCAGGGCAAGGTTTTTTTTAAAATCAGAGTTTAATTATGTGCCTGGAACACACTACCAGTTTGAAGTAGGAAAAGGCATGGTGGTAGTGAATATGACAGTGACATTTAAGAGGTGTCTTCATAGGCATACTAACATCCACGAAATGGACGTATATGGATCATGTACAGGCAGACGGGTTAATTTAGCATCATGGATCAAAGGGCTTATTCCTGCATTACTGTTTTATGTTCAAAATGTTACACTTTTTTATAAATTTCAAAATCATAATTTTGCTTTAGACAGTTGGAAAACCTGTTAAATAAAATTTAATGTTTTAATGTTGACAACCACATTCTTCAAATTCATACAATACAAAAATCACAACCCTTCATGATGTTTATTGCATAAAATTTAACATTTTATAAAATGGAAAATTGTTATTGCTTAAATACTGTGTGTTTGTATTTTATTATTTCTTCATAATAGTTTAAATATCTTTCTCATGCAATATATTTCAATTGAACAAAAATCTAAATTATTGCTCGATTACTGGAGTATGACAGCTTTGGAATACTGTAAATTGAATCGTAATCTGTGATATTTAATTCAATATAACAAGTCATATTTTAGTTCTGCAAAAAAACAAGAGGAAATATCTGTCATGAGTTTTAAAGATTTAATTTAAAAAATAGGAAGCTGTTCCATTTCATGTTTACTGCTTATGAGACCTATTTAAATATTTTTGAGTGTAATGCCAATTGTAATTATTTTTTATCATCTCAATATCCAGTGGTCTATATCTTGCTCCAGTGGCACGACTACGTAATACATGGGAAAAGCTGCCAAACAAATATGAGAAGTTATATCAAGATCTTCAGGATCTCTTGGATCCTTCCAGAAATATGGCTAAATACCGCAATGTTCTCAATAACCAGAACCTGCAGCCTCCTATTATTCCCCTCTTCCCTGTAATCAAAAAAGATCTGACGTTCCTACATGAAGGTAATTATCGATAAAAGCAAAATGTGATTCATATCGCTCATATTTAAAACTCCTTGTCTTCCTTGGTCTTTCTGTCACAATCTTCAGACGTTTAAAACTCGGGCTTGGTGACAACCATTCAATATTTGCTGATTTATTTTTTCAACCTTAATGACTTCTTTATCCATCCTTCGGTTGTTAAAATTTTAATGGATAAAATAGGTATCTGCTTTGCTTCTTTCTCAGGAGTTATTCTGTCCATTTTTCTCCCTTAGGAAATGACTCAAAAGTAGAAGGTTTGATCAATTTTGAAAAGCTACGCATGATTGCTAAAGAAATTCGTCATGTTGGCCGTATGGCTTCAGTTAATATGGATCCTGCTGTTATGTTCAGAACAAGGTTAGTGCCTTGGTTTACAAGATACTCAAATCCATAGCGATAGCATCCCAAACCATTTAAGAAAGACTGACTGTGAGCAAAATGCTATTTGTTTGTACAATCAAACCTGTTTTAATTCAGTAGTTACAACAGAAATTATGCTGCAAACATGCTTTACATTAATTTGGCTAATATCAACATACAAAATGCAGCACGAAAGAATTCTCATTTTGTTACAGTTAAAAATTAATCATAACTATTTTGTCATGGTATCTTGAGTATTTAGCATTTCAATATAGGTTTGTTTAAAATATCTCCTTCCTGCAGTCGAATGCTGTAAAAATGTATTGTGTTAGGAAACTGAACTGCAGTTCAAAATTCTCATATATTTGATTTTCACACGGAGCAAAAAAAAAAATGCATCTTAGCTCCCCTTTTCTTCATAAAACTGATAAAACTGTCCAATATTTGGCATGCACAATGTTATTTAGAAATTCTAAAGCGTCAAGTTTGTAGTGCTAGGGTTCTGCTAAATTAAAATTTGTGTCCAAAAGATAAGGTTAACACGTGAATGACCAAATGCCGTCTGTCGTATCCATGAACTTGAATTGCAAAGTCTGTCCCCAGCAAAGATACCCTGGCAGCCTTAATCCTGATAAACTGCTCAACGAGCACATCTAATGATTCAAAACCCCAAAGAAGACCAGTTGACCTTTCTTCATAAATCAACATTCATTGGAGTAATCAATGAATGATTTCTTCATTCCAAAAAATCATTTTAGTGAACCTTTCCTGAACTGCTTCTAAGACAAAAATATCCTTTATTTAGTTACTTCTATTTAAGAAAGTTATGTTCTTAAAAAACAAAGCCTAGGTGAATCTTCATAATTTCATTGTCCATTCTTTCATGCAATTAAAACCAGCATTCCAATTGTCGTCTTAATTACAATGCCTTTATCAGCAAGTTAATGTTTCCTTCATAAGTACATACAGACCTGAAGGGCATTTAATAATTTAACATTCTATTTGTATCTTTTTCCTACTAAAGTGAATTTTGTAACTTTTCTGCATATTATGCATCATGCACACTCATTTTTTTCTCTCTCATATCTATGTCTCTTTGCAGACACTTTGTGTGCTCATCAGAGCTCATTTTCCTACCTACCTATCTTTGCATCAGTAGGTGTTCAAAGTCAATTTAAGGGGTAATCCAAGATTTAAGTGGAGGATCTCTTGAATGTTATATGCTTCAGACACCACAGTCATACCTCTCTCTTCAAAGACAAAAACACAAGGTTGCCTGCAATCTCTGTACAACTCCATTGATCTGCAGAACTTTTATTTTAAGCAGTTTCAGATATTTCAAGTGCAAAATACTTTTTTCAACATTTTTTAATAGGTCTGGTAATTATGATTACTGAATTATTTCTCATTATTTATTTTTCTAATCAATTTGACATTTCCCCATTTTCATGCTTAACCAATATTACAGATCCTGTACAAATTATGACACTGCTACCCAAAGTTTTATTTTGCTTTGTTTTACTTTTGTTGCTATTGATATGGCATTCCATTGGGAAAGATATACCATTTTATCATGAATAAGCCAAAATAATACAGCATAGAAATGTATCTCCTGCTAAAGAACATAGCACAGTACAGCACATGTACCTGACCTTCGGCCCACAATGTATATTCTGAACGTGATTCGAAGACCATCTCTTATATACCTGCATATAATTTATATCCCTCCATTCCTCCATTGCCTATCCAAAATTCTCTAAGTGCCACTATCGTATCTACCTCCACCACTACCCCTGGTATCATGTTCCAGGCATTCACCACCCTGCATGTAAAAAAATCTTGTATATCTCCTTTAAGCTTTGTCCCACTCACCTTAGAGCTATGCCCTCCAGTCTTTGATTTTTACATACTGGGAAATAGGTTCAAACTGTCTACCCTATCTATGCCTGTCATAATTGTATCACGTCTCCCGCAACGTCTGGTGTTCCAGAGAAAACAATTCAATTCTATCTAACCTATCCCCACAGCTAATACCTCCTAATCCGGCCATTGTTCTGGTAAATCTCCTCTGTGCCCTTTCCAATGTCTTAGAAGTTTATCCATGAGCTTATATGGTGGGTTGACAAATTTAAAAATAAGTTGTGTATCAGATATAGCTGAAGTTGCTATCCATATTATTGAAAGTATATTATTTTGGATTGAAAAGTATTATATCATATCAATATAGTTTTTGTCTTCACTTGAATAAATTGCAGGGAAATATCTCTGGTATACATTTGTGGGGTTTCATGAAATTCAGGTTTGAGATGTTTCGCTCCATTCTTCTTATTGGATCGTTTTCCAAAGATAATGTATTGTGGTCAATAATGGGCAGGTTGTATAATGTCTTTGAAGATAGCAATGCCAAAACAAAACCTCGAGTAGCATGTGAATAATTTCACTATTGACAAATTGTATTTTTTGTTAACTTACCTTCCACTGTGAAGAATAAATGTTACTGTGACTGGACTGGGAAATGCTTGAATCTAACTTGGTACGATTGATCATAGTCACTTATATGTGTTATGTTGACTGAAGTGACTGGACTGTGTTATGTCCCTTGGCTTTTGTTACTGCATGCCCGAGATCTGGTCTTTTCTGTCAGAGCTTGTGATCTTTCTCTGTCTTTCTTCCTATATCCATGCTTCAATATTCATGGCTCTCACTTACAGGAAGAAGAAGTGGAGAAGTCTGGGGTAAGTGGTGGTACTGCAGGCACAAGGACATTTTGCCAATTTGCTTTTTTTTCTTTCTGCTGCTTCCATTATGCTTTGACATTTTCATTTTAATCCTTTTGTGCTCTGGCTTTATTGGATGATCTTTACTTACTCACATGAGTCTTCTCTAACATTACTGAGGCTACTATAGTCATTTAGAAAATATGTTATGAGCAGTAACTTCAAATTTGTTAAAGCATGTACGTTGTTTATATAGTACTGGTTCGAAAGTGGATTATAAAAGTCTTAGAAACATTAACTTGTATTGGCAGTCATAATTTTGTGGATACAAAGGTATTATAATTCTAAGTATTTTTCCCCTTTCTTACGGCATTAGAGTATTTTTGTTTTACAAGAGGTTTGACTTTCAATTTAATATTAAGTTTTAGCTCTCTTGACATTGGCAGATACATTTTTAATACATTTAAACTAAAATTGTATGCCATTTTTAATTATTTTTACACAGAAAACAACAAGATATAATTTAGTGAGGATATTTTAATTTAAATATTTACCCAGATTTATGGCCATTCAGATTGATGCTGGAATTTATTTAGTTTCATTAAATTTAAATTGAACCACTATGGACCTTGTAGTTCTTTCTCCCTCCTTATATGGAGGCCAACAACTATTGCTCTGGAGTGGCTGCTGAAATTATGCTGTAGTTTAAAACTGTTACATTTTAAAACTGTTAAACTGTAAAGATTTATTTTTAATGTCAGGATTTATTTTAACTGCTACCCTTAACAACAGTTCTGCATGAGCTTTGATTCCTACTCCAACTGTTCTGCTGGAGTGGTAGCCTCTTTTAGACTAGTGGGCAGAGACGCTTATAGTAGTTTAAATTCTGATTGTAAAGTTGTTGCAGGATAGGGGTCTGCAGAGTAGTTGCTGGTTTTTATTTTACATTCACTCTTAATTCCCTCTTTCATTGTTGTCTGTCTGACCTACTGGAATGAGGCATGTGTTACTTTGCTTGAACAAGACTGACCTCAATCTGACTTTTGCATGTTCCAATCTTTGACCTTCCATGCTGAAACCAGCGGCATCTCTCTCTCTCTCTCCCTCTCTCTCCTCTTTGGCAGGTCGCTTAGCCAAGGCAGTACAAATAGTACTGTATTAGATGTGGTACAGGCAGGGGGACACAAGAAACGGGTACGTCGCAGCTCATTTCTCAATGCAAAGAAACTCTATGAAGATGCACAGATGGCTCGGAAGGTAAAACAGTACCTCGCAAATCTTAACCTGGACATGGATGAAGAAAGTCTACAGGCCTTGTCTCTTCAATGTGAGCCAAGTACGAATACATGTAAGTTATGGATTATTTTCTCTTTTTTGGAAAATTTTAATTAGGTTCTATTTTAGAATTCATTATGTTGTGCATGAAAGAAAATGTGGGCCTTGATTATGCAGACAAATACCGTTCTGAAGGTTAATTGGCTACTATAAATTACTCCAGAGTGTACCTCAATAACAAAAATAATCAAATGAAAGTTAATGGGCCTGTGTGAGAGGATGGGTTGAGGGTCGAGAAATAAGGAAACAGATAAGAGGAGTAACAGAATTGCTTTTCTTTGAGCTGAATTGGAGCTGATGCCTCTTTCTGTGTTATTATAAATTATAGGACAGAGGGGCGGGTGGTGGGGAAGACAGAGTAGCAGGAAGGCGGACAGGGGGCGCAGAGTGAGGGAGCGGCTGGCAGATAGGAGGGCAGGGAAACAGAAGAACAGAAGGGCAGAGGGTTAGGTAATTCAATCATGACCTGGCATCTCCAGGTTGTGAGTGCATATCAGACAATTTGGTTTAGGTCTTTGGTTTGATTGTGTGCTCGCAAGTTACGAGATTATTTAGCTATAATTGCCGTGGCACCAGAATTGGTGCCATCTGCTGGAATCCTTGGTCCGCACCTCTGTCCAGTTCATGATCCAATTACCTATTGACCAACATCCATCGCATAACTGTGACCGATTCTTCACAGCTTTGTCTCACTCATCAGCTCCTAGAGCATGTGGAGACACAGGGCCTTTGAAATCGTGTGGACCAGAGCCCACACTCTTGCTTCTCTAAAAGAGGACTGGGGGGGGGGGGACTTACAGAGGTAGGGATGATGTGGGGAGGGAAACTAGTGCCAGGGAAAGCACTTCCTGATTCTTGAACATTTACCCTGTCCACCCCCTTACAATGATCATATCCTACAGCTTGAAAATGACACTGCCAGTTTGTGTACCTGTGTGTACCTTTAAATCTGTATTCCAATTTTTGTAAAATGTTAAAAAGTTAGCAAAAAAATAATTTGTTTTTTAAACTTGGGTTGGCATCTCTAGATTATTGTGATGGGCTATTAGCTTATTCGATGACATTGCTTTTGCTCATTGTCAGAGATTCCCTTGTACTGATATTTATGAACAACTGGCACTAGAAAAGGGAAATCCGTTCCACGGATATTGCTGCATCATTGTGGTGTCAAAGAAGGGTGTCGACCCAAAACGTCACCTAGATGCTGTCTGACCTGCTGAGTTACTCCAGCACATTGTGTTAATTTGTGTATTAACGAGCATCTGCAGTTCTTTGTTTCTACCCATGTGGAAAGAAAAGCTTTTTTCAACCATTTACTGTTTTTGCATTCTCCACAACATGTAGCATCCATGAATAAAAGTTGAACCAACTAATAACAAATTAATTTTAATATTTGCAGCATGTTTCATACAAAGAAAGGCATGAAAATGCTTTCTGTGATAAGTCATTGAATATCTAGCAAGAGGCAGGGTAAATATTTCAGGCTGATAACCTTTATCTGGATCTAGAAATTCAGGTCAGATCTAGAAAATCTAGGTCTGAAGAAGGGTCTCGACCCGAAACGTCGCCTATCTCCTTCGCTCCTTAGATGCTGCTGCACCCGCTGAGTTTCTCCAGCTTTTTGTGTAACCCTCTAGAAATTCATAATTTGCCACTTTTTCGCTCTTCACAGATAGTACCTATATTTCCACATGTTGTGGTTTTATTTTAGATTTTCAGCATCTCTGTATTTTGGTTTTGTAAACATGTTTTAAAAAATATCTTCCTTGTTATCTAGTACCCAAGCATACTGGAGAAAGAAAAGCAGGAAAACTTTCAGACACGTCTCCAGTTGCTCCAAGATCAGGAGCACAGCAACAGAAGCAGCAGAAAGTGAATCAGGTCCTACAGGTCCCAGCTGTATCATTATATCCATCGCGCAAGAAAGTGCAAGTTAAAGACCTACCTCCATTTGGTAATTTGTTTTAAAATTACTTCAGTACTCTGATTTTGATCAATTTTCCTTCCACAAAAGAGTGCATAGAAATATTTGCATAAAGATCCCGTATGTGGCTGAAAATGAATATTTGGGATAGAAATTGCTTAGCTTGGTAAATCTGTAATTAGTGCACATTTTGGGGAATTGATGCTGATGGTCAAAATGCGCACCAGTTTGGGGCAGAAATATGATACATTCAAGAGAGTCAAGAGTCATTGTTCTGAAACAGAGCAATGAAATTCTTGCTAGTGCAACCCAGGTTTTTCAGAGTTCATAGTGTTCAATAGCCTGATGGTTGTTGGGATGAAACTGGATATTACTGTTTTCAGACTTGTATTCCATCTTCCTGATAGCAGGAGTGAAATGAGAGCATGGCCACGGAGGTGTGGGTTATTGTTGATGCTGGCTCGCCTAAGGATTTCTAATAGTGATAACTTCACTGCAAAAACATGGTTTTGCTGTTACTTCCTGTTACCTCAACTTTGGAAACCTAGCAGGCACAGAAGACATGCGTAGGAAGGAACTGCAGATGCTGGTTTACCCCGAAGATAGACACAAAATGCTGCAGTAACTCAGTAGGACAAGAAGCATCTCAGGAAAGAAGGAATGGGTGACATTTTGTGTTGAGACCCTTTTTCAGACTCGACCCGAAACGTCACTCATTCCTTCTATCCAGAGATGCTGTCTGTCCCGCTGAGTTTCCCCAGCATTTTGGGTTTATCTTGGCACAGAAACCATATTGCTAACAGTCTGCCTCATTGACAGAATGTTGCCTGTACCCAAAAATGAGAATATGCTTCCTCCAATTTCTTCTCTGGTACCCTACTCTGTTATGCAGTACCAATGCCTCTGGTTATGTCAAATATAGTTATCGTGTCTTTAAGGCATGTGATCCTGACATCAGCTTGGAGAAATCTGCCGCAAGATGTGCAGTAAATTAAAGTAAATATTACCAGGGTGACTAAGGCAATATTGATACTCCAAAATATACCCAATAATTTGCACAGCGATTACAATTAAATTGTAGCTGCACCAGCACAAATGCACTGTCAAGATTAATGCTATTTAAGAATAACCTAAGTGTTGGACACATATTATTGTTGCAAAACCCGATGAGTACAGATATTTATTTTCCATCATTACATTTCTGTTTAGCATTATTTTTACTTGCTGGAGCTGAACAAGATTTAATTACATGGCTGCGTTAATTTATTTTCTTAAGGTACTCATTCTCCTCAAGCTTTGAAGAAAATTCTGTCTTTGTCTGAAGAAGGAAATTTGGATCGGAATAAAAAGCAGGCAGAAGATACCATATCAAACACATCATCCCAGCTGTCATCTCCTCCTACATCTCCTCAGACATCACCAAGGAAAGGTGAGTTTTAGAAAGAAAATGCACCAGGCCTCCAGGTATGAAAACAATGAAGAGACAGTTTGATGATTTAAAGTTGAAACGCTAATGTGCTATGAAATTTTCAATCTGCTTAATCTGCATCATACAATATTGCCAAATCTATTGTATCATTACACTCCAGTAGCTTTTCATGTGTTATGAGAACTTTGCGGATGTGTGTAGTATATGCAGCCTAGATTTACTTTATTTCATACTGAAACAAGTTACTTATAGTAGGGTATAATGATGAATATGACTTGCAAACAAATGCAAAAACTATATGCAATCAAATTTGCACTTATGTTTTTCATTATTCTGAGTTGAACTATGAAAAATACTGTCAAAGATTAATTACATATATTTCATCCTATCTAAATTCAGAATTTGGTTTGTGAATTCAGTTCATTGGTATGACATTCAACTTTAATTTCTGGTATGTCTGGTTCGTGTTCATAAGATCATCATAAGTGATAGGAACAGTATTGGGCTATTTGGCCCATCAAGTCTACACTGCTGTTCAATCATGACTGATCTATCTCTCCCTCCTTAACCCCGTTCTCCTGCCTTCTCCCCATAACCTGACATCTGAACTAATCAAGAATCTATGTATCTCTGCCTTAAATATATGCACTGACTTGGCCTCCACATCCTTCTGTGGCAAATAATTCCACAGATTCACCAACCTCTGACTAAAGAAATTCCTCCTCATCTCCATCCTAAAAGAACATTCTTTAATTCTGAGCCTATGAACTCTAGTCCTGGACTCTCCCACTAATGGAAACATCCTCTCCACATCCACTCTATCCAAGCCTTTCACTATTCGGTTCAATGAGGTCCCCCATTCATTCATCTTCACTCCAGCGGCCCAGTGCTGTCAAACGATCATCACATGTTAACCTGCTCATTCCTGTTGAATTTACGCAGTTCTAAACTACAGCTGACTAAAATGGTAACTTAGTTCCATTGGAAAGTGTGAATATATGTCCAGTTATCCGTGTTCTTATTTGTTGACTCGGGCATTATGCAACATAATGATATGATTTTCTTCAAAGTTTGAGAAGCATGGGCACTTTGAGGACAGAAGGAGCAGTTTTCTACTGATAATGGTTATTTTATACCTTTGCCGTTTAAAGCAAAACAAAATTCCACCATATTTTTCTCTTGTTTGTTTATAATATGTTAAAATAATTATCAATATAAAGCAATGGAATCAAGGCATGTCATTAAACATTGATGCAATTAACACATGCTAGGAAATAGCTACACCGGACATCATCTGAATTTACTAGTTAAAGTACATAACATTATGTAAAATTGTAGAATGTTGCCTTTTAATGCACCTGTTAAAGTCCCAAATTTTGAGTCTGCCAAGGCTTGCTGGATCTTCCAGTTGCTAACCATATTAACTCCATTCCCATGCGCACACTGACCTTTCTGTCCTGGATTTCCTCCATTCAGTTCAACTGGAGGAACAGCACCATATGTCAACTGGAGGAACAGCACCTCATATTGCACGTAGTAGCTTATAACAATGGTATGGACATTAAATTTTCCAATTTTAGATAACTAACCTCCAATACAACCCCACACCATTTCTCCTCTTCCACCGCCCTTCGCCCTCTTCCACCTATATTCCCTTCCCTGGCTTCACAATTTCTGACCCAAAACATCACCTAATCGTGTTCTCCAGAGATGCTGCTTGACCAGCCGAGTTACTCCAGCACTTTGTGTATTTTTCTTTTGTAAACCAGCATCTGCAGTTCCTCATATCCCCAGAATGTTATTGTCTAGAAAATGGAAATGTCTAAACAATGGACAGTTTAAAAAATATTCCAACCTACAGCAACCAGGGTTTCATGCTGATCCTGTCTGTGTAGTCTTATATTCTTCTTCTGACTGCACGGATTTCCAGCAGGTTCACTATTTTTTTCCAACATCTCTGAACGATGGTGAAAGGTTAATTAGCTACTGTAAATCACTGTTGATATAGGTATATAGTGAAAGGATTGGGGGGGGGGTGTGTCTCATGGGCATGTGAGAGAAGATGAGTTATGAGACTACATGGAAACAATGAGGGAGGATGAACTGATGGGATTGCTCTATTGGATGCCAGCATGGGCCCAAAGGACTGAATAGCTCTCTTTTGCATTTAGTATGGAATGATATTTGAACATTGTTCAGCTAGAGATCAATTTGGATAGATGCAATTCTTGGTGGTGTGCTGGGCTGTTTATCAGCTTCCAACTGTGTAGTGCATCATGAACTCCTTGGATGGGTGTCATTATATAGAGCAAAATATAACATTGTCTGAAGGCAGAGAGTCATCAACCTTAAGATATTCAACTGAATATGAGAGCCACCTGGCATGATAAAACAGGAGTCTGCCTAACTAGGATGAGTGTTACTAAATAGTAGTATAAATAGGCTGGTTTGAAAATCACAGTTTGCATCCCTGCCATAAATAATGGAGCAACAAAGTGCCAGAGAGAAACGATGAAAAGTCAGAAAAAAAAAGTTGCTGGAGAGTGATAGATAATTAGAAAAAAAAGATTGATTATCGTGACCTGAGTGCAGTCAAATTGGATAAGAACATATTGGCATAATAAATTCAAAAATTTGATTTCTAACAGTTCTTTATTCTACATTAAGTTCAGTTTCTTAGAATATCTGAGCTGCCATCATCAGGAAGAGAAGCAGCTTGTAACTGCTTCAAATGTGCAGTCTCTGTTTGTTTTAGCTTTTTCAACCTAACAGATGATTGAGAAGTGTTTTTTTCAAAAATAAATTGTTAGCATGCGGCGATTGTTTGATGATTATTTTATTATGCCATTTTTAAATATACTCGACATGTCCAATGCTTGTTACTCGTCGAGTGCTTAAATTGTTTATTAATTCTGATATTGAATTAATATTTGTAGATTCAAATTGTACTTTGGCACACATGCCCTTCAAGTTATTTCTCTTTTGCAGATATTTCCGGCACAGAATATTTTAACAATAATCATTTTATTAAATCTTGCTAAAGAATATAAGTTATGTTCAAATGTTATTAGAATTATCCTTCTGTAACCAAATATTTCTGCTTGAACCTGGTTGGTATTTTATTTTTATGTTTTTGCTCTGTGAATCTTTTGTCCTTGTGGCTTCCTCTAATGTACTCAATCGATTGTCCTTTTTATGCCAGTAGATATTCACTGATTAAGTCACTTAAAGCAAGAGATATGAAGCAGTATGTTATGTAAATCTGATTATTCCTCTTTCCTCTCCCCTGCATTCCCCCTTCAGCTTTTAATTAGCAGAGATTACCTGAAATATGTTGGATTAATAATTTCATATTTTTGTGTTTTCCAGGTTTTATTTTGGCACCCAGTGCCACTGCTGATAATTTTTCGGACTCTGGTCACAGTGAAATCTCCTCCCGCTCCAGCATTGTTAGCAATTCCTCCTTTGACTCGGTCTCTGTCAACCTGCATGATGACCGACGGCAGCGACATTCTGTCAGTGTTATAGATTCAAATTTGGGCTTGGGCGTAGAAAGAAGACTGGAGAAACGATCAGTGGCTGATCCAGATCAATACTATATCAGGTTAGAGCAATTTCTTCGTTGTTTGTCAAGCACTTAGCTGCTGTTTGAAATGGTGCAGCTCCAAGATGTTTGTAATTCGGTTAATGCTGATTTAGGTCGAAGGTTACAGCGATTTCTGATAATAAACCATGTATTTTATCTTGCCATGCTTCCCATGCTGACTACTGATTGACATTAATTTCTGAGTTAATCTCCCAAAGTATTCAAATGACAAATTGATTTTACCTATCCATTTGTTCAGTGGTCAGAGACATAGTTACTTCACTCAAATCAGATAAAAAAATTACCTGAAATTCTATTAACTTTAACCAAATTTGAATTCCTCCAATTAACCATTTGAAATTTAACGAGAGTCAGATAGGGCAAACCACTCACAAATGTTCTTGACGTAAGACTCTTGTTTTATTCCATATGAGGTACTTGTATTCCCTTGAGCATTAGCAGTATGTCCGACTGTGTTTCTCCTCAGATCTTATTTGTTTGCACTGTTAATTTTTGACTATAACAGAGCATCATTATAAATTAATTCCCTTTCTACACTTACACAGTAAGCTTTATAGTATTTTTTAAGATTCTTTCATAATTCAGTATGACATAATTATCCATAGGCATAAGGGCAACTTTCATTTGTATCTCAATGACATTGAAGTCAAGCTCTTCACCACGTCTTTTGACTTTTCACAACATCTGTGCTTCCACAATGTTTATCTCGTATTTTTGTCTACCATTAATTAGATAAACGATATTATCAACGGATCGTACCGCAAACTAAATATGCCATAAATTCCATCCTTCACACTTACCATTCTCTCAAGCTGATTTAGAACATATCTTAATCTTACAATCTTATCTGATGCTGATAAACCTATTGCCAACTGAAGGTACAGTATGGGACTGCCTTGTGGAGCAAGGATCAACGTGTTGTCTGCTGGCAAGAGGAAATGCAGTAATCCTGGGAGGGGGGAGGGGTCAGTAATGCCATGTTCCGCTGTGGCACTAGACTTGTCAGGATCCAGAGAGACAATGGTGTTCTAATCTTATCAATTAGAGAGAGAGACAATGGTGTTTATTATCTTCCAGATTCCTTGGTGGCAGATAATAGACTCTTGGGGGTTACACAAAAAGCTGGAGAAAGGGTCTCGACCCGAAACGTCGCCTATCTCCTTCGCTCCTTAGATGCTGCTGCACCCGCTGAGTTTCTCCAGCTTTTTGTGTAACCCTCGATTCTCCAGCATCTGCAGTTCCTTCTTTAACACATAGACTCTTGGGTGTCTTTTCGATGCTTTCCATGTGTTTTGTTCTCTGTGTCAGAACTGCTCATGATGGAGACGTATTTGAAACTGGCCGTTATTCGGTGCTGCAAGGAATGAGAAACGTGATCAAAGTGGCATAAAAACATAAAAATACTTGGCATCATGTGTGGAAGGAGAAGCTGAGTAACATTTCGGAAATGCGATCCTTTATCAAACTGGAAAAGAGATATTAAAGAAGTTAATTTTAATTGTGGCATGGGAAGATCTTTATTCCTGATTATAAAGGTGCCGTCAATTGTATGAGATAATGGACATCGTTATTTTATGTCCAACATATAAAACAAATGTTTTGTTTTATTTAGTTCGTACACACCTCCCGGCACAGATGGCAGAGGGGGTTTGTATGCAGGAGCAGCAGTACTATCTTCACCAAGCATGGAAGAGTTAACTCAGGACCAAGGAGACCGGACGTCCCTTGATGCAGCAGATAGTGGTAGAGGAAGTTGGACTTCTTGTTCGAGTGGATCGCACGATAACATCCAAACAATTCAACACCAAAAGAGTTGGGAAACGCTAAGTAGTTTGGGAAATCTTCATTATGAGAGCCCTGCTGAAGGAACAGGTCTAACGACCATGTGGGCTACAGGCAGCCAGATGGACCAAACCATATTTTCTGAACGTGGCACAAAATTGAACAGGCAAGGCCAACCTAAAGACACTGTTGTTCATGCTCAGTCCAGGAGTAGCTGGGCATCATCGCCAGGTTACTGGGCAGAGGATTCCGAAGGTGACACAGGAACTATAAAACGGAGGGGTGGAAAGGATGTATCGATTGACTCTGACGGAAGCACTACGACGTTATCTGGAGAAGATTCTAATCAAACTGTGAGATCTTCTCATATAGCAGCATCTTCATCTACAGCAAAAGGTCTCATTGGTAAGTGTTCAATGGATCTATACCACAGTTACAGGTTATTTGTCAAAACTAAGATGATGCATCTAATTTACTAGAAAACCTGAAAATAATTAGTTGTTATTTCCCATCCAGAATCTACCCAATGCTCTGACTCAGCTTGCACTCTGCCCACCCACATTGTTTGTGGATGTGAGAGATGGAACAAGTTGACCACTCCTTCCAGTGCGCTCAATAGTATCAAAGACATTTTAAAATCTATTCAAATAGACTTACATTTATTTTTTAAATTACTTCAAAAATTAAAATTGAAATAAACCTAATTAAAACAATTGTTAACATACTCACAAATTACTAAAAACTCAAAATAACCACAGTAACTTTTTCTGATGGGTTTGACATCTCCATTAATTTTGAAAGAATTGCTGTTCATATGTTAGCCTGTTAGCATATAAAGCTAAGGCTGGATGGAACGTGGTGATGAATCCAATGGAAGAGTGGACTATCAAGAACACCAAAACTCACCTCCAACTATCTCAGACCTGCCTTTCACACGTGTGATTTGGTCAATATATTTTTTAATTTTTGTGAAAGCTACTATATAATTTTCCTTCTTTTAATATCACTACTTTTCTGGCCTCTGTACTGCACGCTTCACCTTTATTCCCAGTTCTGCTGCAGTTATTGATCTGGCCTACAATATGAGTGCATGAGACGGAAATTTAGCACTCTTTCATCTCCATGTCCTTGGTGTTTTCAGATTATGCCATAGGACATCCATTAAATTATTTTTAAAAAGTAATCAACAACATTTTTTCTTGATAGATTTCACTGCAAAAGTTAATTTGTTTTTTTTGAATAGTGTGGGCTCCTTGGGGTTGTTAGTACGGTGGATGTGCAAGGTTATTTATTCGCCTGGGAGATTATGCTACTAGGGATCACAGTTAAAAGATAATGGGTCATCCTTTTAGGGATCATGAATCTTCGTAAGTCTCTTCCTAAAAGACTGGTGGAGGCAGAGTTTTTTTTGAATACTTCTAAGAAAGAGGTAGATCTGCAATAAGCGACTGAAGAATAGAAAGAATATGAAGCTCAGTTGCTGTCAGATTAATCATGGTCATATTAAATAGCAGAACAGACGTGAGGTCAAATCGTGCCTTTACAGACAGTTCTCCGGTTACGGTGCGGTTACGTTTCTGAGGATTGTTTCAGAACTAAAACAGATTGTAAGTCGGAACCAAAGAAAAGAGTGTGTGAGAGTGGATCCCAGAAACAGCTGTAACGGAAGGGAGAGCAGGTTCGGGAAGAACAGCCATCAGCCGGCATCGTTGACTCAGCAAGTGAGTTTGCACTGTGTTCCCATCTCTGCTCAGCTTAATCTAGCTCCCGATTGTTGTGGCTTGGGTGATGGGGTGTGGGGGGGGGCTGCTGAGGAGAGCACGTGGAAATGCCCATTCCGACCTGGCACAAGGTTTCCGTTGGCCTGCACCAGTCAGTATATCTTTCCTCCTTTATATCCGTCCCCAAAATGCTTGTTTATATATACCACATGTCCATAAGTCAGGCATTCAAAACCTGCGGAGACTAATTTATGTATTAACGATAGTACACATTTTAAACTATATTTCCCCTTTCCTTTTGCAATCTTGTAGCACCAATTACATAGAAACATAGAAAATAGGTGCAGGAGTAGGCCATTCGGTCCTCGAGCCTGCACCGCCATTCAATGTGATCATGGCTGATCATCCAACTCAGTATCCCATACCTGCCTTCTCTCCATACCCCCTGATCCCTTTAGCCACAAGTGCCACATCTAACGCCCTCTTAAATATAGCCAATGAACTGGCCTCTACTACCTTCTGTGGCAGAGAATTCCAGAGACTCACCACTCTCTGTGTAAAGAATGTTTTCCTCATTTCGGTCCTAAAGGAATTCCCCCTTATCCTTAGACTGTGACCCCTTGTTCTGGACTCCCCCAACATCGGGAACAATCTTCCAGCATCTAGCTTGTCCAACCCCTTAAGAATTTTGTAAGTTTCTATAAGATCCCCCCTCAATCTTCTAAATTCCAGCGAGTACAAGCCCAGTCTATCCAATCTTTCCTCATATGAAAGTCCTGACATCCCAGGAATCAGTCTGGTGAATCTTCTCTGTACCCCCTCTATGGCAAGGATGTCTTTCCTCAGATTTGGAGACCAAAACTGTACGCAATACTCCAGGTGTGGCCTCACCAAAACCCTGTACAACTGCAGTAGAACCTCCCTGCTCCTATACTCAAATCCTTTCGCTATGAATGCTAACATACCATTTGCTTTCTTCACTGCCTGCTGCACCTGCATGCCTACTTTCAATGACTGGTGTACCGACACCCAGGTCTCGTTGCATCTCCCCCTTTCCTAATCTGCCACCATTCAGTTAATAGTCTACCCTCATGTTTTTGCCACCAAAGTGGATAACCTCACATTTATCCACATTATACAGCATCTGCCATGCATCTGCCCATTCACTCAGCCTATCCAAATCACCCTGCAGCCTCCAAGCATCCTCCTCACACCTAACTATACCCCCCAGCTTGGTATCATCTGCAAATTTGGAGATGTTGCATTGAATTCCCTCATCCAAATCATTAATATATATTGTAAATAGCTGGGGTCCCAGCACCGAGCCTTGCGGCACCCCACTAGTCACTGCTTGCCATTCTGAAAAGGACCCGTTTACTCCTACCCTTTGCCTCCTGTCTGCTAGCCAGTTCTCTATCCACATCAATACTGAACCCCCAATACCGTGTGCTTTAAGTTTGTATGCTAATCTCTTATGCAGGACCTTGTCAAAAGCCTTCTGAAAGTCTAGATATAACACATCCACTGGTTCTCCCTTATCCACTCTACTAGTTACATCCTCGAAAAATTCTATCAGATTTGTCAGACATGATTTACCTTTCGTAAATCCATGCTGACTTTGTCCAATGATTTCACCACTTTCCAAATGCGCTGCTATCCCATCTTTAATAACTGACTCTAGCAGTTTCCCCACTACCGATGTTAGACTAACTGGTCTGTAATTCCCCGATATTGTATATCTTCCTACATTAATTAAAGTCAATGTAGCATAGATTCCTAGGATAACTTTCTCATTCCGTGCTCAGTGATGAAACTGTTATTTTAAGAGTACAAAAAAGGTTCAAAGTATTCATTCTTGCGAAGATTTGAACAAAGAGCATGGCCTAGAGTAGTCTTTTTTTTTGCCACTGCATATGAGCGATTTAATCATTTTGTAAATGGTTGCTAAAGCAAATTATCCAAATATAAATGTCAGCTACAAGCAAATTACTGGGCTAAAAATACTCTCAGATGGCACATGTGAAGAACAATGTTGATTAGTGCGCCAAGAAAATTAGTATCATAAAGCAGTTAGAACTTCAAAATTGCTGTAATCTTATTTATGTGTAAATAGCAATTGTTTCCAATATATATATATTAGTTAACAAGATGAGGTTAGCAGATGCCTTTTTCCTTGGGAAATTATTTTCTGTCATGGAATGCGATGATATACCGCATAGTGTCTGATGTCCCTGCACAGTGTATAACGTCACAGTGCTAAGCTATGAGTTATAAAATAGCTTTTACAGATTACTTTTTCTATCTATTTACTCAACATATATTTTATTTAAGTTATTAGTTTAAATAATAAATATGCACTGTCCTTTAAAACAGGTCAGGACCCATCTTACCTATGTAACCTATCCATGTTCTCCAGAGATGCTGGCTGACCCGCTGAGTTATTCCAGCACTTTTCTTTTGTAAACCAGCATGTACTGTGTCTGCTGAGTCCTTTTGCTGCCTTTGCTTTATTTTATTTTTGAATGCTGCAGTTGAATTAGATTTATCAAAGGAACATCACTTGACACTTTCATGAATTTGCATATCTGTGCTTGGAAAAATTGGTTCACAAAGACGGAACAGAGTCTGAGGGACTTGTTCTTTCACTGGATCTTTGGAAACATTTTTGCTTTGTTTATATTCAATTTATCCTTGTGATGGGATTTACAATTTGCCATCTTTTTTCTGCTATTTACATCAATCTCAAATGACCTAATTTGTGTGCTCGTAAATTCTACCAGTTTAAAACACTCTTTAAATTTAAATCTTGTTATTGTCGGCAAAGTGTAGTTGTTGTTCTGAACCTAATTACAGGCACTTCCCAATTTACATGATAGGTAAGTTGAGTAAACTTGCACTTACGTAAACAATTCACAATTGATGGTCCTATTTCCTGAATGACCTGTGTTATTGCAATGGCAGGATGACGACGGTTTCCCGTCCGCATCATAGATATAAAAGCATTGCTTGAGCTTGCTGCTCTTCCAGTTTTGTCCACTTGTGACACTGGAAAGGTGGTGGAGAGCGACACCCAGCAGACGTGCCAACATCTTCCACAAGGCCATTAAGGGACAAAAGTTTAGGGGTAACATGAGGGGGAACTTCTTTACTCAGAGAGTGGTAGCTGTGTGGAATGAGCTTCCAGTGGAAGTGGTGGAGGCAGGTTTGATTTTATCATTTAAAAATAAATTGGATAGGTATATGGACGGGAAAGGAATGGAGGGTTATGGTCTGAGTGCAGGTAGATGGGACTAGGTGAGAGTAAGTGTTCGGCACGGACTAGAAGGGCCGAGATGGCCTGTTTCCGTGCTGTAATTGTTATATGGTTATAAGGCGTACCAGCGAGACCACCTCCATTGTTCAGTTGAATGTGGCTGTTGTTGCGGCTCATGTTGTAGCCTCTGGTCGACCGCACTTTCTTCCGGCCGCTGCCACCAACAGGATGAACTCTGTCACCATATGGTCCCTCCCCTCTCACCAGCTGCCGCTTATTCCTGTCGGCTGTCGCCTGGTCCCCCCCCCCCCCCCCCCCCTCCAACGCCTCTCCTACCCCCACACCCGCAATTGAGGACATCTTCCTCCTTGGAATATATTGTTGACTGCGGGGGAGGAGGAGGAGGCAGCTGTGGAGCGGGGAGTGGGCAAAGCGACAGAGATGGAGGGACAGGAAGAAGAGGCAGTTGGTGAGAGGAGAGGGAGCCCCATGGTGATTGAGTGCATCCTAATGGTGGCGGCAGACTGATGAAAGCTCTGTCAGCCAGGAGCTACAATGTGAACCATGACAACATCTGCATCAACTGGATGATGTGACAGTTGGTGAAGAAAGACTCACTGGTGCAGACTAGTGGCATCCGGCGCCTAGTTTTTTAAACTGTAATGCCACAAAACACTGGAGTAACTCAGCAGACGGAATCAGTCTGAAGAAGGGCCCCGAGCCCAAAACTTCACCTATTCACGCTCTCCAGAGATGTTGCCCGACTTGTTGACTTACTCCAACACTTTGTGTTGTTTCGAGTATTAACCAGCATCTGCAGTTCTTTGTGATTCCAACTTGCATAAAATCTGACTCTAGGGTTAACGGAACGTAACCCTTACGTAAGTGGGGGAGGGTTTTTTGTACATATTAATCATCTCTTATGCTCCTGTATTCTTACACTACAGCACGTAAAGAGGGCAGATATCGAGAGCCACCGCCAACACCTCCGGGGTATGTTGGCATTCCAATTGCTGAGTTCCAAGAAGGTCATCGACATCCAGCAATGAAGCCTCCGGATTATAATGTAGCACTACAAAGGTCACAATTTGTGGCAAGATCTTGTGATACCATTGGCCATTCGTCTGTGCAAAATGCAGCTTCACATATGGTCAGTCACTCACAGGTTAGGCCCCTTAGCAAGCCTCAGTGGCACAAGCCAAATGAATCAGACCCCAGACTAGTTCATCTGCAGGCTCAAGGTTTACCATCAGAAGACGAGGATGGTAAGTAACTAATTATTATTCTGATGTATGAGTTGTACTTTTGTATAATTAAATACTGGTTCAAGTGGCTATATTCTATAGAGTTCAGAAGAGCAGAAAATATGCTAAACTACAATTATAAATACAGAAAAATATCTGAGGTGTTTAGCGACTTTATTGAAATAGTGTGGGAATGAAAAGAAAAAGTATTTCAATGGTGAATATCCATATATCGTAAAGAGCAACATGTGAGGAACTTGTATAGTTAAACCTTGAGAGTGATTTTTCTTTTTAAATTACCCCAATGTTAGCTAAATATAAAGGTTGGGTTAACAATACAGTAATTCAGGACAATATCACCTATATTATTGGGGAGGTAGCAGAAATATTAATTCATCATTTGGATTTGCTATTCACAAGGGATTGAGCCTTTTGAGAAGAAAAGGTTGAAGGATAACCGAATAGAGAATTTTTAAACTGTGGCAGGTACTGATATAGAGTGTCAACTGAGAGATGTTCCCAATGTGGAGCAGACGAGGGAATTAAGAAGTATATTTATTATCCAGCATTTATTTCCATACAGCTGAAGGGATAGTGTAGTTATAATGAAATGGAAGACTGGACAAGCAAATGAAGCAAAATGACGACTGCATCAGTGCTACCTCCGGCACCCATGCAGATCTCACTGACTTCATGACCAATTTCCATCCTGCACTCAAATTCACTCCGACATCTCCCTATCGTTTCTAAATCTCACCGTCTCCCATCACAGGAGAGACTATTGACTGACATCTATTACAAACCCACTGACTCGCTAGCTCGACAACACTTTCTCCCACCCTGCTTCCTGCAAAGACTCTATCCCCAATTCCTCAGTCTAAGCCGAATCTGCGCCCAGGATGTGGTTTTCCATACTAGCTCATTGATGTCCTCATTCTTTAGGGAACGGGTGTTCCCCTCTTCCATTATAAATGAGGCTCTCACTAAGGTCTCCTCGATATCCTGCAGCTCCGCTCTTGCTCCCTCTCCCTCCCATTCGTAACAAGGACAAAGTCTCCCTTGTCCTCACCTTCCACCCCATCAGCTGTTGCATACAGCATGTTATTCTCCAACATTTTCGCCACCTCCAACAGGATCCCACTACTGGCCACATCTTCCCATCTCCACCCCGTTCTGCTTTCCGCAGAGACCGTTTCCTCCACAACTCCCTGGTCAATTTGTCCCTTCCCACCCAAACCACGCCCTCCCCAGGTACTTTCCCCTACAACCGCAGGAGATGCAGGGGAAAGTGTCCCTTTACCTCCCCCCTCGACTCCATCCAAGGACTCCAACAGACTTTTCAGGTGAGCAGAGGTTCACTTGCACCTCCTCCAACTTCATCTACTGTATCCGCTGTTCCAGCTGTTAACGCATGTATATCAGCGAGACCAAGCGCAGGCTTGGAGATCATTTAGCTGAACACCTCCGCTCAGTCCGCCTTGATCTTCCGGTTGCTCAGCACTTTAACTCCCCCTCCCATTCCCATTCTGACCTTTCTCTCCAGGTCTTCCTCCATTGTCAGAATGAGGCCCAGTGCAAATTGGAGGATCAGCACTTCATATTTTGCTTGGCTAGCTTACACCCCAGCAGTATGAACATTGACTTTTCTAACTTCAAATAGCCCTTGCTTTTCCTCTCCCTCCATCCCCTCCCCATCCCCATTTCTCCCACCAGTCTTACTGTCTCCGACTACATTTTATCTCTGTCCCGCCCACTCCCCTCACATCAGTCAATAGAAGGGTCTCGACCCGAAATGTCACCCGTTCCTTCTCTCCAGAGATGCTGCCTGTCCCGCTGAGTTACTCCAGCATTTTGTGTCTACCATAAGCAAATGAAGATGAAAGGGAAAGAGCATTATGCTGAGAGATTTAAAATGGAGTTGAGTGAGTAAAGTGTAAATCACAGTTGCTTCGGCCATGCAATGTCCTTGTTCACATGATGCTCAATTCCTTCCCTTATCTTTTTGTTCATATTTCCCACGTAACCAATGGCAACGGATAAGCAGCTGAGTGATTAGATTAGATTAATTTATTGTTTTTCAAACCCGGGAATCAATGAAATTCCTTGTTCCCATGAAGCTGATAATAATAAATATAACATTAAATGCAGAATGGTGCAAGATGGTTGTGCAAAATCCAAATAGCTCAAAATAATATTAAAGTACAAATCAGTAATCAAACTAATATTAAAAGACAATAATGGTATAATCAAACGAGTAATGGGATATGTGCATTTATATTAGGGAAAAGGGGAGATGCAAGTTAAGTAAATTAAACTCAAAGGAGTGAAATGAGAGCATGACCAGTGGGGTGCGGGTCTTTTGATGCTATTGTCTGCTTTTTTGAGGCAGCACATCCTGTAGCTGCTTTCGACGGTGGTGAGGTCAGTACCTGGGATGGATCAGACAATGTCTCCTTATTCTCTGTTGTCTCCATTGTTCATGGGCATTCAAAGTGCTGAACCAAGCCGTGATGTAGCCAGTCCATATGATCTCTACCATACACCTATAGAAATTTGATTAAGTAGTTGGAGATGTACTGAATCTCCACAATCTTCAAAGGACGTGGAGATATTGTTGGGCTTTCTTTGTGATTAATCAATGTGCTGGACCAAGGACAAATCTTCACCCAGGAACTTGAACCTGTTGACTCTCCCCACCGCACTCTTGTTGATGAAGACTGGTTCATGGATCCTTTCCTCTGGTTCAGATGAGTTATGTCTGATTATTTGTAAAAGAACCTGGGGAAGAGAAAGCATAGGCGATATATATATTTATATTTAATAATTCAGAGCGAAAGTATTGTGCCAGAGTACTGATAGATATATATACTGATGTATAGTTGGTATAATGCCTATGTGTCTGGAAAATCACACCAGTAACTGAAAATCAAAAAACCTCTGGATATTAAAAACCTGAAATAAAGATAGAAAATCCTGGGAGCAATCGGAAGGTTAAACAGCATTAGAGAATCAGTCAATATTTCAGGTTGAAGACTTCGTTGGAACTGGAAAATTGAGAAAGCGAGCTCTTTTTAATGATGGCACTTTGAGAGTGAGAAAGCAAACAGAAGAACATGTTAAAGGTATGAAGTGTAGAGCTATTTCTGAACCAAAACAAAAAGAGAAATGCTGGGCATATCAGGGCAGTGTCTGTGGAGATAATAAATGTTAATAATTCACCAACCTTATTCACCACACTTCATGGATTCATATACATGACTGGTAAACCACATTTAATTGTTATTTAATTTTCACTTTCACTAATTCTAGTAAAATCTTTATTCTGACCTAATCAAGTATCCGTTATCGTCCTCATTTTTTTTCCTATTTTGCCTATAATTGTATCTAATACATTTTCTTTTTTGCCTCTATTTTCTGGTGTATACTCCTGTGTATGTACTCTGCCCCTTCCTGATGCACTCGTTAGTCATGTGTGTTTAACTGTACATTCAAAAGGACCATCAGTAGTTTAAAGATTTGTTCTTTGTTTATGAGATTTATAGAGAAGCACTGTTTGCCAGATTTGGCACTGTTTCTGAAGTCTTTCGGGAGCAAAATGCCAGAAGTTAGAATTGTATCTTGACCGCTAAACGTTTGCAAATGCCACTATTCCCAGATGTGAGTGCTTGCATAGCCACTGTTCCCGGTTGTCAGTTTGATGTAATTAGGAAAAGAGAGCCACAGACCTAGGACAAGAGGAAAGAGCATGAGATAAATGGCCCTCAAATCTTTCACTGATTCATAGTGAAAACAAAACTATAACTACAAGTGGGCTACACAAAAAGCTGGAGAAACTCAGCGGGTGCAGCAGCATCTAAGGAGCGAAGGAGATAGGCGACGTTTCGGGTCGAGACCCTTCTTCAGACTGGTCAGGGATCAGGGAAACGAGAGATATAAACAGTGATGTGGAGAGATAAGGAACAATGAGTGAAAGATATGCAAAAAAGTATTGGTGATAAAGGAAGCAGGCCATTGTAAGCTGTTTGTGGTGTGAAAATGAGAAGCTAGTGCGACTGGTGGGGGGGGGGAGATGGAGAAGGAATGTCAGGGCCAGAGGGCTGAGGGAGAGGTGGGGGGGGAGGCAGTCTGGGTTAACAGAATTGAGAAAATTCAATGTTTAAGCCCAGAGGATGCAGACTCCCCAAGCGGAATATGAGGTGCTGTTCCTCCAACTTGCGGTGTTGATCACTCTGGCCGTGGAGGAGGCCCAGGACCGAGAGGTCGGATACGGAGTGGGAGGGGGAGTTGAAGTGCTGAGCCACCGGGAGGTCGGGTTGGTTATTGCGGACCGAGCGGAGGTGTTCGGCGAAACGATCGCCCAGCCTCCGCTTGGTCTCACCGATGTAGATCAACTGGCATCTGGAGCAACGGATGCAGTAGATGAGGTTGGAGGAGGTGCAGGTGAACCTCTGTCGGACTTGGAATGACTGCTTGGGTCCCTGAAAGGAGTGGATGGGGGAGGTGAAGGAACAAGTGTAGCATCTCTTGCGGTTGCAAGGGAAAGTGCCCGGGGAAGGAGTGGAGCGGGAGGGAAGGGAAGAATTGACGAGGGAGTTGCGGAGGGAGCGGTCTTTGCGGAAGGCAGACAGGGGGGGAGATGGGAAGATGTGGCGAGTGGAGGGGTCACGTTGGAGGTGACGAAACTGGCGGAGGACTATCTGTTGTATGCGCTGGCTGGTGGGGTGAAAGGTGAGGACCAGGGGGACTCGGCCCTTGTTGTGAGTGGGGGAATAGGGAGAGAGGGCAGTGTTGCGGGGTATGGAGGAGACCCTGGTGCGAGCCTCATCTATAGTGGGGGAGGGGAAACCCCGTTCTCTGAAGAACGAGGACATTTGCGATGACCTGGTGTGGAACACTTCATCCTGGGAGCAGATGCGGCGTAGACGGAGGAATTGGGAATAGGGGATGGAGTCCTTACAGGAAGCAGGGTGGGAGGAAGAGTAGTCCAGGTAGCTGTGGGAGTCAGTTGGTTTGTAGTGGATGTCAGTCAGGAGTGTATCACCTGCAATAGAGATGGTGAGGTCAAGGAATGGTAGGGAAATGTCGGAAATGGTCCAAGTATATTTGAGTGCCGGATGGAAGTTGGTGGTGAAATGGATGAAGTCAGTCAGTTCTGCGTGGGTGCAGGAGGTGACACCAAAGCAGTCGTCAATGTAACGGAGGTAAAGGTCGGAGGTGGGGCCCTGGTACGCCGAGAACAAAGATTGTTCGACGTGCCCGACAAAGAGGCAGGCGTAGCTAGGGCCCATGCGTGTGCCCATAGCTACGCCTTGTGTTTGGAGGAAATGGGAGGAGTCAAAAGAGAAGTTGTTGAGGGTAAGGACCAACTCCGCTAGGCGGAGGAGGGTGTCAGTGGATGGGTATGGGTTGCTCCTCTGGTCGAGGAACTACCGGAGGGCTTTGAGACCATCCTGGTGAGGGATGCAGGTGTATAGTGACTGGACGTCCATGGTGAAGATGAGAGGATGGGGGCCTGGACAGCGGAATGTGCGGAGCCGACGGAGAGTGTCTGAGGTGTCTTGAACATAGGTGGGGAGGGATTTAACAAAGGGGGATAGGATGGAGTCAAGGTACGTGGAAATGTGTTCGGTGGGGCACGAACAGGCAGAGACAATGGGTCTGCCGGGGCAGTCGGGTTTGTGGATTTTGGGGAGAAGGTAAAATCGGGCTGTGCGGGGCTGGGGAACGATGAGGTTGGAGGCTCGGGGGGGTAGGGAGCCGGAGTTGATGAAGCCGGTTATGGTGCTCGAGATGGTGGCCTGGTGCTCGTCAGTGGGGTCATGGTCCAGGGGTAAGTAGGAGGAGGTGTCCGAGAGTGGGCGCGTGGCCTCTGCTTTGTAGAGATCGACGCGCCAGACTACCACAGCACCTCCCTTGTCGGCGGGTTTGATAACCCAATCTGGGTTGTTGCGGAGTGAGTCGATGGCAATACGTTCGGAGGGGGAGAGATTGGAGTGAGACAGGGGAGTGGAGAAGTCGAGGCGGTTGATGTCCCGACAGCAGTTCTGAATAAAGAGTTCTAAAGCTGGAGGGCCACGAGGGGGGGTCCACGAGGAGGGGTCCACGAGGAGGGGGTACGTGGGACACAGGAAAAGGGATCATCAGTGGGGGGCGAGGACTTGTTCCCGTGGAAAAACGCTGTGAGGCGGAGGCGACGGTAGAAGAGCTCCAAGTCGTGGTGGGCGCGAAACTCTTTGAGGTGGGACGGAGGGGGACAAAGGTAAGACCTCTGCTGAGGACCGACCTTTCGGTGTCGGAGAGGGGGAGGTCCGGGGGGATGGTGAACACGCGGCAGGGATGGGGGTTGTGGCTGGAGGAAGGCAGGTGAGTGGACTGAGGGCGGAGCGTTGTGTGGTGGGGGGGTGGAGGGTGGTCAGGGGGTGGGGGGGTATGGGGGCTGTGGTGTGGGTGGGAAAGATACAAGTGGTTTGATTTGGCCCAAAATTTATGCAAATAAATAGTCAGGTGATGTGACAAGGAATTTAGCCAGTCATACATATAGCTTTGACGTTAGGCAATCTGTTGGTTGCTAAAACACATAGGACATGTTATTAATACAGAGTTTCTTAAGGATATCTAACTATGCGGAGTTAACCTAAGTTGGCCTTGCCAAATTGATCCTTACATTTAAAAGTTCAAAGACCAGATGACATACATTTTAACATTAAGGGTGGTAAGACCTGAAGTAGTGATAAGGTTCTAGGACAAATTATCTGGAAATATCATACAAGCACATTTTAATCAATTAATCAAGAGCACTTGTAATAAGAGATAAATGATTCAGATTCATGAAAGTGAGGTAGGAGCATTTGAAATCTTTCAAAAAAAGTGCTTTATTACAAAAAAATATTCTTTCTTCACACTACACAGTCTTTGTTTTATTTACCCACTGAACGTTGGAAGAAGCCAGTGCCTGCATTGAATTAATGCGATTTTATCATAAAACTAAATCTTTTAAATGTATGTAGTGAAATAATTTCCAAGCTAATAAAAAACAATCAGCAAAATGATGAGTTTAGACATTTTCCCAGGGGTCACTACCGTTGTGGAACAAGCAATGTAATACGAGTAAAGAAGGGTCCTGACCCAAAATGTCACCTGTCCATTCCCTCCCCAGATGTGCCAAACTTGCTGAGTTCCAGTTTTGAAACTCGTGTAAGATAGGATGTATTGGTAGAAGGGAGGCCAATGGTCCAATAGAAGGGAAGGAGCTATATCAGCAGCTAAAAATGGTTGGTGGTTAGGAAATCTCAAAAGTCAGTTTGATGTGGCAGTGAGTAAGGTTCATTATCAGTTGCTGGATCACTTTCACAATCAGGTGTGGCTGTTGAGAATAAGGAGAGTTGGAGTCAAACTCAGTAAGCTACAATTTGTAACCCCCATGGGAGAACTCTACTGATGGCTATTTTTTTAACTATTTGTAGCCAGTTTTCAGAACGAGACTTCATTTTATGTATCTGAAGTAAGCTTCACATTTGGCTTGAGAACTGCTACTGCTTTCCATTCTTGTGCGATTTATCTTAGAAAGGAAACCCACATGTGCATTGCACCTATAACACACCTTTGCAAAGGTGGGTGCCTCTGTGCAGAGAGGACACAGAAATAATTTTATGACCGTTGCGGAAGACATAATAAATATTACAGTACGTGATAGAATGTATAGGGCCACGTCATCTTTGAAAAATAAATCTATGGCATGAGGCTTTTCATTGCCAGTGTTAAATGGGAGATTTGTGGGAGATTTTTCTAGAAATATTTGTACTTAATGCAATTGCTTGAAAGATTCTATGATTTGCAGAAATGAGGAGCGGGGGGGGGGGGGGGGGGAGGGGGAGTAATGTTAAGCTCCACTGGCTGCTGCTGTCAAATATAGTGTAAAAACTATTAACAGTTCATGTTGCTTAGATTTACCACGTTTGCTAGGCTTTTCCTGGACCACTAAAGCACTTTCGACACCAATGTTTCTCTCTCAAGGCTTTGAGTTATGGTATTTTTTAAAGTATTGTTAATAGTGATTCTTTTTTTCACAAAAAACAAGACTATTGGGTATATCTCAAAGGTTTGATACGGGATAAAAGATGTTCAAAGACAAAATGCAGAGCAGGTCTCAAAACCTTTATGAGAGACACCCCTTCCACTTGTATAGTTTATGTCTTGCATGGAATGCCATGCAGTGATATTAGGATGCTACTGATAAGCATTTGAATTCGGAGTTAACCATTCCACTTTAGCCTGCTCTGACATTCAGTAAGATCACTGTCAACCTCATTGGAATTTCAACTGTATTTGTGCCTGACTATGGTCATTTCTCATCACTGCTGATCAAATGCCTGTCTACTTCTGCTTAAAAAAATAAAATATTCTGCTGCCACTGTCCGTCAATGAAGAGGGTTCCATGGGCTCAAAATACTCTGAAAAAACATATTACCTCATTGGTGTCAATGCGTTAGCCCTTACTTTTAAATAACGATCAAAGAACTGTAAATACATTCTGATATCAGAGGTGATAGGTATAAAATAATGAATGCTACTTTCAGTAGATCTGTAAATATCACTCAATCTTTAACTATTTTGCAATTTGCAGCTTCTGTTTTCTCTGAGCTGTTCAATCGAGCTTTTATGTCCTGCTATATTACCGTTGATCTGTTATGCTTACATCTTTGTATTCCCTATTGTATATTTGTATTGTTTCTGCATCCTAACATATTCCATATTTGCATTTCCACATTTATTGCACAAAACCACATAATTCATCTTTTCCCTGGCATCGTTTCCAGTAATTTTATGTTAATACGTTATATTTGTTCTGCATTTCAACACCCTCCCATTTTGGACTTACACATTTTTTCCAGTTTATTTATGATATTTAGCAATCAGTCTTCAATGTACTGTTGAAACCAGCCTCATTTATGTGGTCATATTCGCTCCTCCATCATCTCTCTCTTTGTCTCTCTGTACTCTTTAATTTTATGTGATATGTGATGTCAGGCTCGCTCTTTGTTAGTCTTAATCTCCTTGTATGTAATGTCTTTCTCTCGCTGTTTTTTTTCTTCTGCTCACATGCTACCAGGAACAGAAAACAAAAAGAGAATTGACAAATTTAAAAAAGAACATGAAGTGGAAAGCAGAAAGCAAAGAGCTAAAAGGTAAAGAGATCACTCAGGAAACAAGAAATAACCTCATAGGGCAGAGCCAAATAATTTGGGTCATTTTTTTTGTAAATATAAGGCACTAAATATGGCTAAAAAACCCACAAAAAGCTGGAGTAACTCAGCGGGACCAGCAGCATATCTGGAGAGAAGGAATGGGTAACATTTCGGGTCGAGACCCTGCTCAGGCAAACCATGATCTTCAAAGTATGAATATTTTATTCAAGTCCCCCTTTTGAATTAATTTCAACCATCCATGATACTCTAAATTTGAATGACATGCTTGAGGTGCAGTATTTCCTAATTTCAGTCCAAATTGGCTTTTGGTAGATTTAATTTGCTGAAGCACAAGTGCTGAAGTCATCCTTCCCTGACAGGCATGAATTAGGACCGAGAGTCGTCCACTTGGCCCCGTGTGTCTACTCAGATATTCAGTAAGATTATATCTAATCTGATTGTAACGTTCTGGTAACCTTTTCCTCCTATACGTATTTACCTCTGCTCTCATTGGGATGTTGCATGTATTTCCTTTAATAAAGAATGATGCAACATACCTTTTTATTTGCTCCCACGTTGTTTTCAATTATTAACTCCCCAAACATACTTTCTATTGCAACAACACTTTATCCCAAAGATACAGGTCCTACCTACCACAGTACTGATGCCATATCCCCATGAACTAAAACAGTTTTATAACATACATCTTTGAACCATACATTAATTTCTCTCTTGTCCACTGCCAGTTGATTTGAGTAATAATCTGAAATTATTAAATATGAGGCTTTGCTTAATTTTGTGCCTAGTTCATTGTGCTCTCTGTTTCTTTGTACTTTGTTCTTGTTTCTTAGTCATAGAGTGATACAGTGTGGAAACAGGGCCTCGGCCCATCTCGCCCACACCGGCCAACAATGTCCCGGCAACACTAGTCCCACTTGCCTGCACTAGGTCAATTTCCCTCCAGTCCTATCCATGTACCTATCTAATTGTTTCTTAAATGATGGGATAGTCCCAGCCTCAACTACCTCCTCTGGCAGCTTGTTCCATACACCCACCGCCCTTTGTGTGAAAAAGTTACCCCTCAGATTCCTATGAAATCTTTTGCCCTTCACCTTAAACCTATGTCCTCTGATCCTCGATTCCTCTATTCTGGACAAAAGACTCTGTGCATCTACCTGACCTATTCCTCTCATGATTTTGTATTCCTCTATAAGATCTCCCCTCTTCCTCCTACACTCCATGGAATAGAGACCCAGCCTACTCAACCTCTCCCTATAGCTCACACCCTCTAGTCCTAGCAACATCCTCGTAAATCTTTTCTGAACCCTTTCAAGCTTGACAGTATCTTTCCTATAACATGGTGCCCAGAACTGAACACAATATTCTAAATGCGGTCTCTCCAATATCTTATACAAGTGCAACATGACCTCCTAACTTCTATACTCAATACTCTGACTGAGGAAGGCCAAAGTGCCAAAAGCCCTTTTCAACACCTTATCTACCTGCGACTCGACCTTCAAATGCACCTGTACTCCTAGATCTCTCTGCTCTACAACACTATCCAGAGGCCTACCATTTACTGTGGAGGTCCTGCCCTTGTTCGACGCCCCAAAATGCAACACCTCACACTTTTCTGCCATTTCTTCAGTGGGCCAGAAATCACAAATTTCGAATCAAGTGTAGCCTCCTTGCCTCAGCCTCCTCGCCAAAGATTCACACTTTACTCACAGCTCCAGGTTTCTCGACACGTCTATCTCTGAAGATCGGTCCTGGGTCCCAGCATGTTGCAATTGCAAAGAAATCTCATCAATGCCTCTACTTCTTTAGAAAATAGAGGAAATGTGGTATCTGGGTGTTTCCGTAAATAAGGGTGCCAACATGTGACATGGGTGGCCAAATTGGAGAGTTATTAAATCATAATGAAATACCACAGGATAAAAAATGGGACAATCTATGATCCTTTTGAGCTAATTTGTGATCAAAATCGACCAAAATGTGACCAAAATGTAATACTTGCAAAATTTGAATTAACAAAATGAGAATTCTTTTAAATTTATAAGACATAAGACCTATGGGACACTTACTGATTTTGAAGCTCCATTACAAAATGTCAGCACCTAACTCACCACGAGGCACGTAGTTCATGCCAGGGTCATAATTGCGTTGTTTAATTTTTTTTTTAATTGCGAAGTGCAAAAAAACCCCCCGTTATTGCGCTAAAAATAGTGTTCGCGACATTACTCAACGTGGGGGGGGGGGGGGGGGGCACAAAACAGAATGAAACATTGCTAAAATAGGTGAGCAAATGAGATTTTTATTTCATGATTTTAAGTTCTATTCATTATTACGTATTTCAATGAATAGCTTAAACACAAAATATAAACAATAAATGTAAAAACATTTACTCTGCTTTTAATTCACACATTTAAGACATGACCAAATTGACTGCTACTCATGTTCTGCTACAAAAACGTGGGGCATCAGAAATTTATCATCTGATCGAGTGATAAATGATAAAAAAAACTATAACATAATCAGAATTTGGCTTATATAGAGTTATTTATTTGCAAAAATAATGCAATCTTTCTGGTATAAATTAGCCTAAGGATTTGATGAAATCCTGCTTGAAAAATGTCACAAAAAAGGCAAGAAAACACAGGGACATATCAGATATTTTTCTTTGGTCCATTGCCGGAACATACGACAGTTAAACACTCTTGAATCTTGCTTCCTGAAAACCACAAAACTTAACTTCCATTTAACGGTTGTCTTTGGGGTGGTTGCAGTGCTTGAGATCCATATCATACGTGGGGAGAGAAAACAATTGCCTTTTCTACACAAAGCATTTTGTCCTCTTTCCACCTTCTGCATCAGGGTCTGCTGCACAGCGTCAGAAAATCACAAAGTCTACAGTGTAATTTGATAATTTTACCATTATTGCTCCCATTTCAGAATATCTACCAACAGCTGCTGCAGTCATAAAGCACTTTAAAACATGCAAGCACATACTTGGGAGTAGAGTCAATTTTTTTCCCGTGCTACCCTCTAAAATAATTTGATAAGTCAATTAACAGTGCAGTGAGCACAGGCTTTATGCTTCTTCTTATCGAGACCACACTCAAGATTAGAAATTGTTCAGCCAGAGCCGAACATACTTCTCGCCTTCTGCATACAATGGTGTCTGTCTTGCGCTTCTTGTGCGGGGTAGTGGAAAAATTGGTGAAAACAGGGGCGTGACGCTCTTTCCTTGACCCCAGGCTTCATGCTGATATAATTATAATAATCAACCAGCGTGAATTTGGAACAACAAGTATATAGAGATGAATGGGAGTGAAATATTGTGAATGCTGATGGTTGGACAAAGGCCTGAGATGAAAAGACAAAAAATGTGAAATAAGGATACAAGGATAGAATTAATTTCCTTTTATGCAACAATATATAACCAGGGCCACTCATAATTTGATATTGGTTTGTGTGGACTGAATATTTTCACGAAAATATCCTCGCAACTGAAATGTAATCTTAATGGATAGGTGACATTATGGGTCAGGAGCCTTCGTCAGACCTTTTGTCAGGGTGGAGAAAGCTGGAATAGAGAGGTGTGGGTGGGACAAGGCCAGCAGGTGATAGGTGGATACAGGTTACAGGACCGGCAGATGGGTAGATGCGACAATGAGAAGAAGTCAAAAGAATGTCAGATAAGGAGAAAAGAGGAGTGAAAGTTAAAACCAGAGGGTAGGATATAAGTGGGACAGGGTTAGTGCGGGGTCAAGAGGGATGGGATAGGACTGGGTGTGTGGCAGGCATGTGCCGTCAGGGTAGGCAAGGTAGGCAGTGCCTACCCTGACTAAAATTATAAAATGGTAATTATTAAATATAAATAGTAAAGGCACGGGAGAATTATGCCTACCTAAGAGATCGATCTCTTAGGTAGACATAATTCTCCCGTGCCTTTCAACCGCAGTACATGTAATACGCGAAAGTATGTGCAACTCACGTGGCGTCGATGCTGCTTTAAGCCTTCAATGACAACGGTCTAGAAAGGCAGCTGAAATTTTGCCTTTGCACCGTGGACTGCGTGCATGTGCTGCGCAGTATGCGCAGAGAAAGTTTCTTGGCGGGTTTTTCAAACATGGATTGTCATTATCGTAAGAGTATCTTAAGAAACAAAGAGAGAAGAATGGAGTTTGCGTACAAATAATGTGGTACGTAAATTTCTTTGAGCTACATGTTTTTAAATACTTTATTAAGAGATAAGGCTTTTGAAGCCAAATTACTTTATAAAAGTCGGCTGATTGCCTACCAGAGAGGAGACCAATCTGCGCATGCGCGGTTTTCAAGATTTTTAAAAGCCGACTGACTGCCTACCCTGGGTAATTACTCACGGCACATGCCTGGTTTGTGGACACAGAAAGGAAAGAGGGTGGGGGTTATTGCGCTACCCCAGTGGAAGATGAGGTGCTGTTCCTCCAATTTGCATGTGGCCTCAATCTGGTAATGGGGTAGGCACAGGACAGAAAGGTCAAAATGGGAAGGGGAGTTAACATGATTAACAACCGGAAGATCCAGCTGGCCTTGGAGGGCTGAGTTTCCCTCCCTTCCCATCCCCCACCTCTCGCCTCCTCCTCTCCTCGCCTCCACCTTCCCACCGCCTCTCCTCGCCTCCTTAGTTTCTTTTGTTTGGTGCAGAGGAGCCTGATGAGAGATACCATTCAGGCTTTTATAAATTACTAAGGATCAATGCTAAATGATTATGATGGACTGTCAGCAGAGACTACTATACCAGGAGGCGTTAGTGAATAGATGAGAATATATTGTGTTCACCAAGAAAATGATCAGAGTTCTGAGCTCACTGTGTCAAAGGGTCGTAGAGAAAGGATTACTCATTTTGTTTAAAAAGTTGTCTTTAGTTATCCTGCAAGATTGTAATGACTTGCTCCCACTGTTGTGTGGGTCCCATGATTGTTGATAAGGCCAGTGTGTGATCTGCAGACTCTTTCACGGATGGGCAACATGTGCCTTGTGTAGGTGGTAGTTTGTGAGTTGGCATGCTGCTTCTGACCATTGAGCAGGTCATCTGTGTGCTTCCAGTACCTGGACAAGGTTCTCATGATGATCCTTAACATTTCTTCTCCACATTATGGGTCATGAGTTAGATATTCCCAAGGATTTTGTGGGAACGGGGCTTTGAGCACATCATAGAAACTTTTCCCATGTCCAACTGGCAATCTCTTCCCGTGATAGACTCTGGTAAAGAACATTTGTTTAAGGAGTCTGATGACATGCACATGATTTTTTCTGAGTGTAATTAGGACGTCAATGCTGGGAGAGGGCACTGACGTGGGTTTGTTTATCTTTCCAGTAAATTTGGCAGATTTTGCAGAAATGTTGCTAATAGTATTTTTCAAATGTAGTTGTATCAGAAGCATGAAGGAGGACAGGGATCACTACCGTACGGTACAAAGGAAACTAGTTCTCTCCTTTATAAATGCAACGTCAAAACCTCTGCAGCTGTATTTTGTTTGAGGGAAAGTTGAAATTAAGATCAGCTTCTAAACTTCTGATTTATATGCTGGATCAATTGCTCAGCTGATGCACGTCAATTTTCATCTCTACTGAAGGTGCTTTGCACAGCTGCTCCTTTCTTCATCCAAATCTTGAAAACCAGGATTTCAGCTTCTAGTCTATTTTAGACCTTACAGATACAGTGCAGAACCAGCCCTTCGGCCCACCGAGTCCGCACCACCCAGCAATCTCCATACATTAACACCATCCTACACACAAGGGATAATTTACAATTTTACCAAAGCCAATCCTGCACGTCTGGAGTGTGGGAGGAAACTGGAGCACCCGGAGAAAACCCATGCAGTCACAGGGAGAACGTACAAACTCCGTACAGATAGCACCCGTAGTCATGATCGTACCTGGGACTCTGGTGCTATAAGACAGCAGCTCTACCGCTGCACCAATGTGCTGTCCTGCTACAGATGAAATCTTGATGCTGGAAAAAACCTATAGCCTGATTTTTCAAAATCTATGAGTCAGAACTTAAACTAACCATCCTTAAATGCAGTTAGAAGAGAGGCCTTTGCATTGCCTAGTCTGAGCAAGCTATCTATATAGGCTCTTTCAGGTCAGGCAGATTATTGAAGGGTTAGTTAATATATAGTATCACTAAACACGATGGTAGTAATTTTAAAATTAAAGCTACGCTGCTCAGAGTTGAAATATAAAAACATTTTTCCACGCAAAGGATAGTGGAGACATGGAATTGTATTCCTTCAAAAGACTGGATCGTGACAATTACAAAATTAAGATTAGCGTAATTTTATTAGGTAATAATATCTAAACATAGATCAACAGTAGATAAATGAGACGAAGATACAAATCAACCATATTCCTACTAAATCATTGGACAAGGGTAAATATTTAAGTGTCATATTTCAGATTCAGATTATCTTATCTTATTAGCATGTACGCCAGGGTGCACTGCAATTCCTTGTTCACATGAACCTCTGAATAATTATTATGCCTACCGTAATAATAAATGCAACAAATACAAAACGCAGAATGGTGCAAGATTGCAATACAGAATCTGAGTTGTTCATTAGAATATTAAAATGCAATGGAATTACCGAATGGGGTAGTGTCAAGAGTAAGAGTACATGTCCAGGAAAGGGGTGTGAACGGGATGAACAAGTTCAGGAGAAGCTGTTCTTAAGTCTGAACATCCAACCTTTCTCCCAGAAGGCTGAAGAAAGAAACGGGAGAGGGGAAAGATTCAATAAGAACATGAGGGGGCAACTATTTCACCTTAGAGGGTATGTGAAACGAGCTGCCAGAGGAGATAATGAAGACAAGTTCTATAACAACCTTTAAACGACATTTGGACAGATACAAGGATAGGAAGGGTTTAGAGGATATGGGCCAAATGCAGGAAGGTGGGACATGTAGATGGGGCATCTGAGTTGGCATGGACAAGTTGGGCAGAAGGGCTTGTTTCCATGCTGTATGGCTCGGACCACCCACTTTAGTGTCATCTGCAAAATTCCTAATTGTGCTTTAGACTTTAGGGTTACAACTTGGAAACATGCCCTTCGGCCCGCCAATGATCACCTGTATACTAGCACTACCCTACACACTAGGGACAATTTGCAGAAACCAATTAACCGACCAATTCTCACGTTTTTGGAGTGTGGGAGAAAACAGAGCACCCAGAGGAAACCCATGCAGACACTGGGAGAACATGCAAACTCTGCATGGGCAGCACCCGTAGTCAGTTTCAATCCTGAAACTCTGGTGCTATGAGGCAGCAAATCTACTGCTGCGCCACTGTGCATTGTACATTTTCATCCAAATCCTTGATATAAACAACAGACAGCAATGGGCCCAGCAGTCTGAAAAACAACCTTCCACCACTACCCTCTGCTTCCTTCCATGAAACCAATTCTGTATACATTTAGCTGGCTCTCCCTGAATCCCATGTGATCTAAGCTTCCACAGCAGTTTATTATGCGGAGTGTTATCAATAGCCACGGTTTTGTCTTCATCAACCTTTTTGATACTTCTTCAAAAAACCTCAAATCATATTCATAAGAGATGACCTCCCATGTACAAAACCATGCTGACTATCCCTAATCAGCTTCTGGCTATCAAAATGTATATATATCCTATTCCTCAGTTTCTTCCCCAGTAGCTTGCCTACCGCAGATGTTAGGCTCACTGGTCTATAGTTCCCAGGCTTTTTCTTACATTACTTCTTAACAAGAGGCACAAATTAGCCACCCTCCAGTCTTCCGGCACCTCACCCCTGCCCAATGAAGATTCATATATCTCAGCCAGGGCTCCTGCAATTTCTTCTCTCGAGTCCCACAGTGTCCTTGGAAATAGCTGATCAGGCCCGTGAGATTTACCCACCTTCATACGCCTTAGAACATCCAGCACCTCCTCGACCGTAATGCAGACTGCCCTCAAGACAGCTCAATGAACGGTCCCAAGCTCCCGAGTCTTCATGTATTTCTCCGTGGTAAAACAGAGGGAAAATGCTCATCGAGGATCTTGCCCATCCCCTGGCTCTAAACAGAGATTACTGCTTTGGTTTCTGTGGGGTCCTATTCTCTCTCTAGTTACCCTCTTTCCCTTAATGTACTTTTTTAAAAAAATCTTAAATCTGTTTTATTTAGTTTCCTCACATACAATTCCTCACAATTTAAATAAACCTTAATCAATTATGGAAAAGCCTAGGCAGCTAGTTTCCCCATTAAAAGATATCATAGCTTCATAAACATTCATAGTTATACAGCACAGGAACAGATACTATGGCCCAATTCATCCATGCCATCTTAGACGTAGTACCGATCTAGTACCTATAGTACCTCTTTACTTTAATCCCATTTGCCTACATTTTGACCATATCCTTCTCAATCTTTGCCATCCATGCACCTGTCCAAATGTCTTTAAAACATTGTAATTGTATCTCCTCTGGCAGCTCATACTATAAAACCACAACCCTTTGTGTAAAGAAGGCTTACCCCTTAAATTCCCTTTAAATCTTTCCCCACTCACCTTAACCCGCTGCCATCTGATTTTAGATTTTGACTCTGTACCCTGCCTAAGTTGCTCATAATTTGATAAACCATCATAAAGTCACCCCTCAGCTTCCTTTGCCCCAGGGTAAACCATCCTAATCTATCCAATCTCTGCTTATAACTCAAGCCCTCCAATTCAGATAACATTCCTGCAAATCTTTTAATCACATTCAAGCTATAGCTCAGGGAGCAGAGAGCTGCACACTATACTCTTAAGAGCAGCTAACCACTGATTTATACAAATGTAACATGACATCCCAGCTGCAACCGCAAGAGATGCTACACTTGTCCCTTCACCTCCCCCATCCACTCCTTTCAGGGACCCAAGCAGTCATTCCAAGTCCGACAGAGGTTCACCTGCACCTCCTCCAACCTCATCTACTGCATCCGTTGCTCCAGATGCCAGCTGATCTACATCGGTGAGACCAAGCGGAGGCTGGGCGATCATTTCGCCGAACACCTCCGCTCGGTCCGCAATAACCAACCCGACCTCCCGGTGGCTCAGCACTTCAACTACCCCTCCCATTCCGTATCCGACCTCTCGGTCCTGGGCCTCCTCCACGGCCAGAGTGAGCAACACCGCAAGTTGGAGGAACAGCACCTCATATTCCGCTTGGGGAGTCTGCATCCTCTGGGCTTAAACATTGAATTTTCTCAATTCTGTTAACCCAGACTGCCCCCTCCCCTCCCCACCTCTCCCTCAGCCCTCGGGCCCTGACATTCCTTCTCCATCTCCCCCAAACCCCCCCCCCCCCCCCCCCCCCCCCCCGTCGCACTAGCTTCTCATTTTCACACCACAAACAGCTTACAATGGCCTGTTTCCCTTATCATCAATACTTTTTTGCATATCTTTCATTCATTGTTCTTTATCTCTCCACATCACTGTTTATATCTCTCGTTTCCCTGATCCCTGACCAGTCTGAAGAAGGGTCTCGACCCGAAACATGGCCTATCTCCTTCGCTCCTTAGATGCTGCTGCACCCGCTGAGTTTCTCCAGCTTTTTGTGTAACCCTCCCAACTGCTATCCTCAGTACTTGGCCAATGAAAGGAAGCATACCATACACCACCTTCACCACAGCGTTGACCTATGTCCCCACGTTCAGGGAATTGTGTACTTGTACCTCAAAGTCACACTGTTTAATAACACACCCCATGGCCCTGCCATCTTTCGATATAGTGTGACCTGGTTCAATTTTTGAAACTGCATCACTTAACCCTTGTCCGAATTAAACTACATCATCCATTCCATTCCTACATTTCCAGTTGATCTGCATCCTATTGTAACCTTTATCAACCCCCTTCACTGTCTACTATATTGCCAGTTTTGGTGTCGTATACAAATTTATTTATCATGCCACATCCATTTTCTTCCAAACAATTAATATACATGACAAACCAAAAAGGACCCAGCACATACCCTAAGCCGCACCACTAGTTACAGGTCTCTGACCTGAAAAGGCCTTGTTGCTATGATACAATATGATACCACCTTATTCATCCCAGAGGGAAATTGGTCTGCCGCCAGTCAAAAGATACAAGGCATTGAAAGTATCATGTGCATTATAATAATAATGAAATAACAAATAATAATGACATTTAAGCGACCAGTTATTGCACAGCACACATGTCCTCCACCACAACATGGTACGAAAACTAACTAACCTAAAAATAGTCAAAATAAACAGGAATTAAATAAATAAATAAATAAATAGATAGGTACATAGGCAGATAAGGAAAGAGGCTGGCTGCCGCATGCACAGCTCCAGAACCAGAAACGTCCACGTAGCCAGCATTGCCAAAACATCTACTCTGCTAGAGATGAGCTCTTTTTAACAGTATTTCCCCTCCTTGCGGTTAGTGCCAGTGTGAGATTAAAACATTACCTTGTTTACAGTTCTTTTTATAAAGCTCCTTTCTTTCCCTGCAAGTGGTGCGTTGCCTGAAATTTCCTTGTATTTTATTCCACATGGCAACTGTAACCTCAGCAGAAATGCAAAATACACAGGGCTCAAAGAAAACATCCATTTAAATTCAGACAATAAAATATGAAAAGTTCAGAAAAGAAGTTGCTGAAGGCTACTCTCTTTGTTCTTTGCACCACTTTGTTAAGAGTGCGGAATGTGGTAGAATCCTTAAGGTATACTGAATGGCTCATTGGCAAAAGATTTAGGTGCACATTGCCAAGTTTTAATTTTGTTTTAAAGGTAAATCTAGCTATTTCAGGAGTGATTACAGAAGACTAAAAATCTGTACCTGCATTATTCATAACATACTGTTGAGATTTTTGTCAATACTGCTCCCAGGTGTCAAATTATAATGACATTTTCACAGAACTGACACAGAACTGAAACATTAACACTCCACGGATCAGTCTTGAGTGCCCATTACTTAAATATTCAATATTTGTCTAATATCAATCTTTAACACAGTATTGTATCTCTGCATAATGTGTCTCAGGTTTTTGCCAAGGAGCCAATTACAAGTACTTTAATTGTACAATTCTGGAGGATCACAACGCAACAACTGATAAAGTTGGTTCGTAGAATGAAGGAAGCCGCATTCCTTAAAATTGTCTGAGCTTATCCCAATATATTCCTGTAATTTAAGTGGATGTTTTTCTAAAACTCATAAGGGGAGCTTGTGATAACTTTATAATGATGGAGTGGAAGAAGTTCAAAAAAATTATGGCACTTAATTCTGTCTATTTGTTCATTCTGGTTAACATTTTAACTTGCTTCTTTTGAACATTCTAGCTGTAGTCTTGTAAGGCTGCCTTGTCTACCTTTGTCTTCAGAATTATTTTACCATTATCCATTTTCAATTACTAAAATTGCTACTTGGTACTGTTAAGGACTTTAAAACTTGTTTTAGCTGTATATCAATTTATTGCATTTAGCCAGAGCATCTGGTAGTTCTTTCCTTTTGGTAAACCAGTCTTATGTATTGTAAAGCACAACTTTCACTCTGCTTGGTTTAATTGTGATTCAGTTTCCTCATTGGTTACTTATGATCAAATTTGTGATCTCTTGAGAACGGTTCCTTTCAAGGAAAACCTCTGAAGAGATATAATTGCTGATCTTACCCCTTTAGAAAAGTATCCCTGTGCAGCACTTCCCAAAATCTGGTATAGTTTAATACAGTGTGATGTGGTGTGCTTATTTTCTGAAAGATATGTTTACTTCAAGTTGATCTTTTCCCTGATGGATTGGAGCATCATGTGTTAATTAGGATTGTTAAATTAATTGCTAGACATTTTATTTAATATTGGTGAAATTATTCCTCACATTAATAGCCAAATACTACCCAACAATATCAGTTTTAGCACCAAGCAACCTTTTAGATTTTTACTATTTGTGACGTATAGATTATTATGAGAATTTCAATTTCAATTTTTATTTATTTTCACAGAAGATGAACAAGTTTCTGCAGTTTGACCAGTTTTTGCTTCCTGCTTTTTCTTAAGTTTATCTCACTTCATGCAAGCTACATTTTGGACAGCACAACAGATCATCCAGATGTAGGAACCTTGGAACTCTCTTGAATGAAATTCCTGATGCCACTTGCCTCTTTCCCTGCCTTAAAGCAGCATGGGGCTTTTTATCCCCGCATGTGGAATACTGTGAAGAAACTGTCCTGGCACTTTGGAACTGTATTGCTTTTAATGCACAGAGCTTATTCAACAGACTAGTCCTGTTACCACCCAGCACCACAAACTGCTCAGAATTGAGTTTTACTTTGTTCACTATGGACCTGCTCTTGGTGCATTCTTTAATCAGCCTAGAACGTTTCAAATTATTTTGCTTGTTTTTTTTGCCACTCTGGCACGTTAGTCATTTAAACAAAAAAAAAGTGACGATTTTAAACAACAAGCGAATCATGCATGATTTTGTATTTCAGCTAATTATATAGGACATGTTGTATTCACTTAACTTTTGGGCACAGAGATCAAGACAGGTTTTTAATTTATGTCAACTTTTTTGATTAAATACTGCTCACAGAACAACCAACACAAGATCTCCACGATTACAGTATTATTTTACACATAACTTATATTTTTTGATTGTAGGATTTTGAATTAGTATTTTAAATAATTGAACTGGATGACAATGTAGTGGATGGCGCTCTGTATCCTAGAATCATGCTGGCTAGTTCTTCCCTTTGACAAAATTATGGCGCCCTCCTATTTGATGATAGGGACACAAGGCTTCTTATAGAAAAGCCTAATTTCTTTTTTCCAGCCTTTGAAATGTGCAGTATGTACAAGGAAATTAACTTATTTTATGCTTCTTGGAATATCACTGCATGCCTATAATGAAGACTGAGACTTCAAAGCAAACCACCTTCTGCTGCTATTTAAAACTTCAAATTACTGAATTGGCAGCAGCACTTTTGTTGCCGTTCTTCAGACTCCCAGTAGTGAAGGCTGCCAGTCTGAGTAGTACTCAAGTGTATGGAAACTGCTTTTCTTAGATCTGTTTCTTGTATTTTTATTTCCATTGAGCTCAGCTGATCATATTGATCAGTAAATAAACTTAGGTTCAATTGAAGACTGCAGTGTTTTCACTGTATTTAATACATCAGTGCTTTATTTAACTGTCATGAAATCATACTTTAGGCCCGCCTTATTTGAAAATACTTCATGTTGGTCAGTTATACATTGGTAATTTAACTGTATTATGCATAATTTGTCGATGTCATTCTACAGTCAATGGAAATTGTGTGCATATAGGCAGACAAAGATAAATAATAGATATATTGAAGAGTTGCACAAATAATATAAACTTAACTGTAATTGTAGAACATAGAAATGCTAATCTCATTTCAACAAATCTGTGATGTTAAGTGCAAAATGTATGATTAACTGGTGATTTCCTCATACTTTTGATACTACTTGTACCTGTATGTCTTTTAGAAAGACAATTGGTGGAGTCTGTATCTCTTTTGTATTTTTAATACAATAATTGTACATAATGGTTATATTTTTGTTGAAAATGGTAGAAATGTACTGTTTATGCTTCTACATCCAGTTTATAAAAAGCTGGGGAATAAATATAACTGAGAAGTGCTGTTGTTTATTTCTGAGTATTCCTAACTATATTTCCAAATGAGATATCGTAGTTAATACCGAAGTATGACAACCTCCATGAAGTGCAACTAGAAGTGAACTAGGAGAAAAATTGTAGGTAGGATTATTTCTTAAATTCAGCATTTTCTTTGAATATGGGTCTGGGATATGGTGAGAGAAGACGCAAGAAACTGCAGATGGTGGCATCTTCATAAACCAAATTGCTGGAGGAACTCAGTAGTTCAGGCAGCATCTATGGAGGGAATGGAAAGATGCCATTTCGGGTCAAGAGTTCAGACTGATTATAGAAGGGGGAGAAAGCTGGAAAAGAGAGTTTTTGGGGGAGGGATGTGAGGGGGGAGAGGGAAGAGATGGGGTATAAAAGGGAAATGGGGGATGTTGATGAGAGATGAGTGTGAAGGAGGGTAAAGAGGTAGGTTGGCTGGTGGAGTGGGATATGTTGGGAGAAATGATTGCGCACATGGGTTGAAGGAGAGATGCAAGGGGGAGGGGAGGTTATGGAGGGATGATATTGGAGAATTCAATGGCTTGTAAACTACCCCAACAAAATAGTTTGCGTGTGACTTCACTCTGACAATGGAGAATGTCAAGGACAGAAAGATCATTATAGGAATGCAAAGGGATGTTAAAATGATTAGCATTCGGGAGACCCAACAGGCCTCGGCAGGTAGAGTGCAAGTGTTTGACAAAATAATTGCCTAGTCTTTACTTGGTCTTGCCAGTGTAAAGAAGGTCACATCGGATGCACTGAATGCAGTAGACGAGGTTTGAAGGGCTGCTGGGGTGGGATGTGACAAAGAAGGTGTTGTACTAGATAGATGTGAGACGGAAGGTGTAATAACAGGTGCTACATCTGCAGTTACAGGGAAAAATACCTGGGGCGAGGGTGGATTGGGTTGGAATGGACGTGAACCAAGGTGTTGTAAAGGGAGTGGTCTCTATGGAATGCAGAAGGGGGTGGGGATGGGAAAATATGACAGGTGGGATCACATTGAATGTGGCGGAAATGCATCTTAAAGATAGCGGAGTCGGGAGATATGGGGAGAAGGCAGGAATGGGGTACTGATTAGGGATGATCAGCCATGATCACATTAAATGGCGCGAAGGGCCGAATGGCCTACTCCTGCATCTATTGTCTATTGCCATAGAATGATACGTTGCAGGCAGAACCTGGTGGGGTGAACAGAAGGGGGGGACCTCATTGAAACCTACAGAATAATGAAAGGCCTAGATAGAGTGGATGTGGAGAGGAATGTGGGAATGTCAGTTTTGAGCAGTGGGAGAATCTAGAACCAGAGGGAACAGTCGGAATAAAACAACGTACCTTTAGCACGGAGATGAGGAGGAATTTCTTTAGCCAGAGGGTGATGAATTTGTGGAATTCATTGCCATAAACAGCTGTGGAGGCCAAATCACTGGGTATTTTTAAAACAAGATCGATAGGTTCTTGACTAGTACAGGCATCAAAGGTTATGGGGAGAAGGCAGGAGAATGGGGTTGAGAGGGAAAAATAGATCAGCCATGATCGAATGACAGAGCACACTCAATGGCCGGCTGTTCCTATATCGTATAGTAATGTGGATAATTAATTTGATAATTTAACATGTTAATGCGGAATCATTGCCATGTTGAAAATAAAACATGCCAAACACAGATTGACAACCTTATCATTGGAGGCCAGTTTCCTTCCTCTGCAGAAACAGACTCCATTTTCTCCTGTCTCCATCTTCCTTATTAATAATAACCCTCATGCCTCCTCCCTTTGATAAGCAAATTATTTTCTTTGGACCATTCATAAGTATTAGTATGATGGGATGATTAAATTCACTTGACTTGCAAATCCTCTTTCTGATTCTTGGGTGCCTTACTCTAGTGCTGCAAGATTGCTTCTGCTCTGATCTACTTTAGATTTCCTACTTAAGTGTGCTTATTTTCAGCAGTGTATCAGTTACAATGTAATCATGTTGAGTCCAGGAAGTGCATAGGTGGGTACCTTTATTCCCTTTCTCTGAACCACGCCCCCTGATCTAAAGACATAATAGTTCTCTTGATATTTAACTGACTGAACCAGCCCATATTTCATGCCTTGCATTATAAAAGAGGATAATAGTTATATTGAGTCTTGATAGCAGAGCCATTCTAATTGAGCCATTCATTAGCTTTCTATCCTTGCATTGTTAACCTGCTATTTCAGGAATATTGTTGATTTCTGTTGACCTGTATCCGTTTCAAGATACTTGGTGTTATTTATCTCTGTTGCTAACTTTTTTTCCCCAGTGTGCAGACAGCTAACTTCTCCCATTGATTTTGTCTATCAATTTGTGGGTTTGAATTTTCCGATCGGGTAATTAAGGTTAATTTTGTTTAAAATGAATTTTGGACATTCAGCATGAACTGTGATAGCTTGGCACGATGTGGATGCCAGCTTTAAACTTGGAGGATCACACATATTTCCCATTATGGGACTCCAGTCAAAATATATCACTATCAGATTAGTGATCAGGTTACTGCTGTTCCCACAGCCAGACCATAATGTGCCCAGGTAAGATCCACTCGAAACAGAAACAAAAAGCGCACCAATGAATATTTCAAAACAACAATCCAGGTCGTGAGGAATTATTAGATTCTGAAATATGCAGTGTATCAAATGTCTTTTTATTGACATCTCTACAAATATTGTACTTTCTGAATTCGAGTTTTAGAGAGACGATGCAATAAGTAATTTTTTTAAATGAAATTATTGCTTGTGTTAAAATCAAAAAAGAACTTATCTTTAGTTATTTTGACAAGCCATAATCATGTTATCAAAAGAAAATGGTTTACTTGCTATGTAGCGAGAAGCTGTACAGCATCCAAGCAATAATTGATAATATCTTCTCACAGATGCAACACTGCTGGGATAACAATGTACAATCAATGTCAATTTATTTCCCCTCAAGCAGCAGCTGCCTGGTGTGACTCATTTCATACAAAAAGGCACATCAGTGTTCTCCCTATCAAAGCGTGCGTAGAACGCATTGAGCTCGTCAGGGAGTGATGCTTCGCTGTAGTTTGAGCTGCCTCCTGATTTCGCCTTGTAAGAGGGGATGGCATTCAAACCCTGCCGCAGTTGCCGAACATCCGCCCCATCCTTCAGCTTTGAGCGGAAGTCCCTTTTGGCCATTTTGATGGCCTTGTCAAGGTCGTATCTGGACTTCTTGTTGACCTCTGCGTCACATGGCTGCTTCAGTTCATCGGGTAAGGTCGCACTATCACCTTAGATGTTGCATGACCTTGCTTTGCAGCCAGTTATCTTATTCAGACCGGGCCACATTCTCCGTGTGTCCAAGTGATTATGCCCTGGACTCGAGATTGTCCCAGTATTGTCTCCTGACACCCTTGATGGCTTTGCGGAGATCATAGAGGTCCTTCTTGTACCATTGGGGTTTGTTTGACTTGTATGCAGCGGATCTTAACAGTGAAAGTAACTTGTGGTTCGTCCATGGTTTCTGGTTGGGAATCATTCTATTGTCTTCGTGCACGCAGTCTTCCACATACTTCCAGCAGGTTTTTTTCTTTATCTTTTATTTATTTTAAATAAGCAGCAGTGATTAGTGCATTTATTTACTGAGAACCACCTGGTTCAATTTAAGCTAAGATCAGGGGAAGAATTTTAACACAAACTACCCGGCCCATATATAATCTGGAAGTAAAATAAAACTGCTGACGCTGGGAATCTGTTAAAACAAAAGACTGAACTTCAGTAGAGAGAAGAGCAAAGTTAATGTTTTAAGGTTTTGTCAGAACAAGGAAAAAAATCATTCACTCAAACTTTTCCCTTATTACAGATACTGTCTAAATATATCCACCATTCCCTTTTATTTCAGATTTCCAGCAATTCAGGATTCAATTCCAGCAATTCAGCGCGACCTAACGTGGTCGCTTGAGCCGTCCGGCGTCGCGGGGCCGGTCCCACTTCGATCGCCGGAGCCGTGCGGAGTTCGTCCCAACATCGCGCGGGGCTCCGAAAAAGTGACCATGTTCAAAAATTCCGCGCGGCAACGGCTTGTCGGCTCGCAGTTGCCTCGACGCATTACACACCGTCTCGACGTCGTGCCTCCGCGACCCTCTCTGTAGGTGCCTCCGTGACCCTCTCTGTGTGTGGCTCCGTGGCCCTCTCTGTGTATGCCTCTGTGCCCCTCTCTGTCCTGGCGAACTTACCTTTAAAAATTCACTCCAAGTTCGCCTCACTTTGCGCCGCGTTGCGCCATTCACCCGGCCTCCGCGCGACCCTCGCTGCCGGTTTGGTCGCGCTTGCCGCATGCAGGCGCATGCTGGTGGGACCGGCCCTGTACAGGGATCACCTGACCTCCGCGCGGCCCCCGTTTCTAGTTTGATCGTGCTCATCGCATGGAGTCGGATGCTGGTAGGACAGGCCCTTAACAAGCGGGAGAAAACTTGTCTGAAACACAGCAGTGTTTCCGATGCATTCCCAGGCACATGTCATTATACAAGTAACATTTTGAGATATGTTGCTGACATTTCATTTATCAACCTTTTAAGCAATCAAGGGGAGCTTGATTTGGGGTAAACAAGTATTATAATATTAATTATTAATGAATACACGATGGCTTGATATAAAATACATTATAAACTCAGAACAACTGAACGCAAACACCTCTGAGTATTTGTAGCAGTATGAGACAAAACAAAAGAGATCACAGCAAGGAGAATAATCCAAGTTGCAACTCACCCTTCTGTGAAATGTGAAGATAGGCACAAAATGCTTGAGTATGTGAAATGTGAAGACAGGCAGCATCTCTGGATAGAAGAAATAGGTGACGTTTCGGGTCGAGACCCTTCTTCAGGCTCACCTTTCAAATCGTCACCCATTCCTTCTATCTAGGTTTGGAGGGATATGGAACATACGCAGGCAGGTGGGACTAGTGTAACTGGGCCATTTTGGCCGGTGTGGGCAAGTTGGTCCAAAGGCCTGTTTCCACACTGGATCATTCGATGACTATGAATGTTTGCATGGACATTGGTTTAAGATGATTATTTCTAACCATCTTCATGAGGACATTGGACAATGGGTAATAATGCTGGCCCTGCTATCAACATTCGGTGTTAACAAAAAGATTAATTTGGATTTGGTGAATGGTGGATGGTAAACATGTGAACTGTGCTCCATTTTTGAATAATGAAACATATATGTAGCAATAAAAGTATTTCTGAGGCGGCTTCAAAAATTGGGGCATCTCGAAGGTACGAACGTCCTCCAAGTAAAGTCTGCTGCACCTGATGTTTCATGACAGTTTGCACCAAAGTGTCGATCAGCCTTGTATTTGCTTACCTTTTCAGACAATGTGTTTTTAAGTTAGCACTCAAATAGCACAGAACACAGAGGGAATAGAAACATAGAAAATAGGAGCAGATGTAATTCATTTCCAATTCTATTTTGGGAGGTCGAGTGTAAGAGGGAAATATACAATTAACGGCACAACCCTTAACAGTATTGATGTATAGAGGGGTTTTAGGGTCCAAGTCCATAGCTCTCTGAAGGTGGCAACCCAAGCAGATATAATGGTAAATAAGGCATATGGTATGGTATGCTTTCATAGATCGGGGCATTGAATATAAGAGTCAGTAAGTCATGATGCAGCTTTATAGAACTTTGGTTAGGCTGCATTTGGAGTATTTGCATGCAGTTCCGGCTGCCCCATTATAAGAAGGATGTAGAGGCTTTGGAAAGGGAACAGAGGAGGTTTACCAGATTGATGCCTGGGTTATGGGGGCATTTGCCACAGGATGCACTTGGACAGAATTGGGTCGCTTTCCCTGAAATGCCAAAGGTTTGCAGAAAATGTTGATTGAAGTATATAAAATTATGAGATGCATAGATAGGATAGTCAGAACTTTTTCCCCAGGATGGAAACATCACATACTAGAGGGCATAGCTTTATGGCGGGGAAATGTTTTACATAGAAGGTGGTGAGTGCCTGGAATGCACTGCCAGGGGTGGCAGATATGATAGTTGCATTTTATAAACTTTTGGCTCGGCACATGGATATGCAGTGAATAGAAGGATATAGATTATGTGCAGAGAGATAAGAATTGGTTTTAGCATCATGCTCGGCATAGACTTCGTGGACCGAAGGGCCTGTTTTTGTGCTGTACTTTTGCATGCATGTATGTATAGGCTTTTCACCCTTTGAGACCTACTTTAGCATTCAACATAACCATTCACTTCAGCTCCCTGTTCCTGCATTCTCCCCATACTGTAGAAAACAAAGTGCCAGAGTAAATTGGCGAGTCAGGCAGAATCTCCAGAGGACATTGATAGGTGACTCGGGACCCTTCTTCTGAGATTCCAGTATCTACACTTCCCTGTGTCTCCCCAATACCTTTGGTCACATTGAAATTAAGAAATGCGTTTAATGAATAATAGAGATTTTGTCCTAACCTTGGTTGCAAATAGCACACCCTAAGTCTTGAGATGGTGACCCTTGATTCTGGACTCTTCAGCCAATGGGAACATCATTCCTCTATCCCAGGGTTGGGGAACCTTTTCATGTTGGAATGCCGCATTGTTAGCTGTAATCTAATAAGCCCGCATCCAAGAAACTTCAATTAGATATACTTCAAAATGTACATTATTTTGTAAAAATCTAACTACTATGTACTAACTTCAAGAAAATGAAAAAAAAACGTTAATTCCAAAGTTAACTAACCTTTTAATGACTTTGTTGTGACTGCTTTTTGTGGGAGATCAATGTACATTCTAGAATCGCATTAGAACTAAATCATGAGCATAACAGGTGTTAAAATAGCCCTCATGACTTACTAATGTTTTAATTGTGGCCGTCAGTCGGGGAGGATTACTTTGTTGAATCTTCTTTTACGCTTTGGTATTTTAAATACGTTCATTTTAAGATTAAAATAAGAATAATAAAAGACGAACAAAAACATATTAATAAAAGGATTTGTTCTACAAATTTGGATTCATTCTAAAGGCCGCAGTTTTCCCACCCCTGCTCTATCCAGTCTAACCGGTCCTGTTGGAATCTGACACACTTCAAGAGAACCTCTTCCATTCATCTGAATTCCATGGATTACAGGACTAATTGATACATTCTCTATCCAGTCCAGCCATCCCAGCGATCGGTTGGGTACATACTCGTCAAATGGATGTAAATGGTGAAATAAATAATTATTTAAATAAATCGAAGATAATTCATCGAATGGAGATTGGCTGCAATTTCTGATGTCGGAGAACTCACAGAGTCAGCAGAGTAGCAACTTCCTGCAATTCCTTCAGAATTAGTTTGGGAATTTGCATGCTGATTGAAGATGATGTTAGACCTGGGCAGGGGTTTATTACTCCATTGAACTTAATGGAAAGGAATAGCTCTGAAGGTGCTAGATAAGTTAAAATGTTCTTTGAATTAATTTATTCACTTACAGTAAATGTATTTAACTTAGTTAATAATTTAAATGTATTTTATTCTTTAAAGGTTATTTTTCAATAGTTTTTGATAGTCTTTAGTGATTATAATAATATCAAAATGTCAGATACGATGTGAAAAATGGAGTTGCTGGGCAGTTGGAAGCAGTGAAGGCTGGAATGTAGCGTCCGCATCTGCCAAAGGCTATCCCAGCATGTTCAGACATTGCCTTGTGTAGACATTGAGGTTCGGATGAGTGGATCTTTGTATCTTGAGGAAGTTACCCTTTGAAGAACTGCGTATGGTAAAATGTTTGGAGGTATTCGGAGTATAAGAATTTCAAGTAAGAATTTCATTGTTCTGTTTCGGGATAAATGACAATAAAATACTCTTGACTCTTGACGTAAGGCAGGTTTTCACACAATGATAGACAGAAAATGCTGGAGTCAAGTATCATCTCAAAGAATAGATGATGCTTCGGGTCAGAACCGTTCCTTTGTCTGAAGAAGAGTTCCGATCCGAAACGTATTCAACATTTATAATGAATGTTGACCTGCAACGGGAGAGCAAAGAAAACCAATGGCTGGGGTTGACGGTCAAAAGCCAAGGAGTTGGAGGGAAGGTTGTGACATGTGCCCATCGCTATGAAGTGAGGGGGCACATGAACCAGCTGGCGGAAACCCGGGACACGATCGGCCGTTGCTACATCTTGAACCAGGACTTAAAGGCCAAAGACGAGTTGGACCACAAGGAGCTGTGAGAATGTAATCCATCAACTTCACAGCTACCGCCAGCTCCCGCTAGCGAATAAAGTAATCTTGCTTTATTTGATTTGTGTCTGGTTGTCAGTGTAAAGTAAAACAAACGTTGACAACGTCAACTATTCGTTCTCTGCAGAGATTCGTTCTCTGCAGAGACCCACAGAGTTACTCCAGCATTCTGTGTCTGTCTTTGGTGTCAATAGCATCTACAGTTCCTTCCGACACATTTCACACAACGACGTTCCCTGTTTGCTCCCAGACATACTAACTACAATGTAGTGCATTATGAGAATTTATTTGAAGTGAGAAAACCTTTTTGTCATATTTTGTATGTGTATTTAATAATGTTGAATGAAATTAGTTACGATTATAATGTTCTGTAAAATATAATCAGTCATACCATCTATAGATTCATTTTGAGCAACTGTGATGGTGGGACTTTAATGAGTAAGCTGGATCTCTTCCTTAGATCGGCGGAGGATGAGGGGTGATCCTATATAGGTGTATAAAATCATGAGAGGAATAGATCGGGTAGATGCACAGAATCTGTTGCCCAGAGTTGGGGAATTGAGGACCAGACGACATAGGTTCAAGGTGAAGGAGAAAAGATTTAATAGGAATCTGTGGTGTAACTTTTTCACATAAAGGGTGGTGGGTGTATGGAACAAGCTGACAGAGGAGGTAGTTTAGGCAGGGACTATCCCAACAGTTAAGGAACAGTTAGACAGGTACAAGTTTGGAGGGATATGCACCAAGCGCAGGCAGGTGGGACAAGTGTAGCTGGGACATGTTGGGCCAAAGAGCCTGTTTTCACCATGTATCACTCTATGGCTCTGAGGCTCTATAACTGCTTGGTTTTGCTAATTTATAGTCACTGCACATGGTAGGTTTTATGGCTTCCTTGACACTTTCAAGTTTTATTTACATACTGGATGTATGAGCTTGTGATTGAAGATAAGATGTCATTCCAGCACCTCTTATTTGGTGATCCATTAAAATTGGTATTGCGTTTGGTTTATTATTGTTGCATGGACCAAGATTTGTTTGCATGCAATCCAATTAAATCAGACAATACTATACAAGAATATAATCACGCCATACATAAATGCAACGGGCAGAGCAAAGAGAAAAATACCAGAACGCAGAATATTGATTTCAGCAATGCAGTGTAACACTTCCTGAGATAAAGTCCTATTTCTGCAATGAGGTAGGTCGGAGGGTTGATGGGAGAGCCATGCAAGGATAATTTGCTTCCATTTCCTGTCCTGTGCGATGAGATCTGTTAGGACCTGCAGATTTTACATAGCAGGGGGCAAACAGTGCTGGCATGTTGGACAGGTGCATAGTTTGGAAGGTTTTAGTTTGGAGATACAGCTTGAAAACAGGTTCTTCGGCCCATTGACTCTGCGCCAACACCAGTTCCATCCACACCAGGGACAATGTACAGAATACAATTAAACTACAAACCTGCACGTCTTCGGAAAATGGCAGGAAACCGGAGCACAGGGAGAAAACCCACAGGGTCACAGGGAGAATGTACAAACTCAGACAGCACCCATGGAACCCGGGTTTTTGGCGCTGTAAGGCGGCAACTCTACCGATGCGCCACGGTGGTGACCTGTGCTTGATGTGCTTCCTCTACCATTCATACAGGACTCATGTGTGTGCTCCCAATGGGCTTGAGACCTTGAATGCTCTTTCTTCTCTCCTCGGGCCAGAGATTCCAAGGTGTCAGTGTGGTTGCAATTTTCACAAAGGTTTTGAGAATGTCATTGAACCTTTTCTTCTGTCCACCTGTAAATGGCATGAAACACCTTCTTAACGATGAAGTACCATGATTAAGGCTAAGACATTACTATAACCTTAGTGGAAAGGCTAATGCCAGGATACCCTTCCTTGTCTCTTACCCTTCTTGCTACCAGCTCAACCCTACATGTACTCAGAACATTACTGGGAGTTAATGTGCCAATGATCACAGGGTTCTCAGTTCACCCCCCTGGCAGCAACCCCTGTCTCAATGGTCCACCTGCTGCCAGCTGGAGAATGGGCCATTCACATTTTTCATCGGCAGTAATTTGGTGACTGAGGGATCCTAATTTTAAGGTGATTCTCATCACCACGAACAATCGGCTGACAGCTTTCGTTTTGATCCAACATCACATTACTTCCTGGTAAACCATCACTTCACTTCTCCTCCTCTTTCCTGTTCGATACCTGAGTCAGCTGTTTGATGCACATTTGAATAATTCATAATTTTTAATTACATGCCATTTCAATTGTTACAATTCACCTCAGGGTGGCACGATGGCGCAGCGGTAGAGTTGCTGCTTTACAGCGCTTGCAGCTCCGGAGACCCGGGTTCAATCCCGACTGTGGGTGCTGCCTGTACGAAGTTTCTACACTCTCCCCATGACCACGTGGGTTTACTCCGACATCTTCTGTTTCCTCGCACACTCCAAAGACGTATAGGTTTGTAGGTTAATCGACTTGGTATAAGTGTAAATTGTCCCGAGTGTGTGTAGGATAGTGTTAATGTGTGGGGATCACTGGTCGGGGCGAACTTGTTGGGCTGTTTCCGCGCAGTATCTTTAAACTAAACTAAATCTCATTTTAATATTTCAAGTGTGAAAAATAGTCCAATGGTATCAAACATTCACAATTAGGATGCATTATAGCTGCAGAAAAAAAACCGTAAAAATCTGTCAGCACTGTTCCTCATCTCACTTTAAATCAATGCCCTTTAGTATTTTACATTTCCACCTTGTGGAAAAAGTGCTCGGACTATATATCTAATCTATGCCTAGATTTTAAACAATGTAATCCTAGGCATAGATTGGGTATATGGTCTGAGTACTTTTTTCCCCAAGGTGGGAATGTAAAATACTAAAGGGCATCGGTTTAAAGTGAGGCCGTGAATATTTAAAATTCCTTGACACAGAAAGCGGTAGGTGCCTGGAACGCGAGGATACTGAGAAACGATATTCCGTCCTCTGGTACCTTTCTCTTCATTCTATCTTTCGTACTTGTGTTTGCCCTGATTATATTCATTTATAGTACTATCTGATCTGATACGATCGCACACAGAACAAAAGCTTTTCACAATATCTCAATACAATAATAGGCCTAAATGTAAGCCAAGGGAGGTGGTTAAATAGAATATGAATGTAACATTTAAGAGGCTTTTAGACAGGCCATGAACAGGAAAGGTATGGAATGATGCAGACCATGTGTAGGCAGATGGGGTTAGTTTAGAGCGGTATCTAGTTGGGCTGGACATTGTGGATTGACAAACCTGTTCCTCTGCTGTACTGTCATAGTTCGCAATCCCATGTGTAAACAAGCAACTCCTTCAGTAATTCCATAGCTCTCTGACATATGGAGCCTCTATTGTGAAGGCTATCTCTGTGGATAATCGAGAACCCGCAGGAGGTCAGACGCCAGACTCTGACTCTGCTGCTGTCAAGCATCCCTTTTGTTCTCACAGCCTGTACATCCACTTGGTGATTTCACCTCCTCGGGCCATGATAGATCGCTGCACTTTTAGGTCAGTTTCTGGGTCGTGCTTGCAGACTTTCTCTTACTGCACAGTTTCTGCACAGTTGCCCAGTGTCTTTACGTAGCTGCAATTAACTACTGACCCACAGGTATGGCTTTGCGTGTCAAAGCTGGGCACAGGTTGTTTCAGGAGTCTGGTGCAAGGCAGTCAATTGGCATGACCTGTCCAAACACGGAGAGGCGTCTGTAATGAGGGCCTCGCTGTTAGCCTGGAAGAGTAGTTTGTTATCCGTTAATAGACACAAAAAGTTGCAGTATTTCACCGAACAGGCAGCATCTCTGGAGAGAAGTCATGAGTGATGTTTCGGATCGAGACCCTTCTTTCATCCGTTACGTTGATTTAGAAGAGTTTGTGGGGAATGTGTTGTTAGTATTTATCTTTCCAGTGTCTTGAGCTGCCTGCATACTATCAAAAAGAATCTTTAGAAATCTTTCTCCTGTGAAAGCATCTTATCGGGATCATCACAGCATGGTTTGGGAACAGCTCCATCCAAGACCGCAAGAAATTGCAGTGAATTGTGGACGCAGCCCAGACCATCCCACAAACCAACCTCCCTTCCGTTGACTCCATTTATACCTCGCGCTGCCTCGGCAAGGCCAGCAGCATGATCAGGGACGAGTCACACCCTGGCCAACCCCCCCCTCTCCTCTCTCCCATCAGGCAAAAGGTATAGAAGTGTGAAAACGCACACTTCCAGATTCAGGGACAGTTTCTTCCCAGCTGTTATCAGGCAATTGAACCATCCTACCGCAACTAGAGAGCAGTCCTGAACTACTATCTACCTCATTGGAGACCCTCAGACTATCTTGATCGGACTTTACTGGCTTTATTTGTACTAAATGTTATTCTCTTTATCCCCTTTGTTATATATCTGTACACTGTGGATGACTAGATTGTACTGTAATCATGTATTGTTTTTCTGCTGACTGGTTAGCACACAACAAAAGCTTTTCACTGTAACTCAGTACACGTGACAATAATCTAAAATCAATTCAACAGCGTGGGTTTTCTCCAGGAGCTCATGTTTATGAAACGATGTGACACAATAAAACTTTCTTTATCCCAGGAGGGAAATTGATCTGCAAACAGTCATGATACACAAAATCCAAGAAACATGAAATTGGGAATAGGAATACTTTAATGCCACATGTGACTAGGCACAGTGAGAGTCTTTGCTTGCATACACAATGTATACAAATAGCAGCCACCTTGAGGAGGGCATTCCACTGTCCCTCCTGATCAACATGCAGGTTTTAACCATGCAGGAAAAGGTCATGTACAAGGTTTAATGCTGCACCCTACATATATCTTGGCATTGACACCCCTTGAGCACACCTTTCAAATTTGAGACACACAGAATAATTCTGTAATGTAGGAGCACATTGGACTAGCATTTATTTAAGAAATAGAAAATGTGTTTAACAGCATATATATTAATTCAGAAACCAAAAACCAGTTTGTTTTTTTAAGCTGCGTAGGAAGGAACTGCAGATGCTGGTTTAAACCGAAGATAGACGCAAAAAGCTGGAGTAACTCAGAAGTCGGGCAGCATATTTGGAGAAAAGGAAAAGGGGATGTTTTCGAAGGGTCTCGACCCGAAACGTCACCTATTCCTTTTCTCCAGAGATACTGCCTGACCCGCTAAGTTACTCCAGCTTTTTGTGTCTATCTGCCTTTTTTAAACTGTTGAGGACCTCTGGTGGTGAACTTCAGGCCAATGCTTTGCTATTTGCGGGCAGAGCTTTGCAGTTCTATATTATCAGGGTCCGTGGTTTACACTGTGTCATTCAAATTACCTTCCAGAACAATAACCTTTATTAATGTGCAAGATATCTGGTCATGTGGCCCATATATTGTGGAACATGACAATTTTCTGAATGGTAACCATGGTCCTTTTTTTGCGAAAAAACATCATAGAAGCATAGAAATATAGAAAATATGTGCAGGAGAAGGCCATTCTGCCCTTCGAGCCCACACCACCATTCAATATGATCATGGATGATCATCCAATTGTCCTTTGAGAAAGGTGGAAATCTTTTGATGAAGCTCTTTCAGTCTGCTAGGGTGACAGGATTTCAATTTTAAATAGCTGGCGGTGTGTGTGCAAAGTGAGATATGTGTGTGTGGTTTGCAGTTGTGTAGAAGTGTAAAGGTCAGGATTTGAATGTTAGCTACATATTGTCATTGACAGAGAGCGTTCGTCATTGAGTGATGGATGTTTGAATAGTATTGAAACATTGAGTCATTTACCGTGTTCGTGACGCAGTTGGTGGGAAACTGAAGAAGTATTCACTGACTTTCACCAGAGTTACTGTTAATATTTGTGATACTACTATCAGAACATTAAAAAAAATGTATGGACAGGTACATGGATGGGATCGGGTGGCCACAGTGTCACAGCGGCAGTGTTGCTGCCTTACAGACCCGGTTCAATTCCGACTACGGGTGCTGTCTGTACGGAGCTGAAGCTTATGGGCCAAATGCAGGCAAGTGGGGCTGGTGTAGATGGGGCATGTTGGTTGGCATGGGCATGTTGGGCCAAAGGACCTGCTTCCACACTGTATGATTCTATATGAGGTATTCTATATGAGGTATTCACATCCAAGATTGCCTGTTGTCATTGCATGTCTATGTCTATCCAGAGGGAACTCTGTCTCTCTACCAATCAGGACATTTTAACAACTTTGCACTTCCACTGACAAGACCTCAAGTGCAGCATGAGTAAGGCCTGGAGTTGAACCCCTCCCATGTGTGCTGTTCTTCTGCAGTTTCCGGATCACATTTACCTCTTTGAGCGGCAGTCCAGTATTTCCTGTTGCTGCATGTCTTCAATGGTAAAGGGCCTGTCCCACTTGGCCGTCAATTACACGACAGGCCGGCAGTGACTGACGCACGACAGTCGCGCGCGTCATCATGCATCTGCACAGCCGTCTGGAGCGCGTGACGTTATTTGAAAATAGACACCAAATGCTGGAGTAACTCAGCGGGACTGGCAGCATCTCTGGAGAGAAGGAATGGATGATATTTCGGGTCGAGACTTTTGGGTGAAGAAGGGTCTTGACCCGAAACGTCACCCATTGCTTCTCTCCAGAGATGCTGCCGGTCCCGCTGAGTTGCTCTTGCATTTTGTGTCTATCTCCAATCGCCTTGGCCCTGCTCTGGGAGTAAGGAGTGGGGGCGGATCCGGATCGATGATCGCTTGCCTGCTTCTGCTCTGTTGGAGGTGAGACGTTGCACCGCGCCAGGGTGTCCCATTTGGCCGTCATTTACGCAACAGGCTGGTGGCGCGCGAAGATTTCGTACAGAACGAAATCCTGGAGCGCTGCGCGATACCGCATGCAACTCCACACTCCTCCACGCCACTCCATGCGTCCGTCCCGTACTACCCACACGCTACCAGGTCACGTAAATGGCGTGCAAATGACGACCAAGTAGGACAGGCCCTTAAGTCCTTTTAGATTCTGGTCCTCACAAACCCATTCAGTGGATGAATATCAGTTGCTACTGGCCCAAAACACAAAGCTCTGGGAGAACATGATGAGTCGGGCAGCCTCTGTGGGAGGAATGGATTGGCAACGTGGGAGCGTACATCTTTTACACTCATTTAACTTATTCTTAAAGATCATGGTTGATTTGGCAATGACCGAGCCCTTAGAATGTACTGAGGAATTCTAACCTGAATTCCTCCTACCTGAAGAATATTTGCCTTCTGAAGTCCTGTGTGTGATTTTCCTGGATTTATGTCATCTTGTCCGCAATTATTAGAAGTACAATCATTCACCGTTCATTTACCAATTCCTGTCAGGATTTCAAACAGTTCTGAGATTCGCTTTAAACTTTTCTAATCTACTAAATATATCTGCATGTTTCCAAATTTCTCACCAGAGGCACATGCATTCTGCCATCATGTCATCTGAGTGCATCGGTTTTATTTTAATAATTTCAGTTGCTGCAAGGCAGCATGGTGGCACAGTTGGTAGAGCTGCTGCCTCACAAAGCCAGAGACCCAGATTTGATTCTGACATTGGGTGCTGTCTGTGTGGAGTTTGCACGTTTTCCCTGTGACTGCTTGGGTGCTCCTGATGATTGATGATTAGTGTGGACTCGGGGGGGGGGGGGGGGGGGGGGGGCAAAGGGCCTGTTTCCATGCTGTATCTCCAAACCTAGCCTAACCTAACCTAGCCTAGCCTAATCTCACCTAACCTAACCTCACCTCACCTATCCCCTCCGCAACTGGGTGTTTAAGTTACACAATCTTGTATAGATTCATAATTTCTACCTGGCTTCTGAGCTTCATGCTTCTATTTAGTTTTAATGTAGACAGCCCTTCTCTCATTGCAAGTGTTCCTATCTGTATCCTGGGAAGACCCTGGAGGGAATCGGAGAGTAACTGGTGGAGTGAACCTTCTGGTCAGGACCATGTTACGCTCCGATGAGCTATGAACAACATCATGGGAGATTAACTATTCAATAATAAAAAGACAGTTTGTGACTGCGTCAAAAATATTTGGAATCTAGAATAGTGCAGTACAGGAACAGGCCCTTTGGCCCATAATAGCTGTGCCAGCCATGATGCTAATTTAAACTAATTGAATCTGCCTACACATCATTTATATCCTTCAGTCCCCACCTGTTCATGTGCCTGTATAAAGGCCCCACAAATGCCACTTTTGTATCAACTTCCACCACCTCCCCTGTCACCTGTTCTTGTCAACCCATCCTCTAGGTAAATTTAAATCTAGGTATCTAAATCTAGTATTTGATATTTCACAAGATCACACGTTACAGGAGTAGAATTACACCATTCAGCACATCGAGTCTACTCCGCCATTCAATCATGGTGATCTCTACCTCCTAATCCCATTTTCCTGCCTTTTTCCCCATAACCCTTGACACCCGTTCTAATCAAGAATTTGTCTACCTCTGCCTTAAAATTATCCACGGACCTGGCCGCCACAGCCCTCTGTGGCAATGAGTTCCACAGGTTAACTACCCTCTGACTAAAGAAGTTCCTCCTCACCTCTTTTCTAAAAGAGCGCCCTTTAATTCCACCCAAGGAAAAAAATAATCCATCACTCTTCCGCTTATAATTTTATATACTTCTATCAGGTCACCCCTCATCTTGACACACTCCAAAAAAAGCAATCGAAGTGTGTCCAACCTCTCTGTTTGGTTAACAGCCTTTAATCCACCAACATCCTGGTGATCCTCTTGTGGATCCTCTCTAAAGCCTCCAAATCCTTTCTGTAAAGCTGCAATCAGACCTGTACACAATACTCCAAATGTGATTTAACTATGATAAATGTGATTTATGCAACCGCAATATGCTGCCCACTATTATACTTAACCCCTCAACTGATAAAAGTAAGTATGCAGGACACCTTCTTTACCTCACTATCTATGTGTGGATACGTTCAGGGAGCTATGGATTTGAACCCCAATATCCCTTTGTACATTGATGCAGTTAAGGGTCTTACCATTAACAGTATACTTTTCCCTTACGCTTGACTTCCCAAAGTATAACATCTTCTCCTTGCTCAGATTAAAGTTCATCTGTTATTTCTCTGCCAATATTTTCAACTGATTTATATCCTGCTGTGTCCTTTGGCAACCTTCCTCACCAACCATGTCTCTTGCCAATTTTTGTGAATAAATATCCAACCGTCGACCATTCAATAAAATTCTCGGTATAAATCAAGACTTATTTTGAAGTATATTATTGTTAAAATAAATAGTTTCCTATGTTTAAATAGGTTTTGCAATCTCAATCACCCATCTGTTGTTTCCTTGATGTGAACAGCTCTGGGAGCAATTTCCATCGATTTCCAGAAGAGGGCAATATAATTCCCTCAAAGTAAATGTGAATGACTGATCCAAAACATGGCTTCAGCTCGTCACATTGTTTATGTGAATGGCTACTTTGTTCCTACCTGTTCATGTGCCTGTATAAACGCGGAAACATGGCAAGGAGTGAAAATTGGCTGCCCCTGAAATGTTAGCTCTATTTCTATTACTAAAGACGTGGGCCGATCTGCTGAGTAATTTCAGAATCTTCTGTTTAATTTTGATTTGGGTAAGGACCAGCGATATATTTCCAAGATGCTTTGTGATTTGTAAGAGAATGTGCAAATGTGATATATTTCTGCACAATCAGCCCTTATGCTTCTTGGTCGAGGTTTTTTGGTTTCAGAAAATCTGTTTGAATGGACAAACAATTGCAGTGTAGAGTTAGATGTTACAGACTGCAGTCACTTCGTCTTGAGTATGGCGTGCACAGCCTAAAGCTGTAGGACACCTTGTTCTATTTAATCTTATTTTATTGTGCACGCCAGGTTGATTGCATTCGTCGAAACAGGGCGGACCACGTGAAGGTTGCAATCTCCCACCCCACTGCAGTCACTGTGGGCCAGTGGTGGTGGGAATGAGTGTTCAGGGTGGCACATGGGTTACCAATCCAGTGGTTTGTTTTGTCTAGGATGGTGTCACATGAATGTGTTTGCTGCTGCCCTTATTCAGGCAAGTGGAGACTATTCCATCAAATTCCCAATAGATGCCTTACAGAACCTTTGAGGTATCAGAGGGTGGCTCACTCTTGGTAGTATCCTCTCTTGTTACCATAGCAATCCAATGACTGGTCCAGTTGAGGTTCTGGTCAATCGTGACCCTCAGGATGTTTAGTTTTTTAGTTTAGAGATATAGCGCGGAAACAGGCGCTTCGGCCCACCGAGTCCCCGCTGACCAGCGATCCCCGTATACTAATGGGCCTGTCCCACTTAGGTGACTTTTTAGGTGATTGCAGGAGACCATGCAGTCGCCACATGGTCGCCACATGTTCGCAGGTGTTTGCCGGGGAGTCGCCTTCACGGTCGCAAGGAGCTACTCTCCATGGCCCCGCATTTTGGGAACTAGTCGCGGCCTCATGGTCTCCGCCATGGAGAGTAGCGAGGATTCTCGTGCCTTAGGTGGGTCACCAGGAGGTCCTAGTGGGTTGCCAGGAGGTCGAAGGTTCTCGTAAGTTGTAGCCGGTGCTGACCGGTGAATCTCATTGGCTCATTGGGGAAAAAAAACGTAAGCAGTAGTTTTCAGAACCAAGGATAACCAACCGGTAATGTTAAATGTCCGCCAAGCTTCACAGCCGTGTATCTCTGGATTCTTAAAAGTTGTCTCCACTACTTCTCCCCCCTTCTCTGCCGTATCACCCCTCTCCTCCCCCTCTTTTAAAGGACTTACTGTACACTGTGCTTTCACCATTTTAATTACAGCACCAACCTTCCTGTTCATCGCGGTGTGTGTCTGTATCACCTTGGCTTTGCACCGTGTGAATTTCACTGAGACAGCGCTTCCCCCCACTTCCCTTGTCCCCCGCCTGCATAACGGGCTGATGAAGGAAGCAGTGTGTGTGTGTGTGTGTGTGTGTGCGCGTTCCACTCTGACAGTGGCCGGTTTTTCACGCCTAAGTGGGTCAGGTCCATATCCACCACACTGCGGCCAATTTATAATCTTTACTGAAGCCAATTAACCTACAAACCTGTCTGTCTTTGTGGGAGGAAACCGGAGTAACCAGAGAAAACCCATGCGGTCATGAGGAGAATGTACAAACTCGGTACAGGCAGCACCCGTAGTCAGGATCCAGTCTGGGTCTCTGTGAGGCAGCAACGCTACCGCTGCGCCACCGTACTGCTCCCAATGCCACCATGTTGATGGTGGGGGGCATTCAATGGTGAGAGCTGCTGAATGTCAAGGGTAGGTATTAGACTCTCTTATTGAAGACCGTGAATGTCCCACATTTTTGTGGTACACAGTTTCATGAATGCCTTCAGCTGCCAGATGCACACAATTCTGATTTGGAAATAGTCACACTATGTATCTGCTTATGTCTAAACATGGTCTCGCTCATGCTGTGAACAGGCATGGACTGCTTTGTTTGTTAAAGAGTAGTGAATGGAATAAAATAGTGTGCAATCATCTATGAATCTCTCCACTTCTGTCCTTAACATTGAAGCATGTTTACTGATGAAGCAGCTAACTATGTTTGATTCCCTGCAGTGATATTCTGGGGCTTAGCTGCCTGATAGCTTAGTTTAGAGATACAGTGTGAAACAGGCCTGTTGCCCACCGTGTCTGCATCGACCTGCGATCGATGCACAGTAACACTTTCCTACGCACACTAGGAACAATTTACAATTATACCAAGCCAATTAGCCTACAAACCTGTACGTCTTTGGCACATGGGAGGAAACCAGAGATTCCGGAGAAAACCCACGAGGAGGATGTACAAAATCCATGGAGACAAGCAGACAAGCAGATTAGATTAGGTTAGATTAGATTAGATTATCCTTTATTGTCATTCAGACCTTTCGGTCTGAACGAAATTTTGTTACCTTGCAGTCATAACATATAATAAAAAACAAAACACACAATAAACACATATTTAACATCCACCACAATGAGTTCACCAGGCACCTCCTCACTGTGGTGGAAGGCAAAAGTCTTAGAGTCTCTGTCTTATTCCCTCCTTGTTCTCCCTCTGCGCTGAGGAGATCCAGGCCTCCGATGTTGCCATCCACTAGGCCCGCGGCCGAGCCTCCGAAGCCATCAGGATCAAACCCGGGTCTCTGTGACTGTAAGGCAACACTCTACCGATGCGCCACTGTGCCGTCCTAATGTTTGGTTTGTAAAACTGGGTATTAATTAATTTCCCTGATATTGCCTTCTCTGTAGTTGCCCACACATTGGAAAGGGAGGAAATATGAGGGGGTCTAGCACATTTATAAATCAAATAAATTAAAAAATATTTAAAAGTCGATGAATCACCAGTATTCAAAAGGTCTACCATCATTTTACAATTTTCTCCAGCTGCAGGTATTTTGCTGTCAGAATGGAAGTATGGAATGAGTGAATACTAATAGGTACCAATTATTGCAAACAATCTGAGAGAAAATATAAATATAAATTGGAAGGATATTTAGTTGTTTAGTTTAGAGATACAGTGCGGAAACAGGCCCTTCGGCCCACGGAGTCTGCACTGACCAGCAATCCCCACACATTAACACTATCCTGCACACACTCGGGACAGTTTACACTTATACCAAGCAAATTAACTTAGTAAGCTGTACATCTTGGAGTGTGGGAGGAAACCGAAGATCTCGGAGAAAACCCAAGTGGTCACGGGGAGAACGTACAAACTACGTACCGACAGCACCAGTAGTTAGGAGCAAACCCGGGTCTCCGGCGCTGCAAGCACTATAAGGCAGCAACTCTACCGCTGCACCACTGTTGTGCCCCTGACTTCACTTTAATTAAGGATTGTCAGCATTGATTTGGCTCCATGTACACGGGTCAAAGACACAAAGTTGGCCACACTTACAGGATGAATGGCAACCATTCACCATGGACCTACCAGCTAAATTTGTCCAATAAGCTAAAGGGTGTTAAGAAGTGTGGAGGAACTGAGACCTTGAAGTACATTCTCCAGAGCACTAAAGGTAGCAGGATAGCTTAAGGTATATGGGATACATATCTTTAGCCAAGACATGGGACGAGAACCAGGATCTCACCACCAGCAAGACCATTTCCTTCCTATCTTTCGTTACCGTTGTATTTCTCTATTCTGTATCCTTCCCAGAACCTTGTTAATATTGTTTCCTCTAATCTCATCCTCAGGTTCAATGGCTGCCATAATGCACAGTTACGCATTTAGTAGAGCCTGTGCCTCACTCCGCCACAGACCCAGGAGCGATACTAATCTCGAATGCTGTCTGTGTGGAGTTTGCTCGTTCTCCCTGTGATTGCATGGGTTTCCTCCCACATCCCAAAGACGTGCAGGTTTGTAGGTTAATTAGCCTCTGTAAATTGAACCTTGTGCATGGAGAATGGATACCAAAGTTGGGATTAGATAAAACTAGAGTGATCGATGGACAACGTGAACTCAGTGGGCCAAAGGGCCTGTTTTAAGATGTATCTTTCAATCAATCATTCAATCATGTTCACGGTGAGGCCTCCCCCATCACAGTGAGGACTCTCGCAAGACAATCAAGGCTCCCACATGACTTACAGGTTTCCTACCTTTTGCACGTGACTTTTACCTTAGACTTTAGACTTTGGAGATAGGAGATAAGTGCGGAAATAGGACACTAACACAATCCTACGCATTAGGGCCAATTTACAATTTTTAAGGTTAATTGGCTTCTGCAACTTGCCCCTAGAGAGTTGGAAGCGAAAGTGGGATAACATAGAACAAGTGTATGGGTGATTGATGGTTGGCACGGACTCGGTGGTTTCGTTTAATTTAGTTTCAAACGTTTCCACATTTCTCAGCGGAACCACATGCATTCTGCCATCATATCATCTGAGTGCATCGGGTTTATTTCAATCATTTCAGTTGCTATAGGACAGCAAAGTGGCACAGTTGGTAGAGCTGCTGCCTCACACTGCCAGAAACCCAGGTCCTGACATTAGGTGCTGTTAATGTGGAGTTTGCACATTTTCCCTGTGACTGCAAAGGAGCTGGTGGCTTCCATGCAATGGTAGGCAAATTACGGTGGATCAAGATTGTCTAGGAGGTTGGAATTAATGTGTGCCATGACCTGCCTCTCGAAGCACTTCATGATGGTAGATATCTGAGCCACTAGGGGTGGGAGATTGCAACCTTCACCTGGTCCACCCTGTTTCAACGAATGCAATCGACCTTGTGTGCACAAACAGAAGATCAAACAGAGCAAGTTGTCCTATGACTTTAGGCTGTGCACGCCATACGCAAGAAGAAGATGAGCCACCAGATGGTGGTCATTAAGGCAAGCCACCTTGTTTTCCTGGATGATAATGGTTTTCTTAAAGCTGATAGGAACATCAGATTAGAGTAGGGAGAAGTTAAAGATGTTTTTTGCCGTTTCTGAGAAATGGCTGGGGACTCCATCAGGCCAGTTGCTGTCCAGAGGTTCATTCTCAGTAAGGCTGGTGAGGTCTGCAATGGTGATCATGGATACAGGTGTACACAAAACTCTCAAGAAGGGTGACCTCAATCCACTGAATCTGCTCTAAGCAAGCACAAAATGCACTGAGCTCATCGCCGGACTTCCATGCTCATGAGAGATTTCTGATTCATGAGTGAGTCAGGATTAGAGGAAATAGGTGGGACATTAGGTAAAGATCAGATATGTCATAATATTATTGAATGTAGAACAGGCTTGAAGGCCAGGTGGGTTACTCCTGCTCTCATTTCTGTTAGATTTCATAACACTCGTAGACAGTCTTTCATGTGCCTCCAGCACTTTGTGTTTTGCGCAAGATTTCAGCATCTGTATTTCTTTGTGTCTCCGCAGTAACAAGGAGATCATGCAAACTCCCCGCAGACAACACCGGTGGTCAGGATTGAACTTGTCATTGGAGCTGTAAAACAGCAGCTCTAATAGCTGCATCACACTGGTCTGGTCATCTAAATGACATGAATATGTAATCAGACAATATATGACGATATTGCCCGAACTGGAGAATTTTAGTGAGTAAGAAAGCTGGTTTATCCCGAAGCTAGACACAAAGTGCTGGAGTAACTCAACGGGTCAGGCAGCATCTCTGGAGAAAAATGATGCACATGGAGTTTGTGTTTATGGAGAACTTTAGATCTGAGTTGAGAATAGTTTGGCTGGATTGGTTGCTGTTGATGCTGAGTATACTGATGGAAGATTAAATCAATGTGAATCAATGCGTTTAAAATAATTAGAGTCCCAGAGAGGTGAAGAGGAAACACTTATATCCTTTGGAAGACAGTTCAGTAACATGGGAATGTAGATTTAAAGCATTTGGTAAGAGGATTAGACCAGATTTGAAGGAAACAGTTATCAACTAAATAGTAATAGGGATCTGGAGCCAGAAATCCTCTTCACATTTAAAATTACCATTCAAGCATTAGTATTGGCCTCCAACAGGGACCTGGGCAGTTGGATTAGTCTAAGTAGTTTTGATCTGCCTGGCTGAACATGAAGAGCTAAATCTCTGCGTCTATGATTCTAAACTAAACACTAAAATATTCCACACTTATTAAAACCCTGCAAAGGAATGCGAGCAGCAGCTCTCTTGCATCAGTTTTAACATTTTAACAAAGGCTTTGCTTGATCAGATTAGGCAGCAGAATTAAAAAAAAAAAAATGGCCAATGCTGTTAATATTCAGACCGCATGTGTGGGAAGGGAAAGTGGGCTTCATTGCTCACCTTGGGTGTTGTTTGCGTGAAATGCCAATTTACACCTTTTTTCTAGTGTTCTGTTTTTGCTTTTGATCTTCATCACAGCGTCTCCAGTCTCTATCGTCCAAAATACATTTTTTGATATTTGTATTTGCAAGAAGCAACTGCAGGGAACCTGAGGATAATGCATCGTTGTTGAGTTTGAGGATTGGCTTTTTGATGAAAAGCAGGAGTGTGATCTAGTGCAATGGACATAGAGGGTTTTCTATGCAGAGCAGTGAAGATGGCAGGCAATGAATGGCCTTATCTTCATGACAAGCTATGAAGATAAGGTCATGTGGTAGAAGGAGAATTAGGCCGTACGGCCCATTGTCTGCTCCGCCATTTAATCATTGCTTATCTATCTCTCCCTCCTAACCCCATTCTCCTGCTTTTTTTCCATAATCCCTGAAACCCATACTAATCAAGAATCTATCTGTCACTGCCTTACAAATATCAATTGTCGGCCTCCATAGCCCTCTGTGGCAATGAATTCCACACATTCACCAGCCTCTGACTAAATAAATTCCTCCTCAACTCCTTCCTAAGGGAACCACTGTCTTCCTAATTCTGAGGCTACGACCTCTAGTCCTGGACTCTCCCATCCTCGCCACTTCCACTCTAACCAAGCCTTTTCCTCCCCCTGAGTACAGGCACAGTGCCATCAGACGCTCATTATATGTTATATAAGCTTTAGAGATTCAGCAGTCTCTGTAGCATAGTCTGACGCTCCTCAGCATCAACAGAGTCAAATCCAGCCAAACTATTCTCAACTCATAACTAACATTCTCTGATTTGGGCAACGTTGTCATATATTGTCTTTGTTGTCGTAATTCAAACAGTTTAGATGACCAGACCAGTTATTCGATGTGAGGAGGGGTCTCGACCTGATACGTCACCCATTCCGTCTTTCCAGAGATGCTGCCTGTCCGGCTGAGTTACTCCAGCTTTTTGTGTGTATCCAGCAGTTAGGGCTGTTTTCTTACAGCTCCAGTGACCCAGATTCAATGTCCTCCACATAGGATGAGTGGATAGGATTAGGGGGATCAATATTATCAATGTCCTGGGAAGGGAAATACGACGGTAGCCTAAGATAGGTAGGATATGGCGTTTCTGGTGCTGGGATACGAGACACATGAAAGACTGTCTACGATTGTCATGACATCTAACAGAACTAAGAGCAGGAGTAAGCCACGTGGCCTCCACGCCTGCTCTACATTCAATAATATTGTGACTTATTTGATCCTACCTATTTCCTCTAATCCTTGACTCACTAATGAATCAGAAATCTCTCGAGAGCTTTGAAGTCCGGTGGACCCGCTGGCAACCCGCAGGCCAGAATTCTCTGCCAGAGAAGGCAGTGGAGGCCAATTCACTGGATGTTTTCAAGATTTAGCTCTTAGGGCTAAAGGAATCAAGGGATATTGGGAAAAAGCAGGAACGGGATACTGATTTTAGATGATCAGCCATGATCATATTGAATGGCGGTGCTGGCTCGAAGAGCTGAATGGCCTACTCCTGCACCTATTTTCCTATATTTTTGTTTTTATGTGGAGGTTGATGGAACAACATATTGAAGAGCCTCTTGCTGATTGACGATGCAGCAATTTGGAGGGCTATGGTTCTGTCAGGTGTTGACTGTGTGGAGTTTGCATGTTCTCCTGTGAATGCATGGGATTCCTCTTGCTGTTCCAGTTTCCTCCCACATACCAACGATGAGCTGTATGGTAGTTTAATTTCTCACTGTAAATTGCCCTGGTAGGATCATGTGGGAGTATCAAAGTGAAGTTGAAGGGCGCGTGAGAAAGAATAGGCTACTGGAAATTAAGTTGGGAAGGGGATATGGAACTGATGGGACTGCTTGGAGAGTCAGCATCGACTAGGTGTGCTGCAGGGCCTCTTCTTATGTCTTGAGAAATATGATATAGGAAGTGATATCCTGTGCTTTTCTTTCCTAAATTCTATGTTCTAATGCAAATCCAGAAACTTAGTCCACGCCCACCAGCGATCCCCGTACACTAACACCATCCTACACACTAGGGACAATTTACATTTTTACCAAAGCCAATTAACTTACAATCCTGCACGTCTTTAGAGTGTCGGAAGAAACCGAAGCACCTGGAGAAAACCCACGCGGTCACGAGAAGAATGAACAATCTCCATGTAGACAGCACCGTAGTGTGATATTCCGTTGTTAAAGGTGCCCCGGTACCTACATATACTATGCATTAATTATTTCACAGTGGAAGCTCCACTGGACATTGATTAACGATTGGACTTGATTATTCCTCTAACTTCCTCCGTAGCCTTACAATCTGCAGCTTCGAGAAATCTGAGTTTATTCAAATTCTGCTGCCAATATACAATCTTGCACCAAGCTTTATTTGCCTCGCTTGCTATGCTTGCTGGCTTTCATTCTGTCCAGACCTTACAAATGCCTCATTTTTAAGCTTTCATTCTTATTTCCAAATTCTCCTTCAGCTTTGTCCCATTTCTGCAACCCATGTCCACTTCTAATGTGTAGGAAGGAACTGCAGATGCTGGTTTAAACCGAAGATAGACCCAAAAAGTAACTCAGCAGGACAGGCAGTATCTCGAAGGAGGATCTCGACCCGCAACGTCACCCATTCCTTCCTTCCAGAGATGCTGCCTGTCCCACTGAGTTACTCTAGCTTTTGGTGTCTATCTGTGGTTCCTTTCTAGACACTTTGACTGGAGTGGAACATTGCACATTGCTTTTAAAATTACACGGACATTTTCACCCTTTAAGAAAGTTACTGCTGTGTAAGTGCATGGGTGAATTTTCTTCAGGAGATCGTTTATGTATGCTTGGGTCGTCACTTAGGTGGTAATTTGAAATTAACTTTCAAAAATTGTAAATACGGCAATATTACTACCCATTTAGAAGTTGCCAAATCTGCAAATCTTATTTTAAATGCAGCAGCAAAACCTCGCTCTGCCAAAAGCCTAATTATTAAGTGCTGCTGGCAGACAGATTGTTGCAAAGGAGAATATCTGTCTTATTGCAGGTAGAAATATGACATCGGCAATGCAGCACTGAAGAAACCACTAGTCCGCACTGCTGTTTGGCTGACAGATGCCTCTGTGTTGATACTTTGCTAACAATAATGTGAATGTTAATCATACTCTAAATGCTAGGGAGACCATTGGAAAGACACGGTGATTAAAACAGCTGCAATATTTTTCACAGATCACTTCATATCTGTTGTATCAATGTGTAGGAAGGAACTGCAGACGGTGGTTTAAACCGAAGATAGACACAAAACGCTGGAGTAACGGCGGGACAGACAGCATCTCTGGAGAGAAGGAATGGGTGACGTTTCGGGTCGAGACCCTTCTTCATCCAAAAGTCACCCATCGGGACCTGAAACGTCGCCCATTCCTTCTATCCAGTGATGCAGCCTGTCCCGCTGAGTTACTCCAGCATTTTGTGCCTATCCACTTCTAATGCTCCAGGTTCACTGCATTTATCCAATTTTATCTTACTCACATCCCTGATTTTACTTCGGAGTCACATGAGTGACTACGTGAAGAACCCCGTACAGCCGTTCGTGCGTCATTGCGTCAGACGCTTCCGTGCAGACGACTGTGGAGCAGCGCAGCTCCTCCAACGGTAAGTCTAAACAAGTTTCAGGTAAGTGCTATTTTCTTACCTGTTCTAGGTTTCCTGCAGGAAGCTCCTGGGTTTTTGCGGGATGTTCGCGATAGCCGACGAGGGAACCAGCCTAGGGCTTTGGGGGAAAACCCTGGTCCCACCGCGGAAGCGGAGAGCTGACGAAAGTCGGGTTCGCGATCGGAGTCACTGATAACGCGGTCAGTGACTCCACACGTTGGGTTCCCGGGGAGGGGAAACCCGAGAATAGTGCGGTTCTAGACCGCAGTAGTCCCCAGGGGATGGGGCTTAACGGACCTGAACGGTCAGCCTGGGGTCCCTTGGAGGGGAAACCCAAGTATATGCGGTTCCCAGACCGCAGTAGTCCCCAGGACATGGGGTTAACTCACATAAATGATTAGCCTGGGTGCCAGGAGGGTACCGAGGGTATAGATATATATATATATATATATATATATAAAATATATTTATATGTTCCCGAGGACGGGAAATTCTCCTATGGGGTTCCCAAACTACAATAATCCTCAGGATATGGGGACAACTGACAAAAATAGTCAGTACAATTAGGAAAGTTGGGAGGCTTCACCTCTGGGAATTAATTTAGAGAGCAGCACCTTTGGGTAGGGCTGCTTCATGGGAATGCCAAGTTATGGCAGTGCCAGCCTATTGGAGAGGCTGTACCAGCAGCACCTTTGCTCAGGGCTGCTTCATGAGAATGCCAAATCTATGGCAAATACTGGCTTATGGGAAAGTCCGCGCCAGCAGCACCTTTGTTCAGGGCTGCTTCATGGGCGCCAGCGGTACCTTGTTAGGGCTGCTTTATGGGAATAGCAGTTTAGTAGGGTATTCCCATTTACAATGATAATGGGGGATGAGGAGGCATTGTTAGGATAAGGCAATATAATAGAATGATGACAAAAAAGCATTCAAAGAAAACTATTCACAGTTTTAAAAAACTCTGGTTATATATGTGCTAAAATCCACTGTTAAGTCCCAAACTATATTTGAGAAATTGGGCTCCTCTATCCAGTTAGATTAAGTTCCTATCAAATAGACTTGTAGGATGTTGGGATTTACGTTTAGGTATTCAATTGACCATTATGCTGGCCTGGGCAACAGATTGCAGTCAATAAGACTTTGGCAACAGTTCTAGTCGTTAGACTAATTGTTAATTGTATAGATGCAATTCAGCTGTGTAAGTAGAGCAATAGTTATTTTGTTAAATGGTTAATTATTAAGTGCCATCTAGGTCATTGTTAACACAAGCTGAAATGAATAAAGTCACGATGATGGACAAACAGTGTTCATTACTGATCCAGTAGTTGTTAGGTAAATCTTTCATTATATTGCAAATTGGTGCTAATGGCCCTAAATGGGAAATTGTGTCAGCAGGGCTTTGTAGCAGGCCTGCTTTATGGCTTCCTCATGGAAGAGGAGAGCATGTGGGATTGGTGTAGTTTAATGCTGAGTCTGAGGGGATAGCCATAGAGCATGCCCAAGAGATCAGGGCATGTGCCAGAGGTCTATGCTTGGCAAGAAAGTTACCATCCCAAACACATATGCAGTGAACACCGCACTCAGGGGGACATTACAGTTGGCTCCCGAATCTTCTAGTCAGTTAAGACTTTTCCATAGGTGAAACTTGGAGGGCGAAGCACAAGCTATTGGAACGAGCAAGGTTTCATAGTTTTGGCGACAATGAATCTCATGTCTTTATTGGCAGTAGCGGTTCACTGAAGTTGCTGGCAGCATGAAAGCTGGCCAGAGGTTCCACGCACTGTACCTGTGCTACTCTACAATTAAGGGACCACTTGCAGTTTGGTAAGGTGTATACTTAGTTATACATTACAAATGATTGAGACATTATCAGCTACTTTGAATGGTAAATGTAAAATGTACAATATTAGCTTTTCAAGCAGGTTAGAATTGGGCAGTCCAGTATAAGGACCAAGATTGTCTTGCTAGACTGGCTCGGAAATCGGGCCACAGTTGCTGTTTAAGGTAGTTACCAAGTAGCTCAAATATCATCTTGAGTTTGGAGATGGAACAGATTTGCATAACTTGCCAAAAAATGTCTGTTATTAGTATCAACTATCTATAGACTCTACGGGCATTGTATGGGCTATAGAGTGATTGGACAAATAAGCATATTGTCATGCTCATGTTCAGGTTGATGCGTTGTGATGATGGCATATGTTAGTCACGAGGGTGCAATCAGTTAAAGACTGCTGGAATGGTTACATAATCTTGTTGTCACAGGAGAATCATCAAGTATGGGTAATGGCAACACAGAGTTGGTGTTGAATCGCACTGTATTATGAAATTCTGGTTAAATGGAACACATCAATAAATAAACAAATAAATAAATAAATAAATTGCAACCAGTGAAATAAACATGAAACCTGTATATGTATACATCTATGTATATATTGGTTTCATGTTGATTTCACTGGTTGCAAAATATTTGGCATAGCAGTGGCAAAAAATACATTCTCGCCAAAAGGAGAGGGAGGGTCTTTTATGGCTACCTCCATTTTGAGGCTTTAAGTTCCTATTATGTGATTATGCAAATTGATTCCTGATTTGTTGCGAATAATAATATATCCTTATTGGTTATTTTAAACTTAAATTTGCTTGTTCAGCCTGAGGCTTCGGAAATCAGATGTTGCATGTTAAACTCAAATTATGTTCTGCAGGTTTAATAAACTGCCCTAAGATTTGGGTTGTTACATCTATCCTTTGTGTTCAAAATGTTTGCATAGCACCAAACCACTGAATTTTCTTTTCCAGGAGATGAAATAGTTTGTTATGCTTATGTTCCATGGAAAATGGTATTGATTGCTAATGTTTTGCGTTCATGCTAAATGATTCTCTGTTAATTATGGAGTTATATGGCCATTAATTGGCTCGATGAGCTTCCTCATTGAGTTGGCTGTAGCAAACAAGACTCTCTCTGTCGGGTCCACACCGGTTATCAAGGGGTAGGATATCTTCAACATAGGTCCCAGGACCAGTATAATGCCATATGCGATGTTGACATTTGTGAACACTATTTCACCAGGAGGCAGCAACTGTATCCTTAAATTTGGCTGGAGTTTATTAGGTAGTTATCCTTCTGGCACTGGTTTAGTGCGGCAGGTTCAGTCGCTAAATAATTGTGATGGTACAGGATGATAACGTCTGTAAATTATAATATTATGTTATAAATACTTGAGCAGACCAGAAGGGGGTCACATCTCAAAATAGTCACAGGCATACCAGGGGACCTTTGATAAGGTAAACACACATGTATACAACAATATGTCAAGGTCATCAAGAGCCTTGGAGTTCTGGGCTAGCAATGTTGTTAGTCACAAAGAATTTGGGCAGGCCATTCCAGATGAGAAAAACAGAGTTGTGTTATGTACTAATGGATTCTGTTTCCAGATCTCATTCCACCAGGGCTGCTGCAACATCAGCAGCAAGGGTATTTATGTTCCGCTGGGTCGCATTGTTACGGCTGGAGCATGGTCCATCGAATGAATCTCCAAACATCTGTAATGACCCATTGGTGAACCAGGAGTATTTGTTAACTCTATTTATGTTCTGGTTATATTTTCCATCTGGGTGAGAGATGGAAATATTATTGTTTCATTTAAACAGCATCAGCATGTTTTACATCTATGTTATGACTGTATGCATTATGAATGTTTTCCCTTAATTTGTCAATGAAGCAGCTGTGGTTGTGTATACTCGTTTCACACGGCATGAAATCACAGAGCTTTGAAGTCTTCACGTAGTCACTCAAGTGACTCCGAAGTAAAATAGTAAGATTAAACGAGAACTTACCAGTTTGAAGTTTGATCTTTATTTTATGAGGAGTTGAGGGACTACGTGCCCTCCGCTCCCAGCCCTCATACAGTTCATCTGGTAGTTCTCGTCTTTGTTATCTTACCATTATACTTCAGTTACTATTAGCTGTGATTTCACACCGTTGCTTTGAAGATTGACGCACGAACGGCTGTACGGGGTTCTTCACGTAGCCCCTCAACTCGACTCCTCATAAAATAAAGATCAAACTTCAAACTGGTAAGTTCTCATTCAATCTTACTATTTTAAGTACAAATAACAACCGTACTTTCAGCTGCCAAGTCACTAAGCTCCAGAATTCCCTTCCTTTACCGCTTCATTTCCCTCCCTTTCTCTCCCCCTTTAAGGCCTTCTTCAAAACTTACTTGTTCCTGTTCTTTTTCATCCCTTTGCTGCTCGGTGCCAGACTTTGTTTGAGAACACTTGTGATGCCTGTTTACAGGATCTATTGAAATGAAAGCTGACGTTGGACGCATCCTGATCCTCCTTTAACTCCGTAAAAACACATGTTTGCATTTCCCATTTCTCCTTGAACACAAAAATCCACAGTCTTCTGAATGCTAGCAGAAACCTTATCATTGCCATGGATAAAAGTAATGTTAATATTACGTTTGCTTAGCTGAAGTCAAAAGACATCTCCCCGTATCCCCCTTGATCATGGTCCCATTGTCAAAACAAAACTACAAACAGAAAGGGCAGGCAGTTTCTTCTTCCAGCTTACTCTTCTATTGGTCATAGAGTTGATCAGCACGGAAACAGGCCCTTCAGCCCAACTTGTTCATGACAACCAAGTTGCTGATCTGACCTCGTCCCCCTTTCCTGCACCAGGCCCATTTCCCTCCAAACCTATCATATCCATGTACCTATCTAAGTCGTACCTGTTCCTGCCTCTACAACTCCTCTGGTAGCTCGTTCCATGTCCTCTGTGTGTAAATGGTTCCACCCCAGTTCCTTTCCTCTCTCACTGTGGACCAAATCCCTCTAGTTTTGGACTCCCCTACCCTGGGAAAAGACTATGACTATTCACCTCAACTGGTGCAGTTTTATTTATGTCCACATCATCCTCTCATTATAAATCAAACCCTCTGGACCCGTTATGATCCCTGTAGATCTTTATTGCACCCTTTCCACTTTAATGACATCCTTCCTACAGCAGGGCAACCAGACTGGTGAACAGAACACCAAATGTGGCCTTCCTAATGTCTCGTAACATATCTCCTTCTACCATTCTTGTCATATTTGCTGCCTTTCCACTTGCATCCACAACTTCTCTTTTACTATGAACTTCAAATTCTTAATGGTTACATTTTCTTTCTTGTGCAGCAGCTCACTGAATCTCCATTGACCATGTCCCTCCTGGCATTGGCTGGCGTTATATTCATCCTCAATGATTCCTCTATTAGCTCTGTGCTTATTAACAGTTCAGAGGTAGAACTGGTGGAACGGCAAGCCGTTTATGCAGGATATGTGATGCTCTCCAGTGAAGCATGTTTCTATAATAATATAAGAGGGAAGAAGATTAGACTTTATTGCCTTCCATCACAGTGAGGAATGTGGGGAATCCACTGTGGTGGATGTTTATGTTAACTTTTATGTAGTTGTGTGTGCTTATTGTTTTTTTTTAGTATGGCTGTATGGTAAATCGAATATCACTGTACCTTAGTTGGTACATGTGACAATAAAAGACCTTTGAAGCCTTTGTACCTTTGAAATCTCTTTCCATATTATATGGATGATAGAGACACAAAGGAAATGCAGATGACGGAATCTTGAGCATAGCACAAAGTGGTGGAATAACTCAGCAGGTCAGGCAGCATCTGTGGAAGGAATGGATAGGTGATGTTTGGGATTGAGGCCCTTCTTCAGACCCCAATCTCTAGTCTGAAGAAGCGTCCTGACCAGAAATGGTGCCAATCTATTCCCTCCAGAGATACTGCCTGACACACTGGGTTTCTTCAGCACTCTGTGTTTTTCTTCCTGTTGATATTTGACCTGGGAAAACTATTTTATTTCATTCTCAGTTTTCCCCACTTTATTTTTGATTCTTTTGTCCTTTTCTTGGCCCAATATCCATGGCCTTGGTTCCCCAACCTCGCTGCATCTGTCTTTCTCAGCCTCGCAATACTTAGCATGAGTTAATGCTATTCTTTTGCTGAAGCATTGTACTTTGTGTGAAAATGCAAGTAGTACCTTGAATAATTTGTGCATTCTACCATTGCTGAGAATAGAAACATACATCATGTTTATAACTAATGTACTTCATACACACTGTGTCCTAGCTTTCTGCTTCAGATGTTATTTCACATAATATGGTTTATGAATTATGGCTCAATCTGATTTGAGAATGATAGTGGAGAAGGCAATATTTTTCTTTTTTATACTTGGCGTCAGACTCCAGTGCACTTTGGTCAGATAATCATGTGTGCCAGATGTTAGAAAATGATCCTCGTACAGTGTTGTCAGCCTCACAAAAGCATCCATTCTCATAAAGAGCAGTGTGCCATTTCTTTCTTTTACACTATTCTTTTTTTTTAGTATTGGCATTTAGTTTAGCTTGGAGATATGGCGCTGAAACAGGCCTTTCGGCTGACCGAATCCACATCGACCAGTGATTCCCCGCACATTAACATAATCCTACACACACTAGGGACATTTTACCATTATACCGAGTATGCAAACTCAAGCCGAATAACATAAAACCTATACGTCTGTGGAGTGCTGGGAGGAAACCGAAGATGTCGGAGAAAATCTATGCGGTCACGGGGAGAACGTACAAACTCCGTACAGACAGCACCCGTAGTCAAGATTGAACCCGGATCTCTGATGCTGCAAGCACTGTAAGGTAGCAACTCTACCGCTGCGCCACCATGCTGTCCCTTCAGTTATTATTAATTCTGAAGCATAGGCTCTCTTGGCTCTATTGTTCATGAGCTATATTACAATTGCATGGATGAGGCAGTCAGAACACCTTGTTTGTAGTCATTCCAACTTCCAAACTCCTTTTAACATTATTGTTGGGCTGCAAAATATTGATATCTATCACGATTGGGAATTGTAAATCCTGTCCTTTGTAATAGTTATTGGAGCAAATGGGCAGCATGGGCCTGAGGACCTCATCATGATGGAAGAAAGGAACACGCTTTCCCTAAAGAATGGGGACATCTCGGATGTCCTGGTATGGAACACCTCATCATGGGCGCAGTTGCGGCGTAGACGGAGGAATTGGGAGTCCTGAGATAAAGTCTTTGCTGGAAACATGGTGGAAAAAAGTGTTGTCTTGATAGCTGTGGGAGTCAGTGGGTTTATAATAGATGTCAGTCAATAGTCTATCTCCCGTGACGGAGATGGGAGATGTCGGAGATGGTCCAAGTGAATTTGAGTGCAGGATTTAAATTAGTATTGAAATTAATGAAGTCCTTGAGTTCTGCATGGGTGCGGGAGGTAGCCCCGATACAGTTGTTAATGTAGCAGAGATAGACTTCTGGGATAGGGCCAGTGTACGCCTGGAACAGGGATTGTTCGACGTAGCCCTACAAAGTGACAGCAGAGCTGGGATCCATGCGAGTGCCCAGAGCTACGCCTTTGATTTGGAGGAAGTGGGAGGAGTCGAAGGAGAAGTTGTTGAGAGTGAGGACCAGGTCCCTTAGGCGGAGAAGAGTGTTAGTAGAGGGAAATTGGATAGTTCGCCGGTCGTGGAAGAAACGGAAGGCTTTAAGACCTTTCAGATGGAGGATGGAAGTGTAGAGTGACTGGACCTCTATAGTAAAGATGAGGGAGTGGGGTCTGGAAAATTGAAGTCATTAAAGAGACGAAGGGCGTGTGAGGTGTCTTGGACATAGGTAGGGAGGGATTGGACTAGGGGAGATAGGATGGAGTCGAGGTACAAATTCAAGAACAATACTATTCTCCTACGAATTGATAACAATGGATAAGTGTCACTTGATTATCCACAGACCTTGTATTAAGGGCCTGTCCTACAAGCATGCAAGTCTATGCGATGAACGCGATCAAACTAGAAGCGGGGGCCGCGCGGAGGTCGGGTGATCCCCTGTATAGGGCCGTTCCCACCAGCATGCGCCTGCATGCGGCAAGCGCGACCAAACTGGCAGCAGGGGCTGCGCGGAGGTCGGGTGAGTGGCGCAACGCGGCGCAAAGTGAGGGGAACTTGGAGCGAAGTCTAAGGTAAGTTCGCCAGGACAGAGAGGGGCACACAGAGAGGGGCACAGAGGCACACACACACAGAGGGCCACGGAGCCACACACATAGAGGGTCACGGAGGCACCTACAGATAGGTTCACGGAGGCACGATGTCGGGGCGGTGTGTAATGCGTCGAGGCGACTGCGAGCTGACAAGCCGTTGCCGCGCAGAATTTTTGAACATAGTCAGTTTTTCGGAGCCCCGCGCGGACGGCTCAAGCAACCACGTTAGGTCGCGCTAATCGCATAGAGTTGCATGCTTGTAGGACAGGCCCTTAAGTCTGCCCCAGGTTATGAACGCTCGATTTATGTATAGCCCATACATATGAATGATTGTTTGTGAGACCGCTGGGATGGTTTAACAGGCTATTTGGGGCACAGGCATCTACTGCTGTGTGGGGCTGTACCATTGCATCTTGCTGTGAAATCTGAATGTTTGAGTGAAGTGCCTGGTTTCACTACCCGTTGTCCGTAGTTGGATTATCCATTTATTCCCATCTATTGTCGTATGGCTGCATTTTCAATTGGCAAACTATTTGGGTTGAGGACGATTGTCAGATACAAGTCCTCCCCGTTCGTAACCAGGGGAGGACTTTTCCCATTAAATATAAACATTGAAGATTAATAATACATATTGTAGACGCCACAAACCGGTCAGTAAATTTACTGGTACCTTAATAATTCAAATAAAAGCCATTTGCCTAACTGTTCAAGTGTTCAGATAAAAAGATTTCACCTAAGACATGATTTCAGATGCTCATGGACCTACTAAGCCTATTAAACTGTTTTCAGATTTTGTGCAATTATGCTTTGCTATTTTTGTTCTTGATCACAATTCATTCACTCGTAGAGATAAATCCTTTATCCATTCTTGCACATGATGAACTGCAAATCTGGGCAGCATGGTGGCGTAGTGGTAGAACTACTGCCTTACAGTGCCGGAGACCCGGGTTAGATCCTGACTATGGGTGCTAGTCTGTACAGAGTTTGTACGTTCTCCCGTGATCTGCGTTGGTTTTCTCAGCGATCCTCGCTTTCCTCCCACATTCCAAAGACGTACAGGTTTGCAGGTTAATTGGCTTGGTGTAAATGTCAATTGTCCCTAGTGTGTTGTAGGATAGTGTCAGTGCAGGGACCGCTGGTTGGTGCGGACCCGGTGGACTGAAGGGTCTGTTTTTGCGCTGTATTTCTAAACTGAACATGAACATTCCATTTCAATGGATTTATTAAGGCTGAATGTCATACAAAAGATGTTCCTAATTGTAATTGGATGTTTTTTTTAAATTGCGTTATACTTATATCAATTTGATTAATTTGTTCAGATTTGTTGTTAGCCCTTATTCGAATACAATAAACATAATTCTCGTTTGGTCTCATTCATTTATTTTTGGTTGACCACATCAGGGTAACAAGTTGAAATTATGCTTGTGATAAAATACATTTAATCAAAGAAAATGCTCATCATCAACCTAAGTGTACATTGTAAATAGATCCCTAACGCTGGACAAAACAAAAATCCTTTAATATTCTGGACATTTTTGTGAAGGAGCGCAGACACAAAGGAACGGGGCAACCAAGCAGAATAAGCACAACAGGACACGTACAAAATTATTTAAATGAATCGACCTGAGAGTCTACTTTTGAATAGAAAAGGGCATCTACAATGAATGTAAAATGTAATTGATTTCAAAAGGTCACAAAGTGAGGATAAAACATTTAAAAATAAGTTAGCAGGGAATGGTGCAGTGGTAAAGGTGCAGCCTTACTGAGCCAGGGACCTGGGTTCCATCCTGACTACAAGTTGGGGTAGTTCACTATGGAGTTTGTACGTTCTCCCCGTGTCCTGCATGTGTTTTCTCCGGGTAGCTCCATAGGTTAATTAGCTTGGTACAAGTGTGTGTGGGATAGTGTTAGTGTGCGGGGGTCGCTGGTCAACGTGGACTCATTGGGTTGAAGGCCTTGTTTCCACGCTGTACCTCTAATCTAAACAAAACAGTTATTTTCACAACCTCAGAACATCCCAAAATACTTTACAAGAGAATGTCATGTTGAAATTACCCTTGTAATATACATGGGTGAACACTGACTAGAACATTCCGGGGGGAAGATGGAGGAGGCTGGGGCAGTGGGTGAAGAAGGGCTTGCTGGTGCACCTTGCGGGTCGGGAGTGGGGTTGGAAGCCGGGGTTCTAAACAATAGTTGAGACGGAGATGGGCCGGCAGTTTACATTTTATATTTGCTTCATTGAAGTTTCTGGCACTCGATGGTGCTTTGGAGACACGGGACGGGTGTCATTAGCTGGCTAATGACACTGGTCTATTGTCATTTCATTATCAAGTGACCTCGGTTGGTATGGAAAAACGAATAGCCCAGAAACCTGTATATGAAATATGAACTCTTCACAGGTAATGGTTGAACAGTGAGCTGGAATGGACTGATCCATGGCAGAAGCTCTGTAGCGGCTGCCTGCTAACTGCAGTGCACGGGTCGAATCCTTGTTGACTTTTCCAACTGCACATGGAAACATAGAAGTCATGGCCGGCATCTGTGCTGACCCACAGGCTACAGAGAGTGGTCTAAAACACAAACACCCAGAGCTGAGGGGCTGGAAACAGTTTGCATCTGGCCGTGTAACTTTAAGCACCCAACGCAGATGTAGGTAGACTGACGATGTTTGAGTTTCAGTTTATTGTCTCATGTACCGAGATACAGTGAAAAGCTTTTGATGCGTGCTATCCAGTCAGCGAAAAGACAAGATAGGCACAAAATGCTTGAGTAACTCAGCAGGACAGGCTTGTCGGAGAGCAGGAGGAATCTAAGACGGTGAGCAGCGAGAGACGATGTTGCAGAATTCTCGTTGGAGGGAGGAGGAGAAAAGACAAAAATGATGACAGTCGAACCATCCACAGTTCATAGATTAGAGATTTTATTTCAGTTTACAGATTAGAGATATTATTTTTATTTCTTGAATCTTGATCAAAAAAGGTGATTGGTTTGTTTTCATTACTTTAGTTTACCTTGTCTTATACTATTATTTATAGTAGTTTATTCTTATGTAGACAAAAGTGCTGGAGAAACTCAGCGGGTGCAGCAGCATCTATGGAGCGAAGGAAATAGGGACACTTTATTCTTATGTAGATTTGTGATTTCAACATGTTTTGAATATTTGTTTTTGTATATCGGAACTGCAATCAAACACCATTGACTTAGAAACCGTCGCTGCCATGACCTATCTTCCTGCAGAATCAAAACCGCTGGGTTATTTTAATAGCACAATGCTACAAAAGGGTAAATGTGGAGATTGCAGTATGGGTGAATAATCACTTTGTGCTTTCCACCCTGTCATTAAGTAGTTCCTCGAGCAGTTTACTTCATTTCCTTGGATCTTTCTTTCTCCACAACCTTCATTTTACCATTGTGTGATAAATGTCAGCACATAGAAGCTGATTTAACTCATAGTTTTGTAATATGTACAAAACTATGAGTTACATTAAAGATCACATTAATTCCTGACGTAAAATTAATAATATTTGGTGTTTCAGATTCAAATCAAACATTAACAGCAAATCAAAGAAACTTTCTGGATTATTGTTTAATAATTGGAAAAAAATTAATATTAACATTTTGGAAGGGACCATTATCCCCTACAATTAAAATGTGGACAGTGGAAATGTTGGAGATGTTGCAATTGGAGAGAATTAGGTTTATCCTAATGGATAAACACGAGCTTTTTGAACAAATATGGTCTCCATTCACTGATTATATGAAGGGGTAGCTGGGCTCAGCATTGAAACTCAACCAGTACCCGGTGGTAAAATCAAACGAAAATGTTTAATCTGAGATTTGTCTCTTGATACTTGTCTCTATATTATAATTAGAAATTGTTCCATTCATTGTTGATGTATACTGTTTTTTTTATCTTTAAGTATAATAATTGTTTATTAGCTATATGTTTTTGTTTTTTTATCTCTTTTTCTCTTCTAATCAAAATTATAATCACACTCTTTAAATTAATCTCTTCTTTCTTTACTTTTTTTCTTCACACTATTAAAAAAATTGAGGCCTATATATATGGCTTGGTAATATTTATATAATTTTGGAAAGATGTAATATGTATATCTGAAAAAATTATCATATTATTTGTAATACGTATGGCCTCTAATAAAAATATATTTAAAAAAAACACCTTCATTTTCAATAATCTGCATAAATTGCCTCCAAGTCTTGAAAATAGTTGAACCTGGTTCTGGAATGTTTTTTCTCCTCATCCTCTTGGTTAATCCTTTCCTTTGGAGGATGATTTAAAGGACATTTGGAAGATAATTTAGAATAATTTGGACAGATACAAGCATAGGAAAGGTTTAGAAGGACATGGGCCAAACGCAGGCAGGTGGAACTGGTGTGGATGGGGTAGCTTGGTCGGCATGGGTGAGTTGGGCCATGATGTATGACTTCATGACTCAATGATTAATTTCCACTATGGTTTTGTGGGTTCTGAAGTGACCATTGAGGCCAGTGGGGACCACAGACTTTTCTGTAGACGGACAAGGCGTATATGGTTTGTGAGGTGATCTGCTCATTCTGCATGGGCTCTATACATTCCAATGTGACCTTGTTTAAAACCATCGTGTGTCATCGTTTTCCACATTGATCCGCCATAGTACTGGAATTCCCGTGAATCAATTGAGTTGTTGCATTTCTTTGAGCTTATTCTTAAATCTTCTCCTCCATTCGCTTAGATATCTCTTCCCATGACTCAGCTTGGATGATTAATCCTTAAGAAAAGGTAACATGGAAACAGTGAAGGAATCAAGAGGACTTTTCTTTGCTCGTGGGTTATGGGTGTAGTTGGTTACCAGGCTGACATTTAGTGGTCATACCTCATTGCTAGTGCTGAAGAGGCTGTTAGGTGAGGAGTTGAAGGATTTTGATTTGTCTGTTTTTTGCAGACAGTGACTATAAATACAAGTCCGGATAATGTTGATTTGAAGGTAAACATGGTTGCACTTATTCTTCCAGACAGTAGAGGGTGCAGGGGTTTTCAAAGCCTTGGTGAAGTGCAGCACTGAGACTAACTTAGTCGTACGCACAAGTATGGTGATGTATTGGTACAATGAAAATGAAAGTTGCTTGCAGTAGCATCACAGACAACTGTGATTGGTTGGGAGATCAGGGCTACATCCTTAGCTTAGGAGAGTAATCTGGCACCAACAGGGAAGAAGCTGTTCATGAATAGGGTGGTATGCACATCCAAACATTTGTATCTTCTGCCCGATAGGAGAGGGGAGAAGCGGGGCCCAAGGAGGGTGCTGACTCCAAGATGAATGAGTTAGGAGATGAGTTTTGCTGCGAGCATGGCGATGAAGGCAGAACTATTGTCAATATGGTTTATGGTCCCGACTACGGGGAAAAATAGAGGAGGACTGACTAAACTTTGTGCCTTCCACCACAGTGATGAATGCTGTGGTGGATGTTTTGTGTGAAATTTTTTATTGTACCGCTGTTGGCAAATTAATTTCACTGCACGTCATTGTGTATGTGTCGTCGACTCCCACCACCCTCCAGTCCTCGGGGATGAGCAGGAGCAGGGCTCAGTGCCTTCCCTCTTCAGGGTTTTTTTTTCTGGTTCTGTCTGGTGAGCCAGGCCTGCTGCTGGGGTAAGGCCAGGGCCCGATGGCCCCTACTGCCGTGCTCCCCGGGGGGCCCCTTCTCCCTGAGAGCCGGTGCCGCAAACATCACGACTGTTGTGCACAACTCAATGTAATCTACTGTTCTTGTACTTAAATATAATTGTGCCTATGTCTAGTAAGATTTTTGTTGAACAATTATATTTAAGTACAAGACTGTAAAAACAGTAGATTACATTGCATCTGCATCCTCCAGAAAATTGAGTTCATTCAAATTCTGCAGCCAATATCCAAACTTGCACCATCATTTTTGCCCACCAATGCTTTGCTTGTGGACTTCATTCCATCTTGACCAAAGTTGTCTCTTAATACCATTCCAGCTGTTCTGCGCAGGACTCGAGGAAGAGCCTGGAGACTCCACCCAGGCCAATTGCTTTCAGGGTGACCGATCCGACACCTGCAACAATGACCATTGTTTTGTCACCTGCGTCAATAATAACGTGCGCCAGTGGTTGTCGGGGCAGATGACATCAATCTATTGAATTTCCCCATAAAGTGAGCAAAGAATGCATGGGGAGCAATGCGTAGTTTCTGCTGCTACTGTCAGACTTTGCTTTACACTGCAATCACTGTTGACTGATGGTGGAGAGAATGAATGTTCAGATAGTCGCCGCCTGTCGCCATGTGTGTCATAGGTTTTATTTGCAGTTGTCGGACCCAGCCAGGTTATTACCCAGGTCTAAGATAGCCACAAAATGCGGGACGAACTCGGTGGGACAGGCAACATCTGTGGAGAGAAGGAATGGGTGACTTTGTGGGTCGAGACCCTTTTTCAGACTGAGAGTAAGGGGAAAGGGAAACAAAAAATATAGACGGTGATGTAGAGAGCTATAGAACAAATGAATGGAAGATATACAAAAAAGTAACGATGATAAAGGAAGTAGGTGTCTGTCCCGCTGAGTTACTCCAGCATTTTGTGTCTATACTCGGTTTAAACACAACATCAATGACAGCGATGTGGAGGTGGTTTGGGGACTGTAAAGCCTCTGACTGGAAGTCCGTGCAGAGAGTGGTGAGGACAGCGGAAAAAATCATCGGGACCTCCCCTCAATCGGGGATATTGCGACCAAACGTTGCGTGTCTAAGGCCAGCAGTATTATAAAAGACCCCACACATCTCCATCATGGACTGTTCACTCTGCTGCCCTCGGGCAAAAGATATCGTAGCATAAGGAGCAGAACATCAAGGTTCTGCAACAGCTTTTTCCCACGAGCCATCAGACTCCTAAATGCCATGTAATGGGCTGCCACCATTGTCTGTTTATCCTTTTATCCTTTTTATCCATTTTATCCATGTTCATTTCTGTTAATTATCGTGTTGCACAGTGAGCCAAATGCAACGGAATTTCATTTGAAATTGCATATATCGATGTATTTCTAAATGACAATAAAATTTGTTTGACTTGACTTTGACTAAACCAGCATCTGCAGTTCTTTCCTACACACATTATCCAGGTCTTACTGCTCAGGGGCATGGACTCAGTCTGATGGAGCCTTGACAATTACTTGCATCTGCTGCCACGACTGATTCAGAATAATTGGTCTACTATATGGGCACAAGCGAGATCTGGCTGAGCAGATTTTCTAGGCTTTTATTGGCACTTTGTGATTTTATTTTAGACTTTTGAATCCTTCGGTCTCCACAAGTAAAGTAATTTGTTACTGAAAGAGAAAATAATAGATTTTGTCAGTTTGCACCTGGAAGAATGTAAGAACACGGAATCATTTTTCAGCTCCCAGAATCAGAAAGGTTATACAGCATGGAAACGGGCCCTTCAGCCCAGCTACTGCATGCTGACCAAGTGGACATTCTGGGCTATTCACATTTGCCAATGTTTGTCCCATAGATTTCCTAAACCCTTCCTAATTCATGTATCAGTTCATACACGTTTCAAAAGTCGTAATTGTATCTATCGCTCTAGCAGCTCATTCCACATACAGTCGACATTCTGAGGGGGGAAAAATGCACCTGAGGTCACTCTTAAATCTCACTGGGAGCAATCCTGCGAGCAGGTCCTGCTTCTTCTCTGGAAGTTGGTTGGGTGAAAGGTAAGGAGTAGGGGAACTATCTCCATTTTGTTTGGAAGGAGAGGAGGTGAGAGCAGAGGTCTGGGAAATGGAAGAAATGCAAGGATTTGCTCCACGAACTACTGTAGAAGAGAAGCCACATTTTCTGAAAAGATAAAGACATTTCAGATGTCCTGGAATGGAAGGCCTCATCCTGAGCACAGATGCAGTGGAGATGGTGAAACTGGGGGAAAAGGGATTACACGAGACAAGGTGGGAAGAGGTGTATTCTTGGTAGCTGTTTGAGTCGGTAAATTTGTAGTAAATGTCAATTGATGGTCTACCTCCTGAGATGGAGAAAGAGCGATCCAAGTAAGGAAGAGAAGTGTTGGCAATTTTGGTGGAGGGCAGGTGCTATAGACCTGCACGGGAAGGTAGATGCTCCCGCACCCACGAGTCTCGGGAAGATGGGGCTTGTCAGCCTGGGAAGGCAGTCCATCTGGGAGAGGGAAGACTCTGATTTAAAACCTCCACTGCCTTGTGGCCATATCCAGTCATGGAAAAGGCTCCAGGAGTAAACCTCAAGAAAATCCGGAGTCGGAGCCCCGAAGGCAGTTCGTCGTTGTCTACAACCTCGCTTTGGCAGCTCCTGCGACGGCGCTGGCGCCAAACTGTAACGGCCCTGCTGTTCTTTTGGATCGATCAGCGACGTGGAGAGGGGGGACGTGCTGCATGGGCAACAGCCTGTCCTCCACATGACATCGCCCAGGCTTGCATCCGACAAACTAGGATGCATCATCCATGGTCAGTCATGACCGAGGAGGGCCTACTACTATTCTATATGGACAAAATAACCTTCCCCGAGGTATTCCATTTGAGTATTTGGGGCGCTCCTGTGGTTTTCCATCATTATTTGTTATTAAGGGACAGCACAGTGGCACAACTGGTAAAGATTCACAGCGCCAGAGACCTGGGTTCAATCCTGACCTAAGGTGCCGTCTGTGTAGAATTTGCATGTGTGAGAAGGAACTGCAGTTGCTGGTTTACACTGAAGTTAGACGTCTGGCAGCATCTCTGTAGAGAAGGAATAGGTGACGTTTCGGTCGAGACCCTTCATCAGACTAAGAGTCAGGGAGGGGGGGTCTGGACCTGAAATGTTACCTATTCCTTCTCTCCAAAGATGCTGCCTGACCCGCTGAGTTACTCCAGCATTTTATGTCCATCTTTAGAATTTGCATGTTCTCCCTTGATTGTGTGTGGGTTCCTCCAGGTAGTCATAGAGTCTTACAGCATGGAAACGGGCCCTTCGGCCCAACTTGCCAACATGACCCATCCGCACTAGTTCCACCTGCCTGCATTTGGCCCATACCCCTCTAAACCTGTCCTATCCATGTACTCCAGTTTCCCCCCACATCTCAAAGGCGTGCAGGTTGGTCGCGTAATTGATTGCGTGCAGCAATTATGTATGATAGGTGAATGATAGAATCGGAGGGGAATTGTTGATAAGATTGAGGGAATAAAGTTGGATTACTTGAACTTTTCTGACTGATGTGAAAAAGGATGGATTAAGATTCGGAATTGGATGGCAGAATTTCCAGGTTCCCCCAGTAGATGGCCTCACCAACACACAGTTATTCTCCTGATGAAAGGCTCTGTGAACAAAGCACAGATTCCCCAACATTCACGATGACTCTCCGGAGCGATTTCGGGTTTCATAGCCCAAAATGATTTGATGAAGAAATTGCAGCAAATTGTAGATGTTGCCCAGACCATCACACAAACCAACCTTCCTTCCATTGACTGCAACTACAGTTCACACTGCCTAACCAGCATAATCAAAGACCCATCTCACCCCAGTCATTCCCTCTTCTTTCCCCCCCCATCTGGCAAGAGGTGCAGAAATGTGAAGACGCATACTTTCAGATTCAGGGATGGTTTTTCCCTGGCTATCAACAGGCAACTGACCATTCTCAAAAATCTGTAGCCTCCTTTGCTCTGGTATTTTGTTTAATTCACATGTTTAATCGATAATGTTTTATTATTAATGTTTAATGTTTTATGTGTCATTCCTAACTGTCACTGTATGTCGTCGTCACTTGCAGGCGAAGCACCAAGGCAAATTCCTTGTATGTGAATATACTTGGCCAATAAGCTTATTCATTCATCCATTCATTCATTCTCTCATCAGCTAGAGTGTGGTCCGGGCCTCCAATGTACCTCATCGATGAGCTTTGAAATATCTTTACTATCACTAATATCACTAAATTATGTTATCTGCACACCCTGGGCTGCTTAATTGTAATCAAATCATATAACTATTAAAACACTGATTGTGTGTGTGCTCATATGTGATTCACATCTCCTCGAAAACCCGACACGGTAACGGTGAAATTTTTACATATTCCGGAAGAGATTTACCTCATGATTTTAAAAATCCCATCTGAAACTGATTAATTATTTCCTGAGTTTTTTACTAAAATTGTTCACCAATCTGACATTTTTTAAAAATCTAACTTGCTGAAGTGAAATGACGCAGAAAGAACGAGTAAGTGGGCTCTGTTCTGCAGATCCCGAGGGCTTCCGAGGTCACAAGCATCCTGGCTTGCTTTTCAAGAACTTTCTCCTCGCGGCCTGCTGTGCTATGTTCTATGCGCAGCGAGTGAAGCCACTCCCCTTCCCCGTCCCCTCCCTCCCGCTGCTAACCGCTCCTCCCTGTTCCCCCCTGCTCCCCCGCCCCCCACTGCTGTTATCTGCCTCGACTCGGGTTTCCAGAGAGATGCCTGGTCGGGCCCTGTACTAGAGCTCTCTCTTTTTTTTTTCTTTTTTTTTCCATTTCAAAAACTTTATTCAACACAAATCATAAAATACAACACATCAAAACACAATCAAAAATCACACTATAATGAACAGATCATTGTAGTACAACAGTACATTCATTTATAATCGCCTCAACCCCACGCGGCGACCAGTGCTGACGGAAGGCCCCCAGAGTCCCCGTGAACACCGTGTGTTCCCTCTCCAGGGACACACGTGCACGGACGTAGGCCCGAAAGAGGGGCAGGCAGCCGACTCTCGCCTGACCGTCGACCGCCCGCTGCCTGGACCCACGAATGGCCATCTTGGCCAGGCCGAGGAGCAAACCGACAGGTAAGTCCCCCCCCCACACTCGGCTCTCCCCACTCCCTGCCTTGTGTCCAAACACCAGGATTGTGGGGCTAAAATGCAGCCAGAACTTGAGGAACAGCCCCTTCAGATATTGGTACAGGGGCAGTAACCTCTCACACTCCATATACACATGGAATACGGTCTCCTCCTCTCCGCAGAAAATACATGCGGCAGACGAGCCCGTGAACCGATTCAAAAGTTTATTACAAACCACCGCTCCATGCAGCACTCTCCACCCCAGGTCCCCAATATAAAGGGGTACAACTCCCTTATAGAAGGACCCCCACTGGGGCCCCCCGCCGCCTTCGGATGGTAACACCGTCCTCCATGGTGAGTCAGGACGGGAGACGAAGGCACGGTGGTTCAGAATGTGCAGGAGCATCCTGTACAGTGCGCGTCTCCTTGCATCACAAAATGGCATGCTGGTCATCTCAGAAAGGCAGCTCAGATTATGCGGAGCCGGAGGCCGAGAAATATCCCGAAGCCTAGGCCCGATGAGCAGATCTGACGGAGCGGGGGTAAGCTCTATCTGAACCACTCTAGGCTCGCGCCTATCCTCGACAACCACCATGACAGGATGAGGACCAGCCACACCCGCAGCCACAACATCCCCCTCTCCTCGTGGAACAACACTCTGGCTGAACACCACCAAATTCCTCACTCTTAACACATCCCTATAGAAAACAGGCAAGCCCCTTAGAGTGGGTCGACTGACACCCGCCACCGGGAGCCGCGAGACACCCCTTAGGCAACGACCCTGACGAAAATAATACGTGGCCAGAGCGTGCCATCTGGGAGGGTTCTCTACATACATGTATCTCCGCAGAGTCCTGAGACGGAGAGCCGCCACCTGGGTGCGCACGCACACCAAGGACTGGCCGCCCTCCTCCAACGGAAGACTCAGGACCGCCGCGGAAATCTAATGCTTCCTATTTCCCCAAAAGAAATCCACCAGCTTCTTCTGTATAGCAGTTACAAATATAGAGGGCGGGACAAGAGTAGCCAGCCGGTACCATAACATAGAGGCCACCAGCTGGTTTATGACCAGCACCCTCCCCCGAAAGGAGAGAACTCCAAGCAGGCCTGACCAGCGCCCCAGCCGAGCAACCACCTTCGTCTCCAACTCTTGCCAGTTTGCCGGCCAAACATCCTCAGTGGGACTCAGGTACACCCCCAGATAGAGGAGGTGCGTGGTACTCCACGCATACAATGCCATCTCCTCTGGCAGGGAGTCTACCCGCCACTGACCCACCAAAAGTCCAGAGCACTTACTCCAGTTAATCCTAGCAGAAGATGCAGCCGAGAAAATCTCCTGGCAGTCACGCATCCTCCGCAGGTCACCAGGATCAGTGAACATAAGAAGTACGTCATCGGCATACGCCGATAGAATCACCTCAACCCGCGGGCCAGGTAGGGCCAGGCCTGTCAACCTCCTCCGAAGAAGACACAGGAACGGCTCCACACAGACCGAATACAACTGGCCCGACATAGGGCACCCCTGGCGGACCCCCCTCCCAAAATGAAAAGGAGCTAGCACCGCGCCATTAACCTTTACAAGGCACTCCGCAGCAGCGTACAAAAGCCGGACCCGGGCCACGAAGTGTGGTCCAAACCCAAACGCTTGCAACGACCCAAATAGGTATTCATGCTCCACCCTATCAAAAGCCTTCTCCTGATCAAGAGACAGAAAAGCAGCTGACTCACCAGTACCCTGGACTAAATGAATCAGGTCCCTAACCAGGTGGATGATATCCTGGATGGACCGGCCAGGGACTGTATAAGATTGATCAGGATGAATCACTTGATGCAGCACGGAGCCCAGGCGATTTGCCATTGCCCGTGCAAAAATTTTATATTCTGTGCAAAGGAGAGAGACTGGACGCCAGTTCTTCAACAAACGGAGTTCGCCCTTCTTAGGCAGCAAGACAACAACCGTCCTACGCCACGAGAGAGGCATCACTCCAGTCGCCAGGCTCTCCCCCAGAACCAACATATAGTCACCCCCTAGGACGTCCCAGAATGCTCTAACAAACTCCACCGTCAACCCATCCAGCCCGGGGGACTTACCCCTCCTGAGCTGATGCAAGGCGCGAGTCAACTCCTCCAAAGATAAGGGGCCATCAAGAAGATCAGCCTCCCCCCTATCTACGGTTGGTAGACCCTCCCACAGATCTTGCTGAGCCTCCACACTGAATCCTTCCGCAGAGAACAGGGACCCATAAAAGGACCTAACCAAGGCATTAATCCTCTCTGGATCAGTGACAGAGGAGCCGTCATCTGCAAGCAACTCCACGAGCTGTTTTCGAGCTCCCCGCCCCTTCTCCAAAGAGAAAAAGAAAGGCGACGCTCGGTCCAGCTCGTGCAGCATCTGGACCCGAGACCTCACATAAGCGCCTCGAGATCGCTCAAGCAGCAGACTCCTCAAAACCTCCTTCTTCCTCTGAAACTCTCCCCATTCGCTGGAGTCTTCACCAAACTGACCAAGGCGAGACTCAGCGTCCTGTAACTCCCTCTCCAGCTTCTCGACCGCTGAGTCCCGCCTCCCAGTCGACCCCCATGTATATTCCTTACAAAAGAGACGGATGTGAGGTTTACCCACATCCCACCACTGCCTAAGGGAAGAGAAGCACCTCTGCCTCTCTCTCCACTTCACCCAAAACCGAGTGAATGACTCCCGGAAACACCGATCCTCCAGCAGCCTGTTGTTGAAGTGCCAGTATGCGGACCCAGCCCGAGCGCACGCTGGATTAAAATCCACACGCACCAGACAATGGTCCGAGCACGGCACCAGCCGCATTGAGGCCGCTGAGACACGGGAAACAAACGCTCGGGAAATATAAAACCGATCAATGCGGGAACCACTGCCCTCAGACCTCCGCGAAAAAGCAGTGGAATCAGGGTGAAGGTCCCTCCAAACATCAACCAACTCAAAAGAGTCAATCAAGCCTCTCAGCTTCTTCGCTACAGCAGGCGCACACTGAGTACCAGAACGGTCCCGCACCTCAAGTGTGCAATTAAAGTCCCCACCAAGGAAGACACACTCTCCCCTATCAATAGTGCCCAACAGAGCATTCACCTCCTGAAGTAGGCCGGCCTGCATCGTGCCGGAGCTAGGGGCATACACGTTAATGAAATGCAACGGCATGCCATCCAGGCTCACGGCCAGATGGAGCAAACGTCCTGGCACCACTTCCTGCACTTTTAAAATGCTTGGCAGAAAATTTGGGGCCAACAGAAAAGCCACCCCACTCGAATTTGAGCTGAGATGGCTCATATAAACCCTCCCTTCCCACTCCAGTTGCCAGGTAGGTTCATCACTAGCAACGGTATGTGTCTCTTGCAGATAACAAACTGCAAATCTCCCCTCCCTTAGGGCTGATAAGAGCTGAAATCTTCGAAAACTCGCTCTACTCCCATTTAAATTTAATGTAGCTACTGTGAATGTGTAGGCACATTAGATTGAGACCCTCACACTCCCTGTAGTCTCAGGAGCTCTTTTTCTGAGGACCTTCAAAAAACCCCCAAACTGCCCCAAATCCGAGTCAGAAAGACCACTATCCTTGTTACTAAGGATAACCTCGAGACTCGCCTGCAAATCTAGACAGTCCCCCCACCGCCTTTCAGCAGCAAACCATAATGTTTTGGAAGTGCGGCTCGTTTTTAGGAACTCTCGCACCTCAACAATAAACTTCGCCTCAGACACGGCCTTGGAGTCTGGGCTCACAGCCAACCCGCTCGCACCTGAATCAACAACCCCAGAAAGACCAGAACTCTCTGACAAATCACTCTCTGTGCCACACCCACTGGCCGCATCGCTGTCCCCCTCCTCAGCCATGACACGGCCCCCCGGATCAATGCTGGGGGTGGGTCCCGACACCCCTGCCTGACACTCGCAGCCCTCTGAATGGCTGGGCTCCTGCACGCTACCATCACCCTCCTCTTCTGGGCCTGGGGAAGCAACAACAAGAGGCATCCCCAGGGCCTGTGGAACACTGACACCCTCGGAGTCTGAAAGAGGATCACGACCCATAACAGCCCTGACCTCCACATCATCCAGAGTGCCCTCTCCACAGGCATCACCCAGAGAATCACCACCTGCTATTAACCTCACCCCAGACAGCTCATCCGGTGAGGCATCCCGCCCCCCAGCACCTCCACTGGCACTGATATGGAGCACAGACTTGAACGACAACACCCCCGAAACTCCCCCCTCGGCCTGACTCTGCACATCCCCCGTCACAGAGGGCACACTACCAGGGGAGCCAACCACGTCACCTAGCGTGCCAGCACCCTCAGTAGGCCTCTGAAACGAGGGGACCTCGTCCGACCCAGAGGGTACACACCCAAGAGAGCTAACCCCAACACCCGCCGAGATAACTCCCTCAGAGGGCCCCTGAGATGAAGGGACAGACTCCCGCCCAGTGGACACAACTCCACCGGAATCAACTTCAGCACCCAGTCCTGTGACACCCGCTGTAGATCCATGAAGAGAAGGCCCAACCACCGACCCAGAAGACACCGGGTCAAGACCACTTTCAGCCACCTCAGTGGTGGAAAGCCCGGAGAAAGACATCCCCTTCGCTCTGGACCCACGCCCTTCCTCCTCGTCACCAGGCAGATGCCTCCTTTTAGTCCCACTCGCATGCGGAGGTGCGGTAACCTCCATAAGGGAAGGGTCATCCGCCTCCACATTACCCCCATCCACTTTGCCACCCACACGTTTAGGCTTCTTTACCCCCTTCCGAACCACCGTAACTCCCCCCTGGGCCCCAGCAGGCGCAGTCTGCACCACACTGGAGCTAAACTCACCCGATTGCACTTTCTTCGCTCGGGCGGCCCTATCCCTCTCCTTCTTCTTGTTGTGCTTCCCCTGCTTCTCCCAAAACCCCCCCTCAACACTCCCCTCCTCCTGCGCCCCACCTCCATCCGCCGCCACAGGCGCAAGACGTGGGGGACGTGGGGGGCGTGGGCTCTCACCGCCCAGGGTCCCCAAAGCGGAACCTACGGACCCAGAAGGCTTCGCACTGCCGCCCCGGGTCACCAAGGCAGAACTGGCAACCTTAGCCGGGTCAGCAGTACCACCCCGCGCCGCTGAGGTTTGACAAGCCACCCCAGATGGGCCAGCAGCGCTTTCCTGGGCCACTGCACTAGAACCTCTAGCAGTGCCCCCGCGAAAAAGACACTCCCTACGGAGATGTCCAAATTCGCCGCACGCATGACACCGTGCCTTTCCCCAACTCCAACGCACGGTTCTGGGGACACCCTTATGCACCACCTCAAAACTCCCCTCGGCACCATCCCCCTCACCCACCTTCATGAACACCCTCCTCTTGAAACTGAAGACCCCTTTTTCCTCCGGGTCCCCCCCAGGATGCAAGAGACGAAAACATTTAGACCGCACCTCCCCGAACTTGGACAGGTGTGGAATAAGTACTGCATCCGAAAAATAAGTGGGGCAGCTCCGCAGGAGAACCGGTCTCACCCTTGATACCCACGGATCCACCTGTATGTGGACCCCCCCCACTGAGATCCCCTCCTCCAACGCTCGGGCCACACACTCCCGGGTCTTAAGTATCATCTCCACCTTTCCTCTTTCGAGCTCAGAAGAGACAATAGCCCCGCTCCCAAGAAGTTCATTCATGGCCTTCGTAATTTCCCCCCTCGACATCATAGGCCCAGTTTGAACAGAAATACCAAAACTGTCCCCATCCAAGTCAACATGAGGCTCAAGCTCAGATGGCCTCGCACCCGCCACTGATGCCATCGCTGCGTAGGTCCGGACCTTCGGCCGCGCCCCCTCCATCGCCATCCTCACAGAGGCACAAACCAGCTCCAGGCACCTCAGCAGCACAGCTCCAAGTTAAGTCCCAAAGTCAGTCACAGTCAAAGACAGGCAGCAGAAAACAGAAACCTCCAGCAGAAGCAGGAAAGTCCCCAGGATCGTCCACAGGCAAGAGCAGCTTTTGGAAAGCTCTATCGCAGTCACGCCGGAAGCACAAGTACCTTCTTCACATTAAGCCAGGCAGCCGCACTGAGCAAAATGACTTTAGGGCAGAGAAACGGTGCTAAAAACAACAAAGACACCGCCAATATTCCAAACCCACGATCACAGGCACTATTGGCAATCCGCCAACGACAACCGCACCCTCGACAATGTGGAGAAACTCAGGAATCTTCACACAGATGGAGGCTTCCCAGACCAGAGAAAAGCTTCAACAGCCCAACAATAAGTTGAACTATGAAGCCCCCCTGGGTCTGTGCCCTCTCCAACGGCAAAATCCTTGAAAGGCTGCTTCAATCCTTCTCAACTGCAGAGCTGAGAAGAAAACACGACCTCTCTCTCTCTCTCTCTCTCCCCATCCCCCTCCCCCTCCCCCTCCCCCTCCCCCTCCCCCTCCCCCTCCGCCTCCCCCTCTCTTCCCCCCCCCCCCCCCCAGGCTCTCTCTGCTTTTTGCAGCCTGCTCGCTTGCCCGGCTCCACTCCACCTCTCCCCCCCCCCTCCACCTCTCCCCCCCTCCACCTCTCCCCCCCTCCCCTCTCTACCCCCTCCTCTCTCACCCCTCTCTTCCCCCTCTCCCTCTTCCTTCCCTCCCCTCTAGCTCCTCCCCACTCCCTCCTCCCCTCCCCTCTACCCCCCTTCTACCCCCTCTCTCCCCGCTACCCCCCCTTCAACCCCCCTCTCCCCCTCCTCTCTTTCCCTCCCCCGCCCCCCTCCCCACTACCCCCCTCCTCTCTCCCCACCTCCTCCCCCTCCACCCCCTCCCTTTACCCAGAATCCTCCACCACCCCGTTCCTCTCTACCCCCCTCCTCTCTCCCCCCCTCCTCACTCTCCCCTCCTCCCATCTCTCCTCTCTCCCCTCTCTCTTCCCCTCCCTCCCCCTCCATCCCCCCCTCCCTCCCCCTCCATCCCCCCTCCCTTCCCTCCCCCTCTACCTTCCCCTCTCTCCCCCCTCTCTCTCTCCCATGTTCCCCCTCTCCCCCTCCTGTTTCTCACCCCTCTCCCCTCCTCCTTTCCCTACCTTGCTCTTGCTCCTTTTCCCCCCTCTCCCCCCACCACCCCCTCCCTCCCCCTCTCAGTCTCGCTCAGGTGCATGTTTTCCCTCCTGTTAACCTGCTGTCATGTTGCCACACCACAGGTCTCTGCTTACATTTTTACAACATCATTCCATTACCAACTGTTTTGCTATTTTCCTTTTACTTTGGCATATCCTTCCTTGTAAATTCAGTCACCTAGTTTTCTATAATCGTCTGTACCATGCACATCTGTTTCCATTATCTGTTTCCAGACATCCAAAGGTTGTTTTCAACTGAGACGGCAATTACTTTAAACCAAGATTATTGCAACATTTGTTGATGATGCACTTTTCCTGCCAATTTTCTACACTTCTTAGAGATAATTTTTCAGTTTTTACACAAATTATATATTTCTGGTACCTTCTCTTTCATAATAATTCCCATAAATACAGTTCCATAGAGAGAGCAGTCTTTTAGTAACAATTTGTTATATTTTGAATATAAAATCCAGCATCCCGTCTTCTCGCTTTCTTTAAAAATCCAAACATAAGCATTGTGAAAAGTGCGGCTCTAATGTATCATTGCTGCACTGATCAAAGTTCCCTCTGTAACATGCGGTGCTTACACTGATCTGACTAGAATAGATGCTAGATACAAAGTGCTGGAGTAACTCAGCGGGTAATACAGCATCTCTGGTGAAAAAGGATGGCACCCTTCCTCAGTATAAACCAGCATATGCAGTTCCGTGTGTAGGAAGGAACTGCAGACGCTGGTTTAAACCAAAGATAGACGCAACAAGCTGGAGTAACTCAACGGGACAGGCAGCATCTCTGGAGAGAAGGAATGGGTGACGTTTCGGGTCGTGACCCTTCTTCGCCCAAAACATCACCCATTCCTTCTCTCCAGAGATGCTGCCTGTCCCGCTGAGTTACTCCAGCATGTTGTGTCTATCTTCGGTTGTATCAATGCTGGATTCTGCCGAGAGACAGAAATGGCGTAAACGTTACCTCCGCCAGATGTGCAGTTTGCTTTGACTTAGCAGAAAAGTTATAATACCAACTAGTTGGAAAAAAAAGTGACTTTTACGATTTTTGACTTCTTCACAGAAAAAAATAATTTGTGGAATGATGTGGACTCTTCTCCGTGAAAGTCGAGGTCCTACAATAAATGACTAAATCCTGCCGTGGAAAGCCACAACAATTAAAACGACCAATGGTAAACAGATGGACATTTCAAAAATAAGGAATTCAAAGGGTGGCACAGTAGTAGAGTTGCTGACATGCTGTGCCAGGGAACCGGGTCCCGGTTTGTTCCCGACTATGGGTGCTGTCTGTACGGTGTTTGTATGTCTCCCTGTGACTGGCGTGGGTTTTTTCTGAGGTCATCAGTTCCCTCCCACACTTCAAAGATGTACTGGTTTGTAGGTTTATTGGCTTGGTATAAGTGTAAATTGTGTATTTACACTTGGTGTATGTGGGGTAGTGTAAAGTGTAGGGATTGCTGGTCGGTGCGGACGAAGGGCCTGACTCTGCGCTGCATCTCTAAGCTAAACTAAACAAAGCCAAAAGACCATTGGAAGAAGATTGGCTGAGAGCCAATAGTCTGTGTGAATTAGTGTGTCAAAGAAAGCTTCATTAATCAAAGAAAGAGAGGCCACGTAGAATGGGCACAACAATAGACCTCGTCATTGGGGATGAGGTGAGGCAAGATACTGAAGTTTAAAGTAGTTAAGGAGAAGGATGAAATAACGCACAAGCAACATGGGGCGGCACGGTGGTGCAGCAGTAGAGTTGCTGCTTCACAGCACTTGCAGCGCCAGAGACCTGGGTTTGATCCTGACTACTGGTGCTGTTTGTACGGAGTTTGGACGTTCTTCCCGTGACTTGGGTGGGTTTTATCTGAGATCTTCACTTTCCTTCCGCACTCCAAAGACATCCAGGTATGTATGTAAATTAGCTTGGTAAATGTAACAATTGTCCCTCCTGTGTGTAGGATGGTGCTAATATGCACTGGTCGTCACAGACCCGGTGGGTCAAAAGGCCCGTTTCCGCAATGTATTTCCAAAACTAAAACTAATGGATCTAAATTGGGGCAAGGCTGAATTTGGAAGCCTTAGGTGGGAACTTGCAGAGCTCAATTGGTTAGGTCTGTTTGCAGGTAAAGGGACAGCTAATCAGCTGGGGGGCATTGAAAAGTGAGAGAGCAAGCATACAGGACAACGTGTTCCTTTTAGGGTGAAAGGCAAGATTGGCAAGTTCAGGTCACTTTGGTCGATGAGGGATGTTGAGGCACAGGTCATGAATAGGTACGTCAGATTTAGGCAGACGGGATCAAGTGAATTCAAGAGTCAAGAATGTTTTATTGTCATATGTCCCAGATAGAACATTGACATTCTTACTTGCTGCAGCACAACAGAATATGTAAACTCAGTACATAACGGGAGAAAAAAAATAATTCAGTGTGAAAATATATATATATATATATACACACATGCACACATACTCAATAAACAAACAATTATAGTGTAATAATAATAGTCTATCGTAGTTCAGAGCTTATTTGTTGTCATGTTTAATAGCTTGTTTAATAGCCCGATGGCTGAAGGGAAGAAGCTGTTCCTGAACCTGGACGTTGCAGTTTTCAGGCTCCTGTACCTTCTTCCCGATGGCAATGGTGAAATGACTGCCTGACCAGGATGGTGTGGGTCTCTGATGATATTGGCTGCCTTTTTGAGGCAGCGACCTCGATAAATCCCTTCAAATTCATCCTCGAGTAGGAGTACACATGAAGGCAATCAGGAGGGCAAAAACAGGATAGGGAGCTGACAAGCAAGGTACAGGAAAATCCTAAGTGATTGTGCAGGTATATTAAGAGTAAAAGGGTGTCTAGGGAAAGAGCAGCTCCCTTAAAGATTAGCCTGGCTATCTTTGTGTAGGGCCACAAGAGATGTGGGAGATATTAAATGAATATTTCTCTCACCATTTTTACTGAGGAAGAGATTATAGAAGCTAGGGGATTGAGGCACAGGGGTTGCGATGTCTTCGATCACATGTGAATTACTGAAACAGAGGTAGTGGCTGCTTTGCAGCATATTAAGCTGGATACATCACCGGGGCCTGTCCATGTGCATCCTCATCCCTGTGGGGGGTCTAAGAAAAAAAATTGTGGAGGCCCTTGTAGAGATACTTGGAGGGTGGCTAATGTTGTACCCTTATTTAAGAGGGGCAGTAAGGACAAGCCAGGGACCATCATGCTGATGAGCCTCAAATCACTGGTGGATATGATGTTGGAGAGGATTCTTATGGACTGGATCTACCAGCATTTTAGGTAGGTTCAGACTGATTTAGGGATGGCTTTGTACATGGAACATTGTGTCTCACAAATCAGATAGAGTTTTTTGACGAGGTCACCAAAAGCATTGATGAAGGCAGGCCTGTGGGCAATGTCTATATAGATTTTAGTAAGGCCTTTGACAAAGTCCCACATGATAGGCTAGTCTGCAGGGTTAGATTGCATGTAATGCAAGGTGAGCTAGTGAACTGGATTCAAAATTGGCTTGAAGTAGGAGAATCAAAGGGTAGTTGTGGAGATTGCTTTCCTGATTGGGAGCCTGAGACCAATGAAGTGGTGTAGGGGTTGGTGCCCGGCATCTGGATCAGTTCAACTCTGACAAGTGTGAGGTGTTGCACTGTGCTATGTCAAACTAGGGCGGGACTTACACGAGAAATGGTAGATTCCTTGATAGTGTTGTGCAATAGAGATCTGGAAGTTCCTCCAGCACTATAAAATGGAACAATGCATAAGTCTCGTGATGCTGATGGTGAGATATTTGATGTTAATGCCTGTGAGGTTAGTAATGAATTTGTGGCACTGCGTCTGGCCCTCGATGGTTTCCTTATGTGATCAACCTCGGGTGCAACCTCCTCTCACCATCCCTTATTGCTTATCATGCATCTATACACTGTAAATAGGCTGATTGTAATCATGCATTATCTTTCTGCTGACTGGTTAGCACGCAACACAAACTTTGCACTGTACCTCGGTACACGTGACATTAAACTAAACTGAACTGATCTCTTTAACTTTGTTCTTGAGGCTTCCTAGGCTGCTGTCCACCTTGTTTCTTCTCCATCATCCGCTGGGGTATTCAAAGCCTTGTTCAAAAACAAAGGTGCCCACCTCCCCTCTGAAACATCCTGGCCTCCAACAACTTTCCGGAATGACCTTACAGGTGGTTATAAATAATGCCCACAAAATTGATAAGGGTGTTTAAATCGGTGTTAAAAAATTGAACCACATAAATATACATCACGCCACTCATAATAAAATAATCTCTCATAATAAAATTGGGGCACAGTTTTTATTTAGATCCTTTATCAGGTTAAATAGGTAATGCCCTGTGTATTGTGAATCCAATGTACATTTTCCAGTGCCATCAGATTTCTTCTCATCTTCTTTCAAGGCATACAATAAAAATCCATTAAACCAGTACCTGAGAGTGGTTGGAATCAATTTCACAAGTATCACTTTCTGTGAACAATTCAATTTGTTGGTCCACTTGGCAAACCTGGGAACCTAAGTTTTGTTTGAGCTACAAATGTTAATCCACTATATTTTGATTTACTGTAGACAAGTTTCAATTCTTTATTGAATTATAGCTGTGTTTGGATGTAAAATATAGTCACAATCCACGCAGGCCTGCCTTAGAAGCTATTCAAAATAAATCCTGGACAATGTATTGAAGTCTCCTTGAAGTTGGCAGGGTTTCTTGTGCCACCAATGATTGAGGACATTGCAAATGCATTTTTTAACTTTTTTTTTTAACCAACTTGAATTAGAGTTAGATATGGCTCTTAGAGCTGATGGAATCAAGGGATATGGGGAGAAAGCAGGAACGGGGTGCTGGTTTAGGATGATCAGCCATGATCATATTGAATTGCATTGCTGGCTTGAAGGACCAAATGGCCTACTCCTGCACTTATTTTCTATGTTTACATGTTTTTATAAATTAAATAATCTTAAATTCATGATAGTGTAGAAAGGATTTAAATGTGGTCTAGCTTTTAACATCTGAAAAACAAATTCTCCCTGGTTTGCCATGTCCTTCAGAGAAACTGGTCTGTCTGAGTAATATATTGTGTAACGGAACATAACATCTGTATCCTTTACTAGGTCAAGTAGGTATGCGCTGTGTATTGTGATTCCAATGTACATTTTTCAGTGCTATCAGATTTGTTCTCATATTCTCTCAAGGCATATAATAACGGGTCGATGCTGAGGCCGTTACTTTTCACAATGTATGTCAATGATGGGATTGAAGGCCTTGTGGCCAAGTTTGCAGATAATACAAAGATAAGTGGAGGGGCAGGGAGTGTAGAGACAGCAGGGACTCTGCAAAAGGATTTGGGAGAATGGGCAGAGAAGTGGCAGATGGAATACAGCGTAGCCAAGTGTGGAGTCATGCATTTTGGTAGTAGGAATAAACAGGTAGACTGTTTTCTAAATGGGGAGTAAATTCAGAAATCAGAGGTGCAATGGGACTTGGGATTCCCAAAAATGGGTGCAGGATTCCAAAAAAGTTCATTTGCAAGTTGAATCGGTAGTAAGGAAGGCAAATGCAATGCTGCCATTTATTTTGAGAGGGCTAGGATACAAAAACAGGGATGGAATGCTGAGGCTTTATAATGCACCGGTCAGAGCGCATTTGGAGTATTGTGAGCAGTTTTGGGCCGCATATCTGAGGAAGGATGTGCTGGCATTGAAGAGGGTCCAGAGGAGGTTTACAAGAATGATCCCAGGAAATATTGGGTTAACGTAAGAAGAGCGTTTAAAGGCACTGGGCCTGTACTCACTGGAGTTTAGAAGGAAGAGAGGGGACCTCATTGAAACTTACTGAATAGTGAAAGGCCTGGGTAGAATAAATGTGTGGAGGATGTTTGCACTAGTGGGAAAGTCTAAGACCAGAGGCTATAACCTCAGAATAAAAATACATACCTTTAGAAAGGACCTTCAGGTGGTCCTAGTGAGACCAAACCTGGAGTATTGTGGGCAGTTTTGGTCTCCAAATTTGAGAAAGGACATTCTTGCTATTGAGGGAGTGCAGCGCAGGCTCACGGTTAATTCCCGGGATGGCAGGACTGTCATATGTTGATAGAATGGAGCGGCTGGGCTTGTATACTCTGGAATTTAGAAGGATGAGAGGGGATCTCATTGAAACATATAAGATTATTAAGGGTTTGGACACGCTAGAGGCAGGAAACATGTTCCCGATGTTGGGGGAGTCCAGAACCAGTGGACATTGTTTAAGAATAAGGGGTAGGCCATTTAGAACGCAGATGAGAAAAAACGTTTTCACACACAGGGTTGTGAATATGTGCAATTCTCTGCCTCGGAAGGCAGTGGAGGCCAATTCTCTGGATGCTTTCAAGAGAGTTAGAACTCTTAAATATAGCGGAGTCAGGGGATATGGAGAGAAGGCAGGAACGGGGTACTGATTGTGGATGATCAGCCATAATCACAGTGAATGGAAGTGCTGGCTCGAGGGCCGAATGGCCTCCTCCTGCACCTATTGTCTATTGAGATGAGAAGGGATTGGTTTCATCAGAGGGTGGCAAATCTGTGGATTTTATTGACAGACGGCTGTGGAGGCCAAGTCAATGTATATTTTTAAGGCGGAGATTGACAGATTCTTGATTAACACGGGTGTCAGGGGTTATGGGGCAAAGGTAGAATAATGAGGTTGAGAGGGAAAGATTGATCAGCTATGATGGAATGGCGTAATAGACTTGATGGGCAGAATGTCCTAATTCTGGAACTTATGAACATGAAATAACAGCCAGAATCCTTCTGAGCTTCTTTGATGCTAGCAGACAGCTTTCATTGAAATAAGAAATGCAATCCTGCTCTTGATAAATAAAGATTTCAAACTATCTTGGGAAAATGAAAATTCTTATTTTAGAGCCTACAAGGAAAATCGTAGAAGTTCACAAAAGACAACCATTTTGGACCCAAAAGCATTATCTTTTTTGGATCAAATAATATATTAATTCTTTAAATACAGAGTAAAAGGACAGGTTGTCCTTTAGTATTAGAAACTGTCCTTTAGATTAATACAGTTTTATAATTTTGGATATGTAATTTAAGAACATCAAACATAGTACAGCACAGACCCTCCAGCCCACAATATCTATGTTGAACATGATAACAAGATAAACTAATCTCATCTGCTTGCACATGATCCATATTCTTTTTTTCCCTGCATATCCACGTGCCTATCTAAAAGCCTCTTAAACATCACTGTGTAATTTGTGTCTATCACCCTCTGTATAAAGGTGATACATGGTTCTTGGTAATCAGTACACCCAACCCAAATGTCACTTTGGTCATTTTCTACTTTGGGTCCCACTGGGATTGTTATAATTCTTCCAGTCTACAGAGGATCCCACTGGGGTTGTTATAATTCTTCCAGGAGGCTTTGAATGTTCACCTGGCAGTAGCCCCCACCCCTACAATAGAATTCAGAACTGAGTGTTTCTTTCAGGAGACAGGGTGGCACAGTGGTGCAGCGGTAGAGTTGCTGCCTTACAGCGCAAGAGACCTGGGCTAGATTCTGACTATGGGTGCTCTCTGTACGGAGGTTGTATGGTCTCCCTGTGGCCGGTAGGTTTAAAGCGAAATAAGCGAAGGTAGGAGCACTGAACAATTGAAATTTAAGGATTTCAAAAGCTCCCTGGTATTGTGGGTACCAAGAACAGGCAGTATCTTTGTGAGTCAGTTGTCGTAGGGGAGCAGATATTTTGCTGAGGCTGGGAATGAATTTTCCCAAGTAGTTAACCATTAGGGTTATGGTTAATGGCAATGGTCTTGGAGGGGTCCGGTCTGAGGCCATCACTGGTGAATACGTGTCTGACATAATGAACCTCCTTGACACAAAATCTGCCCTTCAGAGGGTTGAGCTTGAGATGGATGTCTTTAGCATGGTCCAGTACTTTTTTAAAGTTGGCATCATGTTCAGCCATGTTGCATCCAGCAATGAGAATATCATCGACAATGATGGCGCATGGGTACCCCGCAAATAATTGTGCATTGGAATACCTCGCTGGCAGAGTTGATGCCAAAGGACATCTGCAGAAATTTGCAGCGGCCAAAGGGGGTGCCGAACGTGGTGAGGTTGGACGAGTCGGGGTCGAGCTGGATCTGCCAGAATGAACTTTTGGTATCCAGAACAGAAAACATGGAGGCACTGCCCATCTGGGCAGCAACTTCCTCTACTGTTTGCATCGGGTAGTGCGGGCATTTAATTGCTGTGTTCAGGTCTCTGCGGTTGATGCAGATTCGGATTTCTTCCTTGTTTTGCTTTGTTGCAACCACCAAGGGGGAAACCCAGTCGGAAGGGTCGGTGACCATGGCAATGACACCCAAGGACATCATCCGCTGGAGCTCATTGTGTACTCTGTCGCACATTGCATGTGGAATGCGGTGTGGTGCTCGAACCACAGGTAAGACATTTGTATCTGTGACTATGTTGTATTTGATGGGTAGCTTCACAAGCTTGTCGTCAAATAGTTCCTTGTACTGGGAAAGTATCTGCTGGGTGGAGACCTCAGCAGGAGACAGCAGGCCCAAAGATTACCAGTCTTAGATCCTGGCATGTGTTAATGCGAAGCAGAATTGCAACTTTTCCACGGACAATGTAAAAGTTCAGCTTGTGAACTTGTAACGCAGGCGGCAGTTCAGCTCAGCTTCTCCAAGTGGGTGCACCTCCCTTCCTCCATAGGCTAGTAAAGTGGCCAAAGTGTTTACAATATGTTCGTCATTTCTGATCCGTTTAAATTCGGATAATGACATGACATTGCATTTGGCACCAGTGTCGATCTTTGCAATAGTAATGGTTTTGTTGACATGAAGTGAAACTTCAGGGTCGAGTTGCTTGTTAGTGGAACCAACCAGGGAGTTCATGTTGTGACTGTTATCTTCATGCTCGGGGAGCAGAACTGGAGGAGGCGCTGCCAGCTCTTGGTACTCGCTATCAGTATCTTCATGTTTTATCAGGTGTACAGGCTGCCTTGGGAGTGAACGAGTCCCACGAGAATGGCAGCATTTTAAGAAATGATTCCTTCTTTTACAAAAGTGGCATTTTTTTCCGAAAGCAAAGCACTGTTCGCGATCTGGAGGATGGGAGCCGCCACAGTTAGAACACTTTTCAATAAATCTTTGAGATTGTCGAGATGGTGTGTGGGGCTGTGAACGCTTGTTACAGTAGGAAGTGTCAGTAGCATCAACATGGCACGAGGATTGCGGTCTGGGGCCCAATGACCTGGTGTGAGATGCCATGATCTCGGCAATACGACAAGCATGTTCAGGTCGGGCCAGGGTCAGTTCAGTATCGTAGAGCAATTCATCACTGAGTAGTCCACCCACCAGTCTGTCACGGATGAGTTCATCGCACAGATTAGCAAAACAGCAGCGTGCAGCAATATGTTTCAGATCATTAAGGTGTGAGGTGTCTTGAACATAGGTAGGAAGGGATTTAACCAGGGGAGATAGGATGGAGTCGAGGTAGGTGGAAATAAGTTTGGTGGGGCATGAATATGCAGAAACAATGGGTCTTGCAGGACAGTCAGGTTTGTGGATTTTGGGGAGAAGGTAAAATTGGGCCGTGTGGGGCTGGGGAACGATGAGGTTGGAGGCTCGGGGGGGGGGGTGGGGGCGTGCAGGGAGCTGGAGTTGATGAAGCCAGTGATGGTGCTAGAGATAGTGGCCTGGTGCTCGTCTATGGGGTCATGGTCCATGAAGGAGGAGGTGTCTCAGCCTTGTAGAGATCGACGCGCCAGACTACCACGGCACCTCCCTTGTCGGCAGGTTTGATCATCCAGTCTGGGTTGTTGCAGAATGAGTAGAGGACTGTAGGTTCGGGGGGGGGGGGGGGGGGGAGAGGTTAGAGTGAGAAAGGGGAGTGGAGAAGTTGAGGAGGTTGATGTCCCTCCGGCAGTTTAAAATAAAAAGGTCTGAAGCCGTAGATGGCCATGAGGGAGAGTCCAAGAGGAGGGGGTCATCACTGGGGGGGTGACTCCTTCCCGTGGAAAAACGCTTTGATGCGGAGGCGACAGAAGCAGAGCTCCACATCGCGGTGGAACGGGACTCATTGAGGTGGGGATGGAGGGGAACAAAGGTGAGGCCTCTGCTGAGGACAGACCATTCAGTATCCGCGAGGGGGAGGTCAGGGGGGATGGTGAACACACGGTTGATGCCGGAGGAAGGCAGGTGAGTGGACGGAGGCCGAGGCGATGTCTGGTAGGAGAGTGGTGGGTGGTCAAGGAGGAAGGGGGTATGAGGACTATAGTGTGGGTGGGGAAGAGCTTGGGTCACATGGTTTAAGGGGGAAGGGGAAGACCCAGTGGAATAACCACTGAGGTTCCCTGTGTTGGGGGGGGGGGGGGGGGGGAGCACTAGGACCCAGCACAGTTAGACTCCGTGATGTCAGAGTCTGCATCGTGGAGACTATAGGCCCGGTGCTAAGCCTAGGACTCGGGTAAGGCAACGGCTGCCACCTGCTGGAGGGCGGTGGAGTGGCGCCGGTCAGTAGAGTTGATGGTGGAGGCCCGCGGGGAGTGGGGTCCGGGTCTGCGGGCGAAGCGTAGGAGGTTCCGGCCAGCATATGGCCGGTGAGGTGGCGAAGTTTGGCAGGCCCGGTGAGGCGGTGAGGTGAGTAGACCCCGGTGAGGCGGAGAAGATAGGCGGTCACGTTTTGGCGGCGATAGGAATCGGGGAGGTAGCGAGGGTCGGCGTTATCGGTGAGGGGGGCGATAGTCAGAGTTACCGGTGAGGCAACGAGGATAGGCATCATCGGTGGGTGGGCGAAGATCGGCGGCAGTGGCCACGTGGAGGTCGGCGACGGCGGCGTCTTCGGTGGTCCGGGCCTGAGGTCGGTCCGGCATGCGGTGAGTACTGGTGCTGCTCCTCGTGGACTCTGACTGGTGGTGTTCGGGTAGGCGGCGCGGGTGAGTGTTGGGGCCTGGGTCCTGCAGGCGGTTGAGTCGCGGAGTGTCGGTGGCAGTAGCGGCCTGGAGGCAGGCGTGTTTAAGGTCCTTGGTGGAGTCCAGGTGGGCCAGGAATCGTTTAATGAAGACGTGGATCAGCCCTTCGGATGACGTAGAGTTGGGGTCCATCGCAAGTCTGGGTGAGTGAGGCTGTACTCAGTACATCATGTACTCAGTCGGCATGTAACAACAACATAGTTTCAATGGAAGATAGACACAAAATGTTGGAGTAACTCAGCGGGACAGGCAGCATCGCTTCAGTCTGAAGAAGGATCTCGAGTTGAAACGTCACCTATTCTTTCTCTCCAGAGATGCTGCCTGTCCTGCTGAGTTACTCCAGCAGTTTGGGTCTATCTTTGATTTTAACCAGCATCTGCAGTTCCTTCCTGCACATAGTTTGAATGGATGACAATGCAACAGTGGGTATATGGAAGAGGTAATTGAGGCAGGTACTATAACAGCATTTCTGACACATTTGGACAGGTACATGGATATGAAAGATTTAGAGGGATATGGGACAAACATAGGCAAATGGGACTAGCTCAGATGGAGCAACAACAATAGTTGGGCCGTAAGACCTGTTTCTGTGCTGTGGACATCATGGAGTAGGCCCCAGTCCTGTTCACACCAGTTTTTGTGTCTGAGGTCATATTGTTTGCAGGCCTTGTTCGTTGATAGAATTTGGTAAGTGATATTAATAGAATATTGTGTATACATATTCGAGGCTACGAGCCACAGATATATGTTATATTCATAAAGGACTGTTTCCTGATAAAATTCACTCAAATTGTTTATAGAAAATGTTTTGTTATGCAAGAAAATTATGTGTTGTGCCAGAGATTTTAAAATGGCAATTAAAGTTTCAGAAACAGATGGGTTTAAAAAAAAAATCAGCCATCATTTTCTCAGGAGCAAAACAAGGCTTTTTTTTTACAAAATGCTTTTATTCAGAACAAACAAACACGATCAGAGAATGCCTATATTGGCATTTTAAAAAAGAAAGTTATCAAGTTAAAATATTAACATTGTTATCAATAATACATTCGACCTCCTGTGGTGACCAGCCTTCACGGAAGGCCTCCACAGTCCCTGTGGACTCTGCGTGTTCCCTCTACAGGGACACGCAGGCACGGACGTAACCCCGGAAAAGGGGCAGGCAGTCACAAAACAAGGCTTGGTAGCATAGGATGAATTATTAAATTGACACTCATGCATATTGATGTGGACAACAATGTTTTCTTTGAGACGAGGTTTGTGGGGTGTTGAACAAGAAAATCAAACCTGGGTGCATATGAATAATAGTTGCCGGTCCTGATTATCGACAGACATTCATTATAAACCCACTGACTCCCACAGCTATCTAGACTACACTTCTTCCTACCCTGCTTCCTGTTGAGACTCTATCCCCTACTCCCAATTCCTCCATCTATGCTGCCACTGCACCCAAGATGATGTGTTCCATACCAGGACATCCGAGACATCGTCATTCCTTAGGTCATAGATGAGGCACGCCCTCATGTCTCCTCGGTACCCCGTAGCTCTTTCTCCCTCTCCCCCCCCCCCCCCCCCCACCTAGTCACAACAGGGACAGGGTCTCCTTAGTCCTCATCTTTCACCCCATCAGCCATTGCATACAGCACATAATCCTCCGGCATTTTCGCCACCTCCATTGGGATCCCACCACTAGCCACACATTCCCATCTCCACCCTTTCCGCAGAAACCGTTCCCTCTGCAAATCCCTGGCCAACCCTTCCCTTCTCACGCAAACCATTCTTTCCCAAGGTACTTTCCCCTGCAACTGGAGGAGATGCAACACCTGTCTCTATACCTCCCCCCTTGACTCTGGTGAGGCAGAGATCATGTACCTCCTCCAAGCTCATCTACTGTATCTGCTGTTCCAGGTGTGGACTCCTATATATCGGCTTAGTAATCTTTTCACTGAACACCCCTGCTCAGTCCGCCTAAACCTACCGGATCTACCGGTTGCTAAACACTTTCCCCCTCCCATTCCCACACTGACCCTTCTGTCCTGGGCTTCCTCCATTGTCAGAGTGAGGCCCAGCGCAAATTGGAAGAACATATTTTGCTTGGACAGCTTACACCCCAGCGGTATGAATATTGACATCCCTAACTTCAAGTAACCTTTGCCTTCCCTCACTCTCCATCCCTCTCCCTTCCCAGTTCTCTGACTAGTCTGACTGTCCACATTTACATTTTATCTCTGTTTGCTTTGGTGTTACCTTCTCCTAGCTAACAATGATCTATTCAACATTTTCCTTGATCTTCATCCCCACCGTCCCATTTTCACACATTACATGTCCTTATCTCTGTAGCTCCCTTTCCGCCATTCAGTCTGTAGAAGGGTCTTGACCCGGAACATCACCCATTCCTTCTATCCGGAGAAGCTGCCTGTCTTGCTGAAATTCATCCAGCATTTGTCTATCTTTGGTTTAAACCACCATCTGCAGTTCCTTCCTACAACACTGATTTGTCTTTTGTTGCTTCCAGATCCTCCCCTCCCCTTACAATCAGTCTAAAGAAGGGTCCCAATCTGAAACAGCACCTTTCCATGTTCTCCAAAGATGCTGCCTGGCCCACTGAGTCACTCCAGCACGTCGTGTCTATCTTGTGCATTTAAATAGCCAGGCTTATTGATGGCAAAGTCATGGATAAAGGATTTTTAGTGGAGCATCTGACATTGTCCTAGTCTATGGTCTGAAGCTTATCTCAGAGTCAAGTATAACACCAAGGTTAGAATATAGTTTAGTTGCAGAAACTGTCAGGGTGATGAATGAATTTTGCGTATTAGAAGCAGAGATTGTGGCGCGAATGAATGAATAATTTTATTGGCCAAGTATGTTCACATATGAGGAATTTGCCTTGGTGCAAATTATGCGGTGGGGCCCTACCAATATTTAGATGGATGGCATTACTGCTTATCTACTTCTGGATGTTGAACAAAGGTTTATTGCAATGTATATGTGACATAGGGGCCAGGGGAGCTGGGGATGTAGCAGACTTGGGAGTCTTCAGACGGGCTTGTGTGAAAGTAGAATATGCAAGTCATCAAAGATTGTGAAGGTGAGAAAGTCAGAGTGTGATTTATACATTTACAGAGATAGAATACAAAGAGCCAGGAATGGTTTAATTGTCATATGTACTGACAGGAGAACATTGCCATTTTAACCTGCAGCAGCTTCACCTGTAGCTCCAGAGCTTTATGTAGTGTGGGAACGAGAGAGGGCACAGGTACATCTCACCTTGCCATTAAGCTCTGCCCTGAGATTTCTGAGATTTTAAAATCCTTAGATTTTAAAAAGTACTAGGTACATTTCTAGAGCTTAGGTTGAGCCGCAATTGCAGTATTGTGTTCATCTCTGGTTGGAACACTGACAAAGATTTGAATGAATCATAGAGGATGCAGAGGAAATGTTACCCAAGATGTTGCCCGGGATAGAAGATTTCAGTGATGAAGACAGACTGCTTGGGCAGGTTTTGTGTTTGTCAGAGCAAACTGGGGGGGGGGGGGGGGTTGAACCTAATAGAAGAAAATGAAATTAGGAGGGTCATAGACAGGCTGGATAGTGAAAGGTTGTTTCCATTAAAGAGATGTGAAAAACCAGGAAGCATGGGTTAAGGTGAAAAATAAATGGGGAATCTATGGATTTTTGTCTACGGTGGTGGAGATCGAGACCCTCACGACGTGTAAAAAGTATCTGGATGAACACAAATTGCCAAGGCATGGAAGGCTATGGGCCAAGTGCTGATAAATGGGTATAGATGAATACTAGTGTAGATAGTGGGCTGAAAGACCTATTTCTGCGCAGTAAGACTCGGTGATTAAATACAAACTTTATTTTCTTCCTCTTAAGGTCTTAAGATTAAAGGGACAGAGGTGGAAAATGTATTTGTGATCTTGGATAGGTACGTTAAATGACTGTGTCCAGTTTCAAATTGGGTTTGGAGGTGGTGATGATGGTGGGGAGTGCTGTGGTGGTGCAGTGATACTTGGGACAACAATGCCATTGTGGCAACAATGCCACCAAACCCACCTCTCCCTGCAACCTTCACTGATAAATGCAGATGCGTTGGAGAGCGCAAAGGTCGGCAGTATTGCTAAAAATAAAATTCAAAAACAGTTACAAGCTGTCATTTTATGTGACACTATTTTGAGAACGGGACATCCAGTCAATGGGCATTTAAATATACTGTACACAGAGGGACAAGTCCAGGGGCTGACTTTTACATAGTGGGTGAATATTCAATTTTTCAAGGAAATTCACGTTAAATGTTGTTTCTTGAGCCAATGTTGAAGGGATCCACCTATGTTGCACTTTGACATATAGAGGGCCTGTCCCACTTTCACGACCTAATTCACGACCTTTTTCACTCGTGGACATTTTTCATCATGCTAGAAAAATGCCCCGACCTACTTGATGCCACAAGTACCTAATACTAGCATCACGACCTACCTACGACCTTGTGACGACCATGCTGCGAGTATGAGTCGAGGGAAAACTCGGCTGAGGTCATGAATTAGGTCGTGAAAGTGGGACAGGCCCTTAACACAACTCAATCAGTTCAGCAAATTTGCGTGATATTTCTATCTGTCATGGTATCCATCCTATACTATCTCCATGCGTCAATTTGTGTTAAAATATTAGGCAGTATGGTTCCCAATCAGTCCATTGCCGCTAGACATTGGTCTGAGATGGCCAAACTAAAGTAGGATTGGAAACTTTTAACAAGCAGATATCAGTGACCTTTAACCCCACACCGTGCAGTGAATTCTAATCAGGATCCCAATGGCAAAAGGTCTTCTCTGCATTCCTAGCCAGCGCAGTTTGTAAAATAATCTCAGAAAACCTTATCACACCTACATTGACGAAGTAGGATGCTCAGCAGTATTTGATCTATTATTTATAATTGTTTTGACATGGCGCACATTAAATCCTGCAAATTATAGGGAAATGGCATCTGCAGAGGGTGTGAATGTGATCATCCTCATCTAATTGTCAAATAACTGTCAACATAAAATATTTCCAGAAATAATTTGAAAAATGTCGCCCGTACCTTCTAAGTTGTGTCAAAGCAAATTCAATGGTATTATTAGACTGATTAATTCATGATCGTAATTTTTTGTTTGCATATTGTCATTTTGAACTGAGGGCAAATACATTTGTGCTGAGATAACTCTTTATTGTCCAGCTGAAAAATTAGAACATCATTTAAATACCTTTTATTAAAGGCCCTTCATTGCCATTTTCATTCAAGTGGAAATTATTACGCTATCTCACGTTTCTTCCCGTGATTATATTTACTCATCCCTGGTGTCATCCGTTTCAATGAATACATGCTCTATGATCTTAATGTCTTTTCTATAATGCAATACCTCAAACTGGATCGCAATAATCTGTCAGCTAATCAATTTATTGTGTAAATATGTCATTACTTCCTTTGTCTTTTGCTCTATTTTTCCACTCATCAAACGTAACACGCTGTTAGCATTATGTACCTGTAGTCACACATTCAATATATAATGCTATAGCAATTAGATCACGTTGCTGTGTTATTCACCATAATTCAGCTGAAGCCCGAGGCCTGCATGTAACTTGCAGAAACCTTCATTGTATGGTTTGTGATCTCCCCCCTGAAACCTGCAGTGGTATGAAACTTGCTATTGGAAGTAAGACATTTGACTGAAGAAGGGTCTCGACCTGACGTGTCACCCATTCCTTCTCTCCAGAGATTTTCCCTGTCCCGCTGACTGACTTCAGCTTTTTGTGTCTACCTAAGATATTTGACTACTTGAATGGCTTCTACAGTCTGTTGAAATAACCTTTGGGGGGGTGTATGACGACAAGGAGATTACATTTGCAAAACACTTTAAGTGAGTTGTTCTGCCACTTTTCTGCTTATTATCTCTTTGGATTAACTGGAGCTGCAGGATAGTTTCTGTAGATAGGGCATATAAAGTTATGGGCAGTGAAGTAGGAAGGAAGAGGAAGTTTTGTCTATAGATTCTGTCCCTACATGGTTTTTAAAAAGCTATCCTCCTGTGTCCAGCCTTCGCAGGAGAAATAGGTCTGGAGATTAGCATCTTATAAATCATTGATGACGAAAATCAGAAATGAGATGATCTTTCATTCTTCTCAATTCTGGAGATAATAAGACCAGTTGTATGAACCACTCCTCACATGACGATTTCTCATCCAAGAAAGCGATCTGGTGTACCTTCATTGCACTGCATCAAATTACAAGTGTACCTTCAGGGAAATTAAACAAGCTAACGATATTCTGAGTACAATTACCTGAGGGTCTGCATGATTATAATGAAGATGACTTTACTCTTAGTCAAATCTTCTGATAACAAAGGCCAGTCAACCCTTTGTCTCAGCAGGCAAGGCTGAAACAGTACAAAGAGAAACAAAGTTAAGGTTGCAGGTGAGTGACCATTCGTCAGAACTAAGAAAAGCCAGATAACAAGCGGGTTTTAAGTTGAAAGTGGGGAAGGTATGAGAGGAACAAATGGAACATCTGTGAGAGGCTCCTTCCATCCTTACCCTCTCTGTAAAAATAACAGAGGTGTCAGTATTGCTCTTGCAAAATTCGCTAGATTCTGCAGAATATGATTATTTTGTCTGCATTCTTTATGAAATTTGTTTGGAAGACTACTACAATTTCCAAAAAGTATCCAAAATATTTAAGTCAAAGGAGCATTGCAGAACAGAAGAAAGTTAAATTACAATGCACTGGTGTTCCAAACAGTATTTTGTAAAAATTGTTGATAGTATAAGAAAAATAATAGCAGCTGCTTCCTAGCTTTTAGGATTGCCAAGGAATTTTTTCCCCACAATTTATTAAAACAAATTATGTTGATTTCAACGACAGACATATAGAAACATAGAAATTAGGTGCAGGAGTAGGCCATTCGGCCCTTCGAGCCTGCACCACCATTCAATATGATCATGGCTGATCATCCAACTCAGTATCCCGTACCTGCCTTCTCTCCATACCCTCTGATCCCCTTAGCCACAAGGGCCACATCTAACTCCCTCTTAAATATAGCCAATGAACTGGCCTCAACTATCCTCTGTGGCAGAGAGTTCCAGAGACTCACCACTCTGTGTGAAAAAAGTCTTTCTCATCTCGGTCTTAAAGGATTTGCCCCTTATCCTTAAGCTGTGACCCCTTGTCCTGGACTTCCCCAACATCGTGAACAATCTTCCTGCATCTAGCCTGTCCAACCCCTTAATAATTTTGTACGTTTCTGTAAGATCCCCTCTCAATCTCCTAAATTCTAGAGAGTATAAACCGAGTCTATCCAGTCTTTCTTCATAAGACAGTCCTGACATCCCAGGAATCAGTCTGGTGAACCTTCTCTGCACTCCCTCTATGGCAATAATGTCCTTCCTCAGATTTGGAGACCAGAACTGTACGTAATACTCCAGGTGTGGTCTCACCACGACCCTGTACAACTGAAGTAGAACCTCCCTGCTCCTATACTCAAATCCTTTTGCTATGAAAGCTAACATACCATTTACTTTCTTCACTGCCTGCTGCACCTGCATGCCTACTTTCAATGACTGGTGTACCATGACACCCAGGTCTCGCTGCATCTCCCCTTTTCCTAATCGGCCACCACAAAGTGCTGGAGTAACTCAACGGGTCAAGCAGCATCCCTGGAGAAAAAGGATGTGTGATGTTTTGGGTCGGGACCTTTGTTCAGAACAGGACTAGTATAAGTTCCAAGTCTGAAGAAGGGTCTCCAAAGACATGCAGGTTGGCAGGTTAAATGGCCATTGTAAATTTCCCACAGTGAGTGGTTGAATCACAAAGGAGTTGGTATGGGTAATGTCAAATGGGAATAGTGAAAATGGGTGGGTTGAAGATCAGCGTGGACTTGGTGGGTTGAAGGACCTGTGTCCGTGCTGTATCGCTCTATGATTCTATATTTTGAGTTCCACATTTTGTTTCTAAACGAGCTTTATCACATAGTGCTGGTGACTCTTACAATAAGCGAATGTTTGTGCTTCTGGAGTCTGGATATAAAGTACATTTCCCCGTGAAGTGTTAGCGAGTTCCAGAGCTGGTTCAGAGAGCATTGAATAGGTTTGTTGTGGCACCACCCATACATCAGCTTCATATTCATTTGTGAAAGAAATACTTCATCATAAATAGAAAGAAGGTCTCAAGGTCACTTTATTGTCGCGTGTACCAATTAACGTACAATGAAATCTGAATTACCATACAGCCATACCAAAAAAAAGCAACAAGACACACAACTACATAAAAGGTAACATAAACATCCACCACAGTAGATTCCCCACGTTCCTCACTGTGACAGAAGGCAATAAAGTCCAATCTTCTTCCTCTTTTATTCTCCCGCAGTTGGAGCAGTCGAACCATCCCCGGTCGAAGCTCCCACGTCGGGGCAATCGAAGCTCCTGTGGCTTGGAGCTCCCGAAGTCGGTATCTGACCAGAGACTGCGAGCTCCGCGATGTGAAAGTCCGCAGGCTCCCGCAGTTGAAGCCCCAAAGTCGACCCCCGACATGGATCGTCCACTCCATTGTGTTAAGTCCGCAGGCTCCCGCGGTGGAGCTCCCGAAGTCAGTCTCCAGCAGAGGCCACCAACTCCTCGATGTTAGGCTGCAGTGTTAACGGAGATACAATAGGGAAAAAACTTGCATCTCCATCGAGATAATAGATTAGAAAAAGTTTCCCCCAACTCCCCCCCCCCCCCAATAAAACAAGCTAAAGAACACATAAAACATACATTTAACACAAACAAACAAACAACAAAGAATGAAGGGACAGACAGACTGTTGGCGAGGCAGCCATTGCTGGCTCCACCCAGCGCCACCAGTTAAGAAGCCCATTTATTCATGGACGAGGAAACAATTCTGTGCTCCTTTGAGTCTCTGTGATACTTGTTAGCATTACCCTATTAGAATCTTCTATAGCATTAAACAACTGCTGTTGATGTCATAAAAGATTAAAGTAGTATCATTCTTCCTGTTTAACATTAATTCATTGCTACTATATTCCATCTGTTAAGGTTTTTGTAGCTTGTTTCCTTAGTTGATCCAAATAGAGCCACTTGCAACTTGATAGGTTAATAACAAGATTAGTTTGTGAAGAAAAATTGTGCATTTACTATACTGTTTGAAAAAAAAAAAAAAAATATTGTCTAATTTTGTGAAAGGACCAAATTGATGGAAACTGACTTTGCCTATAAATTCTTCAGGTTTTTGGTATTAAAACACCGTCTGTCTGCCTGTCTGTCCGCCCAGCGTTGTGATTAAATTTGCGCAAAAACAATCCCCTATAGCACTACGATTTTTCGCCACCTTACTCACCATCCTCCTCTGCTGCAAGTCAAATAAGTTTTGTTCCCATCGGTAAAATATTAGAAAGGTTATTGGTCTGCTATTTGCCAGGACGGCGACGCCCGTTCCGGCAGCCCCGCTGTCAATCACCGGCCGCGAGAATAAAGCTGAAGGAGCGCAGTGAGCAAAGTGCGAGTGGAGGCTGTGTTCTACAAGCGGGGGCTGTTCTCTGCGAGCGGGGGCTGTGTTCTGTGTTCTGCGACCCGGGGCCCACACCACCCCCTCCCACGTACACCCCATCCCCTACCCCAACAACCCCTCACTCCCCCTTTACCTCCCCTACAATCCCCCTTTACCCCCCCCTCCCCTACACCCCCCTCCCCCCTCCCCCACCCTCCCACCCCACACTCCCCCTACCACACATACCCTACCCACACTTCACCACCCCCCTACCACACATGCCCCTCCCCTACCACACATGCCCCTCCCCTACCACACATACCCCTCCCCTACCACACATGCCCCTCCCCTACCACACATGCCCCTCCCCTACCACACATGCCCCTCCCCTACCACACATGCCCCTCCCCTACCACACATGCCCCTCCCCCACCGCCACAAGCCCCCAACCCCCACAACCCCCCCTACACTCACAACCTCAGATTGTGTTGAAAAATGTCCACGAGAGCCCCAAGTACCTACGAGCGGCTATTACCGTAACTCTCCGAGTACGAATCAGGGGAAAATGTACTAAGCGTGAAAAATAGTGGCACAGTTTAATAAAGTTTAGGCTCCTCATTTTTCTGCAGGATCTTAATTCCTTTCTGAAGTAAAACCTCCTCAAATAACCATTGTTATTTACTCTGAGAACAATCATGTTAATCAAGCCTTTCAAAGGGAATTTTAAAGTTTATCATTTCTGTACACTGAATGGAAAGGCAGAGAGTTTATGTAGATCTTCTATAAACAAGCAGCTGACAAAAAACAAAAAATACTGAACAGTTCTGATCTACATATTATATACAATATATATTATGTAGTATTATGAGGATACACAATGACCATTTATAACCCGAATACTGGAAACGGGAAGTTATGGCTATCAGAATGATCCAAGCACAAATATGGTGTGAATTACATGTGATTTATGGCGCTGTCCCACTGTACTAGTTAATTCAAGAGTTCTCCCGAGTTTCCCCTGATTCGTACTCGGAGAGTTACGGTAATAGCCGCTCGTAGGTACTTGGGGCTCTCGTGGACATTTTTCAACATGTTGAAAAATCTTCACGAGTCTTCCGGAGCTTACCGTGTTTCCCGAGTATCTGTCGTTAGCGTTACGAGCTGCTAAGAGACATCCCGAGCTCTGACGTACCCGCTACGTACATTTTACGTGCTTATCACGAGTTTGATTTTTTTTTTATACTTGGGAGAGCTCTTGAATTAGCTCGTACAGTGCGACAGGCCCTTTAGGCTTATTTGTTCAAAAGGTGAGGGAAGACTAAAACCATGTCTTCCTTTAGCATAGGAGAATTGTTGTTAGTTTTCAGCTCTCATTAATATTTAACACATGTCCAAATGATAGCCTATGAAGCTGATAGAATTTGCTGGATCCCATGTGAATAGTCATATCAATCAATACAACTGGTTAGTGAGAAATCACTAGGAAATAATGAGCGAGGAAATTGTCCGACATCTGTGAGAAGTCTAACTATCTGATGCATGCAAAGCAACTCAACACTAATTTCACATCTCTTTTGGGGCAACTGAATGCTATGCATTGGTAATTAGGTTGAAAACACATAGCTGGCTAACAATCTCCATACGGACCATGTTCAGAACAAGTAACACCTCTGGCTGATTGTTTGAACATGCAAGCTTTACTGGACCCAGTTGAAAATAGTGCAGTCTTTAATCCCTTCATCTCTGCCATGAAATGTCAGAGCTTGTCTCCAGTGCTGCAGCTGAAGTATTCAACACATTTCAGCCGCTTGCTCATCCTCCAACCTTTTCTGCTCTGGTTCTGGTTCTGGTTGATTACTGCACAAACACCTCATCAGTGATTATCTTGCGCAAGTCGGTCGGAGTGAGTAGAGTAGTGAGTGAATTTTGAAGTGAGCCTTTTTGACCCAGTTGAATCTGAATACTGAAGCAATTATGTCTTATTACGCTTTGTTACGACTCCCAAAGGCTGGTTCCTCAGAGTTGCATAACAAATCAAAACCAGGGTCAAGTTTATATTTAAAAAAAAAGTCTTTAATTGTAATACTAAACAAAACCCGAACCTCATTTTAAAGAACACGGTCAGGGACCAGAATTGGCTATAAAATAATATATAATTGTTAGCCCTTAATGAACCGTCGGACTGAAGACTCTAAACTGCCTATATAGCCCTAACTCTACAACCAAAAAATACCCGAAAACTCTCAGGTCATCCCTTCTGTCCCAATAGAACATTAATTTACAAAAGTATATCACAAATATACAAAGTGCAGTGCCATGCGGCCAGGCCTCATGCAGCTCAGCCCGGCACCTCTTCCTCCAGAGATCTATCTTGAAGAGAGAGAGAATTCTGGGAGCTTCTGCCTTTTAGCTCCCGATGAGTCATCTGATGTTGCTGTGCCAATCGGGTACAGAAGCTGTTAACCCCTTGATTCCTGGCTCCCAGCCACGGCCTGCAGAGAAACAGACAGGTAAGTACAGTATTCAACAGGAGGGGGGTGGGGGGGGGGGAGAGAAGTACCTAACACGCTTATACAGAGCCGTGGTGAGGCCACACCTGGAGTGTTGTGTGAACCTTTGCTCACCAGGCATGTGTACTTTCTACAGAAAGATCCACCAGTCTGACACTCAAGATGGCAGGACTGTCGTGTTGAATAACCTGACGTGGGGGAGAAACAAGAACACCCGGAGAAAATCCAGGTGATCACAGGACGAACGTGCAGACTCCATGCAGACAGCATCCAAGGTCAGGATCGAACCTAACATTGGGCCATTAGTAGAGCTGATTGCCCCCAATCTTACTTTCAGCTGATTATCCGTGTTGAGATTGAAAGCAGATTTTGAAGCATGTAATATCCAGAGGGCCACTGATATCTTTAATTGGTCAACTCAATGACTTGATTAAACTGCTGACCAGGAACATCTGTTTACTTACTTGGTCCTACTACAGACATTGATTTAATTTAGTTTAGTTTATTATTGTCACATGTACGAGGTACAGTGAAAAGCTTTTTTGATGTGTGCCATCCGGTCAGCAAAAAGATTATACATGCTTACAATCATGCCCTCCACAGTGTACAGATACAAGAGAAAGGAAATCATGTTTAGTGCTAGATAAAGTCCAATAAAATCCAATTCAGGATAGTTCAAAAGTCTCCAATGAGCTACTTGGAAGGTGAGAACTGCTCTCTAGTTGATGATGGCATGGTTCAGGTGCCTGATAACAGCTGGGAAGAAACTGTCCCTAAGTTAAGTATTTATGTATTTTCAAATTTCTGCACATCTTGCCTGATGGTTGAGGGGAGAAGAGGTAGTGGCTTTGCCAAGGCAGCATGAAGTGGATTTGGAGTCAATGGGAGGTTGGTTTGCGTCATGGTTTGGGTGAGATAGATGCAAAATGCTGCAGAAACTCAACGTGTCATAGAAACATAGAAAATAGGTGCAGGAGTAGGCCATTTGGCCCTTTGAGCCTGCACCGCCATTCGATATGATCATGGCTGATCATCCAACTCGGTATCCTGTACCTGCCTTCTCTCCATACCCCCCTGATCCCTTTAGCCACAAGGGCCACATCTAGCTCCCTCTTAAATATAGCCAATGAACTGGCCTCAACTAACTTCTGTGGCAGAGAATAGTAAGATTGAACGAGAACTTACCAGTTCGAAGGTTGATCTTTATTTCATGAGGAGTTGCGGTGAGGGATTTCGTGAAGAGCCCGCCGGCACGCATGCGCGACATTCTTCAAAGTAGCGGTGTGGAATCACAGAAACAACAACAGAAATGATTTGGCATAGTAAGATTAAAGAGACTCTAATTACCAGTTGAGTATGATCGAGGGTTGGGAGCGGAGGGCACGAAATCCCTCACCGCAACTCCTCATGAAATAAAGATCAACCTTCGAACTGGTAAGTTCTCGTTCAATCTTACTATTTCATTTTGGAGTCACGTGAGTGACTTTGTGAAGACTTCAAAGCTTCTGTGATTACACGCCCTGGACCACGTCCATGCTGACACACCACTAGC